>JAKSZU010000039.1:1530780-2239166 GCA_026018925.1 Tupaia tana | reverse complement strand
GTGCCTGAAATATCTAGTTCCCAGTATCCATGTGGATTCTTATCAGAGAATGGCTCAACTCTCCTGCCTGGGAGAAAGGATCAGAAGGGCTTATTAACAATACAAAAGATGGAGCTGAGAGCCAGAGAGAAATTCTACCTTTAAAAAAATCGTAAAAAGGAAAAATTACCAAAAAAACATGAGGAGACAGGAGCACAGTGAGACTGAGACCTCAGAAACACAGGGACAGGGATAGAAGGCCAGAGGGGCTCCCTACAACACTAGCTTTGCTTGCTGGAGGCTGAATTACGAGTAGAAAATCTTCATTTCTCCGGTGCCTGAAATATCTAGTTCCCAGTATCCATGTTGACTCTTCTGAGAGAATGGCTCAACTCTCCTGCCTGGGAGAAAGGAGCAGAAGGGCTTATTAACAAAACAAAAGATGGAGCTGAGAGCCAGAGAGAAATTCTACCTTTAAAAAAATCGTAAAAAGGAAAAATTTCCAAAAAAACATGAGGAGACAGGAGCAGAGAGAGACAGATACCTCAGAGACACAGGGACAGGGATAGAAGGCCAGAGGGGCTACCTACCACACTCCTTTGCTTGCTGGAGGCTGAATTATGAGTAGCAAATCTTCATTTCTTCGGTTCCTGAAATATCTAGTTCCCAGTATCCATGTAGATTCTTCTCAGAGAATGGCTCAACTCTCCTGCCTGGGATAAAGGAGCAGAAGGGCTTATTAACAAAACAAAAGATGGAGCTGAGAGCAAGAGAGAAATTCTACCTTTAAAAAAATCGTAAAAAGGAAAAATTACCAAAAAAAATGAAGAGACAGGAGCAGAGAGAGACAGAGACCTCAGAGACAGAGGGACAGGGATAGAAGGCCAGAAGGGCTCCCTACCACACTAGCTTTGCTTGCTGGAGGCTCAATTATGAGTAGAAAATCTTCATTTCTCCTGTGCCTGAAATATCTTGTTCCCAGTATCCATGTGGATTCTTCTCAGAGAAGGACTCAACTCTACTGCCTGGGAGAAAGGAGCAGAAGGGCTTTTTAACAAAACAAAAGATGGAGCTGAGAGCCAGAGAGAAATTCTACCTTTAAAAAATCGTAAGAAGGAAAAATTACCAAAAAAATGAGAAGACAGAAGCAGAGAGACAGAGACCTCAGAGACACAGGGACAGGTATAGAAGGCCAGAGTGGCTCCCTACCACACTAGCTTTGCTTGCTGGAGGCTGAATTAAGAGTAGAAAATCTTCATTTCTCCTGTGCCTGTAATATCTAGTTCCCAGTATCCATGTGGATTCTTATCAGAGAATGGCTCAACTCTCCTGCCTGGGAGAAAGGAGCAGAAGGGCTTATTAACAATACAAAAGATGGAGCTGAGAGCCAGAGAGAAATTCTACCTTTAAAGAAATCGTCATAAGGAAAAATTACCAAAAAAACCTGAGGAGATATGAGCAGAGAGAGACAGAGACCTCAGAGACACAGGGACAGGGATAGAAGGACAGAGGGGCGCCCTACCACACTAGCTTTGCTTGCTGGAAGCTGAAATTTGAGTAGAAAATCTTCATTTCTCCTGTGCCTGAAATATCTAATTCCCAGTATCCATGTGGATACTTCTCAGAGAATGGCTCAACTCTCCTGCCTGGGAGAAAGGAGCAGAAGGGCTTATTAACAAAACAAAAGATGGAGCTGAGAGCCAGAGAGAAATTCTACCTTTAAAAAAAATCGTAAAAAGGAAAAATTACCAAAAAAAACATGAGGAGACAGGAGCACAGTGAGACTGAGACCTCAGAAACACAGGGACAGGGATAGAAGGCCAGAGGGGCTCCCTACAACACTAGCTTTGGTTGCTGGAGGCTGAATTACGAGTAGAAAATCTTCATTTCTCCGGTGCCTGAAATATCTAGTTCCCAGTATCCATGTTGACTCTTCTGAGAGAATGGCTCAACTCTCCTGCCTGGGAGAAAGGAGCAGAAGGGCTTATTAACAAAAGAAAAGATTGAGCTGAGAGCCAGAGAGAAATTCTACCTTTAAAAAAATCGTAAAAAAGAAAAATTACCAAAAAAACATGAGGAGACAAGAGCAGAGATAGACAGAGACCACAGAGACACAGGGACAGGGATAGAAGGCCAGAGGGGCTCCCTACCACACTAGCTTTTCTTGCTGGAGGCTGAATTATGAGTAGAAAATCTTCATATCTCCGGTGCCTGAAATATCTAGTTCCCAGTATCCATGTGGATACTTCTCAGAGAATGGATCAACTCTCCTGCCTGGGAGAAAGGAGCAGAAGGGCTTATTAACAAAACAAAAGATGGAGCTGAGAGCCAGAGAGAAATTCTACCTTTAAAAAAATCGTAAAAAGGAAAAATTACCAAAAAAACATGAGGAGACAGGAGCAGAGAGAGACAGAGAACTCAGAGACACAGGGACAGGGATAGAAGGCCAGAGGGGCTACCTATCACACTAGCTTTGCTTGCTGGAGGCAGAATTAGAGTAGAAAATCTTCATTTCTCCGGTGCATGAAATATCTAGTTCCCAGTATCCATGTGGATTCTTCTCAGAGAATGGCTCAACTCTCCTGCCTGAGAGAAAGGAGCAGAGGGGCTTATTAACAAAACAAAAGATGGAGCTGAGAGCCAGAGAGAAATTCTACCTTTAAAAAAATCGTAAAAAGGAATAATTACCAAAAAAACATGAGGAGACAGGAGCAGAGAGAGACAGAGACCTCAGAGACACAGGGACAGGGATAGAAGGCCAGAGGGGCTCCCTACCACACTGTCTTTGCTTGCTGGAGGCTGAATTATGAGTAGAAAATTTTCATTTCTCCGGTGCCTGAAATAGCTAGTTCCCAGTATCCATGTGGATTCTTCTCAGAGAATGGCTGAACTCTCCTGCCTGGGAGAAAGGAGCAGAAGGGCGTATTAACAAAACAACAGATGGAGCTGAGAGCCAGAGAGAAATTCTACCTTTAAAAAATCGTAAAAAGGAAAAATTACCAAAAAAACTTGAGGAGACAGGAGCAGAGAGAGACAGAGACCTCAGAGACACAGGGACAGGGATAGAAGGCCAGAGGGGCTCCCTACCACACTAGCTTTGCTTGCTGGAGGCTGAATTATGAGTAGCAAATCTTCATTTCTCTGGTGCCTGAAATATCTAGTTCCCAGTACCCATGTGGATTCTTCTCAGAAAATGGCTCAACTCTTCTGCATGGGAGAAAGGAGCTGAAGGGCTTATTAACAAAACAAAAGATGGAACTGAGAGCCAGAGAGAAATTCTACTTTAAAAAAATCGTAAAAGGAAGAATTACCAAAAAAACATGAGGAGAAAGCAGCAGAGATAGACAGAGACCTCAGAGAAACACGGACAGGGATAGAATGCCAGAGGGGCTCCCTACCACACTAGCTTTGCTTGCTGGAGGCTGAATTATGAGTAGAAAATCTTCATTTCTCCGGTGCCTGAAATATCTAATTCCCAGTATCCATGTGGATTCTTCTAAGAGAATGGCTCAACTCTCCTGCCTGGGGGAAAGGAGCAGAAGGGCTTATTAACAAAACAAAAGATGGAGCTGAGAGCAAGAGAGAAATTCTACCTTTAAAAAAATCGTAAAAAGGAAAAATTACCAAAAAAACATGAAGAGACAGGAGCAGAGAGAGACAGAGACCTCAGAGACACAGGGACAGGGATAGAAGGCCAGAAGGGCTCACTACCACACTAGCTTTGCTTGCTGGAGGCTAAATTATGAGTAGAAAATCTTCATTTCTCCTGTGCCTGAAATATCTAGTTCTCAGTATCCATGTGGATTCTTCTCAGAGAAGGACTCAACTCTCCTGCCTGGGAGAAAGGAGCAGAAAGGCTTATTAACAAAACAAAAGATGGAGCTGAGAGCCAGAGAGAAATTCTTACTTTAAAAAATCGTAAGAAGGAAAAATTACCAAAAAAAATGAGGAGACAGATGCAGAGAGACAGAGACCTCAGAGACACAGGGACAGGGATAGAAGGCCAGAGTGGCTCCCTACCACACTAGCTTTGCTTGCTGGAGGCTGAATTAAGAGTAGAAAATCTTCATTTCTCCTGTGCCTGAAATATCTAGTTCCCAGTATCCATGTGGATTCTTCTCAGAGAATGGTGCAACTCTCCTGCCTGGGAGAAAGGAGCAGAAGGGCTTATTAACAAAACAAAAGATGGAGCTGAGAGCCAGAGAGAAATTCTACCTTTAAAAAAATCGTAAAAAGGAAAAATTACCAAAAAAACATGAGGAGACAGGAGCTGAGCTAGACAGAGACCTCAGAGACACAGGGACAGGGATAGAAGGCCAGAGGGGCTCCCTACCATACCAGCTTTGCTTGCTGGAGTCTGAATTATGAGTAGAAAATCTTCATTTCTCCTGTGCCTGAAATATCTAGTTCCCAGTATTTATGTGGATACTTCCCAGAGAATGGCTCAACTCTTCTGCCTGGGAGAAAGGAGCAGAAGGTCTTATTAACAAAAGAAAAGATTGAGCTGAGAGCCAGAGAGAAATTCTACCTTTAAAAAAATCGGAAAAAAGAAAAATTACCAAAAAAACATGAGGAGACAAGAGCAGAGAGAGACAGAGATCTCAGAGACACAGAGACAGGGATAGAAGGCCAGAGGGGCTCCCTACCACACTAGCTTTTCTTGCTGGAGGCTGAATTATGAGCAGAAAATCTTCATATCTCCGGTGCCTGAAATATCTAGTTCCCAGTATCCATGTGGATCCTTCTCAGAGAATGGCTCAACTCTCCTGCCTGGGAGAAAGGAGCAGAAGGGCTTATTAACAAAACAAAAGATGGAGCTGAGAGCCAGAGAGAAATTCTACCTTTAAAAAAATCGTAAAAAGAAAAATTACCAAAAAAACATGAGGAGACAGGAGCAGAGAGAGACAGAGGCCTAAGAGACACAGGGACAGGGATAGAAGGCCAGAGGGGCTCCCTACCACACTGCCTTTGCTTGCTGGAGGCTGAATTATGAGTAGAAAGTCTTCATTTCTATGGTGTCTGAAATAGCTAGTTCACAGTATACATGTGGATACTTCTCAGAGAATGGCTGAACTCTCCTGCCTGGGAGAAAGGAGCAGAAGGGCGTATTAACAAAACAAAAGATGGAGCTGAGAGCCAGAGAGAAATTCTACCTTTAAAAACATCGTAAAAAGGAAAAATTACCAAAAAAAACATGAGGAGACAGGAGCAGAGAGAGACAGAGACCTCAGAGACACAGGGACAGGGATAGAAGGCCAGAGGGGCTCCCTACCACACTAGCTTTGCTTGCTGGAGGCTGAATTATGAGTAGAAAATCTTCATTTCTCCTGTGCCTGAAATATCTATTTCCCAGTATCCATGTGGATTCTTCTCAGAGAAGGACTCAACTCTCCTGCCTGGGAGAAAGGAGCAGAAGGGCTTATTAACAAAACAAAATATGGAGCTGAGAGCCAGAGAGAAATTCTTCCTTTAAAAAATCGTAAGAAGGAAAAATTACCAAAAAAACTGAGGAGACAGACGCAGAGGGACAGAGACCTCAGAGACACAGGGACAGGGATAGAAGGCCAGAGTGGCTCCCTACCACACTAGCTTTGCTTGGTGGTGGCTGAATTATGAGTAGAAAATCTTCATATCTCCTGTTCCTGAAATATCTAGTTCCCAGTATCCATGTGGATACTTCCCAGAGAATGGCTCAACTCTTCTGCCTGGGAGAAAGGAGCAGAAGGGCTTATTAACAAAAGAAAAGATTGAGCTGAGAGCCAGAGAGAAATTCTACCTTTAAAAAAATCGTAAAAAGGAAAAATTACCAAAAAAAACATGAGGAGACAAGAGCAGAGAGAGACAGAGAGCTCAGAGACACAGGGACAGGGATAGGAGGACAGAGGGGCTCCCTACCACACTAGCTTTGCTTGCTGGAGGCTGAATTATGAGTAGAAAATCTTCATATCTCCGGTGCCTGAAATATCTAGTTCCCAGTATCCATGTGGATCCTTCTCAGAGAATGGCTCAACTCTCCTGCCTGGGAGAAAGGAGCAGAAGTGCTTATTAACAAAACAAAAGATGGAGCTGAGAGCCAGAGAGAAATTCTACCTTTAAAAAAATCGTAAAAAGGAAAAATTACCAAAAAAAACATGAGGAGACAGGAGCAGAGAGAGACAGAGACCTCAGAGACACAGGGACAGGGATAGAAGGCCAGAGGGGCTACGTACCACACTAGCTTTGCTTGCTGGAGGCTGAATTAGAGTAGAAAATCTTCATTTCTCCGGTGCCTGAAATATCTAGTTCCCAGTATCCATGTGGATTCTTCTCAGAGAATGGCTCAACTCTCCTGCCTGGGAGAAAGGAGCAGAGGGGCTTATTAACAAAACAAAAGATGGAGCTGAGAGCCAGAGAGAAATTCTACCTTTAAAAAAATCGTAAAAAGGAAAAGTTACCAAAAAAACATGAGGAGACAGGAGCAGAGAGAGACAGAGACCTCAGAGACACATGGACAGGGATAGAAGGCCAGAGGGGCTCCCTACCACACTGCCTTTGCTTGCTGGAGGCTGAATTATGAGTAGAAAATCTTCATTTCTCCGGTGCCTGAAATAGCTAGTTCACAGTATCCATGTGGATTCTTCTCAGAGAATGGCTGAACTCTCCTGCCTGGGAGAAAGGAGCAGAAGGGCGTATTAACAAAACAAAAGATGGAGCTGAGAGCCAGAGAGAAATTCTACCTTTAAAAAAATCGTAAAAAGGAAAAATTACCAAAAAAACATGAGGAGACAGGAGCAGAGAGAGACAGAGACCTCAGAGACACAGGGACAGGGATAGAAGGCCAGAGGGGCTCCCTACCACACTAGCTTTGCTTGCTGGAGGCTGAAATTTGAGTAGAAAATCTTCATTTCTCCGGTGCCTGAAATATCTAGATCCCAGTATCCATGTTGACTCTTCTGAGAGAATGGCTCAACTCTCCTGCCTGGGAGAAAGGAGCAGAAGGGCTTATTAACAAAACAAAAGATGGAGCTGAGAGCCAGAGAGAAATTCTACCTTTAAAAAAATCGTAAAAAGGAAAAATTACCAAAAAAACATGAGGAGACAGGAGCAGAGAGAGACAGAGACCTCAGAGACACAGGGACAGGGATAGAAGGCCAGAGGGGCTCCCTACCACCCTGCCTTTGCTTGCTGGAGCCTGAATTATGAGTAGAAAATCTTCATTTCTCCGGTGCATGAAATATCCAGTTCCCAGTATCCATGTGGATACTTCTCAGAGAATGGCTCAACTCTCATGCCTTGGAGAAAGGAGAAGAAGGGCTTATTAACAAAACAAAAGATGCAGCTGAGAGCCAGAGAGAAATTCTACCTTTAAAAAAATCGTAAAAAGGAAAAATTACCAAAAAAACATGAGGAGACAGGAGCAGAGAGAGACAGAGACCTCAGAGACACAGGTACAGGGATAGAAGGCCAGAGGGGCTCCCTACCACACTAGCATTGCTTGCTGGAGGGTGAATTATGAGTAGAAATCTTCATTTCTACGGTGCATGAAATATCTAGTTCCCAGTATCCATGTGGATTCTTCTCAGAGAATGGCTCAATGCTCCTGACTGGGAGAAAGGAGCTGAAGGGCTTATTAACAAAACAAAACATGGAGCTGAGAGTCAGAGAGTAATTCTACCTTTAAAACAATCATAAAAAGGAAAAATTTCCAAAAAAACATGAGGAGACAGGAGCAGAGAGAGACAGATACCTCAGAGACACAGGGACAGGGATAGAAGGCCAGAGGGGCTCCCTACCACACTCCTTTGCTTGCTGGAGGCTGAATTATGAGTAGCAAATCTTCATTTCTTCGGTTCCTGAAATATCTAGTTCCCAGTATCCATGTAGATTCTTCTCAGAGAATGGCTCAACTCTCCTGCCTGGGAGAAAGGAGCAGAAGGGCTTATTAACAAAACAAAAGATGGAGCTGAGAGCAAGAGAGAAATTCTACCTTTAAAAAAATCGTAAAATGGAAAAATTACCAAAAAAATATGAAGAGACAGGAGCAGAGAGAGACAGAGACCTCAGAGACAGAGGGACAGGGATAGAAGGCCAGAAGGGCTCCCTACCACACTAGCTTTGCTTGCTGGAGGCTCAATTATGAGTAGAAAATCTTCATTTCTCCTGTGCCTGAAATATCTAGTTCCCAGTATCCATGTGGATTCTTCTCAGAGAAGGACTCAACTCTCATGCCTGGGAGAAAGGAGCAGAAGGGCTTATTAACAAAACAAAAGATGGAGCTGAGAGCCAGAGAGAAATTCTACCTTTAAAAAATCGTAAGAAGGAAAAATTACCAAAAAAAATGAGAAGACAGAAGCATAGAGACAGAGAACTCAGAGACACAGGGACAGGGATAGAAGGACAGAGGGGCTCCCTACCACACTAGCTTTGCTTGCTGGAGTCTGAATTATGAGTAGCAAATCTTCATTTCTCCGGTACCTAAAATATCTAGTTCCCAGTATCCATGTGGATCCTTCTCAGAGAATGGCTCAAATCTCCTGCCTGGGAGAAAGGAGCAGAAGGGCTTATTAACAAAAGAAAAGATGGAGCTGAGAGCCAGAGAGAAATTCTACCTTTAAAAAAATCCTAAAAAGAAAAATTAACAAAAAAACATGAGGAGACAAGAGCAGAGAGAGACAGAGACCTCAGAGACACAGGGACAGGGATAGAAGGCCAGAGGGGCTCCCTACCACACTAGCTTTGCTTGCTGGAGGCTGAATTACGAGTAGAAAATCTTCATTTCTCCGGTGCCTGAAATATCTAGTTCCCAGTATCCATGTTGACTCTTCTGAGAGAATCGCTCAACTCTCCTGCCTGGGAGAAAGGAGCAGAAGGGCTTATTAACAAAACAAAAGATGGAGCTGAGAGCCAGAGAGAAATTCTACCTTTAAAAAAATCGTAAAAAGGAAAAATTACCAAAAAAACATGAGGAGACAGGAGCAGAGAGAGACAGAGACCTCAGAGACACAGGGACAGGGATAGAAGGCCAGAGGGGCTCCCTACCACCCTGCCTTTGCTTGCTGGAGGCTGAATTAAGAGTAGAAAATCTTCATTTCTCCTGTGCCGTAAATATCTAGTTCCCAGTATCCATGTGGATTCTTCTCAGAGAATGGCTCAACTCTCCTACCTGGGAGAAAGGAGCAGAAGGGCTTATTAACAATACAAAAGATGGAGCTGAGAGCCAGAGAGAAATTCTACCTTTAAAGAAATCGTAATAAGGAAAAATTACCAAAAAAACCTGAGGAGATATGAGCAGAGAGAGACAGAGACCTCAGAGACACAGGGACAGGGATAGAAGGACAGAGGGGCTCCCTACCACACTAGCTTTGCTTGCTGGAGGCTGAATTATGAGTAGCAAATCTTCATTTCTCCGGTGCCGGAAATATCTAGTTCCCAGTATCCTTGTGGATCCTTCTGAGAGAATGGCTCAAATTTCCTGCCTGGGAGAAAGGAGCAGAAGGTCTTATTAACAAAAGAAAAGATGGAGCTGAGAGCCAGAGAGAAATTTTACCTTTAAAAAAATCCTAAAAAGAAAAATTAACAAAAAAACATGAGGAGACAAGAGCAGAGAGAGACAGAGACCTCAGAGACACAGGGACAGGGATAGAAGGCCAGAGGGGCTCCCTACCACACTATCTTTGCTTGCTGCAGGCTGAATTATGAGTAGAAATCTTCATTTCTCCTGTGCCTGAAATATCTAGTTCCCAGTATCCATGTGGATTCTTCTCAGAGAATGGCTCAACTCTCCTGCCTGGGAGAAAGGAGCAGAAGGGCTTATTAACAAAACAAAAGATGGAGCTGAGAGCCAGAGAGAAATTCTACCTTTAAAAAAATCGTAAAAAGGAAAAATTACCAAAAAAACATGAGGAGACAGGAGCAGAGAGAGACAGAGACCTCAGAGACACAGGGACAGGGATAGAAGTCCAGAGGGGCTCCCTACCACACTGCCTTTGCTTGCTGGATGCTGAATTATGATTAGAAAATCTTCAATTCCCTGGTGCCTGAAATAGCTAGTTCACAGTATACATGTGGATTCTTCTCAGAGAATGGCTGAACTCTCCTGCCTGGGAGAAAGGAGCAGAAGGGCGTATTAACAAAACAAAAGATGGAGCTGAGAGCCAGAGAGAAATTCTACCTTTAAAAACATCGTAAAAAGGAAAAATTACCAAAAAAACATGAGGAGACAGGAGCAGAGAGAGACAGAGACCTCAGAGACACAGGGACAGGGATAGAAGGCCAGAGGGGCTCCCTACCACACTAGCTTTGCTTGCTGGAGGCTGAATTATGAGTAGAAATCTTCATTTCTCCGGTGCATGAAATATCTAGTTTCCAGTATCCATGTGGATTCTTCTCAGAGAATGGCTCAACGCTCCTGCCTGGGAGAAAGGAGCAGAAGGGCTTATTAATGAAACAAAAGATGGAGCTGAGAGCCAGAGAGAAATTGTACCTTTAAAAAAATCGTAAAAAGGAAAAATTACCAAAAAAACATGAGGAGACAGGAGCAGAGAGAGACAGAGACCTCAGAGACACAGGGACAGGGATAGAAGGCCAGAGGGGCTCCCTACCACACTAGCTTTGCTTGCTGGATGGTGAATTATGAGTAGAAATCTTCATTTATCCGGTGCATGAAATATCTAGTTCCCAGTATCCATGTGGATTCTTCTCAGAGAATGGCTCAATGGTCCTGCCTGGGAGAAAGGAGCAGAAGGTCTTATTAACAAAAGAAAAGATGGAGCTGAGAGCCAGAGAGTAATTCTACCTTTAAAAAAATCGTAAAAAGGAAAAATTTCCAAAAAAACATGAGGAGACAGGAGCAAAGAGAGACAGATACCTCAGAGACACAGGGACAGGGATAGAAGGCCAGAGGGGCTCCCTACCACACTCCTTTGCTTGCTGGAGGCTGAATTATGAGTAGCAAATCTTCATTTCTTCGGTTCCTGAAATATCTAGTTCCCAGTATCCATGTAGATTCTTCTCAGAGAATGGCTCAACTCTCCAGCATGGGAGAAAGGAGCAGAAGGGCTTATTAACAAAACAAAAGATGGAGCTGAGAGCAAGAGAGAAATTCTACCTTTAAAAAAATCGTAAAAAGGAAAAATTACCAAAAAAACATGAGGAGATAGGAGCAGAGAGAGACAGAGACCTCAGAGACACAGGGACAGGGATAGAAGGCGGGAGGGGCTCCCTACCACACTAGCTTTGCTTGCTAGAGGCTGAATTATGAGTAGCAAATCTTCATTTCTCCGGTGCCTGAAATATCTAGTTCCCAATATCCATGTGGATCCTTCTCAGAGAATGGCTCAACTCTCCTGCCTGGGAGAAAGGAGCAGAAGGGCTTATTAACAAAACAAAAGATGGAGCTGAGAGCCAGAGAGAAATTCTACCTTTAAAAAAATCGTAAAAAGGAAAAATTACCAAAAAAACATGAGGAGACAGGAGCAGAGAGAGAAAGAGAACTCAGAGACACAGGGACAGGGATAGAAGGCCAGAGGGGCTCCCTACCACACTAGCTTTGCTTGCTGGAGGCTGAATTATGAGTAGAAAATCTTCATTTCTCCTGTGCCTGAAATATCTAGTTCCCAGTATCCATGTTGACTCTTCTGAGAGAATGGCTCAACTCTCCTACCTGGGAGAAAGGAGCAGAAGGGCTTATTAACAAAACAAAAGATGGAGCTGAGAGCCAAGGAGAAATTCTTCCTTTAAAAAAATCGTAAAAAGGAAAAATTACCAAAAAATATGCGGAGACAGGAGCAGAGAGAGACAGAGACCTCAGAGACAAAGGACAGGGATAGGAGGACAGAGGGGCTCCCTATCACACTAGCTTTGCTTGCTGGAGGCTGAATTATGAGTAGAAAATCTTCATTTCTCTTGTGCCTGAAATATCTAGTTCCCAGTACCCATGTGGATCCTTCTCAGAAAATGGCTCAACTCTCCTGCATGGGAGAAAGGAGCTGAAGGGCTTATTAACAAAACAAAAGATGGAAACTGAGAGCCAGAGAGAAATTCTACTTTAAAAAAATCGTAAAAGGAAGAATTACCAAAAAAACATGAGGAGACAGGAGCAGAGATAGACAGAGACCTCAGAGAAACACGGACAGGGATAGAATGCCAGAGGTTCTCCCTACCACACTAGCTTTGCTTGCTGGAGGCTGAATTATAAGTAGAAAATCTTCATTTCTCCGGTGCCTGAAATATCTAATTCCCAGTATCCATGTGGATTCTTCTAAGAGAATGGCTCAACTCTCCTGCCTGGGAGAAAGGAGCAGAAGGGCTTATTAACAAAACAAAAGATGGAGCTGAGAGCAAGAGAGAAATTCTACCTTTAAAAAAATCGTAAAAAGGAAAAATTACCAAAAAAACATGAGGAGACAGTAGCAGAGAGAGACAGAGACCTCAGAGACACAGGGACAGGGATAGAAGGCCCGAAGGGCTCCCTACCACACTAGCTTTGCTTGCTGGAGGCTGAATTATGAGTAGAAAATCTTCATTTCTCCTGTGCCTGAAATATTTAGTTCCCAGTATCCATGTGGATTCTTCTCAGAGAAGGACTCAACTCTCCTGCCTGGGAGAAAGGAGCAGAAAGGCTTATTAACAAAACAAATGATGGAGCTGAGAGCCAGAGAGAAATTCTTCCTTTAAAAAATCGTAAGAAGGAAAAATTACCAAAAAAAATGAGGAGACAGACGCAGAGAGAGAGAGACCTTAGAGACACAGGGACAGGGATAGAAGGCCAGAGGGGCTCCCTACCACACTACCTTTGCTTGCTGGAGGCTGAATTAAGAGTAGAAAATCTTCCTTTCTCCTGTGCCTGAAATATCTAGTTCCCAGTATCCATGTGGATACTTCTCAGAGAATGGCTCAACTCTCCTGCCTGGGAGAAAGGAGCAGAAGGGCTTATTAACAAAACAAAAGATGGAGCTGAGAGCCAGAGAGAAATTCTACCTTTAAAAAAATCGTAAAAAGGAAAAATTACCAAAAAAACATGAGGAGACAGGAGCAGGGAGAGACAGAGACCTCAGAGACACAGGGACAGGGATAGAAGGCAGAGGGGCTCCCTACCACACCAGCTTTGCTTGCTGGAGGCTGAATTATGAGTAGAAAATCTTCATTTCTCCTGTGCCTGAAATATCTAGTTCCCAGTATCCATGTGGATACTTCCCAGAGAATGGCTCAACTCTTCTGCCTGGGAGAAAGGAGCAGAAGGGCTTATTAACAAAAGAAAAGATTGAGCTGAGAGCCAGAGAGAAATTCTACCTTTAAAAAAATCGGAAAAAAGAAAAATTACCAAAAAAACATGAGGAGACAAGAGCAGAGAGAGACAGAGAGCTCAGAGACACAGGGACAGGGATAGAAGGCCAGAGGGGCTCCCTACCACACTAGCTTTTCTTGCTGGAGGCTGAATTATGAGCAGAAAATCTTCATATCTCCGGTGCCTGAAATATCTATTTCCCAGTATCCATGTGGATCCTTCTCAGAGAATGGCTCAACTCTCCTGCCTGGGAGAAAGGAGCAGAAGGGCTTATTAACAAAACAAAAGATGGAGCTGAGAGCCAGAGAGAAATTCTACCTTTAAAAAAATCGTAAAAAGGAAAAATTACCAAAAAAACATGAGGAGACAGGAGCAGAGAGAGACAGAGGCCTAAGAGACACAGGGACAGGGATAGAAGGCCAGAGGGGCTCCCTACCACACTGCCTTTGCTTGCTGGAGGCTGAATTATGAGTAGAAAATCTTCATTTCTATGGTGCCTGAAATAGCTAGTTCACAGTATACATGTGGATTCTTCTCAGAGAATGGCTGAACTCTCCTGCCTGGGAGAAAGGAGCAGAAGGGCGTATTAACAAAACAAAAGATGGAGCTGAGAGCCAGAGAGAAATTCTACCTTTAAAAACATCGTAAAAAGGAAAAATTACCAAAAAAACATGAGGAGACAGGAGCAGAGAGAGACAGAGACCTCAGAGACACAGGGACAGGGATAGAAGGCCAGAGGGGCTCCCTACCACACTAGCTTTGCTTGCTGGAGGCTGAAATTTGAGTAGAAAATCTTCATTTCTCCTGTGCCTTAAATATCTAATTCCCAGTATCCATGTGGATACTTCTCAGAGAATGGCTCAACTCTCCTGCCTGGGAGAAAGGAGCAGAAGGGCTTATTAACAAAACAAAAGATGGAGCTGAGAGCCAGAGAGAAATTCTACCTTTAAAAAAATCGTAAAAAGAAAAATTACCAAAAAAACATGAGGAGACAGGAGCAGAGTGAGACTGAGACCTCAGAAACACAGGGACAGGGATAGAAGGCCAGAGGGGCTCCCTACCAAACTAGCTTTGCTTGCTAGAGGCTGAATTACGAGTAGAAAATCTTCATTTCTCCGGTGCCTGAAATATCTCGATACCAGTATCCATGTTGACTCTTCTGAGAGAATGGCTCAACTCTCCTGCCTGGGAGAAAGGAGCAGAAGGGCTTATTAACAAAACAAAAGATGGAGCTGAGATCCAAGGTGAAATTCTTCCTTTAAAAAAATCGTAAAAAGGAAAAATTACCAAAAAATATGCGGAGACAGGAGCAGAGAGAGACAGAGACCTCAGAGACAAAGGACAGGGATAGGAGGACAGAGGGGCTCCCTACCACACTAGCTTTGCTTGCTGGAGGCTGAATTATGAGTAGAAAATCTTCATTTCTCCTATGCCCTGAAATATCTAATTCCCAGTATCCATGTGGATTCTTCTAAGAGAATGGCTCAACTCTCCTGCCTGGGAGAAAGGAGCAGAAGGGCTTATTAACAAAACAAAAGATGGAGCTGAGAGCAAGAGAGAAATTCTACCTTTAAAAAAATCGTAAAAAGGAAAAATTACCAAAAAAACATGAAGAGATAGGAGCAGAGAGAGCCAGAGACCTCAGAGACACAGGGACAGGGATAGAAGGCCAGAAGGGCTCCCTACAACACTAGATTTGCTTGCTGGAGGCTGAATTATGAGTAGAAAATCTTCATTTCTCCTGTGCCTGAAATATCTAGTTCCCAGTATCCATGTGGATTCTTCTAAGAGAAGGACTCAACTCTCCTGCCTGGGAGAAAGGAGCAGAAGGGCTTATTAACAAAACAAAATATGGAGCTGAGGGCCAGAGAGAAATTCTTCCTTTAAAAAATCGTAAGAAGGAAAAATTACCAAAAAAAATGAAGAGACAGACGCAGAGAAACAGAGATCTCAGAGACACAGGGACAGGGATAGAAGGCCAGAGTGGCTCCCTACCACACTAGCTTTGCTTGCTGGAGGCTGAATTATGAGTAGAAAATCTTCATTTCTCCTGTGCCTGAAATATCTAGTTCCCAGTATCCATGTGGATACTTCCCAGAGAATGGCTCAACTCTTCTGCCTGGGAGAAAGGAGCAGAAGGGCTTATTAACAAAAGAAAAGATGGAGCTGAGAGCCAGAGAGAAATTCTACCTTTAAAAAAATCGGAAAAAAGAAAAATTACCAAAAAAACATGAGGAGACAAGAGCAGAGAGAGACAGAGAGCTCAGAGACACAGGGACAGGGATAGAAGGCCAGAGGGGCTCCCTACCACACTAGCTTTTCTTGCTGGAGGCTGAATTATGAGTAGAAAATCTTCATATCCCCGGTGCCTGAAATATCTAGTTCCCAGTATCCATGTGGATCCTTCTCAGAGAATGGCTCAACTCTCCTGCCTGGGAGAAAGGAGCAGAAGGGCTTATTAACAAAACAAAAGGTGGAGCTGAGAGCCAGAGAGAAATTCTACCTTTTAAAAAATCGTAAAAAGGAAAAATTACCAAAAAAACATGAGGAGACAGGAGCAGAGAGAGACAGAGACCTCAGAGACACAGGGACAGGGATATAAGGCCAGAGGGGCTACGTACCACACTAGCTTTGCTTGCTGGAGGCTGAATTAGAGTAGAAAATCTTCATTTCTCCGGTGCCTGAAATATCTAGTTCCCAGTATCCATGTGGATTCTTCTCAGAGAATGGCTCAACTCTCCTGCCTGGGAGAAAGGAGCAGAGGGGCTTATTAACAAAACAAAAGATGGAGCTGAGAGCCAGAGAGAAATTCTACCTTTAAAAAAATCGTAAAAAGGAAAAGTTACCAAAAAAACATGAGGAGACAGGAGCAGAGAGAGACAGAGACCTCAGAGACACAGGGACAGGGATAGAAGGCCAGAGGGGCTCCCTACCACACTGCCTTTGCTTGCTGGAGGCTGAATTATGAGTAGAAAATCTTCATTTATCCGGTGCATGAAATAGCAAGATCCCAGTATCCATGTGGATTCTTCTCAGAGAATGCCTCAATGGTCCTGCCTGGGAGAAAGGAGCAGAAGGGCTTATTAACAAAACAAAACATGGAGCTGAGAGCCAGAGAGTAATTCTACCTTTAAAAAAATCGTAAAAAGGAAAAATTTCCAAAAAAACATGAGGAAACAGGAGCAGAGAGAGACAGATACCTCAGAGACACAGGAACAGGGATAGAAGGCCAGAGGGGCTCCCTACCACACTCCCTTGCTTGCTGGAGGCTGAATTATGAGTAGCAAATCTTAATTTCTCCGGTGCCTGAAATATCTAGTTCCCAGTATCCATGTTGACTCTTCTGAGAGAATGGCTCAACTCTCCTACCTGGGAGAAAGGAGCAGAAGGGCTTATTAACAAAACAAAAGATGGAGCTGAGAGCCAAGGAGAAATTCTTCCTTTAAAAAAATCGTAAAAAGGAAAAATTACCAAAAAATATGCGGAGACAGGAGCAGAGAGAGACAGAGACCTCAGAGACAAAGGACAGGGATAGGAGGACAGAGGGGCTCCCTACAACACTAGCTTTGCTTGCTGGAGGCTGAATTATGAGTAGAAAATCTTCATTTCTCCTATGCCCTGAAATATCTAATTCCCAGTATCCATGTGGATTCTTCTAAGAGAATGGCTCAACTCTCCTGCCTGGGAGAAAGGAGCAGAAGGGCTTATTAACAAAACAAAAGATGGAGCTGAGAGCCAGAGAGAAATTCTACCTTTAAAAAATCGTAAGAAGGAAAAATTACCAAAAAAAATGAGGAGACAGAAGCAGAGAGACAGAGACCTCAGAGACACAGGGACAGGGATAGAAGGCCAGAGTGGCTCCCTACCACACTAGCTTTGCTTGCTGGAGGCTGAATGATGAGTAGAAAATCTTCATTTCTCCTGTGCCTGAAATATCTAGTTCCCAGTATCCATGTGGATTCTTCTCAGAGAATGGCTCAACTCTCCTGCCTGGGAGAAAGGAGCAGAAGGGCTTATTAACAAAACAAAAGATGGAGCTGAGAGCCAGAGAGAAATTCTACCTTTAAAAAAATCGTAAAAAAGAAAAATTACCAAAAAAACATGAGGAGACAGGAGCAGAGAGAGACAGAGAACTCAGAGACACAGGGACAGGGATAGAAGGCCAGAGGGGCTCCCTACCACACTAGCTTTGCTTGCTGGAGGCTGAATTATGAGTAGAAAATCGTCATTTCTCCTGTGCCTGAAATATCTAGTTCCCAGTATCCATGTGGATAATTCCCAGAGAATGGCTCACCTCTTCTGCCTGGGAGACGGAGCAGAAGGGCTTATTAACAAAAGAAAAGATTGAGGTGAGTGCCAGAGAGAAATTCTAACTTTAAAAAAATCGTAAAAAAGAAAAATTACCAAAAGAACATGAGGAGACAAGAGCAGAGAGAGACAGAGACCACAGAGACACAGGGACAGTGATAGAAGGCCAGAGGGGCCCCCTACCACACTAGCTTTGCTTGCTGGAGGCTGAATTATGAGTAGCAAATCTTCATTTCTCTTGCCTGAAATATCTAGTTCCCAGTACCCATGTGGATTCTTCTCAGAAAATGGCTCAACTCTCCTGCATGGGAGAAAGGAGCTGAAGGGCTTATTAACAAAACAAAAGATGGAACTGAGAGCCAGAGAGAAATTCTACTTTAAAAAAATCGTAAAAGGAAGAATTACCAAAAAAAATGAGGAGACAGGAGCAGAGATAGACAGAGACCTCAGAGAAACACGGACAGGGATAGAATGCCAGAGGTTCTCCCTACCACACTAGCTTTGCTTGCTGGAGGCTGAATTATGAGTAGAAAATCTTCATTTCTCCGGTGCCTGAAATATCTAAATCCCAGTATCCATGTGGATTCTTCTAAGAGAATGGCTCAACTCTCCTGCCTGGGAGAAAGGAGCAGAAGGGCTTATTAACAAAACAAAAGATGGAGCTGAGAGCCAGAGAGAAATTCTACCTTTAAAAAAATCGTAAAAAGGAAAAATTACCAAAAAAACATGAAGAGACAGGAGCAGAGAGAGACAGAGACCTCAGAGACACAGGGAAAGGGATAGAAGGCCAGAAGGGTTCCCTACCACACTAGCTTTGCTTGCTGGAGGCTGAATTATGAGTAGAAAATCTTCATTTCTCCTGTGCCTAAAATATCTAGTTCCCAGTATCCATGTGGATTCTTCTCAGAGAAGGACTCAACTCTCCTGCCTGGGAGAAAGGAGCAGAAAGGCTTATTAACAAAACAAAAGATGGAGCTGAGAGCCAGAGAGAAATTCTTCCTTTAAAAAATCGTAAGAAGGAAAAATTACCAAAAAAAATGAGGAGACAGACGCAGAGAGAGAGAGACCTCAGAGACACAGGGACAGGGATAGAAGGCCAGAGTGGCTCCCTACCACACTAGCTTTGCTTGGTGGTGGCTGAATTATGAGTAGAAAATCTTCATTTCTCCTGTGCCTGAAATATCTAGTTCCCAGTATCCATGTGGATACTTCCCAGAGAATGGCTCAACTCTTCTGCCTGGGAGAAAGGAGCAGAAGGGCTTATTAACAAAAGAAAAGATTGAGCTGAGAGCCAGAGAGAAATTCTACCTTTAAAAAAATCGGAAAAATGAAAAATTACCAAAAAAACATGAGGAGACAAGAGCAGAGAGAGACAGAGAGCTCAGAGACACAGGGACAGGGATAGAAGGCCAGAGGGGCTCCCTACCACACTAGCTTTTCTTGCTGGAGGCTGAATTATGAGTAGAAAATCTTCATATCTCCGGTGCCTGAAATATCTAGTTCCCAGTATCCATGTGGATACTTCTCAGAGAATGGCTCAACTCTCCTGCCTGGGAGAAAGGAGCAGAAGGGCTTATTAACAAAACAAAAGGTGGAGCTGAGAGCCAGAGAGAAATTCTACCTTTAAAAAAATCGTAAAAAGGAAAAATTACCAAAAAAACATGAGGAGACAGGAGCAGAGAGAGACAGAGACCTCAGAGACACAGGGACAGGGATAGAAGGCCAGAGGGGCTACGTACCACACTAGCTTTGCTTGCTGGAGGCTGAATTAGAGTAGAAAATCTTCATTTCTCCGGTGCCTGAAATATATAGTTCCCATTATCCATGTGGATTCTTCTCAGAGAATGGCTCAACTCTCCTGCCTGGGAGAAAGGAGCAGAGGGGCTTATTAACAAAACAAAAGATGGAGCTGAGAGCCAGAGAGAAATTCTACCTTTAAAAAAATCGTAAAAAGGAAAAGTTACCAAAAAAACATGAGGAGACAGGAGCAGAGAGAGACAGAGACCTCAGAGACACAGGGACAGGGATAGAAGGCCAGAGGGGCTCCCTACCACACTGCCTTTGCTAGCTGGAGGATGAATTATGAGTAGAAAATCTTCATTTCTCCGGTGCCTGAAATAGCTAGTTCACAGTATCCATGTGGATTCTTCTCAGAGAATGGCTGAACTCTCCTGCCTGGGAGAAAGGAGCAGAA
Organism: Tupaia tana; assembly: GCA_026018925.1. Lineage (NCBI taxonomy): Eukaryota > Metazoa > Chordata > Mammalia > Scandentia > Tupaiidae > Tupaia > Tupaia tana. The sequence goes on along the minus strand of JAKSZU010000039.1, from coordinate 2,219,421 downwards.
GGGCTTATTAACAAAACAAAAGATGGAGCTGAGAGCCAGAGAGAAATTCTACCTTTTAAAAAATCGTAAAAAGAAAAATTACCAAAAAAACATGAGGAGACAGGAGCAGAGAGAGACAGAGACCTCAGAGACACAGGGACAGGGATAGAAGGCCAGAGGTGCTCCCTACCACACTAGCTTTGCTTGCTGGAGGCTGAAATTTGAGTAGAAAAACTTCATTTCTCCTGTGCCTGAAATATCTAATTCCCAGTCCATGTGGATACTTCTCAGAGAATGGCTCAACTCTCCTGCCTGGGAGAAAGGAGCAGAAGGGCTTATTAACAAAACAAAAGATGGAGCTGAGAGCCAGAGAGAAATTCTACCTTTAAAAAAATCGTAAAAAGGAAAAATTACCAAAAAAACATGAGGAGACAGGAGCAGAGTGAGACTGAGACCTCAGAAACACAGGGACAGGGATAGAAGGCCAGAGGGGCTCCCTACCACACTAGCTTTGCTTGCTGGAGGCTGAATTACGAGTAGAAAATCTTCATTTCTCCGGTGCCTGAAATATCTAGTTCCCAGTATCCATGTTGACTCTTCTGAGAGAATCGCTCAACTCTCCTGCCTGGGAGAAAGGAACAGAAGGGCTTATTAACAAAACAAAAGATGGAGCTGAGAGCCAGAGAGCAATTCTACCTTTAAAAAAATCGTAAAAAGGAAAAATTACAAAAAAAAAAATGAGGAGACAGGAGCAGAGAGAGACAGAGACCTCAGAGACACAGGGACAGGGATAGAAGGCCAGAGGGGCTCCCTACCACCCTGCCTTTGCTTGCTGGAGGCTGAATTATGAGTAGAAAATCTTCATTTCTCCGGTGTCTGAAATAGCTATTTCCAGTATCCATGTGGATTCTTCTCAGAGAATGGCTGAACTCTCCTGCCTGGGAGAAAGGAGCAGAAGGGCTTATTAACAAAACAAAAGATGGAGCTGAGAGCCAGAGAGAAATTCTACCTTTAAAAAATCGTAAGAAGGAAAAATTACCAAAAAAACCTGAGGAGATATGAGCAGAGAGAGACAGAGAACTCAGAGACACAGGGACAGGGATAGAAGGACAGAGGGGCTCCCTACCACACTAGCATTGCTTGCTGGAGGCTGAATTATGAGTAGCAAATCTTCATTTCTCCGGTGCCTGAAATATCTAGTTCCCAGTATCCATGTGGATCCTTCTCAGAGAATGGCTCAAATTTCCTGCCTGGGAGAAAGGAGCAGAAGGTCTTATTAACAAAAGAAAAGATGGAGCTTTGAGCCAGAGAGAAATTCTACACTTAAAAAAATCCTAAAAAGAAAAATTAACAAAAAAACATGAGGAGACAAGAGCAGAGAGAGACAGAGACCTCAGAGACACAGGGACAGGGATAGAAGGCCAGAGGGGCTCCCTACCACACTGCCTTTGCTTCCTGGAGGCTGAATTATGAGTAGAAATCTTCATTTCTCCGGTGCATGAAATATCTAGTTTCCAGTATCCATGTGGATTCTTCTCAGAGAATGGCTCAACGCTCCTGCCTGGGAGAAAGGAGCAGAAGGGCTTATTAACAAAACAAAAGATGGAGCTGAGAGCCAAAGAGTAATTCTACCTTTAAAAAAATCGTAAAAAGGAACAATTACAAAAAAAACATGAGGAGACAGGAGCAGAGAGAGACAGAGACCTCAGAGACACAGGGACAGGGATAGAAGGCCAGAGGGGCTACCTCCCACACTAGCTTTGCTTGCTGGAGGCTGAATTATGAGTAGAAAATCTTCATTTTTCCGGTGCCTGAAGTATCCAGTTCCCAGTATCCATGTGGATACTTCTCAGAGAATGGCTCAACTCTCATGCCTGGGAGAAAGGAGCAGAAGGGCTTATTAACAAAACAAAAGATGGAGCTGAGAGCCAGAGAGAAATTCTACCTTTAAAAAAATCGTAAAAAGGAAAAATTACCAAAAAAACATGAGGAGACAGGAGCAGAGAGAGACAGAGACCTCAGAGACACAGGGACAGGGATAGAAGGCCAGAGGGGCTCCCTACCACACTAGCTTTGCTTGCTGGAGGCTGAATTATGAGTAGAAATCTTCATTTCTCCGGTGCATGAAATATCTAGTTCCCAGTATCCATGTGGATTCTTCCCAGAGAATGGCTCAATGCTCCTGCCTGGGAGAAAGGAGCTGAAGGGCTTATTAACAAAACAAAACATGGAGCTGAGAGCCAGAGAGTAATTCTACCTTTAAAACAATCGTAAAACGGAAAAATTTCCAAAAAAACATGAGGAGACAGGAGCAGAGAGAGACAGATACCTCAGAGACACAGGGACAGGGATAGAAGGCCAGAGGGGCTCCCTACCACACTCCTTTGCTTGCTGGAGGCTGAATTATGAGTAGCAAATCTTCATTTCTTCGGTTCGTGAAATATCTAGTTCCCAGTATCCATGTAGATTCTTCTCAGAGAATGGCTCAACTCTCCTGCCTGGGAGAAAGGAGCAGAAGGGCTTATTAACAAAACAAAAGATGGAGCTGAGAGCAAGAGAGAAATTCTACCTTTAAAAAAATCGTAAAAAGGAAAAATTACCAAAAAAACATGAAGAGACAGGAGCAGAGAGAGACAGAGACCTCAGAGACACAGGGACAGGGATAGAAGGCCAGAAGTGCTCCCTACCACACTAGCTTTGCTTGCTGGAGGCTCAATTATGAGTAGAAAATCCTCATTTCTCCTGTGCCTGAAATATCTAATTCCCAGGATCCATGTGGATACTTCTCAGAGAATGGCTCAACTCTCCTGCCTGGGAGAAAGGAGCAGAAGGGCTTATTAACAAAACAAAAGATGGAGCTGAGAGCCAGAGAGAAATTCTACCTTTAAAAAAATCGTAAAAAGGAAAAATTACCAAAAAAACATGAGGAGACAGGAGCAGAGTGAGACTGAGACCTCAGAAACACAGGGACAGCTATAGAAGGCCAGAGGGGCTCCCTACCACACTAGCTTTGCTTGCTGGAGGCTGAATTACGAGTATAAAATCTTCATTTCTCCGGTGCCTGAAATATCTAGTTCCCAGTATCCATGTTGACTCTTCTGAGAGAATGGCTCAACTCTCCTGCCTGGGAGAAAGGAGCAGAAGGGCTTATTAACAAAACAAAAGATGGAGCTGAGAGCCAAGGAGAAATTCTTCCTTTAAAAAAATCGTAAAAAGGAAAAATTACCAAAAAATATGCGGAGACAGGAGCAGAGAGAGACAGAGACTCAGAGACAAAGGGACAGGGATAGGAGGACACAGGGGCTCCCTACAACACTAGCTTTGCTTGCTGGAGGCTGAATTATGAGTAGAAAATCTTCATTTCTCCTATGCCCTGAAATATCTAGTTCCCAGTATCCATGTGGATACTTCTAAGAGAATGGCTCAACTCTCCTGCCTGGGAGAAAGGAGCAGAAGGGCTTATTAACAAAAGAAAAGATGGAGCTGAGAGCCAGAGAGAAATTCTACCTTTAAAAAAATCCTAAAAAGAAAAATTACCAAGAAAACATGAGGAGACAAGAGCAGAGTGAGACAGAGACCTCAGAGACACAGGGACAGGGATAGAAGGCCAGAGGGGCTCCCTACCACACTAGCTTTGCTTGCTGGAGGCTGAATTATGAGTAGAAAATCTTCATTTCTCCTGTGCCAGAAATATCTAGTTCCCAGTATCCATGTGGATACTTCCCAGAGAATGGCTCAACACTTCTGCCTGGGAGAAAGGAGCAGAAGGGCTTATTAACAAAAGAAAAGATTGAGCTGAGAGCCAGAGAGAAATTCTACCTTTAAAAAAATCGGAAAAAAGAAAAATTACCAAAAAAAATGAGGAGACAAGAGCAGAGAGAGACAGAGAGCTCAGAGACACAGGGACAGGGATAGAAGGCCAGACGGGCTCCCTACCACACTAGCTTTTCTTGCTGGAGGCTGAATTATGAGCAGAAAATCTTCATATCTCCGGTGCCTGAAATATGTAGTTCCCAGTATCCATGTGGATACTTCTCAGAGAATGGCTCAACTCTCCTGCCTGGGAGAAAGGAGCAGAAGGGCTTATTAACAAAACAAAAGATGGAGCTGAGAGCTAGAGAGAAATTCTACCTTTAAAAAAAATCGTAAAAAGGAAAAATTAACAAAAAAACATGAGGAGACAGGAGCAGAGAGAGACAGAGACCTCAGAGACACAGGGACAGGGATAGAAGGCCAGAGGGGCTCGCTACCACACTGCCTTTGCTTCCTGGAGGATGAATTATGAGTAGAAAATCTTCATTTCTCCGGTGCCTGAAATAGCTTGTTCACAGTATCCATGTGCATTCTTCTCAGAGAATGGCTGAACTCTCCTGCCTGGGAGAAAGGAGCAGAAGGGCGTATTAACAAAACAAAAGATGGAGCTGAGTGCCAGAGAGAAATTCTACCTTTAAAAAAATCGTAAAAAGGAAAAATTACCAAAAAAACATGCGGAGACAGGAGCAGAGAGAGACAGAGAGCTCAGAGACACAGGGACAGGGATAGAAGGCCAGAGGGGCTCCCTACCACACTAGCTTTGCTTGCTGGAGGCTGAATTATGAGTAGCAAATCTTCATTTCTCCGGTGCCTGAAATATCTAGTTCCCAGTATCCATGTGGATCCTTCTCAGAGAATGGCTCAAATTTCCAGCCTGGGAGAAAGGAGCAGAAGTTCTTATTACCAAAAGAAAAGATGGAGCTGAGAGCCAGGGAGAAATTCTACCTTTAAAAAAATCGTAAAAAGGAAAAATTACCAAAAAAACCTGAGGAGACAGGAGCAGAGAGAGACAGAGACCTCAGAGACACAGGGACAGGGATAGAAGGCCAGAGGGGCTCCCTACCACACTAGCTTTGCTTGCTGGAGGCTGAATTATGAGTAGAAATCTTCATTTCTCTGGTGCATGAAATATCTAGTTTCCAGTATCCATGTGGATTCTTCTCAGAGAATGGCTCAACGCTCCTGCCTGGGAGAAAGGAGCAGAAGGGCTTATTAACAAAACAAAAGATGGAGCTGAGAGCCAAAGAGTAATTCTACCTTTAAAAAAATCGTAAAAAGGAAAAATTACCAATAAAACATGAGGAGACAGGAGCAGAGAGAGACAGAGACCTCAGAGACACAGGGACAGGGATAGAAGGCCAGAGGGGCTACCTCCCACACTAGCTTTGCTTGCTGGAGGCTGAAATATGAGTAGAAAATCTTCATTTCTCCGGTTCCTGAAATATCCAGTTCCCAGTATCCATGTGGATACTTCTCAGAGAATGGCTCAACTCTCATGCCTGGGAGAAAGGAGCAGAAGGGCTTATTAACAAAACAAAAGATGGAGCTGAGAGCCAGAGAGAAATTCTACCTTTAAACAAATCGTAAAAAGGAAAAATTACCAAAAAAACATGAGGAGACAGGAGCAGAGAGAGACAGAGACCTCAGAGACACAGGGACAGGGATAGAAGGCCAGAGGGGCTCCCTACCACACTAGCTTTGCTTGCTGGAGGGTGAATTATGAGTAGAAATCTTCATTTCTCCGGTGCATGAAATATCTAGTTCCCAGTATCCATGTGGATTCTTCTCAGAGAATGGCTCAATGCTCCTGCCTGGGAGAAAGGAGCAGAAGGGCTTATTAACAAAACAAAACATGGAGCTGAGAGCCAGAGAGTAATTCTACCTTTAAAAAAATCGTAAAAAGGAAAAATTTCCAAAAAAACATGAGGAGACAGGAGCAGAGAGAGACAGATACCTCAGAGACACAGGGACAGGGATAGAAGGCCAGAGGGACTCCCTACCACACTCCTTTGCTTGCTGGAGGCTGAATTATGAGTAGCAAATCTTCATTTCTTCGGTTCCTAAAATATCTATTTCCCAGTATCCATGTAGATTCTTCTCAGAGAATAGCTCAACTCTCCTGCCTGGGAGAAAGGAGCAGAAGGGCTTATTAACAAAACAAAAGATGGAGCTGAGAGCAAGAGAGAAATTCTACCTTTAAAAAAATCGTAAAAAGGAAAAATTACCAAAAAAACATGAAGAGACAGGAGCAGAGAGAGACAGAGACCTCAGAGACACAGGGACAGGGATAGAAAGCCAGAGGGGCGCCCTACCACACTAGCTTTGCTTGCTGGAGGCTCAATTATGAGTAGAAAATCTACATTTCTCCTGTGCCTGAAATATCTAGTTCCCAGTATCCATGTGGATTCTTCTCAGAGAAGGACTCAACTAGCCTGCCTGGGAGAAAGGAGCAGAAGGGCTTATTAACAAAACAAAAGATGGAGCTGAGAGCCAGAGAGAAATTCTACCTTTAAAAAATCGTAAGTAGGAAAAATTACCAAAAAAAATGAGAAGACAGAAGCAGAGAGACAGAGACCTCAGAGACACAGGGACAGGTATAGAAGGCCAGAGTGGCTCCCTACCACACTAGCTTTGCTTGCTGGAGGCTGAATTAAGAGTAGAAAATCTTCATTTCTCCTGTGCCGTAAATATATAGTTCCCAGTATCCATGTGGATTCTTCTCAGAGAATGGCTCAACTCTCCTGCCTGGGAGAAAGGAGCCGAAGGGCTTATTAACAATACAAAAGATGGAGCTGAGAGCCAGAGAGAAATTCTACCTTTAAAGAAATCGTAATAAGAAAAATTTCCAAAAAAACCTGAGGAGATATGAGCAGAGAGAGACAGAGACCTCAGAGACACAGGGACAGGGATAGAAGGACAGAGGGGCTCCCTACCACACTAGCTTTGCTTGCTGGAGGCTGAATTATGAGTAGCAAATCTTCATTTCTCCGGTGCCTGAAATATCTAGTTCCCAGTATCCATGTGGATCCTTCTCAGAGAATGGCTCAAATTTCCTGCCTGGGAGAAAGGAGCAGAAGGTCTTATTACCAAAAGAAAAGATGGAGCTGAGAGCCAGAGAGAAATTCTACCTTTAAAAAAATCCTAAAAAGAAAAATTACCAAAAAAACATGAGGAGACAAGAGCAGAGAGAGACAGAGACCTCAGAGACACAGGGACAGGGATAGAAGGCCAGAGGGGCTCCCTAACACACTATCTTTGCTTGCTGGAGGCTGAATTATGAGTAGAAAATCTTCATTTTTCCGGTGCCTGAAATATCCAGTTCCCAGTATCCATGTGGATACTTCTCAGAGAATGGCTCAACTCTCATGCCTGGGAGAAAGGAGCAGAAGGGCTTACTAACAAAACAAAAGATGGAGCTGAGAGCCAGAGAGAAATTCTACCTTTAAAAAAATCGTAAAAAGGAAAAATTACCAAAAAAACATGAGGAGACAGGAGCAGAGAGAGACAGAGACCTCAGAGACACATGGACAGGGATAGAAGGCCAGAGAGGCTCCCTACCACACTAGCTTTGCTTGCTGGAGGCTGAATTATGAGTAGAAATCTTCATTTCTCCGGTGCATGAAATATCTAGTTCCCAGTATCCATGTGGATTCTTCCCAGAGAATGGCTCAATGCTCCTGCCTGGGAGAAAGTAGCTGAAGGGCTTATTAACAAAACAAAACATGGAGCTGAGAGCCAGAGAGTAATTCTACCTTTAAAACAATCGTAAAACGGAAAAATTTCCAAAAAAACATGAGGAGACAGGAGCAGAGAGAGACAGATACCTCAGAGACACAGGGACAGGGATAGAAGGCCAGAGGGGCTCCCTACCACACTCCTTTGCTTGCTGGAGGCTGAATTATGAGTAGCAAATCTTCATTTCTTTGGTTCGTGAAATATCTAGTTCCCAGTATCCATGTAGATTCTTCTCAGAGAATGGCTCAACTCTCCTGCCTGGGAGAAAGGAGCAGAAGGGCTTATTAACAAAACAAAAGATGGAGCTGAGAGCAAGAGAGAAATTCTACCTTTAAAAAAATCGTAAAAAAGAAAAATTACCAAAAAAACATGAAGAGACAGGAGCAGAGAGAGACAGAGACCTCAGAGACACAGGGACAGGGATAGAAGGCCAGAAGTGCTCCCTACCACACTAGCTTTGCTTGCTGGAGGCTCAATTATGAGTAGAAAATCCTCATTTCTCCTGTGCCTGAAATATCTAATTCCCAGTATCCATGTGGATACTTCTCAGAGAATGGCTCAACTCTCCTGCCTGGGAGAAAGGAGCAGAAGGGCTTATTAACAAAACAAAAGATGGAGCTGAGAGCCAGAGAGAAATTCTACCTTTAAAAAAATCGTAAAAAGGAAAAATTACCAAAAAAACATGAGGAGACAGGAGCAGAGTGAGACTGAGACCTCAGAAACACAGGGACAGGTATAGAAGGCCAGAGGGGCTCCCTACCACACTAGCTTTGCTTGCTGGAGGCTGAATTACGAGTATAAAATCTTCATTTCTCCGGTGCCTGAAATATCTAGTTCCCAGTATCCATGTTGACTCTTCTGAGAGAATGGCTCAACTCTCCTGCCAGGGAGAAAGGAACAGAAGGGCTTATTAACAAAACAAAAGATGGAGCTGAGAGCCAAGGAGAAATTCTTCCTTTAAAAAAATCGTAAAAAGGAAAAATTACCAAAAAATATGCGGAGACAGGAGCAGAGGGAGACAGAGACCTCAGAGACAAAGGGACAGGGATAGGAGGACAGAGGGGCTCCCTACCACACTAGCTTTGCTTGCTGGAGGCTGAATTATGAGTAGAAAATCTTCATTTCTCCTATTCCCTGAAATATCTATTTCCCAGTATCCATGTGGATACTTCTAAGAGAATGGCTCAACTCTCCTGCCTGGGAGAAAGGAGCAGAAGGGCTTATTAACAAAACAAAAGATGGAGCTGAGAGCAAGAGAGAAATTCTACCTTTAAAAAAATCGTAAAAAGGAAAAATTACCAAAAAAACATGAAGAGACAGGAGCAGAGAGAGACAGAGACCTCAGAGACACAGGGACAGGAATAGAAGGCCAGAAGGGCTCCCTACCACACTAGCTTTGCTTGCTGGAGGCTGAATTATGAGTAGAAAATCATCATTTCTCCTGTGCCTGAAATATCTAGTTCCCAGTATCCATGTGGATTCTTCTCAGAGAAGGACTCAACTCTCCTGCCTGGGAGAAAGGAGCAGAAGGGCTTATTAACAAAACAAAATATGGAGCTGAGAGCCAGAGAGAAATTCTTCCTTTAAAAAATCGTAAGAAGGAAAAATTACCAAAAAATATGAGGAGACAGACGCAGAGAGACAGAGACCTCAGAGACACAGGGACAGGGATAGAAGGCCAGAGTGGCTCCCTACCACACAAGCTTTGCTTGCTGGAGGCTGAATTAAGAGTAGAAAATCTTCATTTCTCCTGTGCCTGAAATATCTAGTTCCCAGTATCCATGTGGATTCTTCTCAGAGAATGGCTCAACTCTCCTGCCTGGGAGAAAGGAGCAGAAGGGCTTATTAACAAAATAAAGATGGAGCTGAGAGCCAGAGAGACATTGTTCCTTTAAAAAAATCGTAAAAAGGAAAAATTACCAAAAAAACATGAGGAGACAGGAGCAGAGAGAGACAGAGACCTCAGAGACACAGGGACAGGGATAGAAGGCCAGAGGGGCTCCCTACCACACTATCTTTGCTTGCTGCAGGCTGAATTATGAGTAGCAAATCTTCATTTCTCCTGTGCCTGAAATATCTAGTTCCCAGTATCCATGTGGATCCTTCTCAGAGAATGGCTCAAATTTCCTGCCTGGGAGAAAGGAGCAGAAGGTCTTATTAACAAAAGAAAAGATGGAGCTGAGAGCCAGAGAGAAATTCTACCTTTAAAAAAATCCTAAAAAGAAAAATTACCAAAAAAACATGAGGAGACAAGAGCAGAGTGAGACAGAGACCTCAGAGACACAGGGACAGGGATAGAAGGCCAGAGGGGCTCCCTACCACACTATCTTTGCTTGCTGCAGGCTGAATTATGAGTAGCAAATCTTCATTTCTCCTGTGCCTGAAATATCTAGTTCCCAGTATCCATGTGGATTCTTCTCAGAGAATGGCTCAACTCTCCTGCCGGGGAGAAAGGAGCAGAAGGGCTTATTAACAAAACAAAAGATGGAGCTGAGAGCCAGAGAGAAATTCTACCTTTAAAAAAAATAGTAAAAAGGAAAAATTACCAAAAAAACATGAGGAGACAGGAGCGGAGAGAGACAGAGACCTCAGAGACACAGGGACAGGGATAGAAGGCCAGAGGGGCTCCCTACCACACTAGCTTTGCTTGCTGGAGGCTGAATTATGAGTAGAAAATCTTCATTTCTCCTGTGCCAGAAATATCTAGTTCCCAGTATCCATGTGGATACTTCCCAGAGAATGGCTCAACTCTTCTGCCTGGGAGAAAGGAGCAGAAGGGCTTATTAACAAAAGAAAAGATTGAGCTGAGAGCCAGAGAGAAATTCTACCTTTAAAAAAATCGGAAAAAAGAAAAATTACCAAAAAAACATGAGGAGACAAGAGCAGAGAGAGACAGAGAGCTCAGAGACACAGGGACAGGGATAGAAGGCCAGACGGGCTCCCTACCACACTAGCTTTTCTTGCTGGAGGCTGAATTATGAGCAGAAAATCTTCATATCTCCGGTGCCTGAAATATGTAGTTCCCAGTATCCATGTGGATACTTCTCAGAGAATGGCTCAACTCTCCTGCCTGGGAGAAAGGAGCAGAAGGGCTCATTAACAAAACAAAAGATGGAGCTGAGAGCTAGAGAGAAATTCTACCTTTAAAAAAATCGTAAAAAGGAAAAATTAACAAAAAAACATGAGGAGACAGGAGCAGAGAGAGACAGAGACCTCAGAGACACAGGGACAGTGATAGAAGGCCAGAGGGGCTCCCTACCACACTGCCTTTGCTTCCTGGAGGCTGAATTATGAGTAGAAAATCTTCATTTCTCCGGTGCCTGAAATAGCTTGTTCACACTATCCATGTGGATTCTTCTCAGAGAATGGCTGAACTCTCCTGCCTGTGAGAAAGGAGCAGAAGGGCTTATTAACAAAACAAAAGATGGAGCTGAGTGCCAGAGAGAAATTCTACCTTTAAAAAAATCGTAAAAAGGAAAAATTACCAAAAAAACATGAGGAGACAGGAGCAGAGAGAGACAGAGACCTCAGAGACACAGGGACAGGGATAGAAGACCAGAGGGGCTCCCTACCACACTAGCTTTGCTTGCTGGAGGCTGAATTATGAGTAGCAAATCTTCATTTCTCCGGTGCCTGAAATATCTAGTTCCCAGTATCCATGTGGATTCTTCTCAGAGAATTGCTCAAATTTCCTGCCTGGGAGAAAGGAGCAGAAGTTCTTATTACCAAAAGAAAAGATGGAGCTGAGAGCCAGAGAGAAATTCTACCTTTAAAAAAATCGTAAAAAGGAAAAATTACCAAAAAAACATGAGGAGACAGGAGCAGAGAGAGACAGAGACCTCAGAGACACAGGGACAGGGATAGAAGGCCAGAGGGGCTCCCTACCACACTAGCTTTGCTTGCTGGAGGCTGAATTATGAGTAGAAATCTTCATTTCTCCGGTGCATGAAATATCTAGTTTCCAGTATCCATGTGGATTCTTCTCAGAGAATGGCTCAACGCTCCTGCCTGGGAGAAAGGAGCAGAAGGGCTTATTAACAAAACAAAAGATGGAGCTGAGAGCCAAAGAGTAATTCTACCTTTAAAAAAATCGTAAAAAGGAAAAATTACCAAAAAAACATGAGGAGACAGGATCAGAGAGAGACAGAGACCTCAGAGACACAGGGACAGGGATAGAAGGCCAGAGGGGCTACCTCCCACACTAGCTTTGCTTGCTGGAGGCTGAATTATGAGTAGAAAAACTTCATTTCTCCGGTTCCTGAAATATCCAGTTCCCAGTATCCATGTGGATACTTCTCAGAGAATGGCTCAACTCTCATGCCTGGGAGAAAGGAGCAGAAGGGCTTATTAACAAAACAAAAGATGGAGCTGAGAGCCAGAGAGAAATTCTACATTTAAAAAAATCGTAAAAAGGAAAAATTACCAAAAAAACATGAGGAGACAGGAGCAGAGAGAGACAGAGACCTCAGAGACACAGGGACAGGGATAGAAGGCCAGAGGGGCTACCTACCACACTAGCTTTGCTTGCTGGAGGGTGAATTATGAGTAGAAATCTTCATTTCTCCGGTGCATGAAATATCTAGTTCCCAGTATCCATGTGGATTCTTCTCAGAGAATGGCTCAATGCTCCTGCCTGGGAGAAAGGAGCAGAAGGGCTTATTAACAAAACAAAACATGGAGCTGAGAGCCAGAGAGTAATTCTACCTTTAAAAAAATCGTAAAAAGGAAAAATTTCCAAAAAAACATGAGGAGACAGGAGCAGAGAGAGACAGATACCTCAGAGACACAGGGACAGGGATAGAAGGCCAGAGGGACTCCCTACCACACTCCTTTGCTTGCTGGAGGCTGAATTATGAGTAGCAAATCTTCATTTCTTCGGTTCCTAAAATATCTATTTCCCAGAGTCCATGTAGATTCTTCTCAGAGAATGGCTCAACTCTCCTGCCTGGGAGAAAGGAGCAGAAGGGCTTATTAACAAAACAAAAGATGGAGCTGAGAGCAAGAGAGAAATTCTACCTTTAAAAAAATCGTAAAAAGGAAAAATTACCAAAAAAACATGAAGAGACAGGAGCAGAGAGAGACAGAGACCTCAGAGACACAGGGACAGGGATAGAAGGCCAGAGGGGCGCCCTACCACACTAGCTTTGCTTGCTGGAGGCTCAATTATGAGTAGAAAATCTTCATTTCTCCTGTGCCTGAAATATCTAGTTCCCAGTATCCATGTGGATTCTTCTCAGAGAAGGACTCAACTCTCCTGCCTGGGAGAAAGGAGCAGAAGGGCTTATTAACAAAACAAAAGATGGAGCTGAGAGCCAGAGAGAAATTCTACCTTTAAAAAATCGTAAGTAGGAAAAATTACCAAAAAAAATGAGAAGACAGAAGCAGAGAGACAGAGACCTCAGAGACACAGGGACAGGTATAGAAGGCCAGAGTGGCTCCCTACCACACTAGCTTTGCTTGCTGGAGGCTGAATTAAGAGTAGAAAATCTTCATTTCTCCTGTGCCGTAAATATCTAGTTCCCAGTATCCATGTGGATTCTTCTCAGAGAATGGATCAACTCTCCTGCCTGGGAGAAAGGAGCCGAAGGGCTTATTAACAATACAAAAGATGGAGCTGAGAGCCAGAGAGAAATTCTACCTTTAAAGAAATCGTAATAAGGAAAAATTACCAAAAAAACCTGAGGAGATATGAGCAGAGAGAGACAGAGACCTCAGAGACACAGGGACAGGGATAGAAGGACAGAGGGGCTCCCTACCACACTAGCTTTGCTTGCTGGAGGCTGAATTATGAGTAGCAAATCTTCATTTCTCCGGTGCCTGAAATATCTAGTTCCCAGTATCCATGTGGATCCTTCTCAGAGAATGGCTCAAATTTCCTGCCTGGGAGAAAGGAGCAGAAGGTCTTATTACCAAAAGAAAAGATGGAGCTGAGAGCCAGAGAGAAATTCTACCTTTAAAAAAATCGTAAAAAGGAAAAATTACCAAAAAAACATGAGGAGACAGGAGCAGAGAGAGACAGAGACCTCAGAGACACAGGGACAGGGATAGAAGGCCAGAGGGGCTCCCTACCACACTAGCTTTTCTTGCTGGAGGCTGAATTATGAGTAGAAATCTTCATTTCTCCGGTGCATGAAATATCTAGTTTCCAGTATCCATGTGGATTCTTCTCAGAGAATGGCTCAACGCTCCTGCCTGGGAGAAAGGAGCAGAAGGGCTTATTAACAAAACAAAAGATGGAGCTGAGAGCCAAAGAGTAATTCTACCTTTAAAAAAATCGTAAAAAGGAAAAATTACCAAAAAAACATGAGGAGACAGGAGCAGAGAGAGACAGAGACCTCAGAGACACAGGGACAGGGATAGAAGGCCAGAGGGGCTACCTCCCACACTAGCTTTGCTTGCTGGAGGCTGAATTATGAGTAGAAAATCTTCATTTCTCCGGTGCCTGAAATATCCAGTTCCCAGTATCCATGTGGATACTTCTCAGAGAATGGCTCAACTCTCATGCCTGGGAGAAAGGAGCAGAATGGCTTATTAACAAAACAAAAGATGCAGCTGAGAGCCAGAGAGAAATTCTACCTTTAAAAAAATCGTAAAAAGGAAAAATTACCAAAAAAACATGAGGAGACAGGAGCAGAGAGAGACAGTGAGCTCAGAGACACAGGGACAGGGATAGAAGGCCAGAGGTGCTCCCTACCACACTAGCTTTGCTTGCTGGAGGGTCAATTATGAGTAGAAATCTTCATTTCTCCGGTGCATGAAATATCTAGTTCCCAGTATCCATGTGGATTCTTCTCAGAGAATGGCTCAATGCTCCTGCCTGGGAGAAAGGAGCAGAAGGGCTTATTAACAAAACAAAACATGGAGCTGAGAGCCAGAGAGTAATTCTACCTTTAAAAAAATCGTAAAAAGGAAAAATTTCCAAAAAAACATGAGGAGACAGGAGCAGAGAGAGACAGATACCTCAGAGACACAGGGAAAGGGATAGAAGGCCAGAGGGACTCCCTACCACACTCCTTTGCTTGCTGGAGGCTGAATTATGAGTAGCAAATCTTCATTTCTTCGGTTCCTGAAATATCTAGTCCCCAGTATCCATGTAGATTCTTCTAAGAGAATGGCTCAACTCTCCTGCCTGGGAGAAAGGAGCAGAAGGGCTTATTAACAAAACAAAAGATGGAGCTGAGAGCAAGAGAGAAATTCTACCTTTAAAAAAATCGTAAAAAGGAAAAATTACCAAAAAAACATGAAGAGACAGGAGCAGAGAGAGACAGAGACCTCAGAGACACAGGGACAGGGATAGAAGGCCAGAGGGGCTCCCTACCACACTAGCTTTGCTTGCTGGAGGCTCAATTATGAGTAGAAAATCTTCATTTCTCCTGTGCCTGAAATATCTAGTTCCCAGTATCCATGTGGATTCTTCTCAGAGAAGGACTCAACTCTCCTGCCTGGGAGAAAGGAGCAGAAGGGCTTATTAACAAAACAAAAGATGGAGCTGAGAGCCAGAGAGAAGTTCTACCTTTAAAAAATCGTAAGAAGGAAAAATTACCAAAAAAAATGAGAAGACAGAAGCAGAGAGACAGAGACCTCAGAGACACAGGGACAGGTATAGAAGGCCAGAGTGGCTCCCTACCACACTAGCTTTGCTTGCTGGAGGCTGAATTAAGAGTAGAAAATCTTCATTTCTCCTGTGCCGTAAATATCTAGTTCCCAGTATCCATGTGGATTCTTCTCAGAGAATGGCTCAACTCTCCTGCCTGGGAGAAAGGAGCCGAAGGGCTTATTAACAATACAAAAGATGGAGCTGAGAGCCAGAGAGAAATTCTACCTTTAAAGAAATCGTAATAAGGAAAAATTACCAAAAAAACCTGAGGAGATATGAGCAGAGAGAGACAGAGACCTCAGAGACACAGGGACAGGGATAGAAGGACAGAGGGGCTCCCTACCACACTAGCTTTGCTTGCTGGAGGCTGAATTATGAGTAGCAAATCTTCATTTCTCCGGTGCCTGAAATATCTAGTTCCCAGTATCCATGTGGATCCTTCTCAGAGAATGGCTCAAATTTCCTGCCTGGGAGAAAGGAGCAGAAGGTCTTATAACCAAAAGAAAAGATGGAGCTGAGAGCCAGAGAGAAATTCTACCTTTAAAAAAATCGTAAAAAGGAAAAATTACCAAAAAAACATGAGGAGACAGGAGCAGAGAGAGACAGAGACCTCAGAGACACAGGGACAGGGATAGAAGGCCAGAGGGGCTCCCTACCACACTAGCTTTGCTTGCTGGAGGCTGAATTATGAGTAGAAATCTTCATTTCTCCGGTGCATGAAATATCTAGTTTCCAGTATCCATGTGGATTCTTCTCAGAGAATGGCTCAACGCTCCTGCCTGGGAGAAAGGAACAGAAGGGCTTATTAACAAAACAAAAGATGGAGCTGAGAGCCAAAGAGTAATTCTACCTTTAAAAAAATCGTAAAAAGGAAAAATTACCAAAAAAACATGAGGAGACAGGAGCAGAGAGAGACAGAGACCTCAGAGACACAGGGACAGGGATAGAAGGCCAGAGGGGCTCCCTACCACACTAGCTTTGCTTGGTGGAGGGTGAATTATGAGTAGAAATCTTCATTTCTCCGTTGCATGAAATATCTAGTTCCCAGTATCCATGTGGATTCTTCTCAGTGAATGGCTCAATGCTCCTGCCTGGGAGAAAGGAGCAGAAGGGCTTATTAACAAAACAAAACATGGAGCTGAGAGCCAGAGATTAATTCTACCTTTAAAAAAATCGTAAAAAGGAAAAATTTCCAAAAAAACATGAGGAGACAGGAGCAGAGAGAGACAGATACCTCAGAGACACAGGGACAGGGATAGAAGGCCAGAGGGGCTCCCTACCACACTCCTTTGCTTGCTGGAGGCTGAATTATGAGTAGCAAATCTTCATTTCTTCGGTTCCTGAAATATCTAGTTCCCAGTATCCATGTAGATTCTTCTCAGAGAATGGCTCAACTCTCCTGCCTGGGAGAAAGGAGCAGAAGGGCTTATTAACAAAACAAAAGATGGAGCTGAGAACAAGAGAGAAATTCTACCTTTAAAAAAATCGTAAAAAGGAAAAATTACCAAAAAAACATGAAGAGACAGGAGCAGAGAGAGACAGAGACCTCAGAGACACAGGGACAGGGATAGAAGGCCAGAGGGGCTCCCTACCACACTAGCTTTGCTTGCTGGAGGCTCAATTATGAGTAGAAAATCTTCATTTCTCCTGTGCCTGAAATATCTAGTTCCCAGTATCCATGTGGATTCTTCTCAGAGAAGGACTCAACTCTCCTGCCTGGGTGAAAGGAGCAGAAGGGCTTATTAACAAAAGAAAAGATGGAGCTGAGAGCCAGAGAGAAATTCTACCTTTAAAAAATCGTAAGAAGGAAAAATTACCAAAAAAAATGAGAAGACAGAAGCAGAGAGACAGAGACCTCAGAGACACAGGGACAGGTATAGAAGGCCAGAGTGGCTCCCTACCACACTAGCTTTGCTTGCTGGAGGCTGAATTAAGAGTAGAAAATCTTCATTTCTCCTGTGCCTGAAATATCTAGTTCGCAGTATCCATGTGGATTCTTATCAGAGAATGGCTCAACTCTCCTGCCTGGGAGAAAGGAGCAGAAGGGCTTATTAACAATACAAAAGATGGAGCTGAGAGCCAGAGAGAAATTCTACCTTTAAAGAAATCGTCATAAGGAAAAATTACAAAAAAAACCTGAGGAGATATGAGCAGAGAGAGACAGAGACCTCAGAGACACAGGGACAGGGATAGAAGGACAGAGGGGCTCCCTACCACACTAGCTTTGCTTGCTGGAGTCTGAATTATGAGTAGCAAATCTTCATTTCTCCGGTACCTGAAATATATAGTTCCCAGTATCCATGTGGATCCTTCTCAGAGAATGGCTCAAATCTCCTGCCTGGGAGAAAGGAGCAGAAGGGCTTATTAACAAAAGAAAAGATGGAGCTGAGAGCCAGAGAGCAATTCTACCTTTAAAAAAATCCTAAAAAGAAAAATTACCAAAAAAACATGAGGAGACAGGATCAGAGAGAGACAGAGACCTCAGAGACACAGGGACAGGTATAGAAGGCCAGAGTGGCTCCCTACAACACTAGCTTTGCTTGCTGGAGGCTGAATTAAGAGTAGAAAATCTTCATTTCTCCTGTGCCTGAAATATCTAGTTCCCAGTATCCATGTGGATTCTTATCAGAGAATGGCTCAACTCTCCTGCCTGGGAGAAAGGAGCAGAAGGGCTTATTAACAATACAAAAGATGGAGCTTTGAGCCAGAGAGAAATTCTACCTTTAAAGAAATCGTCATAAGGAAAAATTACCAAAAAAACCTGAGGAGATATGAGCAGAGAGAGACAGAGACCTCAGAGACACAGGGACAGGGATAGAAGGCCAGAGGGGCTCCCTACCACACTAGCTTTGCTTGCTGGAGTCTGAATTATGAGTAGCAAATCTTCATTTCTCCGGTGCCTGAAATATCTAGTTCCCAGTATCCATGTGGATACTTCTCAGAGAATGGCTCAAATTTCCTGCCTGGGAGAAAGGAGCAGAAGGTCTTATAACCAAAAGAAAAGATGGAGCTGAGAGCCAGAGAGAAATTCTACCTTTAAAAAAATCGTAAAAAGGAAAAATTACCAAAAAAACATGAGGAGACAGGAGCAGAGAGAGACAGAGACCTCAGAGACACAGGGACAGGGATAGAAGGCCAGAGGGGCTCCCTACCACACTAGCTTTGCTTGCTGGAGGCTGAATTATGAGTAGAAATCTTCATTTCTCCGGTGCATGAAATATCTTGTTTCCAGTATCCATGTGGATTCTTCTCAGAGAATGGCTCAACGCTCCTGCCTGGGAGAAAGGAGCAGAAGGGCTTATTAACAAAACAAAAGATGGAGCTGAGAGCCAAAGAGTAATTCTACCTTTAAAAAAATCGTAAAAAGGAAAAATTACCAAAAAAACATGAGGAGACAGGAGCAGAGAGAGACAGAGACCTCAGAGACACAGGGACAGGGATAGAAGGCCAGAGGGGCTACCTCCCACACTAGCTTTGCTTGCTGGAGGCTGAATTATGAGTAGAAAATCTTCATTTCTCCGGTGCCTGAAATATCCAGTTACCAGTATCCATGTGGATACTTCTCAGAGAATGGCTCAACTCTCATGCCTGGGAGAAAGGAGCAGAAGGGCTTATTAACAAAACAAAATATGGAGCTGAGAGCCAGAGAGAAATTCTTCCTTTAAAAAATCGTAAGAAGGAAAAATTACCAAAAAAAATGAGGAGGCAGACGCAGAGAGACAGAGACCTCAGAGACACAGGGACAGGGATAGAAGGCCAGAGTGGCTCCCTACCACACTAGCTTTGCTTGCTGGAGGCTGAATTAAGAGTAGAAAATCTTCATTTCTCCTGTGCCTGAAATATCTAGTTCCCAGTATCCATGTGGATTCTTCTCAGAGAATGGCTCAACTCTCCTGCCTGGGAGAAAGGAGCAGAAGGGCTTATTAACAAAATAAAGATGGAGCTGAGAGCCAGAGAGAAATTCTACCTTTAAAAAAATCGTAAAAAGGAAAAATTACCAAAAAAACATGAGGAGACAGGAGCAGAGAGAGACAGTGACCTCAGAGACACAGGGACAGGGATAGAAGGCCAGAGGGGCTCCCTACCACACTAGCTTTGCTTGCTGGAGGCTGAATTATGAGTAGAAAATCTTCATTTCTCCTGTGCCTGAAATATCTAGTTCCCAGTATCCATGTGGATACTTCCCAGAGAATGGCTCAACTCTTCTGCCTGGGAGAAAGGAGCAGAAGGGCTTATTAACAAAAGAAAAGATTGAGCTGAGAGCCAGAGAGAAATTCTACCTTTAAAAAAATCGGAAAAAAGAAAAATTACCAAAAAAACATGAGGAGACATCAGCAGAGAGAGACAGAGAGCTCAGAGACACAGGGACAGGGATAGAAGGCCAGAGGGGCTCCCTACCACACTAGCTTTTCTTGCTGGAGGCTGAATTATGAGTAGAAAATCTTCATATCTCCGGTGCCTGAAATATCTAGTTCCCAGTATCCATGTGGATCCTTCTCAGAGAATGGCTCAACTCTCCTGCCTGGGAGAAAGGAGCAGAAGGGCTTATTAACAAAACAAAATATGGAGCTGAGAGCCATAGAGAAATTCTACCTTTAAAAAAATCGTAAAAAGGAAAAATTACCAAAAAAACATGAGGAGACAGGAGCAGAGAGAGACAGAGCCCTCAGAGACACAGGGACAGGGATAGAAGGCAAGAGGGGCTACGTACCACACTAGCTTTGCTTGCTGGAGGCTGAATTAGAGTAGAAAATCTTCATTTCTCCGGTGCCTGAAATATCTAGTTCCCAGTATCCATGTGGATTCTTCTCAGAGAATGGCTCAACTCTCCTGCCTGGGAGAAAGGAGCAGAGGGGCTTATTAACAAAACAAAAGATGGAGCTGAGAGCCAGAGAGAATTTCTACCTTTAAAAAAATCGTAAAAAGGAAAAATTACCAAAAAAAATGAGGAGACAGGAGCAGAGAGAGACAGAGACCTCAGAGACACAGGGACAGGGATAGAAGGCCAGAGGGGCTCCCTACCACACTGCCTTTGCTTGCTGGAGGCTGAATTATGAGTAGAAAATCTTCATTTCTCCTGTGCCTGAAATAGCTAGTTCCCAGTATTTATGTGGATTCTTCTCAGAGAATGGCTGAACTCTCATGCCTGGGAGAAAGCAGCAGAAGGGCGTATTAACAAAACAAAAGATGGAGCTGAGAGCCAGAGAGAAATTCTACCT
Source organism: Tupaia tana (assembly GCA_026018925.1). NCBI lineage: Eukaryota > Metazoa > Chordata > Mammalia > Scandentia > Tupaiidae > Tupaia > Tupaia tana. Next base: position 2,199,078 of record JAKSZU010000039.1, on the reverse strand, counting down.
TTAAAAAAATCGTAAAAAGGAAAAATTACCAAAAAAACATGAGGAGACAGGAGCAGAGAGAGACAGAGACCTCAGAGACACAGGGACAGGATTAGAAGGCCAGAGGGGCTCCCTACCACACTAGCTTTGCTTGCTGGAGGTTGAAATTTGAGTAGAAAATCTTCATTTCTCCTGTGCCGTAAATATCTAGTTCCCAGTATCCATGTGGATTCTTCTCAGAGAATGGCTCAACTCTCCTGCCTGGGAGAAAGGAGCAGAAGGGCTTATTAACAATACAAAAGATGGAGCTGAGAGCCAGAGAGAAATTCTACCTTTAAAGAAATCGTAATAAGGAAAAATTACCAAAAAAACCTGAGGAGATATGAGCAGAGAGAGACAGAGACCTCAGAGACACAGGGACAGGGATAGAAGGCCAGAGGGGCTCCCTACCACACTATCTTTGCTTGCTGCAGGCTGAATTATGAGTAGCAAATCTTCATTTCTCCTGTGCCTGAAATATCTAGTTCCCAGTATCCATGTGGATTCTTCTCACAGAATGGCTCAACTCTCCTGCCTCGGAGAAAGGAGCAGAAGGGCTTATTAACAAAACAAAAGATGGAGCTGAGAGCCAGAGAGAAATTCTACCTTTAAAAAAATCGTAAAAAGGAAAAATTACCAAAAAAACATGAGGAGACAGGAGCAGAGAGAGACAGAGACCTCAGAGACACAGGGACAGGGATAGAAGGCCAGAGGGGCTCCCTACCACACTAGCTTTGCTTGATGGAGGCTGAATTATGAGTAGAAAATCTTCATTTCTCCTGTGCCTGAAATATCTAGTTCCCAGTATCCATGTGGATACTTCCCAGAGAATGGCTCAACTCTTCTGCCTGGGAGAAAGGAGCAGAAGGGCTTATTAACAAAAGAAAAGATTGAGCTGAGAGCCAGAGAGAAATTCTACCTTTAAAAAAATCGGAAAAAAGAAAAATTACCAAAAAAACATGAGGAGACAAGAGCAGAGAGAGACAGAGAGTTCAGAGACACAGGGACAGGGATAGAAGGCCAGAGGGGCTCCCTACCACACTAGCTTTTCTTGCTGGAGGCTGAATTAAGAGCAGAAAATCTTCATATCTCCGGTGCCTGAAATATCTAGTTCCCAGTATCCATGTGGATCCTTCTCAGAGAATGGCTCAACTCTCCTGCCTGGGAGAAAGGAGCAGAAGGGCTTATTAACAAAACACAATATGGAGCTGAGAGCCAGAGAGAAATTCTACCTTTAAAAAAATCGTAAAAAGGAAAAATTACCAAAAAAACATGAGGAGACAGGAGCAGAGAGAGACAGAGACCTCAGAGACACAGGGACAGGGATAGAAGGCCAGAGGGGCTCCCTACCACACTGGCTTTGCTTGCTGGATGCTGAATTATGAGTAGAAAATCTTCATTTCTCCGGTGCCTGAAATAGCTAGTTCACAGTATCCATGTGGATCCTTCTCAGAGAATGGCTGAACTCTCCTGACTGGGAGAAAGGAGCAGAAGGGCGTATTAACAAAACAAAAGATGGAGCTGAGAGCCAGAGAGAAATTCGACCTTTAAAAAAATTGTAAAAAGGAAAAATTACCAAAAAAACATGAGGAGACAGGAGCAGAGAGAGACAGAGACCTCAGAAACAAAGGGACAGGGATAGAAGGCCAGAGGGGCTCCCTACCACACTAGCTTTGCTTGCTGGAGGCTGAATTATGAGTAGAAATCTTCATTTCTCCGGTGCATGAAATATCTAGTTTCCAGTATCCATGTGGATTCTTCTCAGAGAATGGCTCAAAGCTCCTGCCTGGGAGAAAGGAGCAGAAGGGCTTATTAACAAAACAAAAGATGGAGCTGAGAGCCAGAGAGTAATTCTACCTTTAAAAAAATCGTAAAAATGAAAAATTACCAAAAAAACATGAGGAGACAGGAGCAGAGAGAGACAGAGACCTCAGAGACACAGGGACAGGGATAGAAGGCCAGAGGGGCTACCTCCCACACTAGCTTTGCTTGCTGGAGGCTGAATTATGAGTAGAATATCTTCATTTCTCCGGTGCCTGAAATATCCAGTTCCCAGTATCCATGTGGATTCTTCTCAGAGAATGGCTCAACTCTCCTGCCTGGGAGAAAGGAGCAGAAGGGCTTATTAACAAAACAAAAGATGGAGCTGAGAGCCAGAGAGAAATTCTACCTTTAAAAAAATCGTAAAAAGGAAAAATTACCAAAAAAACATGAAGAGACAGGAGCAGAGAGAGACAGAGACCTCAGAGACACAGGGACAGGGATAGAAGGCCAGAAGGGCTCCCTACCACACTAGCTTTGCTTGCTGGAGGCTGAATTATGAGTAGAAAATATTCATTTCTCCTGTGCCTGAAATATCTAGTTCCCAGTATCCATGTGGTTTCTTCTCAGAGAAGGACTCAACTCTCCTGTCTGGAAGAAAGGAGCGGAAGGGCTTATTAACAAAACAAAAGATGGAGCTGAGAGCCAGAGAGAAATTCTACCTTTAAAAAATCGTAAGAAGGAAAAATTACCAAAAAAAATGAGAAGACAGAAGCAGAGAGACAGAGACCTCAGAGACACAGGGACAGGTATAGAAGGCCAGAGTGGCTCCCTACAACACTAGCTTTGCTTGCTGGAGGCTGAATTAAGAGTAGAAAATCTTCATTTCTCCTGTGCCTGAAATATCTAGTTCCCAGTATCCATGTGGATTCTTATCAGAGAATGGCTCAACTCTCCTGCCTGGGAGAAAGGAGCAGAAGGGCTTATTAACAATACAAAAGATGGAGCTGAGAGCCAGAGAGAAATTCTACCTTTAAAGAAATCGTCATAAGGAAAAATTACCAAAAAAACCTGAGGAGATATGAGCAGAGAGAGACAGAGACCTCAGAGACACAGGGACAGGGATAGAAGGACAGAGGGGCTCCCTACCACACTAGCTTTGCTTGCTGGAGTCTGAATTATGAGTAGCAAATCTTCATTTCTCCGGTGACTGAAATATCTAGTTCCCAGTATCCATGTGGATCCTTCTCAGAGAATGGCTCAAATTTCCTGCCTGGGAGAAAGGAGCAGAAGGTCTTATAACCAAAAGAAAAGATGGAGCTGAGAGCCAGAGAGAAATTCTACCTTTAAAAAAATCGTAAAAAGGAAAAATTACCAAAAAAACATGAGGAGACAGGAGCAGAGAGAGGCAGAGACCTCAGAGACACAGGGACAGGGATAGAAGGCCAGAGGGGCTCCCTACCACACTAGCTTTGCTTGCTGGAGGCTGAATTATGAGTAGAAATCTTCATTTCTCCGGTGCATGAAATATCTAGTTTCCAGTATCCATGTGGATTCTTCTCAGAGAATGGCTCAACGCTCCTGCCTGGGAGAAAGGAGCAGAAGGGCTTATTAACAAAACAAAAGATGGAGCTGAGAGCCAAAGAGTAATTCTACCTTTAAAAAAATCGTAAAAAGGAAAAATTACCAAAAAAACATGAGGAGACAGGAGCAGAGAGAGACAGAGACCTCAGAGACACAGGGACAGGGATAGAAGGCCAGAGGGGCTACCTCCCACACTAGCTTTGCTTGCTGGAGGCTGAATTATGAGTAGAAAATCTTCATTTCTCCGGTGCCTGAAATATCCAGTTACCAGTATCCATGTGGATACTTCTCAGAGAATGGCTCAACTCTCATGCCTGGGAGAAAGGAGCAGAAGGGCTTATTAACAAAACAAAAGATGCAGCTGAGAGCCAGAGAGAAATTCTACCTTTAAAAAAATCGTAAAAAGGAAAAATTACCAAAAAAACATGAGGAGACAGGAGCAGAGAGAGACAGAGACCTCAGAGACACAGGGACAGCGATAGAAGGCCAGAGGGGCTCCCTACCACACTAGCTTTGCTTGGTGGAGGGTGAATTATGAGTAGAAATCTTCATTTCTCCGTTGCATGAAATATCTAGTTCCCAGTATCCATGTGGATTCTTCTCAGTGAATGGCTCAATGCTCCTGCCTGGGAGAAAGGAGCAGAAGGGCTTATTAACAAAACAAAACATGGAGCTGAGAGCCAGAGAGTAATTCTACCTTTAAAAAAATCGTAAAAAGGAAAAATTTCCAAAAAAACATGAGGAGACAGGAGCGGAGAGAGACAGATACCTCAGAGACACAGGGACAGGGATAGAAGGCCAGAGGGGCTCCCTACCACACTCCTTTGCTTGCTGGAGGCTGAATTATGAGTAGCAAATCTTCATTTCTTCGGTTCCTGAAATATCTAGTCCCCAGTATCCATGTAGATCCTTCTCAGAGAATGGCTCAACTCTCCTGCCTGGGAGAAAGGAGCAGAAGGGCTTATTAACAAAACAAAAGATGGAGCTGAGAGCAAGAGAGAAATTCTACCTTTAAAAAAATCGTAAAAAGGAAAAATTACCAAAAAAACATGAAGAGACAGGAGCAGAGAGAGACAGAGTCCTCAGAGACACAGGGACAGGGATAGAAGGACAGAGGGGCTCCCTACCACACTAACTTTGCTTGCTGGAGGCTGAATTATGAGTAGCAAATCTTCATTTCTCTGGTGCCTGAAATATCTAATTCCCAGTATCCAAGTGGATGGTTCTCAGAGAATGGCTCAATTCTCCTGCCAGGGAGAAAGGAGCAGAAATGCTTATTAACAAAACAAAAGATGGAGCTGAGAGCCAGAGAGAAATTCTACCTTTAAAAAAATCGTAAAAAGGAAAAATTACCAAAAAAAACATGAGGAGACAGCAGCAGAGAGAGACAGAGACCTCAGAGACACAGGGACAGGGATATAAGGCCAGAGCGGCTCCCTACCACACTAGCTTTGCTTGCTGGAGGCTGGATTATGAGTAGAAAATCTTCATTTCTCCGGTGCCTGAAATATCCAGTTCCCAGTATCCATGTGGATACTTCTCAGAGAATGGCTCAACTCTCCTGCCCGGGAGAAAGGAGCAGAAGGGCTTATTAATGAAACAAAAGATGGAGCTGAGAGCCAGAGAGAAATTCTACCTTTAAAAAAATCGTAAAAAAGAAAAATTACCAAAAAAACATGAGGAGACAAGAGCAGAGAGAGACAGAGACCACAGAGACACAGGGACAGGGATAGAAGGCCAGAGGGGCTCCCTACCACACTAGCTTTTCTTGCTGGAGGCTTAATTATGAGTAGAAAATCTTCATATCTCCGGTGCCTGAAATATCTAGTTCCCAGTATCCATGTGGATACTTCTCAGAGAATGGCTCAACTCTCCTGCCTGGGAGAAAGGAGCAGAAGGGCTTATTAACAAAACAAAAGATGGAGCTGAGAGCCAGAGAGAAATTCTACCTTTAAAAAAATCGTAAAAAGGAAAAATTACCAAAAAAACATGAGGAGACAGGAGCAGAGAGAGACAGAGACCTCAGAGACACAGGGACAGGGATAGAAGGCCAGAGGGGCTACCTATCACACTAGCTTTGCTTGCTGGAGGCAGAATTAGAGTAGAAAATCTTCATTTCTCCGGTGCATGAAATATCTAATTCCCAGTATCCATGTGGATTCTTCTCAGAGAATGGCTCAACTCTCCTGCCTGAGAGAAAGGAGCAGAGGGGCTTATTAACAAAACAAAAGATGGAGCTGAGAGCCAGAGAGAAATTCTACCTTTAAAAAAATCGTAAAATGGAATAATTACCAAAAAAACATGAGGAGACAGGAGCAGAGAGAGACAGAGACCTCAGAGACACAGGGACAGGGATAGAAGGCCAGAGGGGCTCCCTACCACACTGCCTTTGCTTGCTGGAGGCTGAATTATGAGTAGAAAATTTTCATTTCTCCGGTGCCTGAAATAGCTAGTTCCCAGTATCCATGTGGATTCTTCTCAGAGAATGGCTGAACTCTCCTGCCTGGGAGAAAGGAGCAGAAGGGCGTATTAACAAAACAAAAGATGGAGCTGAGAGCCAGAGAGAAATTCTACCTTTAAAAAAATCGTAAAAAGGAAAAATTACCGAAAAAACATGAGGAGACAGGAGCAGAGAGAGACAGAGACCTCAGAGACACCTGGACAGGGATAGAAGGCCAGAGGGGCTCCCTACCACACTAGCTTTGCTTGCTGGAGGCTGAATTATGAGTAGCAAATCTTCATTTCTCTGGTGCCTGAAATATCTAGTTCCCAGTACCCATGTGGATACTTCTCAGAAAATGGCTCAACTCTCCTGCATGGGAGAAAGGAGCTGAAGGGCTTATTAACAAAACAAAAGATGAAACTGAGAGCCAGAGAAAAATTCTTCTTTAAAAAAATCGTAAAAGGAAGAATTACCAAAAAAACTTGAGGAGAAAGGAGCAGAGATAGACAGAGACCTCAGAGAAACACGGACAGTGATAGAATGCCAGAGGTTCTCCCTACCACACTAGCTTTGCTTGCTGGAGGCTGAATTATGAGTAGAAAATCTTCATTTCTCCGGTGCCTGAAATATCTAATTCCCACTATCCATGTGGATTCTTCTAAGAGAATGGCTCAACTCTCCTGCCTGGGAGAAAGGAGCAGAAGGGCTTATTAACAAAACAAAAGATGGAGCTGAGAGCAAGAGAGAAATTCTACCTTTAAAAAAATCGTAAAAAGGAAAAATTACCAAAAAAACATGAAGAGACAGGAGCAGAGAGAGACAGAGACCTCAGAGACACAGGGACAGGGATAGAAAGCCAGAAGGGCTCCCTACCACACTAGCTTTGCTTGCTGGAGGCTGAATTATGAGTAGAAAATCTTCATTTCTCCTGTGCCTGAAATATCTAGTTCCCAGTATCAATGTGGATTTTTCTCAGAGAAGGACTCAACTCTCCTGCCTGGGAGAAAGGAGCAGAAAGGCTTATTAACAAAACAAAAGATGGAGCTGAGAGCCAGAGAGAAATTCTTCCTTTAAAAAATCGTAAGAAGGAAAAATTACCAAAAAAACATGAGGAGACAAGAGCAGAGAGAGACAGAGGCCTAAGAGACACAGGGACAGGGATAGAAGGCCAGAGGGGCTCCCTACCACACTACCTTTGCTTGCTGGAGGTTGAATTATGAGTAGAAAATCTTCATTTCTCCTGTGCCTGAAATATCTTATTCCCAGTATTCATGTCGATTCTCCTCAGAGAATGGCTCAACTCTCCTGCCTGGGAGAAAGAAGGAGAAGGGCTTATTAACAAAACAAAAGATGGAGCTGAGAGCCAGAGAGAAATTCTACCTTTAAAAAAATCGTAAAAAGGAAAAATTACCAAAAAAAAGGAGGAGACAGGAGCAGAGATAGACAGAGACGTCAGAGACACAGGGACAGGGATAGAAGGCCAGAGGGGCTCCCTACCACACTAGCTTTGCTTGCTGGAGGCTGAATTATGAGTAGCAAATCTTGATTTCTCCGGTGCCTGAAATATCTATTTCCCAGTATTCATGTGGATTCTTCTCAGAGAATGGCTCAACTCTCCTGCCTGGGAGAAAGGAGCAGAAGGGCTTATTAACGAAACAAAAGAAGGAGCTGAGAGCCAGAGAGAAATTCTACCTTTAAAAAAATCGTAAAAAGGAAAAATTACCAAAAAAACATGAGGAGACAGGAGCAGAGAGAGACAGAGACCTCAGAGACACAGGGAGACGGATAGAAGGCCAGAGGGGCTCCCTACCACACTAGCTTTGCTTGCTGGAGGCTGAATTATGAGTAGAAAATCTTCATTTCTTCGGTGCCTGAAATATCTAGTTCCCAGTATCCATGTGGATCCTTCTCAGAGAATGGCTCAACTCTCCTGCCTGGGAGAAAGGAGCAGAAGGGCTTATTAACAAAACAAAAGATGGAGCTGAGAGCCAGAGAAAAATTCTACCTTTAAAAAATCGTAAAAAGGAAAAATTAACAAAAAACTTGAGTAGACATGAGCAGAGAGAGACAAAGACCTCAGGGACACAGGGACAGGGATAGAAGGACAGAGGGGCTCCCTACCACACTAACTTTGCTTGCTGGAGGCTGAATTATGAGTAGCAAATCTTCATTTCTCTGGTGCCTGAAATATCTAATTCCCAGTATCCAAGTGGATGGTTCTCAGAGAATGGCTCAATTCTCCTGCCAGGGAGAAAGGAGCAGAAATGCTTATTAACCAAACAAAAGATGGAGCTGAGAGCCAGAGAGAAATTCTACCTTTAAAAAAATCGTAAAAAGGAAAAATTACCAAAAAAAACATGAGGAGACAGCAGCAGAGAGAGACAGAGACCTCAGAGACACAGGGACAGGGATATAAGGCCAGAGCGGCTCCCTACCACACTAGCTTTGCTTGCTGGAGGCTGGATTATGAGTAGAAAATCTTCATTTCTCCGGTGCCTGAAATATCCAGTTCCCAGTATCCATGTGGATACTTCTCAGAGAATGGCTCAACTCTCCTGCCCGGGAGAAAGGAGCAGAAGGGCTTATTAATGAAACAAAAGATGGAGCTGAGAGCCAGAGAGAAATTCTACCTTTAAAAAAATCGTAAAAAAGAAAAATTACCAAAAAAACATGAGGAGACAAGAGCAGAGAGAGACAGAGACCACAGAGACACAGGGACAGGGATAGAAGGCCAGAGGGGCTCCCTACCACACTAGCTTTTCTTGCTGGAGGCTTAATTATGAGTAGAAAATCTTCATATCTCCGGTGCCTGAAATATCTAGTTCCCAGTATCCATGTGGATACTTCTCAGAGAATGGCTCAACTCTCCTGCCTGGGAGAAAGGAGCAGAAGGGCTTATTAACAAAACAAAAGATGGAGCTGAGAGCCAGAGAGAAATTCTACCTTTAAAAAAATCGTAAAAAGGAAAAATTACCAAAAAAACATGAGGAGACAGGAGCAGAGAGAGACAGAGACCTCAGAGACACAGGGACAGGGATAGAAGGCCAGAGGGGCTACCTATCACACTAGCTTTGCTTGCTGGAGGCAGAATTAGAGTAGAAAATCTTCATTTCTCCGGTGCATGAAATATCTAATTCCCAGTATCCATGTGGATTCTTCTCAGAGAATGGCTCAACTCTCCTGCCTGAGAGAAAGGAGCAGAGGGGCTTATTAACAAAACAAAAGATGGAGCTGAGAGCCAGAGAGAAATTCTACCTTTAAAAAAATCGTAAAATGGAATAATTACCAAAAAAACATGAGGAGACAGGAGCAGAGAGAGACAGAGACCTCAGAGACACAGGGACAGGGATAGAAGGCCAGAGGGGCTCCCTACCACACTGCCTTTGCTTGCTGGAGGCTGAATTATGAGTAGAAAATTTTCATTTCTCCGGTGCCTGAAATAGCTAGTTCCCAGTATCCATGTGGATTCTTCTCAGAGAATGGCTGAACTCTCCTGCCTGGGAGAAAGGAGCAGAAGGGCGTATTAACAAAACAAAAGCTGGAGCTGAGAGCCAGAGAGAAATTCTACCTTTAAAAAAATCGTAAAAAGGAAAAATTACCGAAAAAACATGAGGAGACAGGAGCAGAGAGAGACAGAGACCTCAGAGACACCTGGACAGGGATAGAAGGCCAGAGGGGCTCCCTACCACACTAGCTTTGCTTGCTGGAGGCTGAATTATGAGTAGCAAATCTTCATTTCTCTGGTGCCTGAAATATCTAGTTCCCAGTACCCATGTGGATACTTCTCAGAAAATGGCTCAACTCTCCTGCATGGGAGAAAGGAGCTGAAGGGCTTATTAACAAAACAAAAGATGAAACTGAGAGCCAGAGAAAAATTCTTCTTTAAAAAAATCGTAAAAGGAAGAATTACCAAAAAAACTTGAGGAGAAAGGAGCAGAGATAGACAGAGACCTCAGAGAAACACGGACAGTGATAGAATGCCAGAGGTTCTCCCTACCACACTAGCTTTGCTTGCTGGAGGCTGAATTATGAGTAGAAAATCTTCATTTCTCCGGTGCCTGAAATATCTAATTCCCACTATCCATGTGGATTCTTCTAAGAGAATGGCTCAACTCTCCTGCCTGGGAGAAAGGAGCAGAAGGGCTTATTAACAAAACAAAAGATGGAGCTGAGAGCAAGAGAGAAATTCTACCTTTAAAAAAATCGTAAAAAGGAAAAATTACCAAAAAAACATGAAGAGACAGGAGCAGAGAGAGACAGAGACCTCAGAGACACAGGGACAGGGATAGAAAGCCAGAAGGGCTCCCTACCACACTAGCTTTGCTTGCTGGAGGCTGAATTATGAGTAGAAAATCTTCATTTCTCCTGTGCCTGAAATATCTAGTTCCCAGTATCAATGTGGATTTTTCTCAGAGAAGGACTCAACTCTCCTGCCTGGGAGAAAGGAGCAGAAAGGCTTATTAACAAAACAAAAGATGGAGCTGAGAGCCAGAGAGAAATTCTTCCTTTAAAAAATCGTAAGAAGGAAAAATTACCAAAAAAACATGAGGAGACAAGAGCAGAGAGAGACAGAGGCCTAAGAGACACAGGGACAGGGATAGAAGGCCAGAGGGGCTCCCTACCACACTACCTTTGCTTGCTGGAGGTTGAATTATGAGTAGAAAATCTTCATTTCTCCTGTGCCTGAAATATCTTATTCCCAGTATTCATGTCGATTCTCCTCAGAGAATGGCTCAACTCTCCTGCCTGGGAGAAAGAAGGAGAAGGGCTTATTAACAAAACAAAAGATGGAGCTGAGAGCCAGAGAGAAATTCTACCTTTAAAAAAATCGTAAAAAGGAAAAATTACCAAAAAAAAGGAGGAGACAGGAGCAGAGATAGACAGAGACGTCAGAGACACAGGGACAGGGATAGAAGGCCAGAGGGGCTCCCTACCACACTAGCTTTGCTTGCTGGAGGCTGAATTATGAGTAGCAAATCTTGATTTCTCCGGTGCCTGAAATATCTATTTCCCAGTATTCATGTGGATTCTTCTCAGAGAATGGCTCAACTCTCCTGCCTGGGAGAAAGGAGCAGAAGGGCTTATTAACGAAACAAAAGAAGGAGCTGAGAGCCAGAGAGAAATTCTACCTTTAAAAAAATCGTAAAAAGGAAAAATTACCAAAAAAACATGAGGAGACAGGAGCAGAGAGAGACAGAGACCTCAGAGACACAGGGAGACGGATAGAAGGCCAGAGGGGCTCCCTACCACACTAGCTTTGCTTGCTGGAGGCTGAATTATGAGTAGAAAATCTTCATTTCTTCGGTGCCTGAAATATCTAGTTCCCAGTATCCATGTGGATCCTTCTCAGAGAATGGCTCAACTCTCCTGCCTGGGAGAAAGGAGCAGAAGGGCTTATTAACAAAACAAAAGATGGAGCTGAGAGCCAGAGAAAAATTCTACCTTTAAAAAATCGTAAAAAGGAAAAATTAACAAAAAACTTGAGTAGACATGAGCAGAGAGAGACAAAGACCTCAGGGACACAGGGACAGGGATAGAAGGACAGAGGGGCTCCCTACCACACTAACTTTGCTTGCTGGAGGCTGAATTATGAGTAGCAAATCTTCATTTCTCTGGTGCCTGAAATATCTAATTCCCAGTATCCAAGTGGATGGTTCTCAGAGAATGGCTCAATTCTCCTGCCAGGGAGAAAGGAGCAGAAATGCTTATTAACCAAACAAAAGATGGAGCTGAGAGCCAGAGAGAAATTCTACCTTTAAAAAAATCGTAAAAAGGAAAAATTACCAAAAAAAACATGAGGAGACAGCAGCAGAGAGAGACAGAGACCTCAGAGACACAGGGACAGGGATATAAGGCCAGAGCGGCTCCCTACCACACTAGCTTTGCTTGCTGGAGGCTGGATTATGAGTAGAAAATCTTCATTTCTCCGGTGCCTGAAATATCCAGTTCCCAGTATCCATGTGGATACTTCTCAGAGAATGGCTCAACTCTCCTGCCCGGGAGAAAGGAGCAGAAGGGCTTATTAATGAAACAAAAGATGGAGCTGAGAGCCAGAGAGAAATTCTACCTTTAAAAAAATCGTAAAAAAGAAAAATTACCAAAAAAACATGAGGAGACAAGAGCAGAGAGAGACAGAGACCACAGAGACACAGGGACAGGGATAGAAGGCCAGAGGGGCTCCCTACCACACTAGCTTTTCTTGCTGGAGGCTTAATTATGAGTAGAAAATCTTCATATCTCCGGTGCCTGAAATATCTAGTTCCCAGTATCCATGTGGATACTTCTCAGAGAATGGCTCAACTCTCCTGCCTGGGAGAAAGGAGCAGAAGGGCTTATTAACAAAACAAAAGATGGAGCTGAGAGCCAGAGAGAAATTCTACCTTTAAAAAAATCGTAAAAAGGAAAAATTACCAAAAAAACATGAGGAGACAGGAGCAGAGAGAGACAGAGACCTCAGAGACACAGGGACAGGGATAGAAGGCCAGAGGGGCTACCTATCACACTAGCTTTGCTTGCTGGAGGCAGAATTAGAGTAGAAAATCTTCATTTCTCCGGTGCATGAAATATCTAATTCCCAGTATCCATGTGGATTCTTCTCAGAGAATGGCTCAACTCTCCTGCCTGAGAGAAAGGAGCAGAGGGGCTTATTAACAAAACAAAAGATGGAGCTGAGAGCCAGAGAGAAATTCTACCTTTAAAAAAATCGTAAAATGGAATAATTACCAAAAAAACATGAGGAGACAGGAGCAGAGAGAGACAGAGACCTCAGAGACACAGGGACAGGGATAGAAGGCCAGAGGGGCTCCCTACCACACTGCCTTTGCTTGCTGGAGGCTGAATTATGAGTAGAAAATTTTCATTTCTCCGGTGCCTGAAATAGCTAGTTCCCAGTATCCATGTGGATTCTTCTCAGAGAATGGCTGAACTCTCCTGCCTGGGAGAAAGGAGCAGAAGGGCGTATTAACAAAACAAAAGATGGAGCTGAGAGCCAGAGAGAAATTCTACCTTTAAAAAAATCGTAAAAAGGAAAAATTACCGAAAAAAACATGAGGAGACAGGAGCAGAGAGAGACAGAGACCTCAGAGACACCTGGACAGGGATAGAAGGCCAGAGGGGCTCCCTACCACACTAGCTTTGCTTGCTGGAGGCTGAATTATGAGTAGCAAATCTTCATTTCTCTGGTGCCTGAAATATCTAGTTCCCAGTACCCATGTGGATACTTCTCAGAAAATGGCTCAACTCTCCTGCATGGGAGAAAGGAGCTGAAGGGCTTATTAACAAAACAAAAGATGGAACTGAGAGCCACAGAAAAATTCTTCTTTAAAAAAATCGTAAAAGGAAGAATTACCAAAAAAACTTGAGGAGAAAGGAGCAGAGATAGACAGAGACCTCAGAGAAACACGGACAGTGATAGAATGCCAGAGGTTCTCCCTACCACACTAGCTTTGCTTGCTGGAGGCTGAATTATGAGTAGAAAATCTTCATTTCTCCGGTGCCTGAAATATCTAATTCCCAGTATCCATGTGGATTCTTCTAAGAGAATGGCTCAACTCTCCTGCCTGGGAGAAAGGAGCAGAAGGGCTTATTAACAAAACAAAAGATGGAGCTGAGAGCAAGAGAGAAATTCTACCTTTAAAAAAATCGTAAAAAGGAAAAATTACCAAAAAAACATGAAGAGACAGGAGCAGAGAGAGACAGAGACCTCAGAGACACAGGGACAGGGATAGAAAGCCAGAAGGGCTCCCTACCACACTAGCTTTGCTTGCTGGAGGCTGAATTATGAGTAGAAAATCTTCATTTCTCCTGTGCCTGAAATATCTAGTTCCCAGTATCAATGTGGATTTTTCTCAGAGAAGGACTCAACTCTCCTGCCTGGGAGAAAGGAGCAGAAAGGCTTATTAACAAAACAAAAGATGGAGCTGAGAGCCAGAGAGAAATTCTTCCTTTAAAAAATCGTAAGAAGGAAAAATTACCAAAAAAACATGAGGAGACAAGAGCAGAGAGAGACAGAGGCCTAAGAGACACAGGGACAGGGATAGAAGGCCAGAGGGGCTCCCTACCACACTACCTTTGCTTGCTGGAGGTTGAATTATGAGTAGAAAATCTTCATTTCTCCTGTGCCTGAAATATCTTATTCCCAGTATTCATGTCGATTCTCCTCAGAGAATGGCTCAACTCTCCTGCCTGGGAGAAAGAAGGAGAAGGGCTTATTAACAAAACAAAAGATGGAGCTGAGAGCCAGAGAGAAATTCTACCTTTAAAAAAATCGTAAAAAGGAAAAATTACCAAAAAAAAGGAGGAGACAGGAGCAGAGATAGACAGAGACGTCAGAGACACAGGGACAGGGATAGAAGGCCAGAGGGGCTCCCTACCACACTAGCTTTGCTTGCTGGAGGCTGAATTATGAGTAGCAAATCTTGATTTCTCCGGTGCCTGAAATATCTATTTCCCAGTATTCATGTGGATTCTTCTCAGAGAATGGCTCAACTCTCCTGCCTGGGAGAAAGGAGCAGAAGGGCTTATTAACGAAACAAAAGAAGGAGCTGAGAGCCAGAGAGAAATTCTACCTTTAAAAAAATTGTAAAAAGGAAAAATTACCAAAAAAACATGAGGAGACAGGATCAGAGAGAGACAGAGACCTCAGAGACACAGGGAGACGGATAGAAGGCCAGAGGGGCTCCCTACCACACTAGCTTTGCTTGCTGGAGGCTGAATTATGAGTAGAAAATCTTCATTTCTTCGGTGCCTGAAATATCTAGTTCCCAGTATCCATGTGGATCCTTCTCAGAGAATGGCTCAACTCTCCTGCCTGGGAGAAAGGAGCAGAAGGGCTTATTAACAAAACAAAAGATGGAGCTGAGAGCCAGAGAAAAATTCTACCTTTAAAAAATCGTAAAAAGGAAAAATTAACAAAAAACTTGAGTAGACATGAGCAGAGAGAGACAAAGACCTCAGGGACACAGGGACAGGGATAGAAGGACAGAGGGGCTCCCTACCACACTAACTTTGCTTGCTGGAGGCTGAATTATGAGTAGCAAATCTTCATTTCTCTGGTGCCTGAAATATCTAATTCCCAGTTTCCAAGTGGATGGTTCTCAGAGAATGGCTCAATTCTCCTGCCAGGGAGAAAGGAGCAGAAATGCTTATTAACCAAACAAAAGATGGAGCTGAGAGCCAGAGAGAAATTCTACCTTTAAAAAAATCGTAAAAAGGAAAAATTACCAAAAAAAACATGAGGAGACAGGAGCAGAGAGAGACAGAGACCTCAGAGACACAGGGACAGGGATAGAAGGCCAGAGGGGCTCCCTACCACACTGCCTTTGCTTGCTGGAGGCTGAATTATGAGTAGAAAATTTTCATTTCTCCGGTGCCTGAAATAGCTAGTTCCCAGTATCCATGTGGATTCTTCTCAGAGAATGGCTGAACTCTCCTGCCTGGGAGAAAGGAGCAGAAGGGCGTATTAACAAAACAAAAGATGGAGCTGAGAGCCAGAGAGAAATTCTACCTTTAAAAAAATCGTAAAAAGGAAAAATTACCGAAAAAACATGAGGAGACAGGAGCAGAGAGAGACAGAGACCTCAGAGACACCTGGACAGGGATAGAAGGCCAGAGGGGCTCCCTACCACACTAGCTTTGCTTGCTGGAGGCTGAATTATGAGTAGCAAATCTTCATTTCTCTGGTGCCTGAAATATCTAGTTCCCAGTACCCATGTGGATACTTCTCAGAAAATGGCTCAACTCTCCTGCATGGGAGAAAGGAGCTGAAGGGCTTATTAACAAAACAAAAGATGGAACTGAGAGCCACAGAAAAATTCTTCTTTAAAAAAATCGTAAAAGGAAGAATTACCAAAAAAACTTGAGGAGAAAGGAGCAGAGATAGACAGAGACCTCAGAGAAACACGGACAGTGATAGAATGCCAGAGGTTCTCCCTACCACACTAGCTTTGCTTGCTGGAGGCTGAATTATGAGTAGAAAATCTTCATTTCTCCGGTGCCTGAAATATCTAATTCCCAGTATCCATGTGGATTCTTCTAAGAGAATGGCTCAACTCTCCTGCCTGGGAGAAAGGAGCAGAAGGGCTTATTAACAAAACAAAAGATGGAGCTGAGAGCAAGAGAGAAATTCTACCTTTAAAAAAATCGTAAAAAGGAAAAATTACCAAAAAAACATGAAGAGACAGGAGCAGAGAGAGACAGAGACCTCAGAGACACAGGGACAGGGATAGAAAGCCAGAAGGGCTCCCTACCACACTAGCTTTGCTTGCTGGAGGCTGAATTATGAGTAGAAAATCTTCATTTCTCCTGTGCCTGAAATATCTAGTTCCCAGTATCAATGTGGATTTTTCTCAGAGAAGGACTCAACTCTCCTGCCTGGGAGAAAGGAGCAGAAAGGCTTATTAACAAAACAAAAGATGGAGCTGAGAGCCAGAGAGAAATTCTTCCTTTAAAAAATCGTAAGAAGGAAAAATTACCAAAAAAACATGAGGAGACAAGAGCAGAGAGAGACAGAGGCCTAAGAGACACAGGGACAGGGATAGAAGGCCAGAGGGGCTCCCTACCACACTACCTTTGCTTGCTGGAGGTTGAATTATGAGTAGAAAATCTTCATTTCTCCTGTGCCTGAAATATCTTATTCCCAGTATTCATGTCGATTCTCCTCAGAGAATGGCTCAACTCTCCTGCCTGGGAGAAAGAAGGAGAAGGGCTTATTAACAAAACAAAAGATGGAGCTGAGAGCCAGAGAGAAATTCTACCTTTAAAAAAATCGTAAAAAGGAAAAATTACCAAAAAAAAGGAGGAGACAGGAGCAGAGATAGACAGAGACGTCAGAGACACAGGGACAGGGATAGAAGGCCAGAGGGGCTCCCTACCACACTAGCTTTGCTTGCTGGAGGCTGAATTATGAGTAGCAAATCTTGATTTCTCCGGTGCCTGAAATATCTATTTCCCAGTATTCATGTGGATTCTTCTCAGAGAATGGCTCAACTCTCCTGCCTGGGAGAAAGGAGCAGAAGGGCTTATTAACGAAACAAAAGAAGGAGCTGAGAGCCAGAGAGAAATTCTACCTTTAAAAAAATCGTAAAAAGGAAAAATTACCAAAAAAACATGAGGAGACAGGAGCAGAGAGAGACAGAGACCTCAGAGACACAGGGAGACGGATAGAAGGCCAGAGGGGCTCCCTACCACACTAGCTTTGCTTGCTGGAGGCTGAATTATGAGTAGAAAATCTTCATTTCTTCGGTGCCTGAAATATCTAGTTCCCAGTATCCATGTGGATCCTTCTCAGAGAATGGCTCAACTCTCCTGCCTGGGAGAAAGGAGCAGAAGGGCTTATTAACAAAACAAAAGATGGAGCTGAGAGCCAGAGAAAAATTCTACCTTTAAAAAATCGTAAAAAGGAAAAATTAACAAAAAACTTGAGTAGACATGAGCAGAGAGAGACAAAGACCTCAGGGACACAGGGACAGGGATAGAAGGACAGAGGGGCTCCCTACCACACTAACTTTGCTTGCTGGAGGCTGAATTATGAGTAGCAAATCTTCATTTCTCTGGTGCCTGAAATATCTAATTCCCAGTTTCCAAGTGGATGGTTCTCAGAGAATGGCTCAATTCTCCTGCCAGGGAGAAAGGAGCAGAAATGCTTATTAACCAAACAAAAGATGGAGCTGAGAGCCAGAGAGAAATTCTACCTTTAAAAAAATCGTAAAAAGGAAAAATTACCAAAAAAAACATGAGGAGACAGCAGCAGAGAGAGACAGAGACCTCAGAGACACAGGGACAGGGATATAAGGCCAGAGCGGCTCCCTACCACACTAGCTTTGCTTGCTGGAGGCTGGATTATGAGTAGAAAATCTTCATTTCTCCGGTGCCTGAAATATCCAGTTCCCAGTATCCATGTGGATACTTCTCAGAGAATGGCTCAACTCTCCTGCCCGGGAGAAAGGAGCAGAAGGGCTTATTAATGAAACAAAAGATGGAGCTGAGAGCCAGAGAGAAATTCTACCTTTAAAAAAATCGTAAAAAAGAAAAATTACCAAAAAAACATGAGGAGACAAGAGCAGAGAGAGACAGAGACCACAGAGACACAGGGACAGGGATAGAAGGCCAGAGGGGCTCCCTACCACACTAGCTTTTCTTGCTGGAGGCTTAATTATGAGTAGAAAATCTTCATATCTCCGGTGCCTGAAATATCTAGTTCCCAGTATCCATGTGGATACTTCTCAGAGAATGGCTCAACTCTCCTGCCTGGGAGAAAGGAGCAGAAGGGCTTATTAACAAAACAAAAGATGGAGCTGAGAGCCAGAGAGAAATTCTACCTTTAAAAAAATCGTAAAAAGGAAAAATTACCAAAAAAACATGAGGAGACAGGAGCAGAGAGAGACAGAGACCTCAGAGACACAGGGACAGGGATAGAAGGCCAGAGGGGCTACCTATCACACTAGCTTTGCTTGCTGGAGGCAGAATTAGAGTAGAAAATCTTCATTTCTCCGGTGCATGAAATATCTAATTCCCAGTATCCATGTGGATTCTTCTCAGAGAATGGCTCAACTCTCCTGCCTGAGAGAAAGGAGCAGAGGGGCTTATTAACAAAACAAAAGATGGAGCTGAGAGCCAGAGAGAAATTCTACCTTTAAAAAAATCGTAAAATGGAATAATTACCAAAAAAACATGAGGAGACAGGAGCAGAGAGAGACAGAGACCTCAGAGACACAGGGACAGGGATAGAAGGCCAGAGGGGCTCCCTACCACACTGCCTTTGCTTGCTGGAGGCTGAATTATGAGTAGAAAATTTTCATTTCTCCGGTGCCTGAAATAGCTAGTTCCCAGTATCCATGTGGATTCTTCTCAGAGAATGGCTGAACTCTCCTGCCTGGGAGAAAGGAGCAGAAGGGCGTATTAACAAAACAGAAGATGGAGCTGAGAGCCAGAGAGAAATTCTACCTTTAAAAAAATCGTAAAAAGGAAAAATTACCGAAAAAACATGAGGAGACAGGAGCAGAGAGAGACAGAGACCTCAGAGACACCTGGACAGGGATAGAAGGCCAGAGGGGCTCCCTACCACACTAGCTTTGCTTGCTGGAGGCTGAATTATGAGTAGCAAATCTTCATTTCTCTGGTGCCTGAAATATCTAGTTCCCAGTACCCATGTGGATACTTCTCAGAAAATGGCTCAACTCTCCTGCATGGGAGAAAGGAGCTGAAGGGCTTATTAACAAAACAAAAGATGGAACTGAGAGCCAGAGAAAAATTCTACTTTAAAAAAATCGTAAAAGGAAGAATTACCAAAAAAACTTGAGGAGAAAGGAGCAGAGATAGACAGAGACCTCAGAGAAACACGGACAGTGATAGAATGCCAGAGGTTCTCCCTACCACACTAGCTTTGCTTGCTGGAGGCTGAATTATGAGTAGAAAATCTTCATTTCTCCGGTGCCTGAAATATCTAATTCCCAGTATCCATGTGGATTCTTCTAAGAGAATGGCTCAACTCTCCTGCCTGGGAGAAAGGAGCAGAAGGGCTTATTAACAAAACAAAAGATGGAGCTGAGAGCAAGAGAGAAATTCTACCTTTAAAAAAATCGTAAAAAGGAAAAATTACCAAAAAAACATGAAGAGACAGGAGCAGAGAGAGACAGAGACCTCAGAGACAAAGGGACAGGGATAGAAGGCCAGAAGGGCTCCCTACCACACTAGCTTTGCTTGCTGGAGGCTGAATTATGAGTAGAAAATCTTCATTTCTCCTGTGCCTGAAATATCTAGTTCCCAGTATCAATGTGGATTTTTCTCAGAGAAGGACTCAACTCTCCTGCCTGGGAGAAAGGAGCAGAAAGGCTTATTAACAAAACAAAAGATGGAGCTGAGAGCCAGAGAGAAATTCTTCCTTTAAAAAATCGTAAGAAGGAAAAATTACCAAAAAAACATGAGGAGACAGGAGCAGAGAGAGACAGAGGCCTAAGAGACACAGGGACAGGGATAGAAGGCCAGAGGGGCTCCCTACCACACTACCTTTGCTTGCTGGAGGTTGAATTATGAGTAGAAAATCTTCATTTCTCCTGTGCCTGAAATATCTTATTCCCAGTATTCATGTCGATTCTCCTCAGAGAATGGCTCAACTCTCCTGCCTGGGAGAAAGAAGGAGAAGGGCTTATTAACAAAACAAAAGATGGAGCTGAGAGCCAGAGAGAAATTCTACCTTTAAAAAAATCGTAAAAAGGAAAAATTACCAAAAAAAATGAGGAGACAGGAGCAGAGATAGACAGAGACGTCAGAGACACAGGGACAGGGATAGAAGGCCAGAGGGGCTCCCTACCACACTAGCTTTGCTTGCTGGAGGCTGAATTATGAGTAGCAAATCTTGATTTCTCCGGTGCCTGAAATATCTATTTCCCAGTATTCATGTGGATTCTTCTCAGAGAATGGCTCAACTCTCCTGCCTGGGAGAAAGGAGCAGAAGGGCTTATTAACGAAACAAAAGAAGGAGCTGAGAGCCAGAGAGAAATTCTACCTTTAAAAAAATCGTAAAAAGGAAAAATTACCAAAAAAACATGAGGAGACAGGAGCAGAGAGAGACAGAGACCTCAGAGACACAGGGAGACGGATAGAAGGCCAGAGGGGCTCCCTACCACACTAGCTTTGCTTGCTGGAGGCTGAATTATGAGTAGAAAATCTTCATTTCTTCGGTGCCTGAAATATCTAGTTCCCAGTATCCATGTGGATCCTTCTCAGAGAATGGCTCAACTCTCCTGCCTGGGAGAAAGGAGCAGAAGGGCTTATTAACAAAACAAAAGATGGAGCTGAGAGCCAGAGAAAAATTCTACCTTTAAAAAATCGTAAAAAGGAAAAATTAACAAAAAACTTGAGTAGACATGAGCAGAGAGAGACAAAGACCTCAGGGACACAGGGACAGGGATAGAAGGACAGAGGGGCTCCCTACCACACTAACTTTGCTTGCTGGAGGCTGAATTATGAGTAGCAAATCTTCATTTCTCTGGTGCCTGAAATATCTAATTCCCAGTTTCCAAGTGGATGGTTCTCAGAGAATGGCTCAATTCTCCTGCCAGGGAGAAAGGAGCAGAAATGCTTATTAACCAAACAAAAGATGGAGCTGAGAGCCAGAGAGAAATTCTACCTTTAAAAAAATCGTAAAAAGGAAAAATTACCAAAAAAAACATGAGGAGACAGCAGCAGAGAGAGACAGAGACCTCAGAGACACAGGGACAGGGATATAAGGCCAGAGCGGCTCCCTACCACACTAGCTTTGCTTGCTGGAGGCTGGATTATGAGTAGAAAATCTTCATTTCTCCGGTGCCTGAAATATCCAGTTCCCAGTATCCATGTGGATACTTCTCAGAGAATGGCTCAACTCTCCTGCCCGGGAGAAAGGAGCAGAAGGGCTTATTAATGAAACAAAAGATGGAGCTGAGAGCCAGAGAGAAATTCTACCTTTAAAAAAATCGTAAAAAAGAAAAATTACCAAAAAAACATGAGGAGACAAGAGCAGAGAGAGACAGAGACCACAGAGACACAGGGACAGGGATAGAAGGCCAGAGGGGCTCCCTACCACACTAGCTTTTCTTGCTGGAGGCTTAATTATGAGTAGAAAATCTTCATATCTCCGGTGCCTGAAATATCTAGTTCCCAGTATCCATGTGGATACTTCTCAGAGAATGGCTCAACTCTCCTGCCTGGGAGAAAGGAGCAGAAGGGCTTATTAACAAAACAAAAGATGGAGCTGAGAGCCAGAGAGAAATTCTACCTTTAAAAAAATCGTAAAAAGGAAAAATTACCAAAAAAACATGAGGAGACAGGAGCAGAGAGAGACAGAGACCTCAGAGACACAGGGACAGGGATAGAAGGCCAGAGGGGCTACCTATCACACTAGCTTTGCTTGCTGGAGGCAGAATTAGAGTAGAAAATCTTCATTTCTCCGGTGCATGAAATATCTAATTCCCAGTATCCATGTGGATTCTTCTCAGAGAATGGCTCAACTCTCCTGCCTGAGAGAAAGGAGCAGAGGGGCTTATTAACAAAACAAAAGATGGAGCTGAGAGCCAGAGAGAAATTCTACCTTTAAAAAAATCGTAAAATGGAATAATTACCAAAAAAACATGAGGAGACAGGAGCAGAGAGAGACAGAGACCTCAGAGACACAGGGACAGGGATAGAAGGCCAGAGGGGCTCCCTACCACACTGCCTTTGCTTGCTGGAGGCTGAATTATGAGTAGAAAATTTTCATTTCTCCGGTGCCTGAAATAGCTAGTTCCCAGTATCCATGTGGATTCTTCTCAGAGAATGGCTGAACTCTCCTGCCTGGGAGAAAGGAGCAGAAGGGCGTATTAACAAAACAGAAGATGGAGCTGAGAGCCAGAGAGAAATTCTACCTTTAAAAAAATCGTAAAAAGGAAAAATTACCGAAAAAACATGAGGAGACAGGAGCAGAGAGAGACAGAGACCTCAGAGACACCTGGACAGGGATAGAAGGCCAGAGGGGCTCCCTACCACACTAGCTTTGCTTGCTGGAGGCTGAATTATGAGTAGCAAATCTTCATTTCTCTGGTGCCTGAAATATCTAGTTCCCAGTACCCATGTGGATACTTCTCAGAAAATGGCTCAACTCTCCTGCATGGGAGAAAGGAGCTGAAGGGCTTATTAACAAAACAAAAGATGGAACTGAGAGCCAGAGAAAAATTCTACTTTAAAAAAATCGTAAAAGGAAGAATTACCAAAAAAACTTGAGGAGAAAGGAGCAGAGATAGACAGAGACCTCAGAGAAACACGGACAGTGATAGAATGCCAGAGGTTCTCCCTACCACACTAGCTTTGCTTGCTGGAGGCTGAATTATGAGTAGAAAATCTTCATTTCTCCGGTGCCTGAAATATCTAATTCCCAGTATCCATGTGGATTCTTCTAAGAGAATGGCTCAACTCTCCTGCCTGGGAGAAAGGAGCAGAAGGGCTTATTAACAAAACAAAAGATGGAGCTGAGAGCAAGAGAGAAATTCTACCTTTAAAAAAATCGTAAAAAGGAAAAATTACCAAAAAAACATGAAGAGACAGGAGCAGAGAGAGACAGAGACCTCAGAGACAAAGGGACAGGGATAGAAGGCCAGAAGGGCTCCCTACCACACTAGCTTTGCTTGCTGGAGGCTGAATTATGAGTAGAAAATCTTCATTTCTCCTGTGCCTGAAATATCTAGTTCCCAGTATCAATGTGGATTTTTCTCAGAGAAGGACTCAACTCTCCTGCCTGGGAGAAAGGAGCAGAAAGGCTTATTAACAAAACAAAAGATGGAGCTGAGAGCCAGAGAGAAATTCTTCCTTTAAAAAATCGTAAGAAGGAAAAATTACCAAAAAAACATGAGGAGACAGGAGCAGAGAGAGACAGAGGCCTAAGAGACACAGGGACAGGGATAGAAGGCCAGAGGGGCTCCCTACCACACTACCTTTGCTTGCTGGAGGTTGAATTATGAGTAGAAAATCTTCATTTCTCCTGTGCCTGAAATATCTTATTCCCAGTATTCATGTCGATTCTCCTCAGAGAATGGCTCAACTCTCCTGCCTGGGAGAAAGAAGGAGAAGGGCTTATTAACAAAACAAAAGATGGAGCTGAGAGCCAGAGAGAAATTCTACCTTTAAAAAAATCGTAAAAAGGAAAAATTACCAAAAAAAATGAGGAGACAGGAGCAGAGATAGACAGAGACGTCAGAGACACAGGGACAGGGATAGAAGGCCAGAGGGGCTCCCTACCACACTAGCTTTGCTTGCTGGAGGCTGAATTATGAGTAGCAAATCTTGATTTCTCCGGTGCCTGAAATATCTATTTCCCAGTATTCATGTGGATTCTTCTCAGAGAATGGCTCAACTCTCCTGCCTGGGAGAAATTAGCAGAAGGGCTTATTAACTAAACAAAAGATGGAGCTGAGAGCCAGAGAGAAATTCTACCTTTAAAAAAATAGTAAAAAGGAAAAATTACCAAAAAAACATGAGGAGACAGGAGCAGAGAGAGACAGAGACCTCAGAGACACAGGGACAGGGATAGAAGGCCAGAGGGGCTCCCTACCACACTAGCTTTGCTTGCTGGAGGCTGAATTATGAGTAGAAAAGCTTCATTTCTCCGGTGCCTGAAATATCCAGTTCCCAGTATCCATGTGGATTCTTCTCAGAGAATGGCTCAACTCTCCGGCCTGGGAGAAAGGAGCAGAAGGGCTTATTAACGAAACAAAAGATGGAGCTGAGAGCCAGAGAGAAATTCTACCTTTAAAAAAATCGTAAAAAGGAAAAATTACCAAAAAAACATGAGGAGACAGGAGCAGAGAGAGACAGAGACCTCAGAGACACAGGGAGACGGATAGAAGGCCAGAGGGGCTCCCTACCACACTAGCTTTGCTTGCTGGAGGCTGAATTATGAGTAGAAAATCTTCATTTCTTCGGTGCCTGAAATATCTAGTTCCCAGTATCCATGTGGATCCTTCTCAGAGAATGGCTCAACTCTCCTGCCTGGGAGAAAGGAGCAGAAGGGCTTATTAACAAAACAAAAGATGGAGCTGAGAGCCAGAGAAAAATTCTACCTTTAAAAAATCGTAAAAAGGAAAAATTAACAAAAAACTTGAGTAGACATGAGCAGAGAGAGACAAAGACCTCAGGGACACAGGGACAGGGATAGAAGGACAGAGGGGCTCCCTACCACACTAACTTTGCTTGCTGGAGGCTGAATTATGAGTAGCAAATCTTCATTTCTCTGGTACCTGAAATATCTAATTCCCAGTATCCAAGTGGATGGTTCTCAGAGAATGGCTCAATTCTCCTGCCAGGGAGAAAGGAGCAGAAATGCTTATTAACAAAACAAAAGATGGAGCTGAGAGCCAGAGAGAAATTCTACCTTTAAAAAAATTGTAAAAAGGAAAAATTACCAAAAAAAACATGAGGAGACAGCAGCAGAGAGAGACAGAGACCTCAGAGACACAGGGACAGGGATATAAGGCCAGAGCGGCTCCCTACCACACTAGCTTTGCTTGCTGGAGGCTGAATTATGAGTAGAAAATCTTCATTTCCCCGGTGCCTGAAATATCTATTTCCCAGTATCCATGTGGATACTTCTCAGAGAATGGCTCAACTCTCCTGCCTGGGAGAAAGGAGCAGAAGGGCTTATTAACAAAACAAAAGATGGAGCTGAGAGCCAGAAATTCTACCTTTAAAAAAATCTTAAAAAGGAAAAATTACCAAAAAAAAATGAGGAGACAGGAGCAGAGAGAGACAGAGACCTCAGAGACACAGGGACAGGGATAGAAGGCCAGAGGGGCTCCATACCACACTAGCTTTGCTTGCTGGAGGCTGGATTATGAGTAGAAAATCTTCATTTCTCCGGTGCCTGAAATATCCAGTTCCCAGTATCCATGTGGATACTTCTCAGAGAATGGCTCAACTCTCCTGCCCGGGAGAAAGGAGCAGAAGGGCTTATTAACGAAACAAAAGATGGAGCTGAGAGCCAGAGAGAAATTCTACCTTTAAAAAAATCGTAAAAAAGAAAAATTACCAAAAAAACATGAGGAGACAAGAGCAGAGAGAGACAGAGACCACAGAGACACAGGGACAGGGATAGAAGGCCAGAGGGGCTCCCTACCACACTAGCTTTTCTTGCTGGAGGCTTAATTATGAGTAGAAAATCTTCATATCTCCGGTGCCTGAAATATCTAGTTCCCAGTATCCATGTCGATACTTCTCAGAGAATGGCTCAACTCGCCTGCCTGGGAGAAAGGAGCAGAAAGGCTTATTAACAAAACAAAAGATGGAGCTGAGAGCCAGAGAGAAATTCTACCTTTAAAAAAATCGTAAAAAGGAAAAATTACCAAAAAAACATGAGGAGACAGGAGTAGAGAGAGACAGAGACCTCAGAGACACAGGGACAGGGATAGAAGGCCAGAGGGGCTACCTATCACACTAGCTTTGCTTGCTGGAGGCAGAATTAGAGTAGAAAATCTTCATTTCTCCGGTGCATGAAATATCTAATTCCCAGTATCCATGTGGATTCTTCTCAGAGAATGGCTCAACTCTCCTGCCTGAGAGAAAGGAGCAGAGGGGCTTATTAACAAAACAAAAGATGGAGCTGAGTGCCAGAGAGAAATTCTACCTTTAAAAAAATCGTAAAATGGAATAATTACCAAAAAAACATGAGGAGACAGGAGCAGAGAGAGATAGAGACCTCAGAGACACAGGGACAGGAATAGAAGGCCAGAGGGGCTCCCTACCACACTGCCTTTGCTTGCTGGAGGCTGAATTATGAGTAGAAAATTTTCATTTCTCCGGTGCCTGAAATAGCTAGTTCCCAGTATCCATGTGGATTCTTCTCAGAGAATGGCTGAACTCTCCTGCCTGGAAGAAAGGAGCAGAAGGGCGTATTAACAAAACAAAAGATGGAGCTGAGAGCAAGAGAGAAATTCTACCTTTAAAAAAATCGTAAAAAGGAAATATTACCAAAAAAACATGAGGAGACAGGAGCAGAGAGAGACAGAGACCTCAGAGACACCTGAACAGTGATAGAAGGCCAGAGGGGCTCCCTACCACACTAGCTTTGCTTGCTGGAGGCTGAAATTTGAGTAGAAAATCTTCATTTCTCCTGTGCCTTAAATATCTAATTCCCAGTATCCATGTGGATACTTCTCAGAGAATGGCTCAACTCTCCTGCCTGGGAGAAAGGAGCAGAAGTGCTTAGTAACAAAACAAAAGATGGAGCTGAGAGCCAGAGAGAAATTCTACCTTTAAAAAAATCGTAAAAAGGAAAAATTACCAAAAAAACATGAGGAGACAGGAGCAGAGTGAGACTGAGACCTCAGAAACACAGGGACAGGGATAGAAGGCCAGAGGGGCTCCCTACCACACTAGCTTTGCTTGCTGGAGGCTGAATTACGAGTAGAAAATCTTCATTTCTCCGGTGCCTGAAATATCTAGTTCCCAGTATCCATGTTGACTCTTCTGAGAGAATGGCTCAACTCTCCTGCCTGGAGAAAGGAGCAGAAGGGCTTATTAACAAAACAAAAGATGGAGCTGAGAGCCAAGGAGAAATTCTTCCTTTAAAAAAATCGTAAAAAGGAAAAATTACCAAAAAATATGCGGAGACAGGAGCAGAGAGAGACAGAGACCTCAGAGACAAAGGACAGGGATAGGAGGACAGAGGGGCTCCCTACCACACTAGCTTTGCTTGCTGGAGGCTGAATTATGAGTAGAAAATCTTCATTTCTCCTTTGCCCTGAAATATCTAATTCCCAGTATCCATGTGGATTCTTCTAAGAGAATGGCTCAACTCTCCTGCCTGGGAGAAAGGAGCAGAAGGGCTTATTAACAAAACAAAAGATGGAGCTGAGAGCCAGAGAGAAATTCTACCTTTAAAAAATCGTAAGAAGGAAAAATTAACAAAAAAAATGAGGAGACAGAAGCAGAGAGACAGAGACCTCAGAGACACAGGGACAGGGATAGAAGGCCAGAGGGGCTCCCTAACACACTAGCTTTGCTTGCTGGAGGCTGAATTATGAGTAGAAAATCTTCATTTCTCCTGTGCCTGAAATATCTATTTCCCAGTATCCATGTGGATTCTTCTCAGAGAATGGCTCAACTCTCCTGCCTGGGAGAAAGGAGCAGAAGGGCTTATTAACAAAACAAAAGATGGAGCTGAGAGCCAGAGAGAAATTCTACCTTTTAAAAAATCGTAAAATGGAAAAATTACCAAAAAAACATTAGGAGACAGGAGCAGAGAGAGACAGAGAACTCAGAGACACAGGGACAGGGATAGAAGGCCAAAGGGGCTCCCTACCACACTAGCTTTGCTTGCTGGAGGCTGAATTATGAGTAGAAAATCTTCATTTCTCCTGTGCCTGAAATATCTAGTTCCCAGTATCCATGTGGATAATTCCCAGAAAATGGCTCACCTCTTCTGCCTGGGAGAAAGGAGCAGAAGGACTTATTAACAAAAGAAAAGATTGAGCTGAGAGCCAGAGAGAAATTCTACCTTTAAAAAAATCGTAAAAAAGAAAAATTACCAAAAAAACATGAGGAGACAAGAGCAGAGAGAGACAGAGACCACAGAGACACAGGGACAGGGATAGAAGGCCAGAGGGGCTCCCTACCACACTAGCTTTTCTTGCTGGAGGCTGAATTATGAGTAGAAAATCTTCATATCTCCGGTGCCTGAAATATCTAGTTCCCAGTATCCATGTGGATACTTCTCAGAGAATGGCTCAACTCTCCAGCCTGGGAGAAAGGAGCAGAAGGGCTTATTAACAAAACAAAAGATGGAGCTGAGAGCCAGAGAGAAATTCTACCTTTAAAAAAATCGTAAAAAGGAAAAATTACCAAAAAAACATGAGGAGACAGGAGCAGAGAGAGACAGAGACCTCAGAGACACAGGGACAGGGATAGAAGGCCAGAAGGGTTCCCTACCACACTAGCTTTGCTTGCTGGAGGCTGAATTATGAGTAGAAAATCTTCATTTCTCCTGTGCCTGAAATATCTAGTTCCCAGTATCCATGTGGATTCTTCTCAGAGAAGGACTCAACTCTCCTGCCTGGGAGAAAGGAGCAGAAAGGCTTATTAACAAAACAAAAGATGGAGCTGAGAGCCAGAGAGAAATTCTTCCTTTAAAAAATCGTAAGAAGGAAAAATTACCAAAAAAAATGAGGAGACAGACGCAGAGAGACAGAGACCTCAGAGACACAGGGACAGGGATAGAAGGCCAGAGTGGCTCCCTACCACACTAGCTTTGCTTGCTGGAGGCTGAATTAAGAGTAGAAAATCTTCATTTCTCCTGTGCCTGAAATATCTACTTCCCAGTATCCATGTGGATACTTCTCAGAGAATGGCTCAACTCTCCTGCCTGGGAGAAAGGAGCAGAAGGGCTTATTAACAAAACAAAAGATGGAGCTGAGAGCCAGAGAGAAATTCTACCTTTAAAAACATCGTAAAAAGGAAAAATTACCAAAAAAACATGAGGAGACAGGAGCAGAGAGAGACAGAGGCCTAAGAGACACAGGGACAGGGATAGAAGGCCAGAGGGGCTCCCTACCACACTGCCTTTGCTTGCTGGAGGCTGAATTATGAGTAGAAAATCTTCATTTCTATGGTGCCTGAAATAGCTAGTTCACAGTATACATGTGGATTCTTCTCAGAGAATGGCTGAACTCTCCTGCCTGGGAGAAAGGAGCAGAAGGGCGTATTAACAAAACAAAAGATGGAGCTGAGAGCCAGAGAGAAATTCTACCTTTAAAAAAATCGTAAAAAGGAAAAATTACCAAAAAAAAAAATGAGGAGAAAGGAGCAGAGTGAGACTGAGACCTCAGAAACACAGGGACAGGGATAGAAGGCCAGAGGGGCTCCCTACCACACTAGCTTTGCTTGCTGGAGGCTGAATTACAAGTAGAAAATCTTCATTTCTCCGGTGCCTGAAATATCTAGTTCCCAGTATCCATGTGGACTCTTCTGAGAGAATGGCTCAACTCTCCTACCTGGGAGAAAGGAGCAGAAGGGCTTATTAACAAAACAAAATATTGAGCTGAGAGCCAAGGAGAAATTCTTCCTTTAAAAAAATCGTAAAAACGAAAAATTACCAAAAAATATGCCGAGACAGGAGCAGAGAGAGACAGAGACCTCAGAGACAAAGGACAGGAATAGGAGGAGAGAGGGGCTCCCTACCACACTAGCTTTGCTTGCTGGAGGCCGAATTATGAGTAGAAAATCTTCATTTCTCCTATGCCCTGAAATATCTAATTCCCAGTACCCATGTGGATACTTCTCAGAGAATGGCTCAACTCTCCTGCCTGGGAGAAAGGAGCGGAAGGGCTTATTAACAAAACAAAAGATGGAGCTGAGAGCCAGAGAAAAATTCTACCTTTAAAAAAATCGTAAAAAGGAAAAATTACCAAAAAAAAAAAATGAGGAGAAAGGAGCAGAGTGAGACTGAGACCTCAGAAACACAGGGACAGGGATAGAAGGCCAGAGGGGCTCCCTACCACACTAGCTTTGCTTGCTGGAGGCTGAATTACGAGTAGAAAATCTTCATTTCTCCGGTGCCTGAAATATCTAGTTCCCAGTATCCATGTGGACTCTTCTGAGAGAATGGCTCAACTCTCCTACCTGGGAGAAAGGAGCAGAAGGGCTTATTAACAAAACAAAATATTGAGCTGAGAGCCAAGGAGAAATTCTTCCTTTAAAAAAATCGTAAAAACGAAAAATTACCAAAAAATATGCCGAGACAGGAGCAGAGAGAGACAGAGACCTCAGAGACAAAGGACAGGGATAGGAGGAGAGAGGGGCTCCCTACCACACTATCTTTGCTTGCTGGAGGCCGAATTATGAGTAGAAAATCTTCATTTCTCCTATGCCCTGAAATATCTAATTCCCAGTACCCATGTGGATTCTTCTAAGAGAATGGCTCAACTCTCCTGCCTGGGAGAAAGGAGCAGAAGGGCTCATTAACAAAACAAAAGATGGAGCTGAGAGCCAGAGAGAAATTCTACCTTTAAAAAATCGTAAGAAGGAAAAATTACCAAAAAAAATGAGGAGACAGAAGCAGAGAGACAGAGACCTCAGAGACACAGGGACAGGGATAGAAGGCCAGAGTGGCTCCCTACCACACTAGCTTTGCTTGCTGGAGGCTGAATTATGAGTAGAAAATCTTCATTTCTCCTGTGCCTGAAATATCTAGTTCCCAGTATCCATGTGGATTCTTCTCAGAGAATGGCTCAACTCTCCTGCCTGGGAGAAAGGAGCAGAAGGGCTTATTAACAAAACAAAAGATGGAGCTGAGAGCCAGAGAGAAATTCTACCTTTAAAAAAATCGTAAAAAGGAAAAATTACCAAAAAAACATGAGGAGACAGGAGCAGAGAGAGACAGAGAACTCAGAGACACAGGGACAGGGATAGAAGGCCAGAGGGGCTCCCTACCACACTAGCTTTGCTTGCTGGAGGCTGAATTATGAGTAGAAAATCTTCATTTCTCCTGTGCCTGAAATATCTAGTTCCCAGTATCCATGTGGATAATTCCCAGAGAATGGCTCACCTCTTCTGCCTGGGAGAAAGGAGCAGAAGGGCTTATTAACAAAAGAAAAGATTGAGCTGAGAGCCAGAGAGAAATTCTACCTTTAAAAAAATCGTAAAAAAGAAAAATTACCAAAAAAACATGAGGAGACAAGAGCAGAGAGAGACAGAGACCACAGAGACACAGGGACAGGGATAGAAGGCCAGAGGGGCTCCCTACCACACTAGCTTTTCTTGCTGGAGGCTGAATTATGAGTAGAAAATCTTCATATCTCCGGTGCCTGAAATATCTAGTTCCCAGTATCCATGTGGATACTTCTCAGAGAATGGCTCAACTCTCCTGCCTGGGAGAAAGGAGCAGAAGGGCTTATTAACAAAACAAAAGATGGAGCTGAGAGCCAGAGAGAAATTCTACCTTTAAAAAAATCGTAAAAAGGAAAAATTACCAAAAAAACATGAGGAGACAGGAGCAGAGAGAGACAGAGTCCTCAGAGACACAGGGACAGGGATAGAAGGCCAGAGGGGCTACCTATCACACTAGCTTTGCTTGCTGGAGGCAGAATTAGAGTAGAAAATCTTCATTTCTCCGGTGCATGAAATATCTAGTTCCCAGTATCCATGTGGATTATTCTCAGAGAATGGCTCAACTCTCCTGCCTGAGAGAAAGGAGCAGAGGGGCTTATTAACAAAACAAAAGATGGAGCTGAGAGCCAGAGAGAAATTCTACCTTTAAAAAAATCGTAAAAAGGAATAATTACCAAAAAAACATGAGGAGACAGGAGCAGAGAGAGACAGAGACCTCAGAGAAACAGGGACAGGGATAGAAGGCCAGAAGGGCTCCCTACCACACTAGCTTTGCTTGCTGGAGGCTGAATTATGAGTAGAAAATCATCATTTCTCCTGTGCCTGAAATATCTAGTTCCCAGTATCAATGTGGATTCTTCTCAGAGAAGGACTCAACTCTCCTGCCTGGGAGAAAGGAGCAGAAAGGCTTATTAACAAAACAAAAGATGGAGCTGAGAGCCAGAGAGAAATTCTTCCTTTAAAAAATCGTAAGAAGGAAAAATTACCAAAAAAAATGAGGAGACAGATGCAGAGAGAGAGAGACCTCAGAGACACAGGGACAGGGATAGAAGGCCAGAGTGGCTCCCTACCACACTAGCTTTGCTTGCTGGAGGCTTAATTAAGAGTAGAAAATCTTCATTTCTCCTATGCCTGAAATATCTAGTTCCCAGTATACATGTGGATACTTCTCAGAGAATGGCTCAACTCTCCTGCCTGGGAGAAAGGAGCAGAAGGGCTTATTAACAAAACAAAAGATGGAGCTGAGAGCCAGAGAGAAATTCTAACTTTAAAAAAATCGTAAAAAGGAAAAATTACCAAAAAAACATGAGGAGACAGGAGCAGAGAGAGACAGAGACCTCAGAGACACAGGGACAGGGATAGAAGGCCAGAGGGGCTCCCTACCACACAAGCTTTGCTTGCTGGAGGCTGAATTATGAGTAGAAAATCTTCATTTCTCCTGTGCCTGAAATATCTAGTTCCCAGTATCCATGTGGATACTTCCCAGAGAATGGCTCAACTCTTCTGCCTGGGAGAAAGGAGCAGAAGGGCTTATTAACAAAAGAAAAGATTGAGCTGAGAGCCAGAGAGAAATTCTACCTTTAAAAAAATCGGAAAAAAGAAAAATTACCAAAAAAACATGAGGAGACAAGAGCAGAGAGAGAGAGAGAGCTCAGAGACACAGGGACAGGGATAGAAGGCCAGAGGGGCTCCCTACCACACTAGCTTTTCTTGCTGGAGGCTGAATTATGAGCAGAAAATGTTCATATCTCCGGTGCCTGAAATATCTAGTTCCCAGTATCCATGTGGATCCTTCTCAGAGAATGGCTCAACTCTCCTGCCTGGGAGAAAGGAGCAGAAGGGCTTATTAACAAAACAAAAGATGGAGCTGAGAGCCAGAGAGAAATTCTACCTTTAAAAAAATCGTAAAAAGGAAAAATTACCAAAAAAACATGAGGAGACAGGAGCAGAGAGAGACAGAGGCCTAAGAGACACAGGGACAGGGATAGAAGGCCAGAGGGGCTCCCTACCACACTGCCTTTGCTTGCTGGAGGCTGAATTATGAGTAGAAAATCTTCATTTCTATGGTGCCTGAAATAGCTAGTTCACAGTATACATGTGGATTCTTCTCAGAGAATGGCTGAACTCTCCTGCCTGGGAGAAAGGAGCAGAAGGGCGTATTAACAAAACAAAAGATGGAGCTGAGAGCCAGAGAGAAATTCTACCTTTAAAAACATCGTAAAAAGGAAAAATTACCAAAAAAACATGAGGAGACAGGAGCAGAGAGAGACAGAGACCTCAGAGACACAGGGACAGGGATAGAAGGCCAGAGGGGCTCCCTACCACACTAGCTTTGCTTGCTGGAGGCTGAAATTTGAGTAGAAAATCTTCATTTCTCCTGTGCCTGAAATATCTAATTCCCAGTATCCATGTTGATACTTCTCAGAGAATGGCTCAACTCTCCCTCTTGGGAGAAAGGAGCAGAAGGGCTTATTAACAAAACAAAGGATGGAGCTGAGAGCCAGAGAGAAATTCTACCTTTAAAAAAATCGTAAAAAGGAAAAATTACCAAAAAAACATGAGGAGACAGGAGCAGAGTGAGACTGAGACCTCAGAAACACAGGGACAGGGATAGAAGGCCAGAGGGGCTCCCTACCACATTAGCTTTGCTTGCTGGAGGCTGAATTACGAGTAGAAAATCTTCATTTCTCCGGTGCCTGAAATATCTAGTTCCCAGTATCCATGTTGACTCTTCTGAGAGAATGGCTCAACTCTCCTGCCTGGGAGAAAGGAGCAGAAGGGCTTATTAACAAAACAAAAGATAGAGCTGAGAGCCAAGGAGAAATTCTTCCTTTAAAAAAATCGTAAAAAGGAAAAATTACCAAAAAATATGCGGAGACAGGAGCAGAGAGAGACAGAGACCTCAGAGACAAAGGACAGGGATAGGAGGACAGAGGGGCTCCCTACCACACTAGCTTTGCTTGCTGGAGGCTGAATTATGAGTAGAAAATCTTCATTTCTCCTATGCCCTGAAATATCTAATTCCCAGTATCCATGTGGATTCTTCTAAGAGAATGGCTCAACTCTCCTGACTGGGAGAAAGGAGCAGAAGGGCTTATTAACAAAACAAAAGATGGAGCTGAGAGCAAGAGAGAAATTCTACCTTTAAAAAAATCGTAAAAAGGAAAAATTACCAAAAAAACATGAAGAGAGAGGAGCAGAGAGAGCCAGAGACCTCAGAGACACAGGGACAGGGATAGAAGGCCAGAAGGGCTCCCTACCACACTAGCTTTGCTTGCTGGAGGCTGAATTATGAGTAGAAAATCTTCATTTCTCCTGTGCCTGAAATATCTAGTTCCCAGTATCCATGTGGATTCTTCTCAGAGAAGGACTCAACTCTCCTGCCTGGGAGAAAGGAGCAGAAGGGCTTATTAACAAAACAAAATATGGAGCTGAGAGCCAGAGAGATATTCTTCCTTTAAAAAATCGTAAGAAGGAAAAATTACCAAAAAAAATGAGGAGACAGACGCAGAGAGACAGAGACCTCAGAGACACAGGGACAGGGATAGAAGGCCAGAGTGGCTCCCTACCACACGAGCTTTGCTTGGTGGTGGCTGAATTATGAGTATAAATCTTCATTTCTCCTGTGCCTGAAATATCTAGTTCCCAGTATCCATGTGGATACTTCCCAGAGAATGGCTCAACTCTTCTGCCTGGGAGAAAGGAGCAGAAGGGCTTATTAACAAAAGAAAAGATTGAGCTGAGAGCCAGAGAGAAATTCTACCTTTAAAAAAATCGGAAAAAAGAAAAATTACCAAAAAAACATGAGGAGACAAGAGCAGAGAGAGACAGAGAGCTCAGAGACACAGGGACAGGGATAGAAGGCCAGAGGGGCTCCCTACCACACTAGCTTTTCTTGCTGGAGGCTGAATTATGAGTAGAAAATCTTCATATCTCCGGTGCCTGAAATATCTAGTTCCCAGTATCCATGTGGATCCTTCTCAGAGAATGGCTCAACTCTCCTGCCTGGGAGAAAGGAGCAGAAGGGCTTATTAACAAAACAAAAGATGGAGCTGAGAGCCAGAGAGAAATTCTACCTTTAAAAAAATCGTAAAAAAGGAAAAATTACCAAAAAAACATGAGGAGACAGGAGCAGAGCGAGACAGAGACCTCAGAGACACAGGGACAGTGATAGAAGGCCAGAGGGGCTCCCTACCACACTAGCTTTGCTTGCTGGAGGCTGAATTACGAGTAGAAAATCTTCATTTCTCCGGTGCCTGAAATATCTAGTTCCCAGTATCCATGTTGACTCTTCTGAGAGAATCGCTCAACTCTCCTGCCTGGGAGAAAGGAGCAGAAGGGCTTATTAACAAAACAAAAGATGGAGCTGAGAGCCAGAGAGAAATTCTACCTTTAAAAAATCGTAAGAAGGAAAAATTACCAAAAAAAATGAGAAGACAGAAGCAGAGAGACAGAGACCTCAGAGACACAGGGACAGGTATAGAAGGCCAGAGTGGCTCCCTACCACACTAGCTTTGCTTGCTGGAGGCTGAATTAAGAGTAGAAAATCTTCATTTCTCCTGTGCCTGAAATATCTAGTTCCCAGTATCCATGTGGATTCTTATCAGAAAATGGCTCAACTCTCCTGCCTGGGAGAAAGGAGCAGAAGGGCTTATTAACAATACAAAAGATGGAGGTGAGAGCCAGAGAGAAATTCTACCTTTAAAGAAATCGTCATAAGGAAAAATTACCAAAAAAACCTGAGGAGATATGAGCAGAGAGAGACAGAGACCTCAGAGACACTGGGACAGGGATAGAAGGACAGAGGGGCTCCCTACCACACTAGCTTTGCTTGCTGGAGTCTGAATTATGAGTAGCAAATCTTCATTTCTCCGGTGCCTGAAATATCTAGTTCCAAGTATCCATGTGGATTCTTCTCAGAGAATGGCTCAACTCTCCTGCCTGGGAGAAAGGAGCAGAGGGGCTTATTAACAAAACAAAAGATGGAGCTGAGAGCCAGAGAGAAATTCTACCTTTAAAAAAATCGTAAAAAGGAAAAAGTACCAAAAAAACATGAGGAGACAGGAGCAGAGAGAGACAGAGACCTCAGAGACACAGGGACAGGGATAGAAGGCCAGAGGGGCTCCCTACCACACTGCCTTTGCTTGCTGGAGGCTGAATTATGAGTAGAAAATCTTCAATTCTCTGGTGCCTGAAATAGCTAGTTCACAGTATCCATGTGGATCCTTCTCAGAGAATGGCTGAACTCTCCTGCCTGGGAGAAAGGAGCAGAAGGGCGTATTAACAAAACAAAAGATGGAGCTGAGAGCCAGAGAGAAATTCTACCTTTAAGAAAATCGTAAAAAGGAAAAATTACCAAAAAACATGAGGAGACAGGAGCAGAGAGAGACAGAGACCTCAGAGACACAGGGACAGGGATAGAAGGCCAGAGGGGCTCCCTACCACACTAGCTTTGCTTGCTGGAGGCTGAATTATGAGTAGAAAATCTTCATTTCTCCGGTGCCTGAAATATCCAGTTCCCAGTATCCATGTGGATACTT
This sequence comes from Tupaia tana, assembly GCA_026018925.1. Taxonomy (NCBI): domain Eukaryota; kingdom Metazoa; phylum Chordata; class Mammalia; order Scandentia; family Tupaiidae; genus Tupaia; species Tupaia tana. Next base: position 2,162,628 of record JAKSZU010000039.1, on the reverse strand, counting down.
CTCAGAGAATGGCTCAACTCTCATGCCTGGGAGAAAGGAGCAGAAGGGCTTATTAACAAAACAAAAGATGCAGCTGAGAGCCAGAGAGAAATTCTACCTTTAAAAAAATCGTAAAAAGGAAAAATTACCAAAAAAACATGAGGAGACAGGAGCAGAGAGAGACAGAGACCTCAGAGACACAGGGACAGGGATAGAAGGCCAGAGGGGCTCCCTACCACACTAGCTTTGCTTGCTGGAGGGTGAATTATGAGTAGAAATCTTCATTTCTCTGGTGCATGAAATATCTAGTTCCCAGTATCCATGTGGATTCTTCTCAGAGAATGGCTCAATGCTCCTGCCTGGGAGAAAGGAGCTGAAGGGCTTATTAACAAAACAAAACATGGAGCTGAGAGCCAGAGAGTAATTCTACCTTTAAAACAATCGTAAAAAGGAAAAATTTCCAAAAAAACATGAGGAGACAGGAGCAGAGAGAGACAGATACCTCAGAGACACAGGGACAGGGATAGAAGGCCAGAGGGGCTCCCTACCACACTCCTTTACTTGCTGGAGGCTGAATTATGAGTAGCAAATCTTCATTTCTTCGGTTCCTGAAATATCTAGTTCCCAGGATCCATGTAGAATCTTCTCAGAGAATGGCTCAACTCTCCTGCCTGGGAGAAAGGAGCAGAAGGGCTTATTAACAAAGCAAAAGATGGAGCTGAGAGCAAGAGCGAAATTCTACCTTTAAAAAAATCGTAAAAAGGAAAAATTTCCAAAAAAACATGAAGAGACAGGAGCAGAGAGAGACAGAGACCTCAGAGACACAGGGACAGAGATAGAAGGCCAGAAGGGCTCCCTACCACACTAGGTTTGCTTGCTGGAGGCTCAATTATGAGTAGAAAATCTTCATTTCTCCTGTGCCTGAAATATCTAGTTCCCAGTATCCATGTGGATTCTTCTCAGAGAAGGACTCAACTCTCCTGCCTGGGAGAAAGGAGCAGAAGGGCTTATTAACAAAACAAAAGATGGAGCTGAGAGCCAGAGAGAAATTCTACCTTTAAAAAATCGTAAGAAGGAAAAATTACCAAAAAAAATGAGAAGACAGAAGCAGAGAGACAGAGACCTCAGAGACACAGGGACAGGTATAGAAGGCCAGAGTGGCTCCCTACCACACTAGCTTTGCTTGCTGGAGGCTGAATTAAGAGTAGAAAATCTTCATTTCTCCTGTGCCTGAAATATCTAGTTCCCAGTATCCATGTGGATTCTTATCAGAAAATGGCTCAACTCTCCTGCCTGGGAGAAAGGAGCAGAAGGGCTTATTAACAATACAAAAGATGGAGCTGAGAGCCAGAGAGAAATTCTACCTTTAAAGAAATCGTCATAAGGAAAAATTACCAAAAAAACCTGAAGAGATATGAGCAGATAGAGACAGAGACCTCAGAGACACTGGGACAGGGATAGAAGGACAGAGGGGCTCCCTACCACACTAGCTTTGCTTGCTGGAGTCTGAATTATGAGTAGGAAATCTTCATTTCTCCGGTGCCTGAAATATCTAGTTCCAAGTATCCATGTGGATTCTTCTCAGAGAATGGCTCAACTCTCCTGCCTGGGAGAAAGGAGCAGAGGGGCTTATTAACAAAACAAAAGATGGAGCTGAGAGCCAGAGAGAAATTCTACCTTTAAAAAAATCGTAAAAAGGAAAAATTACCAAAAAAAACATGAGGAGAAAGGAGCAGAGAGAGACAGAGACCTCAGAGACACAGGGACAGGGATAGAAGGCCAGAGGGGCTCCCTACCACACTGCCTTTGCTTGCTGGAGGCTGATTTATGAGTAGAAAATCTTCAATTCTCTGGTGCCTGAAATAGCTAGTTCACAGTATCCATGTGGATTCTTCTCAGAGAATGGCTGAACTCTCCTGCCTGGGAGAAAGGAGCAGAAGGGCGTATTAACAAAACAAAAGATGGAGCTGAGAGCCAGAGAGAAATTCTACCTTTAAGAAAATCGTAAAAAGGAAAAATTACCAAAAAACATGAGGAGACAGGAGCAGAGAGAGACAGAGACCTCAGAGACACAGGGACAGGGATAGAAGGCCAGAGGGGCTCCCTACCACACTAGCTTTGCTTGCTGGAGGCTGAATTATGAGTAGAAATCTTCATTTCTCCGGTGCATGAAATATCTAGTTTCCAGTATCCATGTGGATACTTCTCAGAGAATGGCTCAACTCTCCTGCCTGGGAGAAAGGAGCAGAAGGGCTTATTAACAAAACAAAAGATGGAGCTGAGAGCCAAAGAGTAATTCTACCTTTAAAAAAATCGTAAAAAGGAAAAATTACCAAAAAAACATGAGGAGACAGGAGCAGAGAGAGACAGAGACCTCAGAGACACAGGGACAGGGATAGAAGGCCAGAGGGGCTACCTCCCACACTAGCTTTGCTTGCTGGAGGCTGAATTATGAGTAGAAAATCTTCATTTCTCCGGTGCCTGAAATATCCAGTTCCCAGTATCCATGTGGATACTTCTCAGAGAATGGCTCAACTCTCATGCCTGGGAGAAAGGAGCAGAAGGGCTTATTAACAAAACAAAAGATGCAGCTGAGAGCCAGAGAGAAATTCTACCTTTAAAAAAATCGTAAAAAGGAAAAATTACCAAAAAAACATGAGGAGACAGGAGCAGAGAGAGACAGAGACCTCAGAGACACAGGGACAGGGATAGAAGGCCAGAGGGGCTCCCTACCACACTAGCTTTGCTTGCTGGAGGGTGAATTATGAGTAGAAATCTTCATTTCTCCGGTGCATGAAATATCTAGTTCCCAGTATCCATGTGGATTCTTCTCAGAGAATGGCTCAATGCTCCTGCCTGGGAGAAAGGAGCTGAAGGGCTTATTAACAAAACAAAACATGGAGCTGAGAGCCAGAGAGTAATTCTACCTTTAAAACAATCGTAAAAAGGAAAAATTTCCAAAAAAACATGAGGAGACAGGAGCAGAGAGAGACAGATACCTCAGAGACACAGGGACAGGGATAGAAGGCCAGAGTGGCTCCCTACCACACTAGCTTTGCTTGCTGGAGGCTGAATTAAGAGTAGAAAATCTTCATTTCTCCTGTGCCTGAAATATCTAGTTCCCAGTATCCATGTGGATTCTTATCAGAAAATGGCTCAACTCTCCTGCCTGGGAGAAAGGAGCAGAAGGGCTTATTAACAATACAAAAGATGGAGCTGAGAGCCAGAGAGAAATTCTACCTTTAAAGAAATCGTCATAAGGAAAAATTACCAAAAAAACCTGAGGAGATATGAGCAGAGAGAGACAGAGACCTCAGAGACACTGGGACAGCGATAGAAGGACAGAGGGGCTCCCTACCACACTAGCTTTGCTTGCTGGAGTCTGAATTATGAGTAGCAAATCTTCATTTCTCCGGTGCCTGAAATATCTAGTTCCCAGTATCCCTGTGGATTCTTCTCAGAGAATGGCTCAACTCTCCCGCCTGGGAGAAAGGAGCAGAGGGCTTATTAACAAAACAAAAGATAGAGCTGAGAGCCAGAGAGAAATTCTACCTTTAAAAAAATCGTAAAAAGGAAAAATTACCAAAAAAACATGAAGAGACAGGAGCAGAGAGAGACAGAGACCTCAGAGACACAGGGACAGGGATAGAAGGCCAGAAGGGCTCCCTACCACACTAGCTTTGCTTGCTGGAGGCTCAATTATGAGTAGAAAATCTTCATTTCTCCTGTGCCTGAAATATCTAGTTCCCAGTATCCATGTGGATTCTTCTCAGAGAAGGACTCAACTCTCCTGCAGGGGAGAAAGGAGCAGAAGGGCTTATTAACAAAACAAAAGATGGAGCTGAGAGCCAGAGAGAAATTCTACCTTTAAAAAATCGTAAGAAGGAAAAATTACCAAAAAAAATGAGAAGACAGAAGCAGAGAGACAGAGACCTCAGAGACACAGGGACAGGTATAGAAGGCCAGAGTGGCTCCCTACCACACTAGCTTTGCTTGCTGGAGGCTGAATTAAGAGTAGAAAATCTTCATTGCTCCTGTGCCTGAAATACCTAGTTCCCAGTATCCATGTGGATACTTATCAGAAAATGGCTCAACTCTCCTGCCTGGGAGAAAGGAGCAGAAGGGCTTATTAACAATACAAAAGATGGAGCTGAGAACCAGAAAGAAATTCTACCTTTAAAGAAATCGTCATAAGGAAAAATTACCAAAAAAACCTGAGGAGATATGAGCAGAGAGAGACAGAGACCTCAGAGACACTGGGACAGGGATAGAAGGACAGAGGGGCTCCCTACCACACTAGCTTTGCTTGCTGGAGTCTGAATTATGAGTAGCAAATCTTCATTTCTCCGGTGCCTGAAATATCTAGTTCCCAGTATCCATGTGGATCCTTCTCAGAGAATGGCTCAAATCTCCTGCCTGGGAGAAAGGAGCAGAAGGGCTTATTAACAAAAGAAAAGCTGGAGCTGAGAGCCAGAGAGAAATTCTACCTTTAAAAAAATCCTAAAAAGGAAAAATTACCAAAAAAACATGAGGAGACAGTAGCAGAGAGAGACAGAGACCTCAGAGACACAGGGACAGGGATAGAAGGCCAGAGGGGCTCCCTACCACACTAGCTTTGCTTGCTGGAGGCTGAAATTTGAGTAGAAAATCTTCATTTCTCCTGTGCCTGAAATATCTAATTCCCAGTATCCATGTGGATACTTCTCAGAGAATGGCTCAACTCTCCTGCCTGGGAGAAAGGAGCAGAAGGGCTTATTAACAAAACAAAAGATGGAGCTGAGAGCCAGAGAGAAATTCTACCTTTAAAAAATCGTAAGAAGGAAAAATTACCAAAAAAAATGAGGAGACAGAAGCAGAGAGTCAGAGACCTCAGAGACACAGGCACAGGGATAGAAGGCCAGAGTGGCTCCCTACCACACTAGCTTTGCTTGCTGGAGGCTGAATTAAGAGTAGAAAATCTTCATTTCTCCTGTGCCGTAAATATCTAGTTCCCAGTATCCATGTGGATTCTTCTCAGAGAATGGCTCAACTCTCCTGCCTGGGAGAAAGGAGCAGAAGGGCTTATTAACAATACAAAAGATGGAGCTGAGAGCCAGAGAGAAATTCTACCTTTAAAAAAACGTAAAAAGGAAAAATTACCAAAAAAACATGAGGAGACAGGAGCAGAGTGAGACTGAGACCTCAGAAACACAGGGACAGGGATAGAAGGCCAGAGGGGCTCCCTACCACAGTAGCTTTGCTTGCTGGAGCCTGAATTACGAGTAGAAAATCATCATTTCTCCTGTGCCTGAAATATCTAGTTCCCAGTATCCATGTGGATCCTTCTCAGAGAAGGACTCAACTCTCCTGCCTGGGAGAAAGGAGCAGAAGGGCTTATTAACAAAATAAAGATGGAGCTGAGAGCCAGAGAGAAATTCTACCTTTAAAAAAATCGTAAAATGGAAAAATTACCAAAAAAACATGAGGAGACAGGAGCAGAGAGAGACAGAGACCTCAGAGACACAGGGACAGGGATAGAAGGCCAGAGGGGCTCCCTACCACACTAGCTTTGCTTGCTGGAGGCTGAATTATGAGTAGAAAATCTTCATTTCTCCTGTGCCTGAAATATCTAGTTCCCAGTATCCATGTGGATACTTCCCGGAGAATGGCTCAACTCTTCTGCCTGGGAGAAAGGAGCAGAAGGGCTTATTAACAAAAGAAAAGATTGAGCTGAGAGCCAGAGAGAAATTCTACCTTTAAAAAAATCGGAAAAAAGAAAAATTACCAAAAAAACATGAGGAGACATCAGCAGAGAGAGACAGAGAGCTCAGAGACACAGGGACAGGGATAGAAGGCCAGAGGGGCTCCCTACCACACTAGCTTTTCTTGCTGGAGGCTGAATTATGAGTAGAAAATCTTCATATCTCCGGTGCCTGAAATATCTAGTTCCCAGTATCCATGTGGATCCTTCTCAGAGAATGGCTCAACTCTCCTGCCTGGGAGAAAGGAGCAGAAGGGCTTATTAACAAAACAAAATATGGAGCTGAGAGCCAGAGAGAAATTCTACCTTTAAAAAAATCGTAAAAAGGAAAAATTACCAAAAAAACATGAGGAGACAGGAGCAGAGAGAGACAGAGCCCTCAGAGACACAGGGACAGGGATAGAAGGCAAGAGGGGCTACGTACCACACTAGCTTTGCTTGCTGGAGGCTGAATTAGAGTAGAAAATCTTCATTTCTCCGGTGCCTGAAATATCTAGTTCCCAGTATCCATGTGGATTCTTCTCAGAGAATGGCTCAACTCTCCTGCCTGGGAGAAAGGAGCAGAGGGGCTTATTAACAAAACAAAAGATGGAGCTGAGAGCCAGAGAGAAATTCTACCTTTAAAAAAATCGTAAAAAGGAAAAATTACCAAAAAAACATGAGGAGACAGGAGCAGAGAGAGACAGAGACCTCAGAGACACAGGGACAGGGATAGAAGGCCAGAGGGGCTCCCTACCACACTGCCTTTGCTTGCTGGAGGCTGAATTATGAGTAGAAAATCTTCATTTCTCCTGTGCCTGAAATAGCTAGTTCCCAGTATCCATGTGGATTCTTCTCAGAGAATGGCTGAACTCTCATGCCTGGGAGAAAGCAGCAGAAGGGCGTATTAACAAAACAAAAGATGGAGCTGAGAGCCAGAGAGAAATTCTACCTTTAAAAAAAATCGTAAAAAGGAAAAATTACCAAAAAAACATGAGGAGACAGGAGCAGAGAGAGACAGAGACCTCAGAGACACAGGGACAGGATTAGAAGGCCAGAGGGGCTCCCTACCACACTAGCTTTGCTTGCTGGAGGCTGAAATTTGAGTAGAAAATCTTCATTTCTCCTGTGCCTGAAATATCTAATTCCCAGTATCCATGTGGATACTTCTCAGAGAATGGCTCAACTCTCCTGCCTGGGAGAAAGGAGCAGAAGGGCTTATTAACAAAACAAAAGAGGGAGCTGAGAGCCAGAGAGAAATTTTACCTTTAAAAAAATCGTAAAAAGCAAAAATTACGAAAAAAACATGAGGAGACAGGAGCAGAGTGAGACTGAGACCTCAGAAACACAGGGACAGGGATAGAAGGCCAGAGGGGCTCCCTACCACACTAGCTTTGCTTGCTGGAGGCTGAATTACAAGTAGAAAATTTTCATTTCCCCGGTGCCTGAAATATCTAGTTCCCAGTATCCACGTTGACTCTTCTGAGAGAATGGCTCAACTCTCCTGCCTGGGAGAAAGGAGCAGAAGGGCTTATTAACAAAACAAAAGATGGAGCTGAGAGCCAGAGAGAAATTCTACCTTTAAAAAAATCGTAAAAAGGAAAAATTACCAAAAAAACATGAGGAGACAGGAGCAGAGAGAGACAGAGACCTCAGAGACACAGGGACAGGGATAGAAGGCCAGAGGGGCTCCCTACCACCCTGCCTTTGCTTGCTGGAGGCTGAATTATGAGTAGAAAGTCTTCATTTCTCCGGTGCCTGAAATAGCTATTTCCAGTATCCATGTGGATTCTTCTCAGAGAATGGCTGAACTCTCCTGCCTGGGAGAAAGGAGCAGAAGGGCTTATTAACAAAACAAAAGATGGAGCTGAGAGCCAGAGAGAAATTCTACCTTTAAAAAATCGTAAGAAGGAAAAAATTACCAAAAAAAATGAGGAGACAGAAGCAGAGAGACAGAGACCTCAGAGACACAGGGACAGGGATAGAAGGCCAGAGTGGCTCCCTACCACACTAGCTTTGCTTGCTGGAGGCTGAATTAAGAGTAGAAAATCTTCATTTCTCCTGTGCCGTAAATATCTAGTTCCCAGTATCCATGTGGATTCTTCTCAGAGACTGGCTCAACTCTCCTGCCTGGGAGAAAGGAGCAGAAGGGCTTATTAACAATACAAAAGAGGGAGCTGAGAGCCAGAGAGAAATTCTACCTTTAAAGAAATCGTAATAAGGAAAAATTACCAAAAAAACCTGAGGAGATATGAGCAGAGAGAGACAGAGACCTCAGAGACACAGGGACAGGGATAGAAGGACAGAGGGGCTCCCTACCACACTAGCTTTGCTTGCTGGAGGCTGAATTATGAGTAGCAAATCTTCATTTCTCCTGTGCCTGAAATATCTAGTTCCCAGTATCCATGTGGATTCTTCTCACAGAATGGCTCAACTCTCCTGCCTCGGAGAAAGGAGCAGAAGGGCTTATTAACAAAACAAAAGATGGAGCTGAGAGCCAGAGAGAAATTCTACCTTTAAAAAAATCGTAAAAAGGAAAAATTACCAAAAAAACATGAGGAGACAGGAGCAGAGAGAGACAGAGACCTCAGAGACACAGGGACAGGGATAGAAGGCCAGAGGGGCTCCCTACCACACTAGCTTTGCTTGATGGAGGCTGAATTATGAGTAGAAAATCTTCATTTCTCCTGTGCCTGAAATATCTAGTTCCCAGTATCCATGTGGATACTTCCCAGAGAATGGCTCAACTCTTCTGCCTGGGAGAAAGGAGCAGAAGGGCTTATTAACAAAAGAAAAGATTGAGCTGAGAGCCAGAGAGAAATTCTACCTTTAAAAAAATCGGAAAAAAGAAAAATTACCAAAAAAACATGAGGAGACAAGAGCAGAGAGAGACAGAGAGTTCAGAGACACAGGGACAGGGATAGAAGGCCAGAGGGGCTCCCTACCACACTAGCTTTTCTTGCTGGAGGCTGAATTATGAGCAGAAAATCTTCATATCTCCGGTGCCTGAAATATCTAGTTCCCAGTATCCATGTGGATCCTTCTCAGAGAATGGCTCAACTCTCCTGCCTGGGAGAAAGGAGCAGAAGGGCTTATTAACAAAACACAATATGGAGCTGAGAGCCAGAGAGAAATTCTACCTTTAAAAAAATCGTAAAAAGGAAAAATTACCAAAAAAACATGAGGAGACAGGAGCAGAGAGAGACAGAGACCTCAGAGACACAGGGACAGGGATAGAAGGCCAGAGGGGCTCCCTACCACACTGGCTTTGCTTGCTGGATGCTGAATTATGAGTAGAAAATCTTCATTTCTCCGGTGCCTGAAATAGCTAGTTCACAGTATCCATGTGGATTCTTCTCAGAGAATGGCTGAACTCTCCTGACTGGGAGAAAGGAGCAGAAGGGCGTATTAACAAAACAAAAGATGGAGCTAAGAGCCAGAGAGAAATTCTACCTTTAAAAAAATTGTAAAAAGGAAAAATTACCAAAAAAACATGAGGAGACAGGAGCAGAGAGAGAGAGAGACCTCAGAAACACAGGGACAGGGATAGAAGGCCAGAGGGGCTCCCTACCACACTAGCTTTGCTTGCTGGAGGCTGAATTATGAGTAGAAATCTTCATTTCTCCGGTGCATGAAATATCTAGTTTCCAGTATCCATGTGGATTCTTCTCAGAGAATGGCTCTAAACTCCTGCCTGGGAGAAAGGAGCAGAAGGGCTTATTAACAAAACAAAAGATGGAGCTGAGAGCCAGAGAGTAATTCTACCTTTAAAAAAATCGTAAAAAGGAAAAATTACCAAAAAAACATGAGGAGACAGGAGCAGAGAGAGACAGAGACCTCAGAGACACAGCGACAGGGATAGAAGGCCAGAGGGGCTACCTCCCACACTAGCTTTGCTTGCTGGAGGCTGAATTATGAGTAGAATATCTTCATTTCTCCGGTGCCTGAAATATCCAGTTCCCAGTATCCATGTGGATTCTTCTCAGAGAATGGCTCAACTCTCCTGCCTGGGAGAAAGGAGCAGAAGGGCTTATTAACAAAACAAAAGATGGAGCTGAGAGCCAGAGAGAAATTCTACCTTTAAAAAAATCGTAAAAAGGAAAAATTACCAAAAAAACATGAAGAGACAGGAGAAGAGAGAGACAGAGACCTCAGAGACACAGGGACAGGGATAGAAGGCCAGAAGGGCTCCCTACCACACTAGCTTTGCTTGCTGGAGGCTGAATTATGAGTAGAAAATCTTCATTTCTCCTGTGCCTGAAATATCTAGTTCCCAGTATCCATGTGGTTTCTTCTCAGAGAAGGACTCAACTCTCCTGCATGGAAGAAAGGAGCAGAAGGGCTTATTAACAAAACAAAAGATGGAGCTGAGAGCCAGAGAGAAATTCTACCTTTAAAAAATCGTAAGAAGGAAAAATTACCAAAAAAAATGAGAAGACAGAAGCAGAGAGACAGAGACCTCAGAGACACAGGGACAGGTATAGAAGGCCAGAGTGGCTCCCTACCACACTAGCTTTGCTTGCTGGAGGCTGAATTACGAGTAGAAAATCTTCATTTCTCCTGTGCCTGAAATACCTAGTTCCCAGTATCCATGTGGATACTTATCAGAGAATGGCTCAACTCTCCTGCCTGGGAGAAAGGAGCAGAAGGGCTTATTAACAATACAAAAGATGGAGCTGAGAGCCAGAGAGAAATTCTACCTTTAAGGAAATCGTCATAAGGAAAAATTACCAAAAAAACCTGAGGAGATATGAGCAGAGAGAGACAGAGACCTCAGAGACACAGGGACAGGGATAGAAGGACAGAGGGGCTCCCTACCACAATAGCTTTGCTTGCTGGAGTCTGAATTATGAGTAGCAAATCTTCATTTCTCCGGTGCCTGAAATATCTAGTTCCCAGTATCCATGTGGATCCTTCTCAGAGAATGGCTCAAATCTCCTGCCTGGGAGAAAGGAGCAGAAGGTCTTATTAACAAAAGAAAAGATGGAGCTGAGAGCCAGAGAGAAATTCTACCTTTAAAAAATCCTAAAAAGAAAAATTACCAAAAAAACATGAGGAGACAAGAGCAGAGAGAGACAGAGACCTCAGAGACACAGGGACAGGGATAGAAGGCCAGAGGGGCTCCCTTCCACACTATCTTTGCTTGCGGCAGGCTGAATTATGAGTAGCAAATCTTCATTTCTCCTGTGCCTGAAATATCTAGTTCCCAGTATCCATGTGGATTCTTCTCAGATAATGGCTCAACTCTCCTGCTTTGGAGAAAGGAGCAGAAGGGCTTATTAACAAAACAAAATAGGGAGCTGAGAGCCAGAGAGAAATTCTACCTTTAAAAAAATCTTAAAAAAGAAAAATTACCAAAAAAACATGAGGAGACAGGAGCAGAGAGAGACAGAGACCTCAGAGACACAGGGACAGGGATAGAAGGCCAGAGGGGCAACCTCCCACACTAGCTTGGCTTGCTGGAGGCTGAATTATGAGTAGAAAATCTTCATTTCTCCGGTGCCTGAAATATCCAGTTCCCAGTATCCATTTGGATTCTTCTCAGAGAATGGCTCAACTCTCCTGCCTGGGAGAAAGGAGCAGAAGGGCTTATTAACAAAACAAAAGATTGAGCTGAGAGCCAGAGGGAAATTCTACCTTTAAAAAAAATCGTAAAAAGGAAAAATTACCAAAAAAACATGAGGAGACAGGAGCAGAGAGAGACAGAGACCTCAGAGACACAGGGACAGGGATAGAAGGCCAGAGGGGCTCCCTACAACACTAGCTTTGCTTGCTGGAGGCTGAATTATGAGTAGAAATCTTCATTTCTCCGGTGCATGAAATATCTAGTTCCAGTATCCATGTGGATTCTTCTCAGAGAATGGCTCAACTCTCCTGCCTGGGAGAAAGGAGCAGAAGGGCTTATTAACAAAACAAAAGATGGAGCTGAGTGCCAGAGAGAAATTCTACCATTTAAAAAATCGTAAAAAGGAAAAATTACAAAGGAAACATGAGGAGACAGGAGCAGAGAGAGACAGAGACCTCAGAGACACAGGGACAGGGATGGAAGGCCAGAGGGTCTCCCTACCACACTAGCTTTGCTAGCTGGAGGCTGAACTATGAGTAGAAATCTTCATTTCTTCAGTGCCTGAAATATCTAGTTCCCAGTATCTATGTGGATTCTTCTCAGAGAATGGATCAACTCTCCTGCCTGATAGAAAGGAGCAGAAGGGCTTATTAACAAAACAAAACGTGGAGCTGAGAGCCAGAGAGTAATTCTACCTTTAAAAAAATCGTAAAAAGGAAAAATTACCAAAAAAACATGAGGAGACAGGATCAGAGAGAGGAAGAGACCTCAGAGACACAGGGAAAGGGATTGAAGGCCAGAGGGTCTCCCTACCACACTAGCTTTGCTTGCTGGAGGCTGAATTATGAGTAGAAAATCTTCATTTCTCCTGTGCCTGAAATATCTAGTTCCCAGTATCCATGTGGATTCTTCTCAGAGAATGGCTCAACTCTCCTGCCTTGGAGAAAGGAGCAGAAGGGCTTATTAACAAAACAAAATATGGAGCTGAGAGCCAGAGAGAAATTCTACCTTTAAAAAAATCGTAAAAAGGAAAAATTACCAAAAAAACATGAGGAGACAGGAGCAGAGAGAGACAGAGACCTCAGACACAAAGGGACAGGGATAGAAGGCCAGAGGGGCTACCTCCCACACTAGCTTTGCTTGCTGGAGGCTGAATTATGAGTAGAAAATCTTCATTTCTCCGGTGCCTGAAATATCCAGTTCCCAGTATCCATGTGGATTCTTCTCAGAGAATGGCTCAACTCTCCTGCCTGGGAGAAAGGAGCAGAAGGGCTTATTAACAAAACAAAAGATGGAGCTGAGAGCCAGAGAGAAATTCTACCTTTAAAAAAAATCGTAAAAAGGAAAAATTACCAAAAAAACATGAGGAGACAGGAGCAGAGAGAGACAGAGACCTCAGAGACACAGGGACAGGGATAGAAGGCCAGAGGGGCTCCATACCACACTAGCTTTGCTTGCTGGAGGCTGAATTATGAGTAGAAATCTTCATTTCTCCGGTGCATGAAATATCTAGTTCCAGTATCCATGTGGATTCTTCTCAGAGAATGGCTCAACTCTCCTGCCTAGGAGAAAGGAGCAGAAGGGCTTATTAACAAAACAAAAGATGGAGCTGAGAGCCAGAGAGAAATTCTACCATTTAAAAAATCGTAAAAAGGAAAAATTACAAAAGAAACATGAGGAGACAGGAGCAGAGAGAGACAGAGACCTCAGAGACACAGGGACAGGAATGGAAGGCCAGAGGGTCTCCCTACCACACTAGCTTTGCTAGCTGGAGGCTGAACTATGAGTAGAAATCTTCATTTCTTCAGTGCCTGAAATATCTAGTTCCCAGTATCTATGTGGATTCTTCTCAGAGAATGGCTCAACTCTCCTGCCTGATAGAAAGGAGCAGAAGGGCTTATTAACAAAACAAAAGATGGAGCTGAGAGCCAGAGAGTAATTCTACCTTTAAAAAAATCGTAAAAAGGAAAAATTACCAAAAAAACATGAGGAGACAGGATCAGAGAGAGGAAGAGACCTCAGAGACACAGGGAAAGGGATTGAAGGCCAGAGGGTCTCCCTACCGCACTAGCTTTGCTTGCTGGAGGCTGAATTATGAGTAGAAAATCTTCATTTCTCCTGTGCCTGAAATATCTAGTTCCCAGTATCCATGTGGATTCTTCTCAGAGAATGGCTCAACTCTCCTGCCTTGGAGAAAGGAGCAGAAGGGCTTATTAACAAAACAAAATATGGAGCTGAGAGCCAGAGAGAAATTCTACCTTTAAAAAAATCGTAAAAAGGAAAAATTACCAAAAAAACATGAGGAGACAGGAGCAGAGAGAGACAGAGACCTCAGACACAAAGGGACAGGGATAGAAGGCCAGAGGGGCTACCTCCCACACTAGCTTTGCTTGCTGGAGGCTGAATTATGAGTAGAAAATCTTCATTTCTCCGGTGCCTGAAATATCCAGTTCCCAGTATCCATGTGGATTCTTCTCAGAGAATGGCTCAACTCTCCTGCCTGGGAGAAAGGAGCAGAAGTGCTTATTAACAAAAGAAAAGATGGAGCTGAGAGCCAGAGAGAAATTCTACCTTTAAAAAAATCGTAAAAAGGTAAAATTACCAAAAAAACATGAGGAGACAGGAGCAGAGAGAGACAGAGACCTCAGAGAAACAGGGACAGGGATAGAAGGCCAGAGGGGCTCCATACCACGCTAGCTTTGCTTTCTGGAGTCTGAATTATGAGTAGGAAATCTTCATTTCTCCGGTGCATGAAATATCTAATTCCCAGTATCCATGTGGATTTCTCTCAGAGAATGGCTCAACTCTCCTGCCTGGGAGAAAGGAGCAGAAGGGCTTATTAACAAAACAAAATATGGAGCTGAGAGCCAGAGAGTAATTCTACCTTTAAAAAAATCGTAAAAAGGAAAAATTACCAAAAATCATGAGGAGACAGGAGAAGAGAGAGGCAGAGACCTCAGAGACACAGGGACAGGGATTGAACGCCAGAGGGTCTCCATACCACACTAGCTTTGCTTGCTGGAGGCTGAATTATGAGTAGCAAATCTTCATTTCCCCGGTGCCTGAAATATCTACTTCCCAGTATCCATGTGGATTCTTCTCAGAGAATGGCTCAACTCTCCTTCCTGGGAGAAAGGAGCAGAAGGGCTTATTAACAAAACAAAAGATGGAGTTGAGAGCCAGAGAGAAATTCTACCTTTAAAAAATTCGTAAAAAGGAAAAATTACAAAAGAAACATGAGGAGACAGGAGCAGAGAGAGACAGAGACCTCAGAGACACAGGGACAGGGATAGAAGGCCAGAGGGGCTCCCTACCACACTAGCTTTGCTTGCTGGAGGCTGAATTATGAGTAGAAATATCTTCATTTCTCCGGTGCCTGAAATATCTAGTTCCCAGTATCCATGTGGATTCTTCTCCGGGAATGGCTCAACTCTCATGCCTGGGAGAAAGGAGCAGAAGGGCTTATTAACTAAACAAAAGATGGAGCTGAGAGCCAGAGAGAAATTCTACCTTTAAAAAAATCGTAAAAAGGAAAAATTACCAAAAAAACATGAGGAGACAGGAGCAGAGAGAGACAGAGACCTCAGAGACACAGGGACAGGGATAGAAGGCCAGAGGGGCTCCCTACCACACTAGCTTTGCTTGCTGGAGGCTGAATTATGAGTAGAAAAGCTTCATTTCTCTGGTGCCTGAAATATCCAGTTCCCAGTATCCATGTGGATACTTCTCAGAGAATGGCTCAACTCTCCGGCCTGGGAGAAAGGAGCAGAAGGGCTTATTAACGAAACAAAAGATGGAGCTGAGAGCCAGAGAGAAATTCTACCTTTAAAAAAATCGTAAAAAGGAAAAATTACCAAAAAAACATGAGGAGACAGGAGCAGAGAGAGACAGAGACCTCAGAGACACAGGGAGACGGATAGAAGGCCAGAGGGGCTCCCTACCACACTAGCTTTGCTTGCTGGAGGCTGAATTATGAGTAGAAAATCTTCATTTCTTCGGTGCCTGAAATATCTAGTTCCCAGTATCCATGTGGATCCTTCTCAGAGAATGGCTCAACTCTCCTGCCTGGGAGAAAGGAGCAGAAGGGCTTATTAACAAAACAAAAGATGGAGCTGAGAGCCAGAGAAAATTTCTACCTTTAAAAAATCGTAAAAAGGAAAAATTAACAAAAAACTTGAGTAGACATGAGCAGAGAGAGACAAAGACCTCAGGGACACAGGGACAGGGATATAAGGCCAGAGCGGCTCCCTACCACACTAGCTTTGCTTGCTGGAGGCTGAATTATGAGTAGAAAATCTTCATTTCTCCGGTGCCTGAAATATTTATTTCCCAGTATCCATGTGGATACTTCTCAGAGAATGGCTCAACTCTCCTGCCTGGGAGAAAGGAGCAGAAGGGCTTATTAACAAAACAAAAGATGGAGCTGAGAGCCAGAAATTCTACCTTTAAAAAAATCTTAAAAAGGAAAAATTACCAAAAAAAATGAGGAGACAGGAGCAGAGAGAGACAGAGACCTCAGAGACACAGGGACAGGGATAGAAGGCCAGAGGGGCTCCATACCACACTAGCTTTGCTTGCTGGAGGCTGGATTATGAGTAGAAAATCTTCATTTCTCCGGTGCCTGAAATATCCAGTTCCCAGTATCCATGTGGATACTTCTCAGAGAATGGCTCAACTCTCCTGCCCGGGAGAAAGGAGCAGAAGGGCTTATTAACGAAACAAAAGATGGAGCTGAGAGCCAGAGAGAAATTCTACCTTTAAAAAAATCGTAAAAAAGAAAAATTACCAAAAAAACATGAGGAGACAAGAGCAGAGAGAGACAGAGACCACAGAGACACAGGGACAGGGATAGAAGGCCAGAGGGGCTCCCTACCACACTAGCTTTTCTTGCTGGAGGCTTAATTATGAGTAGAAAATCTTCATATCTCCGGTGCCTGAAATATCTACTTCCCAGTATCCATGTGGATACTTCTCAGAGAATGGCTCAACTCTCCTGCCTGGGAGAAAGGAGCAGAAGGGCTTATTAACAAAACAAAAGATGGAGCTGAGAGCCAGAGAGAAATTCTACCTTTAAAAAAATCGTAAAAAGGAAAAATTACCAAAAAAACATGAGGAGACAGGAGCAGAGAGAGACAGAGACCTCAGAGACACAGGGACAGGGATAGAAGGCCAGAGGGGCTACCTATCACACTAGCTTTGCTTGCTGGAGGCAGAATTAGAGTAGAAAATCTTCATTTCTCCGGTGCATGAAATATCTAATTCCCAGTATCCATGTGGATTCTTCTCAGAGAATGGCTCAACTCTCCTGCCTGAGAGAAAGGAGCAGAGGGGCTTATTAACAAAACAAAAGATGGAGCTGAGAGCCAGAGAGAAATTCTTCCTTTAAAAAAATCGTAAAATGGAATAATTACCAAAAAAACATGAGGAGACAGGAGCAGAGAGAGACAGAGACCTCAGAGACACAGGGACAGGGATAGAATGCCAGAGGGGCTCCCTACCACACTAGCTTTGCTTGCTGGAGGCTGAATTATGAGTAGAAATATCTTCATTTCTCCGGTGCCTGAAATATCTAGTTCCCAGTATACATGTGGATTCTTCTCAGGGAATGGCTCAACTCTCATGCCTGGGAGAAAGGAGCAGAAGGGCTTATTAACTAAACAAAAGATGGAGCTGAGAGCCAGAGAGAAATTCTACCTTTAAAAAAATCGTAAAAAGGAAAAATTACCAAAAAAACATGAGGAGACAGGAGCAGAGAGAGACAGAGACCTCAGAGACACAGGGACAGGGATAGAAGGCCAGAGGGGCTCCCTACCACACTAGCTTTGCTTGCTGGAGGCTGAATTATGAGTAGAAAAGCTTCATTTCTCTGGTGCCTGAAATATCCAGTTCCCAGTATCCATGTGGATACTTCTCAGAGAATGGCTCAACTCTCCGGCCTGGGAGAAAGGAGCTGAAGGGCTTATTAACGAAACAAAAGATGGAGCTGAGAGCCAGAGAGAAATTCTACCTTTAAAAAAATCGTAAAAAGGAAAAATTACCAAAAAAACATGAGGAGACAGGAGCAGAGAGAGACAGAGACCTCAGAGACACAGGGAGATGGATAGAAGGCCAGAGGGGCTCCCTACCACACTAGCTTTGCTTGCTGGAGGCTGAATTATGAGTAGAAAATCTTCATTTCTTCGGTGCCTGAAATATCTAGTTCCCAGTATCCATGTGGATCCTTCTCAGAGAATGGCTCAACTCTCCTGCCTGGGAGAAAGGAGCAGAAGGGCTTATTAACAAAACAAAAGATGGAGCTGAGAGCCAGAGAAAATTTCTACCTTTAAAAAATCGTAAAAAGGAAAAATTAACAAAAAACTTGAGTAGACATGAGCAGAGAGAGACAAAGACCTCAGGGACACAGGGACAGGGATATAAGGCCAGAGCGGCCCCCTACCACACTAGCTTTGCTTGCTGGAGGCTGAATTATGAGTAGAAAATCTTCATTTCTCCGGTGCCTGAAATATCTATTTCCCAGTATCCATGTGGATACTTCTCAGAGAATGGCTCAACTCTCCTGCCTGGGAGAAAGGAGCAGAAGGGCTTATTAACAAAACAAAAGATGGAGCTGAGAGCCAGAAATTCTACCTTTAAAAAAATCTTAAAAAGGAAAAATTACCAAAAAAAATGAGGAGACAGGAGCAGAGAGAGACAGAGACCTCAGAGACACAGGGACAGGGATAGAAGGCCAGAGGGGCTCCATACCACACTAGCTTTGCTTGCTGGAGGCTGGATTATGAGTAGAAAATCTTCATTTCTCCGGTGCCTGAAATATCCAGTTCCCAGTATCCATGTGGATACTTCTCAGAGAATGGCTCAACTCTCCTGCCCGGGAGAAAGGAGCAGAAGGGCTTATTAACGAAACAAAAGATGGAGCTGAGAGCCAGAGAGAAATTCTACCTTTAAAAAAATCGTAAAAAAGAAAAATTACCAAAAAAACATGAGGAGACAAGAGCAGAGAGAGACAGAGACCACAGAGACACAGGGACAGGGATAGAAGGCCAGAGGGGCTCCCTACCACACTAGCTTTTCTTGCTGGAGGCTTAATTATGAGTAGAAAATCTTCATATCTCCGGTGCCTGAAATATCTACTTCCCAGTATCCATGTGGATACTTCTCAGAGAATGGCTCAACTCTCCTGCCTGGGAGAAAGGAGCAGAAGGGCTTATTAACAAAAAAAAAGATGGAGCTGAGAGCCAGAGAGAAATTCTACCTTTAAAAAAATCGTAAAAAGGAAAAATTACCAAAAAAACATGAGGAGACAGGAGCAGAGAGAGACAGAGACCTCAGAGACACAGGGACAGGGATAGAAGGCCAGAGGGGCTACCTATCACACTAGCTTTGCTTGCTGGAGGCAGAATTAGAGTAGAAAATCTTCATTTCTCCGGTGCATGAAATATCTAATTCCCAGTATCCATGTGGATTCTTCTCAGAGAATGGCTCAACTCTCCTGCCTGAGAGAAAGGAGCAGAGGGGCTTATTAACAAAACAAAAGATGGAGCTGAGAGCCAGAGAGAAATTCTACCTTTAAAAAAATCGTAAAATGGAATAATTACCAAAAAAACATGAGGAGACAGGAGCAGAGAGAGACAGAGACCTCAGAGACACAGGGACAGGGATAGAAGGCCAGAGGGGCTCCCTACCACACTGCCTTTGCTTGCTGGAGGCTGAATTATGAGTAGAAAATTTTCATTTCTCCGGTGCCTGAAATAGATAGTTCCCAGTATCCATGTGGATTCTTCTCAGAGAATGGCTGAACTCTCCTGCCTGGGAGAAAGGAGCAGAAAGGCGTATTAACAAAACAAAAGATGGAGCTGAGAGCCAGAGAGAAATTCTACCTTTAAAAAAATCGTAAAAAGGAAAAATTACCGAAAAAACATGAGGAGACAGGAGCAGAGAGAGACAGAGACCTCCGAGACACCTGGACAGGGATAGAAGGCCAGAGGGGCTCCCTACCACACTAGCTTTGCTTGCTGGAGGCTGAATTATGAGTAGCAAATCTTCATTTCTCTGGTGCCTGAAATATCTAGTTCCCAGTACCCATGTGGATTCTTCTCAGAAAATGGCTCAACTCTCCTGCATGGGAGAAAGGAGCTGAAGGGCTTATTAACAAAACAAAAGATGGAACTGAGAGCCAGAGAAAAATTCTACTTTAAAAAAATCGTAAAAGGAAGAATTACCAAAAAAACTTGAGGAGAAAGGAGCAGAGATAGACAGAGACCTCAGAGAAACACGGACAGTGATAGAATGCCAGAGGTTCTCCCTACCACACTAGCTTTGCTTGCTGGAGGCTGAATTATGAGTAGAAAATCTTCATTTCTCCGGTGCCTGAAATATCTAATTCCCAGTATCCATGTGGATTCTTCTAAGAGAATGGCTCAACTCTCCTGCCTGGGAGAAAGGAGCAGAAGGGCTTATTAACAAAACAAAAGATGGAGCTGAGAGCAAGAGAGAAATTCTACCTTTAAAAAAATCGTAAAAAGGAAAAATTACCAAAAAAACATGAAGAGACAGGAGCAGAGAGAGACAGAGACCTCAGATACACAGGGACAGGGATAGAAGGCCAGAAGGGCTCCCTACCACACTAGCTTTGCTTGCTGGAGGCTGAATTATGAGTAGAAAATCTTCATTTCTCCTGTGCCTGAAATATCTAGTTCCCAGTATCCATGTGGATTTTTCTCAGAGAAGGACTCAACTCTCCTGCCTGGGAGAAAGGAGCAGAAAGGCTTATTAACAAAATAAAAGATGGAGCTGAGAGACAGAGAGAAATTCTTCCTTTAAAAAATCGTAAGAAGGAAAAATTACCAAAAAAACATGAGGAGACAGGAGCAGAGAGAGACAGAGGCCTAAGAGACACAGGGACAGGGATAGAAGGCCAGAGGGGCTCCCTACCACACTACCTTTGCGTGCTGGAGGTTGAATTATGAGTAGAAAATCTTCATTTCTCCTGTGCCTGAAATATCTTATTCCCAGTATTCATGTCGATTCTCCTCAGAGAATGGCTCAACTCTCCTGCCTGGGAGAAAGAAGGAGAAGGGCTTATTAACAAAACAAAAGATGGAGCTGAGAGCCAGAGAGAAATTCTACCTTTAAAAAAATCGTAAAAAGGAAAAATTACCAAAAAAAATGAGGAGACAGGAGCAGAGATAGACAGAGACGTCAGAGACACAGGGACAGGGATAGAAGGCCAGAGGGGCTCCCTACCACACTAGCTTTGCTTGCTGGAGGCTGAATTATGAGTAGCAAATCTTGATTTCTCCGGTGCCTGAAATATCTATTTCCCAGTATTGATGTGGATTCTTCTCAGAGAATGGCTCAACTCTCCTGCCTGGGAGAAATTAGCAGAAGGGCTTATTAACTAAACAAAAGATGAAGCTGAGAGCCAGAGAGAAATTCTACCTTTAAAAAAATCGTAAAAAGGACAAATTACCAAAAAAACATGAGGAGACAGGAGCAGAGAGAGACAGAGACCTCAGAGACACAGGGACAGGGATAGAAGGCCAGAGGGGCTCCCTACCACACTAGCTTTGCTTGCTGGAGGCTGAATTATGAGTAGAAAAGCTTCATTTCTCCGGTGCCTGAAATATCCAGTTCCCAGTATCCATGTGGATTCTTCTCAGAGAATGGCTCAACTCTCCGGCGTGGGAGAAAGGAGCAGAAGGGCTTATTAACGAAACAAAAGATGGAGCTGAGAGCCAGAGAGAAATTCTACCTTTAAAAAAATCGTAAAAAGGAAAAATTACCAAAAAAACATGAGGAGACAGGAGCAGAGAGAGACAGAGACCTCAGAGACACAGGGAGACGGATAGAAGGCCAGAGGGGCTCCCTACCACACTAGCTTTGCTTGCTGGAGGCTGAATTATGAGTAGAAAATCTTCATTTCTTCGGTGCCTGAAATATCTAGTTCCCAGTATCCATGTGGATCCTTCTCAGAGAATGGCTCAACTCTCCTGCCTGGGAGAAAGGAGCAGAAGGGCTTATTAACAAAACAAAAGATGGAGCTGAGAGCCAGAGAAAAATTCTACCTTTAAAAAATCGTAAAAAGGAAAAATTAACAAAAAACTTGAGTAGACATGAGCAGAGAGAGACAAAGACCTCAGGGACACAGGGACAGGGTTAGAAGGACAGAGGGGCTCCCTACCACACTAACTTTGCTTGCTGGAGGCTGAATTATGAGTAGCAAATCTTCATTTCTCTGGTGCCTGAAATATCTAATTCCCAGTATCCAAGTGGATGGTTCTCAGAGAATGGCTCAATTCTCCTGCCAGGGAGAAAGGAGCAGAAATGCTTATTAACAAAACAAAAGATGGAGCTGAGAGCCAGAGAAAAATTCTACCTTTAAAAAAATCGTAAAAAGGAAAAATTACCAAAAAAAAAATGAGGAGACAGCAGCAGAGAGATACAGAGACCTCAGAGACACAGGGACAGGGATATAAGGCCAGAGCGTCTCCCTACCACACTAGCTTTGCTTGCTGGAGGCTGAATTATGAGTAGAAAATCTTCATTTCTCCGGTGCCTGAAATATCTATTTCCCAGTATCCATGTGGATACTTCTCAGAGAATGGCTCAACTCTCCTGCCTGGGAGAAAGGAGCAGAAGGGCTTATTAACAAAACAAAAGATGGAGCTGAGAGCCAGAAATTCTACCTTTAAAAAAATCTTAAAAGGAAAAATTACCAAAAAAAAATGAGGAGACAGGAGCAGAGAGAGACAGAGACCTCAGAGACACAGGGACAGGGATAGAAGGCCAGAGGGGCTCCATACCACACTAGCTTTGCTTGCTGGAGGCTGGATTATGAGTAGAAAATCTTCATTTCTCCGGTGCCTGAAATATCCAGTTCCCAGTATCCATGTGGATACTTCTCAGAGAATGGCTCAACTCTCCTGCCCGGGAGAAAGGAGCAGAAGGGCTTATTAACGAAACAAAAGATGGAGCTGAGAGCCAGAGAGAAATTCTACCTTTAAAAAAATCGTAAAAAGAAAAATTACCAAAAAAACATGAGGAGACAAGAGCAGAGAGAGACAGAGACCACAGAGACACAGGGACAGGGATAGAAGGCCAGAGGGGCTCCCTACCACACTAGCTTTTCTTGCTGGAGGCTTAATTATGAGTAGAAAATCTGCATATCTCCGGTGCCTGAAATATCTAGTTCCCAGTATCCATGTGGATACTTCTCAGAGAATGGCTCAACTCTCCTGCCTGGGAGAAAGGAGCAGAAGGGCTTATTAACAAAACAAAAGATGGAGCTGAGAGCCAGAGAGAAATTCTACCTTTAAAAAAATCGTAAAAAGGAAAAATTACCAAAAAAACATGAGGAGACAGGAGCAGAGAGAGACAGAGACCTCAGAGACACAGGGACAGGGATAGAAGGCCAGAGGGGCTACCTATCACACTAGCTTTGCTTGCTGGAGGCAGAATTAGAGTAGAAAATCTTCATTTCTCCGGTGCATGAAATATCTAATTCCCAGTATCCATGTGGATTCTTCTCAGAGAATGGCTCAACTCTCCTGCCTGAGAGAAAGGAGCAGAGGGGCTTATTAACAAAACAAAAGATGGAGCTGAGAGCCAGAGAGAAATTCTACCTTTAAAAAAATCGTAAAATGGAATAATTACCAAAAAAACATGAGGAGACAGGAGCAGAGAGAGACAGAGACCTCAGAGACACAGGGACAGGAATAGAAGGCCAGAGGGGCTCCCTACCACACTGCCTTTGCTTGCTGGAGGCTGAATTATGAGTAGAAAATTTTCATTTCTCTGGTGCCTGAAATAGCTAGTTCCCAGTATCCATGTGGATTCTTCTCAGAGAATGGCTGAACTCTCCTGCCTGGAAGAAAGGAGCAGAAGGGCGTATTAACAAAACAAAAGATGGAGCTGAGAGCCAGAGAGAAATTCTACCTTTAAAAAAATCGTAAAAAGGAAAAATTACCAAAAAAACATGAGGAGACAGGAGCAGAGAGAGACAGAGCCCTCAGAGACACAGGGACAGGGATAGAAGGCAAGAGGGGCTACGTACCACACTAGCTTTGCTTGCTGGAGGCTGAATTAGAGTAGAAAATCTTCATTTCTCCGGTGCCTGAAATATCTAGTTCCCAGTATCCATGTGGATTCTTCTCAGAGAATGGCTCAACTCTCCTGCCTGGGAGAAAGGAGCAGAGGGGCTTATTAACAAAACAAAAGATGGAGCTGAGAGCCAGAGAGAAATTCTACCTTTAAAAAAATCGTAAAAAGGGAAAATTACCAAAAAAACATGAGGAGACAGGAGCAGAGAGAGACAGAGACCTCAGAGACACAGGGACAGGGATAGAAGGCCAGAGGGGCTCCCTACCACACTGCCTTTGCTTGCTGGAGGCTGAATTATGAGTAGAAAATCTTCATTTCTCCTGTGCCTGAAATAGCTAGTTCCCAGTATCCATGTGGATTCTTCTCAGAGAATGGCTGAACTCTCATGCCTGGGAGAAAGCAGCAGAAGGGCGTATTAACAAAACAAAAGATGGAGCTGAGAGCCAGAGAGAAATTCTACCTTTAAAAAAATCGTAAAAAGGAAAAATTACCAAAAAAACATGAGGAGACAGGAGCAGAGAGAGACAGAGACCTCAGAGACACAGGGACAGGATTAGAAGGCCAGAGGGGCTCCCTACCACACTAGCTTTGCTTGCTGGAGGCTGAAATTTGAGTAGAAAATCTTCATTTCTCCTGTGCCTGAAATATCTAATTCCCAGTATCCATGTGGATACTTCTCAGAGAATGGCTCAACTCTCCTGCCTGGGAGAAAGGAGCAGAAGGGCTTATTAACAAAACAAAAGAGGGAGCTGAGAGCCAGAGAGAAATTCTACCTTTAAAAAAATCGTAAAAAGCAAAAATTACGAAAAAAACATGAGGAGACAGGAGCAGAGTGAGACTGAGACCTCAGAAACACAGGGACAGGGATAGAAGGCCAGAGGGGCTCCCTACCACACTAGCTTTGCTTGCTGGAGGCTGAATTACAAGTAGAAAATTTTCATTTCCCCGGTGCCTGAAATATCTAGTTCCCAGTATCCACGTTGACTCTTCTGAGAGAATGGCTCAACTCTCCTGCCTGGGAGAAAGGAGCAGAAGGGCTTATTAACAAAACAAAAGATGGAGCTGAGAGCCAGAGAGAAATTCTACCTTTAAAAAAATCGTAAAAAGGAAAAATTACCAAAAAAACATGAGGAGACAGGAGCAGAGAGAGACAGAGACCTCAGAGACACAGGGACAGGGATAGAAGGCCAGAGGGGCTCCCTACCACCCTGCCTTTGCTTGCTGGAGGCTGAATTATGAGTAGAAAGTCTTCATTTCTCCGGTGCCTGAAATAGCTATTTCCAGTATCCATGTGGATTCTTCTCAGAGAATGACTGAACTCTCCTGCCTGGGAGAAAGGAGCAGAAGGGCTTATTAACAAAACAAAAGATGGAGCTGAGAGCCAGAGAGAAATTCTACCTTTAAAAAATCGTAAGAAGGAAAAATTACCAAAAAAAATGAGGAGACAGAAGCAGAGAGACAGAGACCTCAGAGACACAGGGACAGGGATAGAAGGCCAGAGTGGCTCCCTACCACACTAGCTTTGCTTTCTGGAGGCTGAATTAAGAGTAGAAAATCTTCATTTCTCCTGTGCCGTAAATATCTAGTTCCCAGTATCCATGTGGATTCTTCTCAGAGAATGGCTCAACTCTCCTGCCTGGGAGAAAGGAGCAGAAGGGCTTATTAACAATACAAAAGATGGAGCTGAGAGCCAGAGAGAAATTCTACCTTTAAAGAAATCGTAATAAGGAAAAATTACCAAAAAAACCTGAGGAGATATGAGCAGAGAGAGACAGAGACCTCAGAGACACAGGGACAGGGATAGAAGGACAGAGGGGCTCCCTACCACACTAGCTTTGCTTGCTGGAGGCTGAATTATGAGTAGCAAATCTTCATTTCTCCTGTGCCTGAAATATCTAGTTCCCAGTATCCATGTGGATTCTTCTCACAGAATGGCTCAACTCTCCTGCCTCGGAGAAAGGAGCAGAAGGGCTTATTAACAAAACAAAAGATGGAGCTGAGAGCCAGAGAGAAATTCTACCTTTAAAAAAATCGTAAAAAGGAAAAATTACCAAAAAAACATGAGGAGACAGGAGCAGAGAGAGACAGAGACCTCAGAGACACAGGGACAGGGATAGAAGGCCAGAGGGGCTCCCTACCACACTAGCTTTGCTTGATGGAGGCTGAATTATGAGTAGAAAATCTTCATTTCTCCTGTGCCTGAAATATCTAGTTCCCAGTATCCATGTGGATACTTCCCAGAGAATGGCTCAACTCTTCTGCCTGGGAGAAAGGAGCAGAAGGGCTTATTAACAAAAGAAAAGATTGAGCTGAGAGCCAGAGAGAAATTCTACCTTTAAAAAAATCGGAAAAAAGAAAAATTACCAAAAAAACATGAGGAGACAAGAGCAGAGAGAGACAGAGAGTTCAGAGACACAGGGACAGGGATAGAAGGCCAGAGGGGCTCCCTACCACACTAGCTTTTCTTGCTGGAGGCTGAATTATGAGCAGAAAATCTTCATATCTCCGGTGCCTGAAATATCTAGTTCCCAGTATCCATGTGGATACTTCTCAGAGAATGGCTCAACTCTCCTGCCTGGGAGAAAGGAACAGAAGGGCTTATTAACAAAACACCATATGGAGCTGAGAGCCAGAGAGAAATTCTACCTTTAAAAAAATCGTAAAAAGGAAAAATTACCAAAAAAACATGAGGAGACAGGAGCAGAGAGAGACAGAGACCTCAGAGACACAGGGACAGGGATAGAAGGCCAGAGGGGCTCCCTACCACAC
Organism: Tupaia tana; assembly: GCA_026018925.1. Taxonomy (NCBI): domain Eukaryota; kingdom Metazoa; phylum Chordata; class Mammalia; order Scandentia; family Tupaiidae; genus Tupaia; species Tupaia tana. Next base: position 2,136,496 of record JAKSZU010000039.1, on the reverse strand, counting down.
TGGCTTTGCTTGCTGGATGCTGAATTATGAGTAGAAAATCTTCATTTCTCCGGTGCCTGAAATAGCTAGTTCACAGTATCCATGTGGATACTTCTCAGAGAATGGCTGAACTCTCCTGACTGGGAGAAAGGAGCAGAAGGGCGTATTAACAAAACAAAAGATGGAGCTAAGAGCCAGAGAGAAATTCTACCTTTAAAAAAATTGTAAAAATGAAAAATTACCAAAAAAACATGAGGAGACAGGAGCAGAGAGAGAGAGAGACCTCAGAAACACAGGGACAGGGATAGAAGGCCAGAGGGGCTCCCTACCACACTAGCTTTGCTTGCTGGAGGCTGAATTATGAGTAGAAATCTTCATTTCTCCGGTGCATGAAATATCTAGTTTCCAGTATCCATGTGGATTCTTCTCAGAGAATGGCTCTAAACTCCTGCCTGGGAGAAAGGAGCAGAAGGGCTTATTAACAAAACAAAAGATGGAGCTGAGAGCCAGAGAGTAATTCTACCTTTAAAAAAATCGTAAAAAGGAAAAATTACCAAAAAAAAACATGAGGAGACAGGAGCAGAGAGAGACAGAGACCTCAGAGACACAGGGACAGGGATAGAAGGCCAGAGGGGCTACCTCCCACACTAGCTTTGCTTGCTGGAGGCTGAATTATGAGTAGAATATCTTCATTTCTCCGGTGCCTGAAATATCCAGTTCCCAGTATCCATGTGGATTCTTCTCAGAGAATGGCTCAACTCTCCTGCCTGGGAGAAAGGAGCAGAAGGGCTTATTAACAATACAAAAGATGGAGCTGAGAGCCAGAGAGAAATTCTACCTTTAAGGAAATCGTCATAAGGAAAAATTACCAAAAAAAACCTGAGGAGATATGAGCAGAGAGAGACAGAGACCTCAGAGACACAGGGACAGGGATAGAAGGACAGAGGGGCTCCCTACCACAATAGCTTTGCTTGCTGGAGTCTGAATTATGAGTAGCAAATCTTCATTTCTCCGGTGCCTGAAATATCTAGTTCCCAGTATCCATGTGGATCCTTCTCAGAGAATGGCTCAAATCTCCTGCCTGGGAGAAAGGAGCAGAAGGTCTTATTAACAAAAGAAAAGATGGAGCTGAGAGCCAGAGAGAAATTCTACCTTTAAAAAATCCTAAAAAGAAAAATTACCAAAAAAACATGAGGAGACAAGAGCAGAGAGAGACAGAGACCTCAGAGACACAGGGACAGGGATAGAAGGCCAGAGGGGCTCCCTTCCACACTATCTTTGCTTGCGGCAGGCTGAATTATGAGTAGCAAATCTTCATTTCTCCTGTGCCTGAAATATCTAGTTCCCAGTATCCATGTGGATTCTTCTCAGATAATGGCTCAACTCTCCTGCCTTGAAGAAAGGAGCAGAAGGGCTTATTAACAAAACAAAATAGGGAGCTGAGAGCCAGAGAGAAATTCTACCTTTAAAAAAATCTTAAAAAAGAAAAATTACCAAAAAAACATGAGGAGACAGGAGCAGAGAGAGACAGAGACCTCAGAGACACAGGGACAGGGATAGAAGGCCAGAGGGGCAACCTCCCACACTAGCTTGGCTTGCTGGAGGCTGAATTATGAGTAGAAAATCTTCATTTCTCCGGTGCCTGAAATATCCAGTTCCCAGTATCCATTTGGATTCTTCTCAGAGAATGGCTCAACTCTCCTGCCTGGGAGAAAGGAGCAGAAGGGCTTATTAACAAAACAAAAGATTGAGCTGAGAGCCAGAGGGAAATTCTACCTTTAAAAAAAATCGTAAAAAGGAAAAATTACCAGAAAAACATGAGGAGACAGGAGCAGAGAGAGACAGAGACCTCAGAGACACAGGGACAGGGATAGAAGGCCAGAGGGGCTCCCTACAACACTAGCTTTGCTTGCTGGAATCTGAATTATGAGTAGAAATCTTCATTTCTCCGGTGCATGAAATATCTAGTTCCAGTATCCATGTGGATTCTTCTCAGAGAATGGCTCAACTCTCCTGCCTGGGAGAAAGGAGCAGAAGGGCTTATTAACAAAACAAAAGATGGAGCTGAGTGCCAGAGAGAAATTCTACCATTTAAAAAATCGTAAAAAGGAAAAATTACAAAGGAAACATGAGGAGACAGGAGCAGAGAGAGACAGAGACCTCAGAGACACAGGGACAGGGATGGAAGGCCAGAGGGTCTCCCTACCACACTAGCTTTGCTAGCTGGAGGCTGAACTATGAGTAGAAATCTTCATTTCTTCAGTGCCTGAAATATCTAGTTCCCAGTATTTATGTGGATTCTTCTCAGAGAATGGATCAACTCTCCTGCCTGATAGAAAGGAGCAGAAGGGCTTATTAACAAAACAAAACGTGGAGCTGAGAGCCAGAGAGTAATTCTACCTTTAAAAAAATCGTAAAAAGGAAAAATTACCAAAAAAACATGAGGAGACAGGATCAGAGAGAGGAAGAGACCTCAGAGACACAGGGAAAGGGATTGAAGGCCAGAGGGTCTCCCTACCACACTAGCTTTGCTTGCTGGAGGCTGAATTATGAGTAGAAAATCTTCATTTCTCCTGTGCCTGAAATATCTAGTTCCCAGTATCGATGTGGATTCTTCTCAGAGAATGGCTCAACTCTCCTGCTTTGGAGAAAGGAGCAGAAGGGCTTATTAACAAAACAAAATATGGAGCTGAGAGCCAGAGAGAAATTCTACCTTTAAAAAAATCGTAAAAAGGAAAAATTACCAAAAAAACATGAGGAGACAGGAGCAGAGAGAGACAGAGACCTCAGACACACAGGGACAGGGATAGAAGGCCAGAGGGGCTACCTCCCACACTAGCTTTGCTTGCTGGAGGCTGAATTATGAGTAGAAAATCTTCATTTCTCCGGTGCCTGAAATATCCAGTTCCCAGTATCCATGTGGATTCTTCTCAGAGAATGGCTCAACTCTCCTGCCTGGGAGAAAGGAGCAGAAGGGCTTATTAACAAAACAAAAGATGGAGCTGAGAGCCAGAGAGAAATTCTACCTTTAAAAAAAATCGTAAAAAGGAAAAATTACCAAAAAAACATGAGGAGACAGGAGCAGAGAGAGACAGAGACCTCAGAGACACAGGGACAGGGATAGAAGGCCAGAGGGGCTCCATACCACACTAGCTTTGCTTGCTGGAGGCTGAATTATGAGTAGAAATCTTCATTTCTCCGGTGCATGAAATATCTAGTTCCAGTATCCATGTGGATACTTCTCAGAGAATGGCTCAACTCTCCTGCCTAGGAGAAAGGAGCAGAAGGGCTTATTAACAAAACAAAAGATGGAGCTGAGAGCCAGAGAGAAATTCTACCATTTAAAAAATCGTAAAAAGGAAAAATTACAAAAGAAACATGAGGAGACAGGAGCAGAGAGAGACAGAGACCTCAGAGACACAGGGACAGGAATGGAAGGCCAGAGGGTCTCCCTACCACACTAGCTTTGCTAGCTGGAGGCTGAACTATGAGTAGAAATCTTCATTTCTTCAGTGCCTGAAATATCTAGTTCCCAGTATCTATGTGGATTCTTCTCAGAGAATGGCTCAACTCTCCTGCCTGATAGAAAGGAGCAGAAGGGCTTATTAACAAAACAAAAGATGGAGCTGAGAGCCAGAGAGTAATTCTACCTTTAAAAAAATCGTAAAAAGGAAAAATTACCAAAAAAAACATGAGGAGACAGGATCAGAGAGAGGAAGAGACCTCAGAGACACAGGGAAAGGGATTGAAGGCCAGAGGGTCTCCCTACCACACTAGCTTTGCTTGCTGGAGGCTGAATTATGAGTAGAAAATCTTCATTTCTCCTGTGCCTGAAATATCTAGTTCCCAGTATCCATGTGGATTCTTCTCAGAGAATGGCTCAACTCTCCTGCCTTGGAGAAAGGAGCAGAAGGGCTTATTAACAAAACAAAATATGGAGCTGAGAGCCAGAGAGAAATTCTACCTTTAAAAAAATCGTAAAAAGGAAAAATTACCAAAAAAACATGAGGAGACAGGAGCAGAGAGAGACAGAGACCTCAGACACACAGGGACAGGGATAGAAGGCCAGAGGGGCTACCTCCCACACTAGCTTTGCTTGCTGGAGGCTGAATTATGAGTAGAAAATCTTCATTTCTCCGGTGCCTGAAATATCCAGTTCCCAGTATCCATGTGGATTCTTCTCAGAGAATGGCTCAACTCTCCTGCCTGGGAGAAAGGAGCAGAAGTGCTTATTAACAAAAGAAAAGATGGAGCTGAGAGCCAGAGAGAAATTCTACCTTTAAAAAAATCGTAAAAAGGTAAAATTACCAAAAAAACATGAGGAGACAGGAGCAGAGAGAGACAGAGACCTCAGAGAAACAGGGACAGGGATAGAAGGCCAGAGGGGCTCCCTACCACGCTAGCTTTGCTTTCTGGAGTCTGAATTATGAGTAGGAAATCTTCATTTCTCCGGTGCATGAAATATCTAATTCCCAGTATCCATGTGGATTTCTCTCAGAGAATGGCTCAACTCTCCTGCCTGGGAGAAAGGAGCAGAAGGGCTTATTAACAAAACAAAATATGGAGCTGAGAGCCAGAGAGTAATTCTACCTTTAAAAAAATCGTAAAAAGGAAAAATTACCAAAAATCATGAGGAGACAGGAGAAGAGAGAGGCAGAGACCTCAGAGACACAGGGACAGGGATTGAACGCCAGAGGGTCTCCATACCACACTAGCTTTGCTTGCTGGAGGCTGAATTATGAGTAGCAAATCTTCATTTCCCCGGTGCCTGAAATATCTACTTCCCAGTATCCATGTGGATTCTTCTCAGAGAATGGCTCAACTCTCCTGCCTGGGAGAAAGGAGCAGAAGGGCTTATTAACAAAACAAAAGATGGAGTTGAGAGCCAGAGAGAAATTCTACCTTTAAAAAATTCGTAAAAAGGAAAAATTACAAAAGAAACATGAGGAGACAGGAGCAGAGAGAGACAGAGACCTCAGAGACACAGGGACAGGGATAGAAGGCCAGAGGGGCTCCCTACCACACTAGCTTTGCTTGCTGGAGGCTGAATTATGAGTAGAAATATCTTCATTTCTCCGGTGCCTGAAATATCTAGTTCCCAGTATCCATGTGGATTCTTCTCAGGGAATGGCTCAACTCTCATGCCTGGGAGAAAGGAGCAGAAGGGCTTATTAACTAAACAAAAGATGGAGCTGAGAGCCAGAGAGAAATTCTACCTTTAAAAAAATCGTAAAAATGAAAAATTACCAAAAAAACATGAGGAGACAGGAGCAGAGAGAGACAGAGACCTCAGAGACACAGGGACAGGGATAGAAGGCCAGAGGGGCTCCCTACCACACTAGCTTTGCTTGCTGGAGGCTGAATTATGAGTAGAAAAGCTTCATTTCTCTGGTGCCTGAAATATCCAGTTCCCAGTATCCATGTGGATACTTCTCAGAGAATGGCTCAACTCTCCGGCCTGGGAGAAAGGAGCAGAAGGGCTTATTAACGAAACAAAAGATGGAGCTGAGAGCCAGAGAGAAATTCTACCTTTAAAAAAATCGTAAAAAGGAAAAATTACCAAAAAAACATGAGGAGACAGGAGCAGAGAGAGACAGAGACCTCAGAGACACAGGGAGACGGATAGAAGGCCAGAGGGGCTCCCTACCACACTAGCTTTGCTTGCTGGAGGCTGAATTATGAGTAGAAAATCTTCATTTCTTCGGTGCCTGAAATATCTAGTTCCCAGTATCCATGTGGATCCTTCTCAGAGAATGGCTCAACTCTCCTGCCTGGGAGAAAGGAGCAGAAGGGCTTATTAACAAAACAAAAGATGGAGCTGAGAGCCAGAGAAAATTTCTACCTTTAAAAAATCGTAAAAAGGAAAAATTAACAAAAAACTTGAGTAGACATGAGCAGAGAGAGACAAAGACCTCAGGGACACAGGGACAGGGATATAAGGCCAGAGCGGCTCCCTACCACACTAGCTTTGCTTGCTGGAGGCTGAATTATGAGTAGAAAATCTTCATTTCTCCGGTGCCTGAAATATCTATTTCCCAGTATCCATGTGGATACTTCTCAGAGAATGGCTCAACTCTCCTGTCTGGGAGAAAGGAGCAGAAGGGCTTATTAACAAAACAAAAGATGGAGCTGAGAGCCAGAAATTCTACCTTTAAAAAAATCTTAAAAAGGAAAAATTACCAAAAAAAATGAGGAGACAGGAGCAGAGAGAGACAGAGACCTCAGAGACACAGGGACAGGGATAGAAGGCCAGAGGGGCTCCATACCACACTAGCTTTGCTTGCTGGAGGCTGGAATATGAGTAGAAAATCTTCATTTCTCCGGTGCCTGAAATATCCAGTTCCCAGTATCCATGTGGATACTTCTCAGAGAATGGCTCAACTCTCCTGCCCGGGAGAAAGGAGCAGAAGGGCTTATTAACGAAACAAAAGATGGAGCTGAGAGCCAGAGAGAAATTCTACCTTTAAAAAAATCGTAAAAAAGAAAAATTACCAAAAAAACATGAGGAGACAAGAGCAGAGAGAGACAGAGACCACAGAGACACAGGGACAGGGATAGAAGGCCAGAGGGGCTCCCTACCACACTAGCTTTTCTTGCTGGAGGCTTAATTATGAGTAGAAAATCTTCATATCTCCGGTGCCTGAAATATCTACTTCCCAGTATCCATGTGGATACTTCTCAGAGAATGGCTCAACTCTCCTGCCTGGGAGAAAGGAGCAGAAGGGCTTATTAACAAAACAAAAGATGGAGCTGAGAGCCAGAGAGAAATTCTACCTTTAAAAAAATCGTAAAAAGGAAAAATTACCAAAAAAACATGAGGAAACAGGAGCAGAGAGAGACAGAGACCTCAGAGACACAGGGACAGGGATAGAAGGCCAGAGGGGCTACCTATCACACTAGCTTTGCTTGCTGGAGGCAGAATTAGAGTAGAAAATCTTCATTTCTCCGGTGCATGAAATATCTAATTCCCAGTATCCATGTGGATTCTTCTCAGAGAATGGCTCAACTCTCCTGCCTGAGAGAAAGGAGCAGAGGGGCTTATTAACAAAACAAAAGATGGAGCTGAGAGCCAGAGAGAAATTCTACCTTTAAAAAAATCGTAAAATGGAATAATTACCAAAAAAACATGAGGAGACAGGAGCAGAGAGAGACAGAGACCTCAGAGACACAGGGACAGGGATAGAAGGCCAGAGGGGCTCCCTACCACACTAGCTTTGCTTGCTGGAGGCTGAATTATGAGTAGAAATATCTTCATTTCTCCGGTGCCTGAAATATCTAGTTCCCAGTATCCATGTGGATTCTTCTCAGGGAATGGCTCAACTCTCATGCCTGGGAGAAAGGAGCAGAAGGGCTTATTAACTAAACAAAAGATGGAGCTGAGAGCCAGAGAGAAATTCTACCTTTAAAAAAATCGTAAAAATGAAAAATTACCAAAAAAACATGAGGAGACAGGAGCAGAGAGAGACAGAGACCTCAGAGACACAGGGACAGGGATAGAAGGCCAGAGGGGCTCCCTACCACACTAGCTTTGCTTGCTGGAGGCTGAATTATGAGTAGAAAAGCTTCATTTCTCTGGTGCCTGAAATATCCAGTTCCCAGTATCCATGTGGATACTTCTCAGAGAATGGCTCAACTCTCCGGCCTGGGAGAAAGGAGCAGAAGGGCTTATTAACGAAACAAAAGATGGAGCTGAGAGCCAGAGAGAAATTCTACCTTTAAAAAAATCGTAAAAAGGAAAAATTACCAAAAAAACATGAGGAGACAGGAGCAGAGAGAGACAGAGACCTCAGAGACACAGGGAGACGGATAGAAGGCCAGAGGGGCTCCCTACCACACTAGCTTTGCTTGCTGGAGGCTGAATTATGAGTAGAAAATCTTCATTTCTTCGGTGCCTGAAATATCTAGTTCCCAGTATCCATGTGGATCCTTCTCAGAGAATGGCTCAACTCTCCTGCCTGGGAGAAAGGAGCAGAAGGGCTTATTAACAAAACAAAAGATGGAGCTGAGAGCCAGAGAAAATTTCTACCTTTAAAAAATCGTAAAAAGGAAAAATTAACAAAAAACTTGAGTAGACATGAGCAGAGAGAGACAAAGACCTCAGGGACACAGGGACAGGGATATAAGGCCAGAGCGGCTCCCTACCACACTAGCTTTGCTTGCTGGAGGCTGAATTATGAGTAGAAAATCTTCATTTCTCCGGTGCCTGAAATATCTATTTCCCAGTATCCATGTGGATACTTCTCAGAGAATGGCTCAACTCTCCTGCCTGGGAGAAAGGAGCAGAAGGGCTTATTAACAAAACAAAAGATGGAGCTGAGAGCCAGAAATTCTACCTTTAAAAAAATCTTAAAAAGGAAAAATTACCAAAAAAAATGAGGAGACAGGAGCAGAGAGAGACAGAGACCTCAGAGACACAGGGACAGGGATAGAAGGCCAGAGGGGCTCCATACCACACTAGCTTTGCTTGCTGGAGGCTGGAATATGAGTAGAAAATCTTCATTTCTCCGGTGCCTGAAATATCCAGTTCCCAGTATCCATGTGGATACTTCTCAGAGAATGGCTGAACTCTCCTGCCCGGGAGAAAGGAGCAGAAGGGCTTATTAACGAAACAAAAGATGGAGCTGAGAGCCAGAGAGAAATTCTACCTTTAAAAAAATCGTAAAAAAGAAAAATTACCAAAAAAACATGAGGAGACAAGAGCAGAGAGAGACAGAGACCACAGAGACACAGGGACAGGGATAGAAGGCCAGAGGGGCTCCCTACCACACTAGCTTTTCTTGCTGGAGGCTTAATTATGAGTAGAAAATCTTCATATCTCCGGTGCCTGAAATATCTACTTCCCAGTATCCATGTGGATACTTCTCAGAGAATGGCTCAACTCTCCTGCCTGGGAGAAAGGAGCAGAAGGGCTTATTAACAAAACAAAAGATGGAGCTGAGAGCCAGAGAGAAATTCTACCTTTAAAAAAATCGTAAAAAGGAAAAATTACCAAAAAAACATGAGGAAACAGGAGCAGAGAGAGACAGAGACCTCAGAGACACAGGGACAGGGATAGAAGGCCAGAGGGGCTACCTATCACACTAGCTTTGCTTGCTGGAGGCAGAATTAGAGTAGAAAATCTTCATTTCTCCGGTGCATGAAATATCTAATTCCCAGTATCCATGTGGATTCTTCTCAGAGAATGGCTCAACTCTCCTGCCTGAGAGAAAGGAGCAGAGGGGCTTATTAACAAAACAAAAGATGGAGCTGAGAGCCAGAGGGAAATTCTACCTTTAAAAAAATCGTAAAATGGAATAATTACCAAAAAAAACATGAGGAGACAGGAGCAGAGAGAGACAGAGACCTCAGAGACACAGGGACAGGGATAGAAGGCCAGAGGGGCTCCCTACCACACTAGCTTTGCTTGCTGGAGGCTGAATTATGAGTAGAAATATCTTCATTTCTCCGGTGCCTGAAATATCTAGTTCCCAGTATCCATGTGGATTCTTCTCAGGGAATGGCTCAACTCTCATGCCTGGGAGAAAGGAGCAGAAGGGCTTATTAACTAAACAAAAGATGGAGCTGAGAGCCAGAGAGAAATTCTACCTTTAAAAAAATCGTAAAAAGGAAAAATTACCAAAAAAACATGAGGAGACAGGAGCAGAGAGAGACAGAGACCTCAGAGACACAGGGACAGGGATAGAAGGCCAGAGGGGCTCCCTACCACACTAGCTTTGCTTGCTGGAGGCTGAATTATGAGTAGAAAAGCTTCATTTCTCTGGTGCCTGAAATATCCAGTTCCCAGTATCCATGTGGATACTTCTCAGAGAATGGCTCAACTCTCCGGCCTGGGAGAAAGGAGCAGAAGGGCTTATTAACGAAACAAAAGATGGAGCTGAGAGCCAGAGAGAAATTCTACCTTTAAAAAAATCGTAAAAAGGAAAAATTACCAAAAAAACATGAGGAGACAGGAGCAGAGAGAGACAGAGACCTCAGAGACACAGGGAGACGGATAGAAGGCCAGAGGGGCTCCCTACCACACTAGCTTTGCTTGCTGGAGGCTGAATTATGAGTAGAAAATCTTCATTTCTTCGGTGCCTGAAATATCTAGTTCCCAGTATCCATGTGGATTCTTCTCAGAGAATGGCTCAACTCTCCTGCCTGGGAGAAAGGAGCAGAAGGGCTTATTAACAAAACAAACGATGGAGCTGAGAGCCAGAGAAAATTTCTACCTTTAAAAAATCGTAAAAAGGAAAAATTAACAAAAAACTTGAGTAGACATGAGCAGAGAGAGACAAAGACCTCAGGGACACAGGGACAGGGATATAAGGCCAGAGCGGCTCCCTACCACACTAGCTTTGCTTGCTGGAGGCTGAATTATGAGTAGAAAATCTTCATTTCTCCGGTGCCTGAAATATCTATTTCCCAGTATCCATGTGGATACTTCTCAGAGAATGGCTCAACTCTCCTGCCTGGGAGAAAGGAGCAGAAGGGCTTATTAACAAAACAAAAGATGGAGCTGAGAGCCAGAAATTCTACCTTTAAAAAAATCTTAAAAAGGAAAAATTACCAAAAAAAATGAGGAGACAGGAGCAGAGAGAGACAGAGACCTCAGAGACACAGGGACAGGGATAGAAGGCCAGAGGGGCTCCATACCACACTAGCTTTGCTTGCTGGAGGCTGGATTATGAGTAGAAAATCTTCATTTCTCCGGTGCCTGAAATATCCAGTTCCCAGTATCCATGTGGATTCTTCTCAGAGAATGGCTCAACTCTCCTGCCCGGGAGAAAGGAGCAGAAGGGCTTATTAACGAAACAAAAGATGGAGCTGAGAGCCAGAGAGAAATTCTACCTTTAAAAAAATCGTAAAAAAGAAAAATTACCAAAAAAACATGAGGAGACAAGAGCAGAGAGAGACAGAGACCACAGAGACACAGGGACAGGGATAGAAGGCCAGAGGGGCTCCCTACCACACTAGCTTTTCTTGCTGGAGGCTTAATTATGAGTAGAAAATCTTCATATCTCCGGTGCCTGAAATATCTACTTCCCAGTATCCATGTGGATACTTCTCAGAGAATGGCTCAACTCTCCTGCCTGGGAGAAAGGAGCAGAAGGGCTTATTAACAAAACAAAAGATGGAGCTGAGAGCCAGAGAGAAATTCTACCTTTAAAAAAATCGTAAAAAGGAAAAATTACCAAAAAAACATGAGGAGACAGGAGCAGAGAGAGACAGAGACCTCAGAGACACAGGGACAGGGATAGAAGGCCAGAGGGGCTCCCTATCACACTAGCTTTGCTTGCTGGAGGCAGAATTAGAGTAGAAAATCTTCATTTCTCCGGTGCATGAAATATCTAATTCCCAGTATCCATGTGGATTCTTCTCAGAGAATGGCTCAACTCTCCTGCCTGAGAGAAAGGAGCAGAGGGGCTTATTAACAAAACAAAAGATGGAGCTGAGAGCCAGAGAGAAATTCTACCTTTAAAAAAATCGTAAAATGGAATAATTACCAAAAAAAACATGAGGAGACAGGAGCAGAGAGAGACAGAGACCTCAGAGACACAGGGACAGGGATAGAAGGCCAGAGGGGCTCCCTACCACACTGCATTTGCTTGCTGGAGGCTGAATTATGAGTAGAAAATTTTCATTTCTCCGGTGCCTGAAATAGCTAGTTCCCAGTATCCATGTGGATTCTTCTCAGAGAATGGCTGAACTCTCCTGCCTGGGAGAAAGGAGCAGAAGGGCGTATTAACAAAACAAAAGATGGAGCTGAGAGCCAGAGAGAAATTCTACCTTTAAAAAAATCGTAAAAAGGAAAAATTACCGAAAAAACATGAGGAGACAGGAGCAGAGAGAGACAGAGACCTCAGAGACACCTGGACAGGGATAGAAGGCCAGAGGGGCTCCCTACCACACTAGCTTTGCTTGCTGGAGGCTGAATTATGAGTAGCAAATCTTCATTTCTCTGGTGCCTGAAATATCTAGTTCCCAGTACCCATGTGGATTCTTCTCAGAAAATGGCTCAACTCTCCTGCATGGGAGAAAGGAGCTGAAGGGCTTATTAACAAAACAAAAGATGGAACTGAGAGCCAGAGAAAAATTCTACTTTAAAAAAATCGTAAAAGGAAGAATTACCAAAAAAACTTGAGGAGAAAGGAGCAGAGATAGACAGAGACCTCAGAGAAACACGGACAGTGATAGAATGCCAGAGGTTCTCCCTACCACACTAGCTTTGCTTGCTGGAGGCTGAATTATGAGTAGAAAATCTTCATTTCTCCGGTGCCTGAAATATCTAATTCCCAGTATCCATGTGGATTCTTCTAAGAGAATGGCTCAACTCTCCTGCCTGGGAGAAAGGAGCAGAAGGGCTTATTAACAAAACAAAAGATGGAGCTGAGAGCAAGAGAGAAATTCTACCTTTAAAAAAATCGTAAAAAGGAAAAATTACCAAAAAAAACATGAAGATACAGGAGCAGAGAGAGACAGAGACCTCAGATACACAGGGACAGGGATAGAAGGCCAGAAGGGCTCCCTACCACACTAGCTTTGCTTGCTGGAGGCTGAATTATGAGTAGAAAATCTTCATTTCTCCTGTGCCTGAAATATCTAGTTCCCAGTATCCATGTGGATTTTTCTCAGAGAAGGACTCAACTCTCCTGCCTGGGAGAAAGGAGCAGAAAGGCTTATTAACAAAATAAAAGATGGAGCTGAGAGCCAGAGAGAAATTCTTCCTTTAAAAAATCGTAAGAAGGAAAAATTACCAAAAAAACATGAGGAGACAGGAGCAGAGAGAGACAGAGGCCTAAGAGACACAGGGACAGGGATAGAAGGCCAGAGGGGCTCCCTACCACACTACCTTTGCGTGCTGGAGGTTGAATTATGAGTAGAAAATCTTCATTTCTCCTGTGCCTGAAATATCTTATTCCCAGTATTCATGTCGATTCTCCTCAGAGAATGGCTCAACTCTCCTGCCTGGGAGAAAGAAGGAGAAGGGCTTATTAACAAAACAAAAGATGGAGCTGAGAGCCAGAGAGAAATTCTACCTTTAAAAAAATCGTAAAAAGGAAAAATTACCAAAAAAAATGAGGAGACAGGAGCAGAGATAGACAGAGACGTCAGAGACACAGGGACAGGGATAGAAGGCCAGAGGGGCTCCCTACCACACTAGCTTTGCTTGCTGGAGGCTGAATTATGAGTAGCAAATCTTGATTTCTCCGGTGCCTGAAATATCTATTTCCCAGTATTCATGTGGATTCTTCTCAGAGAATGGCTCAACTCTCCTGCCTGGGAGAAAGGAGCAGAAGGGCTTATTAACTAAACAAAAGATGGAGCTGAGAGCCAGAGAGAAATTCTACCTTTAAAAAAATCGTAAAAAGGAAAAATTACCAAAAAAACATGAGGAGACAGGAGCAGAGAGAGACAGAGACCTCAGAGACACAGGGACAGGGATAGAAGGCCAGAGGGGCTCCCTACCACACTAGCTTTGCTTGCTGGAGGCTGAATTATGAGTAGAAAAGCTTCATTTCTCCGGTGCCTGAAATATCCAGTTCCCAGTATCCATGTGGATTCTTCTCAGAGAATGGCTCAACTCTCCGGCGTGGGAGAAAGGAGCAGAAGGGCTTATTAACGAAACAAAAGATGGAGCTGAGAGCCAGAGAGAAATTCTACCTTTAAAAAAATCGTAAAAAGGAAAAATTACCAAAAAAACATGAGGAGACAGGAGCAGAGAGAGACAGAGACCTCAGAGACACAGGGAGACGGATAGAAGGCCAGAGGGGCTCCCTACCACACTAGCTTTGCTTGCTGGAGGCTGAATTATGAGTAGAAAATCTTCATTTCTTCGGTGCCTGAAATATCTAGTTCCCAGTATCCATGTGGATCCTTCTCAGAGAATGGCTCAACTCTCCTGCCTGGGAGAAAGGAGCAGAAGGGCTTATTAACAAAACAAAAGATGGAGCTGAGAGCCAGAGAAAAATTCTACCTTTAAAAAATCGTAAAAAGGAAAAATTAACAAAAAACTTGAGTAGACATGAGCAGAGAGAGACAAAGACCTCAGGGACACAGGGACAGGGATAGAAGGACAGAGGGGCTCCCTACCACACTAACTTTGCTTGCTGGAGGCTGAATTATGAGTAGCAAATCTTCATTTCTCTGGTGCCTGAAATATCTAATTCCCAGTATTCAAGTGGATGGTTCTCAGAGAATGGCTCAATTCTCCTGCCAGGGAGAAAGGAGCAGAAATGCTTATTAACAAAACAAAAGATGGAGCTGAGAGCCAGAGAAAAATTCTACCTTTAAAAAAATCGTAAAAAGGAAAAATTACCAAAAAAAAAATGAGGAGACAGCAGCAGAGAGATACAGAGACCTCAGAGACACAGGGACAGGGATATAAGGCCAGAGCGGCTCCCTACCACACTAGCTTTGCTTGCTGGAGGCTGAATTATGAGTAGAAAATCTTCATTTCTCCGGTGCCTGAAATATCTATTTCCCAGTATCCATATGGATACTTCTCAGAGAATGGCTCAACTCTCCTGCCTGGGAGAAAGGAGCAGAAGGGCTTATTAACAAAACAAAAGATGGAGCTGAGAGCCAGAGAGAAATTCTACCTTTAAAAAAATCGTAAAAAGGAAAAATTACCAAAAAAACATGAGGAGACAGGAGCAGAGAGAGACAGAGACCTCAGAGACACAGGGACAGGGATAGAAAGCCAGAAGGGTTCCCTACCACACTAGCTTTGCTTGCTGGAGGCTGAATTATGAGTAGAGAATCTTCATTTCTCCTGTGCCTGAAATATCTAGTTCCCAGTATCCATGTGGATTCTTCTCAGAGAAGGACTCAACTCTCCTGCCTGGGAGAAAGGAGCAGAAAGGCTTATTAACAAAACAAAAGATGGAGCTGAGAGCCAGAGAGAAATTCTTCCTTTAAAAAACCGTAAGAAGGAAAAATTACCAAAAAAAATGAGGAGACAGACGCAGAAAGACAGAGACCTCAGAGACACAGGGACAGGGATAGAAGGCCAGAGTGGCTCCCTACCACACTAGCTTTGCTTGCTGGAGGCTGAATTAAGAGTAGAAAATCTTCATTTCTCCTGTGCCTGAAATATCTAGTTCCCAGTATCCATGTGGATACTTCTCAGAGAATGGCTCAACTCTCCTGCCTGGGAGAAAGGAGCAGAAGGGCTTATTAACAAAACAAAAGATGGAGCTGAGAGCCAGAGAGAAATTCTACCTTTAAAAACATCGTAAAAAGGAAAAATTACCAAAAAAACATGAGGAGCAGAGAGAGACAGAGACCTCAGAGACACAGGGACAGGGATAGAAGGCCAGAGGGGCTCCCTACCACACTAGCTTTGCTTGCTGGAGGCTGAATTATGAGTAGAAAATCTTCATTTCTCCTGTGCCTGAAATATCTAGTTCCCAGTATCCATGTGGATAATTCCCAGAGAATGGCTCACCTCTTCTGCCTGGGAGAAAGGAGCAGAAGGGCTTATTAACAAAAGAAAAGATTGAGCTGAGAGCCAGAGAGAAATTCTACCTTTAAAAAAATCGTAAAAAAGAAAAATTACCAAAAAAACATGAGGAGACAAGAGCAGAGAGAGACAGAGACCACAGAGACACAGGGACAGGGATAGAAGGCCAGAGGGGCTCCCTACCACACTAGCTTTTCTTGCTGGAGGCTGAATTATGAGTAGAAAATCTTCATATCTCCGGTGCCTGAAATATCTAGTTCCCAGTATCCATGTGGATACTTCTCAGAGAATGGCTCAACTCTCCTGCCTGGGAGAAAGGAGCGGAAGGGCTTATTAACAAAACAAAAGATGGAGCTGAGAGCCAGAGAGAAATTCTACCTTTAAAAAAATCGTAAAAAGGAAAAATTACCAAAAAAAAAATGAGGAGACAGGAGCAGAGTGAGACTGAGACCTCAGAAACACAGGGACAGGGATAGAAGGCCAGAGGGGCTCCCTACCACACTAGCTTTGCTTGCTGGAGGCTGAATTACGAGTAGAAAATCTTCATTTCTCCGGTGCCTGAAATATCTAGTTCCCAGTATCCATGTGGACTCTTCTGAGAGAATGGCTCAACTCTCCTGCCTGGGAGAAAGGAGCAGAAAGGCTTATTAACAAAACAAAAGATGGAGCTGAGAGCCAGAGATAAATTCTTCCTTTAAAAAATCGTAAGAAGGAAAAATTACCAAAAAAAATGAGGAGACAGACGCAGAGAGAGAGAGACCTCAGAGACACAGGGACAGGGATAGAAGGCCAGAGTGGCTCCCTACCACACTAGCTTTGCTTGCTGGAGGCTTAATTAAGAGTAGAAAATCTTCATTTCTCCTATGCCTGAAATATCTAGTTCCCAGTATCCATGTGGATACTTCTCAGAGAATGGCTCAACTCTCCTGCCTGGGAGAAAGGAGCGGAAGGGCTTATTAACAAAACAAAAGATGGAGCTGAGAGCCAGAGAGAAATTCTACCTTTAAGAAAATCGTAAAAAGGAAAAATTACCAAAAAAAAATGAGGAGACAGGAGCAGAGTGAGACTGAGACCTCAGAAACACAGGGACAGGGATAGAAGGCCAGAGGGGCTCCCTACCACACTAGCTTTGCTTGCTGGAGGCTGAATTACGAGTAGAAAATCTTCATTTCTCCGGTGCCTGAAATATCTAGTTCCCAGTATCCATGTGGACACTTCTGAGAGAATGGCTCAACTCTCCTACCTGGGAGAAAGGAGCAGAAGGGCTTATTAACAAAACAAAATATTGAGCTGAGAGCCAAGGAGAAATTCTTCCTTTAAAAAAATCGTAAAAAGGAAAAATTACCAAAAAATATGCGGAGACAGGAGCAGAGAGAGACAGAGACCTCAGAGACAAAAGACAGGGATAGGAGGAGAGAGGGGCTCTCTACCACACTAGCTTTGCTTGCTGGAGGCTGAATTATGAGTAGAAAATCTTCATTTCTCCTATGCCCTGAAATATCTAATTCCCAGTACCCATGTGGATTCTTCTAAGAGAATGGCTCAACTCTCCTGCCTGGGAGAAAGGAGCAGAAGGGCTCATTAACAAAACAAAAGATGGAGCTGAGAGCCAGAGAGAAATTCTACCTTTAAAAAATCGTAAGAAGGAAAAATTACCAAAAAAAATGAGGAGACAGAAGCAGAGAGACAGAGACCTCAGAGACACAGGGACAGGGATAGAAGGCCAGAGTGGCTCCCTACCACACTAGCTTTGCTTGCTGGAGGCAGAATTAGAGTAGAAAATCTTCATTTCTCCTGTGCCTGAAATATCTAGTTCCCAGTATCAATGTGGATTCTTCTCAGAGAAGGACTCAACTCTCCTGCCTGGGAGAAAGGAGCAGAAAGGCTTATTAACAAAACAAAAGATGGAGCTGAGAGCCAGAGAGAAATTCTTCCTTTAAAAAATCGTAAGAAGGAAAAATTACCAAAAAAAATGAGGAGACAGACGCAGAGAGAGAGAGACCTCAGAGACACAGGGACAGGGATAGAAGGCCAGAGTGGCTCCCTACCACACTAGCTTTGCTTGCTGGAGGCTTAATTAAGAGTAGAAAATCTTCATTTCTCCTATGCCTGAAATATCTAGTTCCCAGTATCCATGTGGATACTTCTCAGAGAATGGCTCAACTCTCCTGCCTGGGAGAAAGGAGCAGAAGGGCTTATTAACAAAACAAAAGATGGAGCTGAGAGCCAGAGAGAAATTCTAACTTTAAAAAAATCGTAAAAAGGAAAAATTACCAAAAAAACATGAGGAGACAGGAGCAGAGAGAGACAGAGACCTCAGAGACACAGGGACAGGGATAGAAGGCCAGAGGGGCTCCCTACCACACAAGATTTGCTTGCTGGAGGCTGAATTATGAGTAGAAAATCTTCATTTCTCCTGTGCCTGAAATATCTAGTTCCCAGTATCCATGTGGATACTTCCCAGAGAATGGCTCAACTCTTCTGCCTGGGAGAAAGGAGCAGAAGGGCTTATTAACAAAAGAAAAGATTGAGCTGAGAGCCAGAGAGAAATTCTACCTTTAAAAAAATCGGAAAAAAGAAAAATTACCAAAAAAACATGAGGAGACAAGAGCAGAGAGAGACAGAGAGCTCAGAGACACAGGGACAGGGATAGAAGGCCAGAGGGGCTCCCTACCACACTAGCTTTTCTTGCTGGAGGCTGAATTATGAGCAGAAAATGTTCATATCTCCGGTGCCTGAAATATCTAGTTCCCAGTATCCATGTGGATCCTTCTCAGAGAATGGCTCAACTCTCCTGCCTGGGAGAAAGGAGCAGAAGGGTTTATTAACAAAACAAAAGATGAAGCTGAGAGCCAGAGAGAAATTCTACCTTTAAAAAAAATCGTAAAAAGGAAAAATTACCAAAAAAACATGAGGAGACAGGAGCAGAGAGAGACAGAGGCCTAAGAGACACAGGGACAGGGATAGAAGGCCAGAGGGGCTCCCTACCACACTGCCTTTGCTTGCTGGAGGCTGAATTATGAGTAGAAAATCTTCATTTCTATGGTGCCTGAAATAGCTAGTTCACAGTATACATGTGGATTCTTCTCAGAGAATGGCTGAACTCTCCTGCCTGGGAGAAAGGAGCAGAAGGGCGTATTAACAAAACAATAGATGGAGCTGAGAGCCAGAGGGAAATTCTACCTTTAAAAACATCGTAAAAAGGAAAAATTACCAAAAAAACATGAGGAGACAGGAGCAGAGAGAGACAGAGACCTCAGAGACACAGGGACAGGGAAAGAAGGCCAGAGGGGCTCCCTACCACACTAGCTTTGCTTGCTGGAGGCTGAAATTTGAGTAGAAAATCTTCATTTCTCCTGTGCCTGAAATATCTAATTCCCAGTATCCATGTTGATACTTCTCAGAGAATGGCTCAACTCTCCTGCCTGGGAGAAAGGAGCAGAAGGGCTTATTAACAAAACAAAGGATGGAGCTGAGAGCCAGAGAGAAATTCTACCTTTAAAAAAATCGTAAAAAGGAAAAATTACCAAAAAAACATGAGGAGACAGGAGCAGAGTGAGACTGAGACCTCAGAAACACAGGGACAGGGATAGAAGGCCAGAGGGGCTCCCTACCACACTAGCTTTGCTTGCTGGAGGCTGAATTACGAGTAGAAAATCTTCATTTCTCCGGTGCCTGAAATATCTAGTTCCCAGTATCCATGTTGACTCTTCTGAGAGAATGGCTCAACTCTCCTGCCTGGGAGAAAGGAGCAGAAGGGCTTATTAACAAAACAAAAGATGGAGCTGAGAGCCAAGGAGAAATTCTTCCTTTAAAAAAATCGTAAAAAGGAAAAATTACCAAAAAATATGCGGAGACAGGAGCAGAGAGAGACAGAGACCTCAGAGACAAAGGACAGGGATAGGAGGACAGAGGGGCTCCCTACCACACTAGCTTTGCTTGCTGGAGGCTGAATTATGAGTAGAAAATCTTCATTTCTCCTATGCCCTGAAATATCTAATTCCCAGTATCCATGTGGATTCTTCTAAGAGAATGGCTCAACTCTCCTGACTGGGAGAAAGGAGCAGAAGGGCTTATTAACAAAACAAAAGATGGAGCTGAGAGCAAGAGAGAAATTCTACCTTTAAAAAAATCGTAAAAAGGAAAAATTACCAAAAAAAAAACATGAAGAGAGAGGAGCAGAGAGAGCCAGAGACCTCAGAGACACAGGGACAGGGATAGAAGGCCAGAAGGGCTCCCTACCACACTAGCTTTGCTTGCTGGAGGCTGAATTATGAGTAGAAAATCTTCATTTCTCCTGTGCCTGAAATATCTAGTTCCCAGTATCCATGTGGATTCTTCTCAGAGAAGGACTCAACTCTCCTGCCTAGGAGAAAGGAGCAGAAGGGCTTATTAACAAAACAAAATATGGAGCTGAGAGCCAGAGAGATATTCTTCCTTTAAAAAATCGTAAGAAGGAAAAATTACCAAAAAAAATGAGGAGACAGACGCAGAGATACAGAGACCTCAGAGACACAGGGACAGGGATAGAAGGCCAGAGTGGCTCCCTACCACACGAGCTTTGCTTGGTGGTGGCTGAATTATGAGTATAAATCTTCATTTCTCCTGTGCCTGAAATATCTATTTCCCAGTATCCATGTGGATACTTCCCAGAGAATGGCTCAACTCTTCTGCCTGGGAGAAAGGAGCAGAAGGGCTTATTAACAAAAGAAAAGATTGAGCTGAGAGCCAGAGAGAAATTCTACCTTTAAAAAAATCGGAAAAAAGAAAAATTACCAAAAAAACATGAGGAGACAAGAGCAGAGAGAGACAGAGAGCTCAGAGACACAGGGACAGGGATAGAAGGCCAGAGGGGCTCCCTACCACACTAGCTTTTCTTGCTGGAGGCTGAATTATGAGTAGAAAATCTTCATATCTCCGGTGCCTGAAATATCTAGTTCCCAGTATCCATGTGGATCCTTCTCAGAGAATGGCTCAACTCTCCTGCCTGGGAGAAAGGAGCAGAAGGGCTTATTAACAAAACAAAAGATGGAGCTGAGAGCCAGAGAGAAATTCTACCTTTAAAAAAATCGTAAAAAGGAAAAATTACCAAAAAAACATGAGGAGACAGGAGCAGAGAGAGACAGAGACCTCAGAGACACAGGGACAGGGATAGAAGGCCAGAGGGACTACGTACCACACTAGCTTTGCTTGCTGGAGGCTGAATTAGAGTAGAAAATCTTCATTTCTCCGGTGCCTGAAATATCTAGTTCCCAGTATCCATGTGGATTCTTCTCAGAGAATGGATCAACTCTCCTGCCTGGGAGAAAGGAGCAGAGGGGCTTATTAACAAACAAAAGATGGAGCTGAGAGCCAGAGAGAAATTCTACCTTTAAAAAAATCGTAAAAAGGAAAAGTTACCAAAAAAACATGAGGAGACAGGAGCAGAGAGAGACAGAGACCTCAGAGACACAGGGACAGGGATAGAAGGCCAGAGGGGCTCCCTACCACACTGCCTTTGCTTGCTGGAGGCTGAATTATGAGTAGAAAATCTTCATTTCTCCGGTGCCTGAAATAGCTAGTTCACAGTATCCATGTGGATCCTTCTCAGAGAATGGCTGAACTCTCCTGCCTGGGAGAAAGGAGCAGAAGGGCGTATTAAAAAAACAAAAGATGGAGCTGAGAGCCAGAGAGAAATTCTACCTTTAAAAAAATCGTAAAAAGGAAAAATTACCAAAAAAACATGAGGAGACAGGAGCAGAAAGAGACAGAGACCTCAGAGACACAGGGACAGGGATAGAAGGCCAGAGGGGCTCCCTACCACACTAGCTTTGCTTGCTGGAGGCTGAATTACGAGTAGAAAATCTTCATTTCTCCGGTGCCTGAAATATCTAGTTCCCAGTATCCATGTTGACTCTTCTGAGAGAATCGCTCAACTCTCCTGCCTGGGAGAAAGGAGCAGAAGGGCTTATTAACAAAACAAAAGATGGAGTTGAGAGCCAGAGAGAAATTCTACCTTTAAAAAAATCGTAAAAAGGAAAAATTACCAAAAAAACATGAGGAGACAGGAGCAGAGAGAGACAGAGACCTAAGAGACACAGGGACAGGGATAGAAGGCCAGAGGGGCTCCCTACCACCCTGCCTTTGCTTGCTGGAGGCTGAATTATGAGTAGAAAATCTTCATTTCTCCGGTGCCTGAAATAGCTATTTCCAGTATCCATGTGGATTCTTCTCAGAGAATGGCTGAACTCTCCTGCCTGGGAGAAAGGAGCAGAAGGGCTTATTAACAAAACAAAAGATGGAGCTGAGAGCCAGAGAGAAATTCTACCTTTAAAAAATCGTAAGAAGGAAAAATTACCAAAAAAAATGAGGAGACAGAAGCAGAGAGACAGAGACCTCAGAGACAAAGGGACAGGGATAGAAGGCCAGAGTGGCTCCCTACCACACTAGCTTTGCTTGCTGGAGGCTGAATTAAGAGTAGAAAATCTTCATTTCTCCTGTGCCGTAAATATCTAGTTCCCAGTATCCATGTGAATTCTTCTCAGAGAATGGCTCAACTCTCCTGCCTGGGAGAAAGGAGCAGAAGGGCTTATTAACAAAACAAAAGATGGAGCTGAGAGCCAGAGAGAAATTCTACCTTTAAAAAAATCGTAAAAAGGAAAAATTACCAAAAAAACATGAGGAGACAGGAGCAGAGAGAGACAGAGACCTCAGAGACACAGGGACAGGGATAGAACGCCAGAGGGGCTCCCTACCACACTGCCTTTGCTTGCTGGAGGCTGAATTATGAGTAGAAAATCTTCAATTCTCTGGTGCCTGAAATAGCTAGTTCACAGTATCCAGGTGGATACTTCTCAGAGAATGGCTGAACTCTCCTGCCTGGGAGAAAGGAGCAGAAGGGCGTATTAACAAAACAAAAGATGGAGCTGAGAGCCAGAGAGAAATTCTACCTTTAAAAAAATCGTAAAAAGGAAAAATTACCAAAAAAACATGAGGAGACAGGAGCAGAGAGAGACAGAGACCTCAGAGACACAGGGACAGGGATAGAAGGCCAGAGGGGCTCCCTACCACACTAGCTTTGCTTGCTGGAGGGTGAATTATGAGTAGAAATCTTCATTTCTCCGGTGCATGAAATATCTAGTTCCCAGTATCCATGTGGATTCTTCTCAGAGAATGGCTCAATGCTCCTGCCTGGGAGAAAGGAGCTGAAGGGCTTATTAACAAAACAAAACATGGAGCTGAGAGCCAGAGAGTAATTCTACCTTTAAAACAATCGTAAAAAGGAAAAATTTCCAAAAAAACATGAGGAGACAGGAGCAGAGAGAGACAGATACCTCAGAGACACAGGGACAGGGATAGAAGGCCAGAGGGGCTCCCTACCACACTCCTTTGCTTGCTGGAGGCTGAATTATGAGTAGCAAATCTTCATTTCTTCGGTTCCTGAAATATCTAGTTCCCAGTATCCATGTAGAATCTTCTCAGAGAATGGCTCAACTCTCCTGCCTGGGAGAAAGGAGCAGAAGGGCTTATTAACAAAGCAAAAGATGGAGCTGAGAGCAAGAGCGAAATTCTACCTTTAAAAAAATCGTAAAAAGGAAAAATTTCCAAAAAAACATGAAGAGACAGGAGCAGAGAGAGACAGAGACCTCAGAGACACAGGGACAGGGATAGAAGGCCAGAAGGGCTCCCTACCACACTAGGTTTGCTTGCTGGAGGCTCAATTATGAGTAGAAAATCTTCATTTCTCCTGTGCCTGAAATATCTAGTTCCCAGGATCCATGTGGATACTTCTCAGAGAAGGACTCAACTCTCCTGCCTGGGAGAAAGGAGCAGAAGGGCTTATTAACAAAACAAAAGATGGAGCTGAGAGCCAGAGAGAAATTCTACCTTTAAAAAATCGTAAGAAGGAAAAATTACCAAAAAAAATGAGAAGACAGAAGCAGAGAGACAGAGACCTCAGAGACACAGGGACAGGTATAGAAGGCCAGAGTGGCTCCCTACCACACTAGCTTTGCTTGCTGGAGGCTGAATTAAGAGTAGAAAATCTTCATTTCTCCTGTGCCTGAAATATCTAGTTCCCAGTATCCATGTGGATTCTTATCAGAAAATGGCTCAACTCTCCTGCCTGGGAGAAAGGAGCAGAAGGGCTTATTAACAATACAAAAGATGGAGCTGAGAGCCAGAGAGAAATTCTACCTTTAAAGAAATCGTCATAAGGAAAAATTACCAAAAAAACCTGAGGAGATATGAGCAGAGAGAGACAGAGACCTCAGAGACACAGGGACAGGGATAGAAGGCCAGAGGGGCTCCCTACCACACTAGCTTTGCTTGCTGGAGGGTGAATTATGAGTAGAAATCTTCTTTTCTCCGGTGCATGAAATATCTAGTTCCCAGTATCCATGTGGATTCTTCTCAGAGAATGGCTCAATGCTCCTGCCTGGGAGAAAGGAGCTGAAGGGCTTATTAACAAAACAAAACATGGAGCTGAGAGCCAGAGAGTAATTCTACCTTTAAAACAATCGTAAAAAGGAAAAATTTCCAAAAAAACATGAGGAGACAGGAGCAGAGAGAGACAGATACCTCAGAGACACAGGGACAGGGATAGAAGGCCAGAGTGGCTCCCTACCACACTAGCTTTGCTTGCTGGAGGCTGAATTAAGAGTAGAAAATCTTCATTTCTCCTGTGCCTGAAATATCTAGTTCCCAGTATCCATGTGGATTCTTATCAGAAAATGGCTCAACTCTCCTGCCTGGGAGAAAGGAGTAGAAGGGCTTATTAACAATACAAAAGATGGAGCTGAGAGCCAGAGAGAAATTCTACCTTTAAAGAAATCGTCATAAGGAAAAATTACCAAAAAAACCTGAGGAGATATGAGCAGAGAGAGACAGAGACCTCAGAGACACTGGGACAGCGATAGAAGGACAGAGTGGCTCCCTACCACACTAGCTTTGCTTGCTGGAGTCTGAATTATGAGTAGCAAATCTTCATTTCTCCGGTGCCTGAAATATCTAGTTCCCAGTATCCATGTGGATTATTCTCAGAGAATGGCTCAACTCTCCTGCCTGGGAGAAAGGAGCAGAGGGCTTATTAACAAAACAAAAGATAGAGCTGAGAGCCAGAGAGAAATTCTACCTTTAAAAAAATCGTAAAAAGGAAAAATTACCAAAAAAACATGAAGGGACAGGAGCAGAGAGAGACAGAGACCTCAGAGACACAGGGACAGGGATAGAAGGCCAGAAGGGCTCCCTACCACACTAGCTTTGCTTGCTGGAGGCTCAATTATGAGTAGAAAATCTTCATTTCTCCTGTGCCTGAAATATCTAGTTCCCAGTATCCATGTGGATTCTTCTCAGAGAAGGACTCAACTCTCCTGCCTGGGAGAAAGGAGCAGAAGGGCTTATTAACAAAACAAAAGATGGAGCTGAGAGCCAGAGAGAAATTCTACCTTTAAAAAATCGTAAGAAGGAAAAATTACCAAAAAAAATGAGAAGACAGAAGCAGAGAGACAGAGACCTCAGAGACACAGGGACAGGTATAGAAGGCCAGAGTGGCTCACTACCACACTAGCTTTGCTTGCTGGAGGCTGAATTAAGAGTAGAAAATCTTCTTTGCTCCTGTGCCTGAAATATCTAGTTCCCAGTATCCATGTGGATTCTTATCAGAAAATGGCTCAACACTCCTGCCTGGGAGAAAGGAGCAGAAGGGCTTATTAACAATACAAAAGATGGAGCTGAGAACCAGAGAGAAATTCTACCTTTAAAGAAATCGTCATAAGGAAAAATTACCAAAAAAACCTGAGGAGATATGAGCAGAGAGAGACAGAGACCTCAGAGACACTGGGACAGGGATAGAAGGACAGAGGGGCTCCCTACCACACTAGCTTTGCTTGCTGGAGTCTGAATTATGAGTAGCAAATCTTCATTTCTCCGGTGCCTGAAATATCTAGTTCCCAGTATCCATGTGGATCCTTCTCAGAGAATGGCTCAAATCTCCTGCCTGGGAGAAAGGAGCAGAAGGGCTTATTAACAAAAGAAAAGCTGGAGCTGAGAGCCAGAGAGAAATTCTACCTTTAAAAAAATCCTAAAAAGGAAAAATTACCAAAAAAACATGAGGAGACAGTAGCAGAGAGAGACAGAGGCCTCAGAGACACAGGGACAGGGATAGAAGGCCAGAGGGGCTCCCTACCACACTAGCTTTGCTTGCTGGAGGCTGAAATTTGAGTAGAAAATCTTCATTTCTCCTGTGAGTGAAATATCTAATTCCCAGTATCCATGTGGATACTTCTCAGAGAATGGCTCAACTCTCCTGCCTGGGAGAAAGGAGCAGAAGGGCTTATTAACAAAACAAAAGATGGAGCTGAGAGCCAGAGAGAAATTCTACCTTTAAAAAATCGTAAGAAGGAAAAATTACCAAAAAAAATGAGGAGACAGAAGCAGAGAGACAGAGACCTCAGAGACACAGGCACAGGGATAGAAGGCCAGAGTGGCTCCCTACCACACTAGCTTTGCTTGCTGGAGGCTGAATTAAGAGTAGAAAATCTTCATTTCTCCTGTGCCGTAAATATCTAGTTCCCAGTATCCATGTGGATTCTTCTTAGAGAATGGCTCAACTCTCCTGCCTGGGAGAAAGGAGCAGAAGGGCTTATTAACAATACAAAAGATGGAGCTGAGAGCCAGAGAGAAATTCTACCTTTAAAGAAATCGTAATAAGGAAAAATTACCAAAAAAACCTGAGGAGATATGAGCAGAGAGAGACAGAGACCTCAGAGACACAGGGACAGGGATAGAAGGACAGAGGGGCTCCCTACCACACTAGCTTTGCTTGCTGGAGGCTGAATTATGAGTAGCAAATCTTCATTTCTCCGGTGCCTGAAATATCTAGTTCCCAGTATCCATGTGGATCCTTCTCAGAGAATGGCTCAAATTTCCTGCCTGGGAGAAAGGAGCAGAAGGTCTTATTAACAAAAGAAAAGATGGAGCTGAGAGCCAGAGAGAAATTCTACCTTTAAAAAAATCCTAAAAAGAAAAATTAACAAAAAAACATGAGGAGACAAGAGCAGAGAGAGACAGAGACCTCAGAGACACAGGGACAGGGATAGAAGGCCAGAGGGGCTCCCTACCACACTATCTTTGCTTGCTGCAGGCCGAATTATGAGTAGCAAATCTTCATTTCTCCTGTGCCTGAAATATCTAGTTCCCAGTATCCATGTGGATTCTTCTCAGAGAATGGCTCAACTCTCCTGCCTGGGAGAAAGGAGCAGAAGGGCTTATTAACAAAACAAAAGATGGAGCTGAGAGCCAGAGAGAAATTCTACCTTTAAAAAAATCGTAAAAAGGAAAAATTACCAAAAAAACATGAGGAGACAGGAGCAGAGAGAGACAGAGACCTCAGAGACACAGGGACAGGGATAGAAGGCCAGAGGGGCTCCCTACCACACTGCCTTTGCTTGCTGGAGGCTGAATTATGAGTAGAAAATCTTCAATTCTCTGGTGCCTGAAATAGCTAGTTCACAGTATCCATGTGGATTCTTCTCAGAGAATGGATGAACTCTCCTGCCTGGGAGAAAGGAGCAGAAGGGCGTATTAACAAAACAAAAGATGGAGCTGAGAGCCAGAGAGAAATTCTACCTTTAAAAAAATCGTAAAAAGGAAAAATTACCAAAAAACATGAGGAGACAGGAGCAGAGAGAGACAGAGACCTCAGAGACACAGGGACAGGGATAGAAGGCCAGAGGGGCTCCCTACCACACTAGCTTTGCTTGCTGGAGGCTGAATTACGAGTAGAAAATCTTCATTTCTCCGGTGCCTGAAATATCTAGTTCCCAGTATCCATGTGGACTCTTCTGAGAGAATCGCTCAACTCTCCTGCCTGGGAGAAAGGAGCAGAAGGGCTTATTAACAAAACAAAAGATGGAGCTGAGAGCCAGAGAGAAATTCTACCTTTAAAAAAATCGTAAAAAGGAAAAATTACCAAAAAAACATGAGGAGACAGGAGCAGAGAGAGACAGAGACCTCAGAGACACAGGGACAGGGATAGAAGGACAGAGGGGCTCCCTACCACCCTGCCTTTGCTTGCTGGAGGCTGAATTATGAGTAGAAAATCTTCATTTCTCCGGTGCCTGAAATAGCTATTTCCAGTATCCATGTGGATTCTTCTCAGAGAATGGCTGAACTCTCCTGCCTGGGAGAAAGGAGCAGAAGGGCTTATTAACAAAACAAAAGATGGAGCTGAGAGCCAGAGAGAAATTCTACCTTTAAAAAATCGTAAGAAGGAAAAATTACCAAAAAAATGAGGAGACAGAAGCAGAGAGACAGAGACCTCAGAGACACAGGGACAGGGATAGAAGGCCAGAGTGGCTCCCTACCACACTAGCTTTGCTTGCTGGAGGCTGAATTAAGAGTAGAAAATCTTCATTTCTCCTGTGCCGTAAAATCTAGTTCCCAGTATCCATGTGGATTCTTCTCAGAGAATGGCTCAACTCTCCTGCCTGGGAGAAAGGAGCAGAAGGGCTTACTAACAAAACAAAAGATGGAGCTGAGAGCCAGAGAGAAATTCTACCTTTAAAGAAATCGTCATAAGGAAAAATTACCAAAAAAACCTGAGGAGATATGAGCAGAGAGAGACAGAGACCTCAGAGACACTGGGACAGGGATAGAAGGACAGAGGGGCTCCCTACCACACTAGCTTTGCTTGCTGGAGTCTGAACTATGAGTAGCAAATCTTCATTTCTCCGGTGCCTGAAATATCTAGTTCCCAGTATCCATGTGGATCCTTCTCAGAGAATGGCTCAAATCTCCTGCCTGGGAGAAAGGAGCAGAAGGGCTTATTAACAAAAGAAAAGATGGAGCTGAGAGCCAGAGAGAAATTCTACCTTTAAAAAAATCCTAAAAAGAAAAATTACCAAAAAAACATGAAGAGACAAGAGCAGAGAGAGACAGAGACCTCAGAGACACAGGGACAGGGATAGAAGGCCAGAGGGGCTCCCTACCACACTATCTTTGCTTGCTGCAGGCTGAATTATGAGTAGCAAATCTTCATTTCTCCTGTGCCTGAAATATCTAGTTCCCAGTATCCATGTGGATTCTTCTTAGATAATGGCTCAACTCTCCTGCCTTGGAGAAAGGAGCAGAAGGGCTTATTAACAAAACAAAATATGGAGCTGAGAGCCAGAGAGAAATTCTATCTTTAAAAAAATCGTAAAAATGAAAAATTACCAAAAAAACATGAGGAGACAGGAGCAGAGAGAGACAGAGACCTCAGAGACACAGGGACAGGGATAGAAGGCCAGAGTGGCTCCCTACCACACTAGCTTTGCTTGCTGGAGGCTGAATTAAGAGTAGAAAATCTTCATTTCTCCTGTGCCGTAAATATCTAGTTCCCAGTATCCATGTGGATTCTTCTCAGAGAATGGCTCAACTCTCCTGCCTGGGAGAAAGGAGCAGAAGTGCTTATTAACAATACAAAAGATGGAGCTGAGAGCCAGAGAGAAATTCTACCTTTAAAAAAATCGTAAAAAGGAAAAATTACCAAAAAAACATGAGGAGACAGGAGCAGAGAGAGACAGAGACCTCAGAGACACAGGGACAGGGATAGAAGGACAGAGGGGCGCCCTACCACACTAGCTTTGATTGCTGGAGGCTGAAATTTGAGTAGAAAATCTTCATTTCTCCTGTGCCTGAAATATCTAATTCCCAGTATCCATGTGGATACTTCTCAGAGAATGGCTCAACTCTCCTGCCTGGGAGAAAGGAGCAGAAGGGCTTATTAACAAAACAAAAGATGGAGCTGAGAGCCAGAGAGAAATTCTACCTTTAAAAAAATCGTAAAAAGGAAAAATTACCAAAAAAACATGAGGAGACAGGAGCAGAGTGAGACTGAGACCTCAGAAACACAGGGACAGGGATAGAAGGCCAGAGGGGCTCCCTACCACACTAGCTTTGCTTGCTGGAGGCTGAATTACGAGTAGAAAATCTTCATTTCTCCGGTGCCTGAAATATCTAGTTCCCAGTATCAATGTTGACTCTTCTGAGAGAATGGCTCAACTCTCCTGCCTGGGAGAAAGGAGCAGAAGGGCTTATTAACAAAACAAAAGATGGAGCTGAGAGCCAGAGAGAAATTCTACCTTTAAAAAAATCCTAAAACGAAAAATTAACAAAAAAACATGAGGAGACAAGAGCAGAGAGAGACAGAGACCTCAGAGACACAGGGACAGGGATAGAAGGCCAGAGGGGCTCCCTACCACACTATCTTTGCTTGCTGCAGGCTGAATTATGAGTAGCAAATCTTCATTTCTACTGTGCCTGAAATATCTAGTTCCCAGTATCCATGTGGATTCTTCTCAGAGAATGGCTCAACTCTCCTGCCTGGGAGAAAGGAGCAGAAGGGCTTATTAACAAAACAAAAGATGGAGCTGAGAGCAAGAGAGAAATTCTACCTTTAAAAAAATCGTAAAAAGGAAAAATTACCAAAAAAACATGAGGAGACAGGAGCAGAGAGAGACAGAGACCTCAGAGACACAGGGACAGGGATAGAAGGCCAGAAGTGCTCCCTACCACACTAGCTTTGCTTGCTGGAGGCTCAATTATGAGTAGAAAATCTTCATTTCTCCTGTGCCTGAAATATCTAATTCCCAGTATCCATGTGGATACTTCTCAGAGAATGGCTCAACTCTCCTGCCTGGGAGAAAGGAGCAGAAGGGCTTATTAACAAAACAATAGATGGAGCTGAGAGCCAGAGAGAAATTCTACCTTTAAAAAAATCGTAAAAAGGAAAAATTACCAAAAAAACATGAGGAGACAGGAGCAGAGTGAGACTGAGACCTCAGAAACACAGGGACAGGGATAGAAGGCCAGAGGGGCTCCCTACCACACTAGCTTTGCTTGCTGGAGGCTGAATTACGAGTAGAAAATCTTCATTTCTCCGGTGCCTGAAATATCTAGTTCCCAGTATCCATGTTGACTCTTCTGAGAGAATGGCTCAACTCTCCTGCCTGGGAGAAAGGAGCAGAAGGGCTTATTAACAAAACAAAAGATGGAGCTGAGAGCCAAGGAGAAATTCTTCCTTTAAAAAAATCGTAAAAAGGAAAAATTACCAAAAAATATGCGGAGACAGGAGCAGAGAGAGACAGAGACCTCAGAGACAAAGGGACAGGGATAGGAGGACAGAGGGGCTCCCTACCACACTAGCTTTGCTTGCTGGAGGCTGAATTATGAGTAGAAAATCTTCATTTCTCCTATGCCCTGAAATATCTAGTTCCCAGTATCCATGTGGATACTTCTCAGAGAATGGCTCAACTCTCCTGCCTGGGAGAAAGGAGCAGAAGGGCTTATTAACAAAACAAAATATGGAGCTGAGAGCCAGAGAGAAATTTTTCTTTTAAAAAATCGTAAGAAGGAAAAATTACCAAAAAAAATGAGGAGACAGACGCAGAGAGACAGAGACCTCAGAGACAAAGGGACAGGGATAGAAGGCAAGAGTGGCTCCCTACCACACTAGCTTTGCTTGCTGGAGGCTGAATTAAGAGTAGAAAATCTTCATTTCTCCTGTGCCTGAAATATCTAGTTCCCAGTATCCATGTGGATTCTTCTCAGAGAATGGCTCAACTCTCCTGCCTGGGAGAAAGGAGCAGAAGGGCTTATTAACAAAATAAAGATGGAGCTGAGAGCCAGAGAGAAATTCTACCTTTAAAAAAATCGTAAAAAGGAAAAATTACCAAAAAAACATGAGGAGACAGGAGCAGAGAGAGACAGAGACCTCAGAGACACAGGGACAGGGATAGAAGGCCAGAGGGGCTCCCTACCACACCAGCTTTGCTTGCTGCAGGCTGAATTATGAGTAGCAAATCTTCATTTCTCCTGTGCCTGAAATATCTAGTTCCCAGTATCCATGTGGATTCTTCTCAGAGAATGGCTCAACTCTCCTGCCTGGGAGAAAGGAGCAGAAGGGCTTATTAACAAAACAAAAGATGGAGCTGAGAGCAAGAGAGAAATTCTACCTTTAAAAAAATCGTAAAAAGGAAAAATTACCAAAAAAACATGAGGAGACAGGAGCAGAGAGAGACAGAGACCTCAGAGACACAGGGACAGGGATAGAAGGCCAGAAGTGCTCCCTACCACACTAGCTTTGCTTGCTGGAGGCTCAATTATGAGTAGAAAATCTTCATTTCTCCTGTGCCTGAAATATCTAATTCCCAGTATCCATGTGGATACTTCTCAGAGAATGGCTCAACTCTCCTGCCTGGGAGAAAGGAGCAGAAGGGCTTATTAACAAAACAATAGATGGAGCTGAGAGCCAGAGAGAAATTCTACCTTTAAAAAAATCGTAAAAAGGAAAAATTACCAAAAAAACATGAGGAGACAGGAGCAGAGTGAGACTGAGACCTCAGAAACACAGGGACAGGGATAGAAGGCCAGAGGGGCTCCCTACCACACTAGCTTTGCTTGCTGGAGGCTGAATTACGAGTAGAAAATCTTCATTTCTCCGGTGCCTGAAATATCTAGTTCCCAGTATCCATGTTGACTCTTCTGAGAGAATGGCTCAACTCTCCTGCCTGGGAGAAAGGAGCAGAAGGGCTTATTAACAAAACAAAAGATGGAGCTGAGAGCCAAGGAGAAATTCTTCCTTTAAAAAAATCGTAAAAAGGAAAAATTACCAAAAAATATGCGGAGA
The DNA here is from genome assembly GCA_026018925.1 of Tupaia tana. Taxonomy (NCBI): domain Eukaryota; kingdom Metazoa; phylum Chordata; class Mammalia; order Scandentia; family Tupaiidae; genus Tupaia; species Tupaia tana. The sequence continues at coordinate 2,104,424 of JAKSZU010000039.1, read as the reverse complement.
CAGGAGCAGAGAGAGACAGAGACCTCAGAGACAAAGGGACAGGGATAGGAGGACAGAGGGGCTCCCTACCACACTAGCTTTGCTTGCTGGAGGCTGAATTATGAGTAGAAAATCTTCATTTCTCCTATGCCCTGAAATATCTAGTTCCCAGTATCCATGTGGATACTTCTCAGAGAATGGCTCAACTCTCCTGCCTGGGAGAAAGGAGCAGAAGGGCTTATTAACAAAACAAAATATGGAGCTGAGAGCCAGAGAGAAATTTTTCTTTTAAAAAATCGTAAGAAGGAAAAATTACCAAAAAAATGAGGAGACAGACGCAGAGAGACAGAGACCTCAGAGACAAAGGGACAGGGATAGAAGGCAAGAGTGGCTCCCTACCACACTAGCTTTGCTTGCTGGAGGCTGAATTAAGAGTAGAAAATCTTCATTTCTCCTGTGCCTGAAATATCTAGTTCCCAGTATCCATGTGGATTCTTCTCAGAGAATGGCTCAACTCTCCTGCCTGGGAGAAAGGAGCAGAAGGGCTTATTAACAAAATAAAGATGGAGCTGAGAGCCAGAGAGAAATTCTACCTTTAAAAAAATCGTAAAAAGGAAAAATTACCAAAAAAACATGAGGAGACAGGAGCAGAGAGAGACAGAGACCTCAGAGACACAGGGACAGGGATAGAAGGCCAGAGGGGCTCCCTACCACACTAGCTTTGCTTGCTGGAGGCTGAAATTTGAGTAGAAAATCTTCATTTCTCCTGTGCCTGAAATATCTAATTCCCAGTATCCATGTGGATACTTCTCAGAGAATGGCTCAACTCTCCTGCCTGGGAGAAAGGAGCAGAAGGGCTTATTAACAAAACAAAAGAGGGAGCTGAGAGCCAGAGAGAAATTCTACCTTTAAAAAATCGTAAGAAGGAAAAATTACCAAAAAAAATGAGGAGACAGAAGCAGAGAGACAGAGACCTCAGAGACACAGGGACAGGGATAGAAGGCCAGAGGGGCTCCCTACCACCCTGCCTTTGCTTGCTGGAGACTGAATTATGAGTAGAAAATCTTCATTTCTCCGGTGCCTTAAATAGCTATTTCCAGTATCCATGTGGATTCTTCTCAGAGAATGGCTGAACTCTCCTGCCTGGGAGAAAGGAGCAGAAAGGCTTATTAACAAAACAAAAGATGGAGCTGAGAGCCAGAGAGAAATTATACCTTTAAAAAATCGTAAGAAGGAAAAATTATCAAAAAAAATGAGGAGACAGAAGCATAGAGACAGAGACCTCAGAGACACAGGGACAGGGATAGAAGGCCAGAGTGGCTCCCTACCACACTAGCTTTGCTTGCTGGAGGCTGAATTAAGAGTAGAAAATCTTCATTTCTCCTGTGCCGTAAATATCTAGTTCCCAGTATCCATGTGGATTCTTCTCAGAGAATGGCTCAACTCTCCTGCCTGGGAGAAAGGAGCAGAAGTGCTTATTAACAATACAAAAGATGGAGCTGAGAGCCAGAGAGAAATTCTACCTTTAAAGAAATCGTAATAAGGAAAAATTACCAAAAAATCCTGAGGAGATATGAGTAGAGAGAGACAGAGACCTCAGACACACAGGGACAGGGATAGAAGGACAGAGGGGCTCCCTACCACACTAGCTTTGCTTGCTGGAGGCTGAATTATGAGTAGCAAATCTTCATTTCTCCGGTGCCTGAAATATCTAGTTCCCAGTATACATGTGGATCCTTCTCAGAGAATGGCTTAAATTTCCTGCCTGGGAGAAAGGAGCAGAAGGTCTTATTAACAAAAGAAAAGATGGAGCTGAGAGCCAGAGAGAAATTCTACCTTTAAAAAAATCCTAAAAAGAAAAATTACCAAAAAAACATGAGGAGACAAGAGCAGAGAGAGACAGAGACCTCAGAGACACAGGGACAGGGATAGAAGGCCAGAGGGGCTCCCTACCACACTATCTTTCCTTGCTGCAGGCTGAATTATGAGTAGCAAATCTTCATTTCTCCTGTGCCTGAAATATCTAGTTCCCAGTATCCATGTGGATTCTTCTCAGAGAATGGATCAACTCTCCTGCCTGGGAGAAAGGAGCAGAAGGGCTTATTAACAAAACAAAAGATGGAGCTGAGAGCCAGAGAGAAATTCTACCTTTAAAAAAATCGTAAAAAGGAAAAATTACCAAAAAAACATGAGGAGACAGGAGCAGAGAGAGACAGAGACCTCAGAGACACAGGGACAGGGATAGAAGGCCAGAGGGGCTCCCTACCACACTAGCTTTGCTTGCTGGAGGCTGAATTATGAGTAGAAAATCTTCATTTCTCCTGTGCCTGAAATATCTAGTTCCCAGTATCCATGTGGATACTTCCCAGAGAATGGCTCAACTCTCCTGCCTGGGAGAAAGGAGCAGAAGGGCTTATTAACAAAAGAAAAGATTGAGCTGAGAGCCAGAGAGAAATTGTACCTTTAAAAAAATCGGAAAAAAGAAAAATTACCAAAAAAACATGAGGAGACAAGAGCAGAGAGAGACAGAGAGCTCAGAGACACAGGGACAGGGATAGAAGGCCAGACGGGCTCCCTACCACACTAGCTTTTCTTGCTGGAGGCTGAATTATGAGCAGAAAATCTTCATATCTCCGGTGCCTGAAATATCTAGTTCCCAGTATCCATGTGGATCCTTCTCAGAGAATGGCTCAACTCTACTGCCTGGGAGAAAGGAGCAGAAGGGCTTATTAACAAAACAAAAGATGGAGCTGAGAGCCAGAGAGAAATTCTACCTTTAAAAAAATCGTAAAAAGGAAAAATTAACAAAAAAACATGAGGAGACAGGAGCAGAGAGAGACAGAGACCTCAGAGACACAGGGACAGGGATAGAAGGCCAGAGGGGCTCCCTACCACACTGCCTTTGCTTGCTGGAGGCTGAATTATGAGTAGAAATCTTCATTCCTCCGGTGCATGAAATATCTAATTTCCAGTATCCATGTGGATTCTTCTCAGAGAATGGCTCAACGCTCCTGCCTGGGAGAAAGGAGCAGAAGGGCTTATTAACAAAACAAAAGATGGAGCTGAGAGCCAGAGAGAAATTCTACCTTTAAAAAATCGTAAGAAGGAAAAATTACCAAAAAAAATGAGGAGACAGAAGCAGAGAGACAGAGACCTCAGAGACACAGGGACAGGGATAGTAGGCCAGAGTGGCTCCCTACCACACTAGCTTTCCTTGCTGGAGGCTGAATTAGGAGTAGAAAATCTTCATTTCTCCTGTGCCGTAAATATCTAGTTCCCAGTATCCATGTGGATACTTCTCAGAGAATGGCTCAACTCTCCTGCCTGGGAGAAAGGAGCCGAAGGGCTTATTAACAATACAAAAGATGGAGCTGAGAGCCAGAGAGAAATTCTACCTTTAAAGAAATCGTAATAAGGAAAAATTACCAAAAAAACCTGAGGAGATATGAGCAGAGAGAGACAGAGACCTCAGAGACACAGGGACAGGGATAGAAGGACAGAGGGAATCCCTACCACACTAGCTTTGCTTGCTGGAGGCTGAATTATGAGTAGCAAATCTTCATTTCTCCGGTGCCTGAAATATCTAGTTCCCAGTATCCATGTAGATCCTTCTCAGAGAATGGCTCAAATTTCCTGCCTGGGAGAAAGGAGCAGAAGGTCTTATTACCAAAAGAAAAGATGGAGCTGAGAGCCAGAGAGAAATTCTACCTTTAAAAAAATCGTAAAAAGGAAAAATTACCAAAAAAACATGAGGAGACAGGAGTAGAGAGAGACAGAGACCTCAGAGACACAGGGACAGGGATAGAAGGCCAGAGTGGCTCCCTACCACACTAGCTTTGCTTGCTGGAGGCTTAATTAAGAGTAGAAAATCTTCATTTCTCCTATGCCTGAAATATCTAGTTCCCAGTATCCATGTGGATACTTCTCAGAGAATGGCTCAACTCTCCTGCCTGGGAGAAAGGAGCGGAAGGGCTTATTAACAAAACAAAAGATGGAGCTGAGAGCCAGAGAGAAATTCTACCTTTAAAAAAATCGTAAAAAGGAAAAATTACCAAAAAAAAAATGAGGAGACAGGAGCAGAGTGAGACTGAGACCTCAGAAACACAGGGACAGGGATAGAAGGCCAGAGGGGCTCCCTACCACACTAGCTTTGCTTGCTGGAGGCTGAATTACGAGTAGAAAATCTTCATTTCTCCGGTGCCTGAAATATCTAGTTCCCAGTATCCATGTGGACTCTTCTGAGAGAATGGCTCAACTCTCCTACCTGGGAGAAAGGAGCAGAAGGGCTTATTAACAAAACAAAATATTGAGCTGAGAGCCAAGGAGAAATTCTTCCTTTAAAAAAATCGTAAAAAGGAAAAATTACCAAAAAATATGCGGAGACAGGAGCAGAGAGAGACAGAGACCTCAGAGACAAAGGACAGGGATAGGAGGAGAGAGGGGCTCTCTACCACACTAGCTTTGCTTGCTGGAGGCTGAATTATGAGTAGAAAATCTTCATTTCTCCTATGCCCTGAAATATCTAATTCCCAGTACCCATGTGGATTCTTCTAAGAGAATGGCTCAACTCTCCTGCCTGGGAGAAAGGAGCAGAAGGGCTCATTAACAAAACAAAAGATGGAGCTGAGAGCCAGAGAGAAATTCTACCTTTAAAAAATCGTAAGAAGGAAAAATTACCAAAAAAAATGAGGAGACAGAAGCAGAGAGACAGAGACCTCAGAGACACAGGGACAGGGATAGAAGGCCAGAGTGGCTCCCTACCACACTAGCTTTGCTTGCTGGAGGCTGAATTATGAGTAGAAAATCTTCATTTCTCCTGTGCCTGAAATATCTAGTTCCCAGTATCAATGTGGATTCTTCTCAGAGAAGGACTCAACTCTCCTGCCTGGGAGAAAGGAGCAGAAAGGCTTATTAACAAAACAAAAGATGGAGCTGAGAGCCAGAGAGAAATTCTTCCTTTAAAAAATCGTAAGAAGGAAAAATTACCAAAAAAAATGAGGAGACAGACGCAGAGAGAGAGAGACCTCAGAGACACAGGGACAGGGATAGAAGGCCAGAGTGGCTCCCTACCACACTAGCTTTGCTTGCTGGAGGCTTAATTAAGAGTAGAAAATCTTCATTTCTCCTATGCCTGAAATATCTAGTTCCCAGTATCCATGTGGATACTTCTCAGAGAATGGCTCAACTCTCCTGCCTGGGAGAAAGGAGCAGAAGGGCTTATTAACAAAACAAAAGATGGAGCTGAGAGCCAGAGAGAAATTCTAACTTTAAAAAAATCGTAAAAAGGAAAAATTACCAAAAAAACATGAGGAGACAGGAGCAGAGAGAGACAGAGAACTCAGAGACACAGGGACAGGGATAGAAGGCCAGAGGGGCTCCCTACCACACAAGATTTGCTTGCTGGAGGCTGAATTATGAGTAGAAAATCTTCATTTCTCCTGTGCCTGAAATATCTAGTTCCCAGTATCCATGTGGATACTTCCCAGAGAATGGCTCAACTCTTCTGCCTGGGAGAAAGGAGCAGAAGGGCTTATTAACAAAAGAAAAGATTGAGCTGAGAGCCAGAGAGAAATTCTACCTTTAAAAAAATCGGAAAAAAGAAAAATTACCAAAAAAACATGAGGAGACAAGAGCAGAGAGAGACAGAGAGCTCAGAGACACAGGGACAGGGATAGAAGGCCAGAGGGGCTCCCTACCACACTAGCTTTTCTTGCTGGAGGCTGAATTATGAGCAGAAAATGTTCATATCTCCGGTGCCTGAAATATCTAGTTCCCAGTATCCATGTGGATCCTTCTCAGAGAATGGCTCAACTCTCCTGCCTGGGAGAAAGGAGCAGAAGGGTTTATTAACAAAACAAAAGATGAAGCTGAGAGCCAGAGAGAAATTCTACCTTTAAAAAAATCGTAAAAAGGAAAAATAACCAAAAAAACATGAGGAGACAGGAGCAGAGAGAGACAGAGGCCTAAGAGACACAGGGACAGGGATAGAAGGCCAGAGGGGCTCCCTACCACACTGCCTTTGCTTGCTGGAGGCTGAATTATGAGTAGAAAATCTTCATTTCTATGGTGCCTGAAATAGCTAGTTCACAGTATACATGTGGATTCTTCTCAGAGAATGGCTGAACTCTCCTGCCTGGGAGAAAGGAGCAGAAGGGCGTATTAACAAAACAAAAGATGGAGCTGAGAGCCAGAAAGAAATTCTACCTTTAAAAACATCGTAAAAAGGAAAAATTACCAAAAAAACATGAGGAGACAGGAGCAGAGAGAGACAGAGACCTCAGAGACACAGGGACAGGGATAGAAGGCCAGAGGGGCTCCCTACCACACTAGCTTTGCTTGCTGGAGGCTGAAATTTGAGTAGAAAATCTTCATTTCTCCTGTGCCTGAAATATCTAATTCCCAGTATCCATGTTGATACTTCTCAGAGAATGGCTCAACTCTCCTGCCTGGGAGAAAGGAGCAGAAGGGCTTATTAACAAAACAAAGGATGGAGCTGAGAGCCAGAGAGAAATTCTACCTTTAAAAAAATCGTAAAAAGGAAAAATTACCAAAAAAACATGAGGAGACAGGAGCAGAGTGAGACTGAGACCTCAGAAACACAGGGACAGGGATAGAAGGCCAGAGGGGCTCCCTACCACACTAGCTTTGCTTGCTGGAGGCTGAATTACGAGTAGAAAATCTTCATTTCTCCGGTGCCTGAAATATCTAGTTCCCAGTATCCATGTTGACTCTTCTGAGAGAATGGCTCAACTCTCCTGCCTGGGAGAAAGGAGCAGAAGGGCTTATTAACAAAACAAAAGATGGAGCTGAGAGCCAAGGAGAAATTCTTCCTTTAAAAAAATCGTAAAAAGGAAAAATTACCAAAAAATATGCGGAGACAGGAGCAGAGAGAGACAGAGACCTCAGAGACAAAGGACAGGGATAGGAGGACAGAGGGGCTCCCTACCACACTAGCTTTGCTTGCTGGAGGCTGAATTATGAGTAGAAAATCTTCATTTCTCCTATGCCCTGAAATATCTAATTCCCAGTATCCATGTGGATTCTTCTAAGAGAATGGCTCAACTCTCCTGACTGGGAGAATGGAGCAGAAGGGCTTATTAACAAAACAAAAGATGGAGCTGAGAGCAAGAGAGAAATTCTACCTTTAAAAAAATCGTAAAAAGGAAAAATTACCAAAAAAACATGAAGAGAGAGGAGCAGAGAGAGCCAGAGACCTCAGAGACACAGGGACAGGGATAGAAGGCCAGAAGGGCTCCCTACCACACTAGCTTTGCTTGCTGGAGGCTGAATTATGAGTAGAAAATCTTCATTTCTCCTGTGCCTGAAATATCTAGTTCCCAGTATCCATGTGGATTCTTCTCAGAGAAGGACTCAACTCTCCTGCCTGGGAGAAAGGAGCAGAAGGGCTTATTAACAAAACAAAATATGGAGCTGAGAGCCAGAGAGATATTCTTCCTTTAAAAAATCGTAAGAAGGAAAAATTACCAAAAAAAATGAGGAGACAGACGCAGAGAGACAGAGACCTCAGAGACACAGGGACAGGGATAGAAGGCCAGAGTGGCTCCCTACCACACGAGCTTTGCTTGGTGGTGGCTGAATTATGAGTATAAATCTTCATTTCTCCTGTGCCTGAAATATCTAGTTCCCAGTATCCATGTGGATACTTCCCAGAGAATGGCTCAACTCTTCTGCCTGGGAGAAAGGAGCAGAAGGGCTTATTAACAAAAGAAAAGATTGAGCTGAGAGCCAGAGAGAAATTCTACCTTTAAAAAAATCGGAAAAAAGAAAAATTACCAAAAAAACATGAGGAGACAAGAGCAGAGAGAGACAGAGAGCTCAGAGACACAGGGACAGGGATAGAAGGCCAGAGGGGCTCCCTACCACACTAGCTTTTCTTGCTGGAGGCTGAATTATGAGTAGAAAATCTTCATATCTCCGGTGCCTGAAATATCTAGTTCCCAGTATCCATGTGGATCCTTCTCAGAGAATGGCTCAACTCTCCTGCCTGGGAGAAAGGAGCAGAAGGGCTTATTAACAAAACAAAAGATGGAGCTGAGAGCCAGAGAGAAATTCTACCTTTAAAAAAATCGTAAAAAGGAAAAATTACCAAAAAAACATGAGGAGACAGGAGCAGAGAGAGACAGAGACCTCAGAGACACAGGGACAGGGATAGAAGGCCAGAGGGACTACGTACCACACTAGCTTTGCTTGCTGGAGGCTGAATTAGAGTAGAAAATCTTCATTTCTCCGGTGCCTGAAATATCTAGTTCCCAGTATCCATGTGGATTCTTCTCAGAGAATGGATCAACTCTCCTGCCTGGGAGAAAGGAGCAGAGGGGCTTATTAACAAACAAAAGATGGAGCTGAGAGCCAGAGAGAAATTCTACCTTTAAAAAAATCGTAAAAAGGAAAAGTTACCAAAAAAACATGAGGAGACAGGAGCAGAGAGAGACAGAGACCTCAGAGACACAGGGACAGGGATAGAAGGCCAGAGGGGCTCCCTACCACACTGCCTTTGCTTGCTGGAGGCTGAATTATGAGTAGAAAATCTTCATTTCTCCGGTGCCTGAAATAGCTAGTTCACAGTATCCATGTGGATCCTTCTCAGAGAATGGCTGAACTCTCCTGCCTGGGAGAAAGGAGCAGAAGGGCGTATTAAAAAAACAAAAGATGGAGCTGAGAGCCAGAGAGAAATTCTACCTTTAAAAAAATCGTAAAAAGGAAAAATTACCAAAAAAACATGAGGAGACAGGAGCAGAGAGAGACAGAGACCTCAGAGACACAGGGACAGGGATAGAAGGCCAGAGGGGCTCCCTACCACACTAGCTTTGCTTGCTGGAGGGTGAATTATGAGTAGAAATCTTCATTTCTCCGGTGCATGAAATATCTAGTTCCCAGTATCCATGTGGATTCTTCTCAGAGAATGGCTCAATGCTCCTGCCTGGGAGAAAGGAGCTGAAGGGCTTATTAACAAAACAAAACATGGAGCTGAGAGCCAGAGAGTAATTCTACCTTTAAAACAATCGTAAAAAGGAAAAATTTCCAAAAAAACATGAGGAGACAGGAGCAGAGAGAGACAGATACCTCAGAGACACAGGGACAGGGATAGAAGGCCAGAGGGGCTCCCTACCACACTCCTTTGCTTGCTGGAGGCTGAATTATGAGTAGCAAATCTTCATTTCTTCGGTTCCTGAAATATCTAGTTCCCAGTATCCATGTAGAATCTTCTCAGAGAATGGCTCAACTCTCCTGCCTGGGAGAAAGGAGCAGAAGGGCTTATTAACAAAGCAAAAGATGGAGCTGAGAGCAAGAGCGAAATTCTACCTTTAAAAAAATCGTAAAAAGGAAAAATTTCCAAAAAAACATGAAGAGACAGGAGCAGAGAGAGACAGAGACCTCAGAGACACAGGGACAGGGATAGAAGGCCAGAAGGGCTCCCTACCACACTAGGTTTGCTTGCTGGAGGCTCAATTATGAGTAGAAAATCTTCATTTCTCCTGTGCCTGAAATATCTAGTTCCCAGTATCCATGTGGATTCTTCTCAGAGAAGGACTCAACTCTCCTGCCTGGGAGAAAGGAGCGGAAGGGCTTATTAACAAAACAAAAGATGGAGCTGAGAGCCAGAGAGAAATTCTACCTTTAAAAAATCGTAAGAAGGAAAAATTACCAAAAAAAATGAGAAGACAGAAGCAGAGAGACAGAGACCTCAGAGACACAGGGACAGGTATAGAAGGCCAGAGTGGCTCCCTACCACACTAGCTTTGCTTGCTGGAGGCTGAATTAAGAGTAGAAAATCTTCATTTCTCCTGTGCCTGAAATATCTAGTTCCCAGTATCCATGTGGATTCTTATCAGAAAATGGCTCAACTCTCCTGCCTGGGAGAAAGGAGCAGAAGGGCTTATTAACAATACAAAAGATGGAGCTGAGAGCCAGAGAGAAATTCTACCTTTAAAGAAATCGTCATAAGGAAAAATTACCAAAAAAACCTGAGGAGATATGAGCAGAGAGAGACAGAGACCTCAGAGACACTGGGACAGGGATAGAAGGACAGAGGGGCTCCCTACCACACTAGCTTTGCTTGCTGGAGTCTGAATTATGAGTAGCAAATCTTCATTTCTCCGGTGCCTGAAATATCTAGTTCCCAGTATCCATGTGGATCCTTCTCAGAGAATGGCTCAAATCTCCTGCCTGGGAGAAAGGAGCAGAAGGGCTTATTAACAAAAGAAAAGCTGGAGCTGAGAGCCAGAGAGAAATTCTACCTTTAAAAAAATCCTAAAAAGGAAAAATTACCAAAAAAACATGAGGAGACAGTAGCAGAGAGAGACAGAGACCTCAGAGACACAGGGACAGGGATAGAAGGCCAGAGGGGCTCCCTACCACACTAGCTTTGCTTGCTGGAGGCTGAAATTTGAGTAGAAAATCTTCATTTCTCCTGTGAGTGAAATATCTAATTCCCAGTATCCATGTGGATACTTCTCAGAGAATGGCTCAACTCTCCTGCCTGGGAGAAAGGAGCAGAAGGGCTTATTAACAAAACAAAAGATGGAGCTGAGAGCCAGAGAGAAATTCTACCTTTAAAAAATCGTAAGAAGGAAAAATTACCAAAAAAAATGAGGAGACAGAAGCAGAGAGACAGAGACCTCAGAGACACAGGCACAGGGATAGAAGGCCAGAGTGGCTCCCTACCACACTAGCTTTGCTTGCTGGAGGCTGAATTAAGAGTAGAAAATCTTCATTTCTCCTGTGCCGTAAATATCTAGTTCCCAGTATCCATGTGGATTCTTCTTAGAGAATGGCTCAACTCTCCTGCCTGGGAGAAAGGAGCAGAAGGGCTTATTAACAATACAAAAGATGGAGCTGAGAGCCAGAGAGAAATTCTACCTTTAAAGAAATCGTAATAAGGAAAAATTACCAAAAAAACCTGAGGAGATATGAGCAGAGAGAGACAGAGACCTCAGAGACACAGGGACATGGATAGAAGGACAGAGGGGCTCCCTACCACACTAGCTTTGCTTGCTGGAGGCTGAATTATGAGTAGCAAATCTTCATTTCTCCGGTGCCTGAAATATCTAGTTCCCAGTATCCATGTGGATCCTTCTCAGAGAATGGCTCAAATTTCCTGCCTGGGAGAAAGGAGCAGAAGTTCTTATTAACAAAAGAAAAGATGGAGCTGAGAGCCAGAGAGAAATTCTACCTTTAAAAAAATCCTAAAAAGAAAAATTAACAAAAAAACATGAGGAGGCAAGAGCAGAGAGAGACAGAGACCTCAGAGACACAGGGACAGGGATAGAAGGCCAGAGGGGCTCCCTACCACACTATCTTTGCTTGCTGCAGGCCGAATTATGAGTAGCAAATCTTCATTTCTCCTGTGCCTGAAATATCTAGTTCCCAGTATCCATGTGGATTCTTCTCAGAGAATGGCTCAACTCTCCTGCCTGGGAGAAAGGAGCAGAAGGGCTTATTAACAAAACAAAAGATGGAGCTGAGAGCCAGAGAGAAATTCTACCTTTAAAAAAATCGTAAAAAGGAAAAATTACCAAAAAAACATGAGGAGACAGGAGCAGAGAGAGACAGAGACCTCAGAGACACAGGGACAGGGATAGAAGGCCAGAGGGGCTCCCTACCACACTGCCTTTGCTTGCTGGAGGCTGAATTATGAGTAGAAAATCTTCAATTCTCTGGTGCCTGAAATAGCTAGTTCACAGTATCCATGTGGATTCTTCTCAGAGAATGGCTGAACTCTCCTGCCTGGGAGAAAGGAGCAGAAGGGCGTATTAACAAAACAAAAGATGGAGCTGAGAGCCAGAGAGAAATTCTACCTTTAAAAAAATCGTAAAAAGGAAAAATTACCAAAAAACATGAGGAGACAGGAGCAGAGAGAGACAGAGACCTCAGAGACACAGGGACAGGGATAGAAGGCCAGAGGGGCTCCCTACCACACTAGCTTTGCTTGCTGGAGGCTGAATTATGAGTAGAAATCTTCATTTCTCCGGTGCATGAAATATCTAGTTTCCAGTATCCATGTGGATTCTTCTCAGAGAATGGCTCAACGCTCCTGCCTGGGAGAAAGGAGCAGAAGGGCTTATTAACAAAACAAAAGATGGAGCTGAGAGCCAAAGAGTAATTCTACCTTTAAAAAAATCGTAAAAAGGAAAAATTACCAAAAAAACATGAGGAGACAGGAGCAGAGAGAGACAGAGACCTCAGAGACACAGGGACAGGGATAGAAGGCCAGAGGGGCTACCTCCCACACTAGCTTTGCTTGCTGGAGGCTGAATTATGAGTAGAAAATCTTCATTTCTCCGGTGCCTGAAATATCCAGTTCCCAGTATCCATGTGGTTACTTCTCAGAGAATGGCTCAACTCTCATGCCTGGGAGAAAGGAGCAGAAGGGCTTATTAACAAAACAAAAGATGCAGCTGAGAGCCAGAGAGAAATTCTACCTTTAAAAAAATCGTAAAAAGGAAAAATTACCAAAAAAACATGAGGAGACAGGAACAGAGAGAGACAGAGACCTCAGAGACACAGGGACAGGGATAGAAGGCCAGAGGGGCTCCCTACCACACTAGCTTTGCTTGCTGGAGGGTGAATTATGAGTAGAAATCTTCATTTCTCCGGTGCATGAAATATCTAGTTCCCAGTATCCATGTGGATACTTCTCAGAGAATGGCTCAATGCTCCTGCCTGGGAGAAAGGAGCTGAAGGGCTTATTAACAAAACAAAACATGGAGCTGAGAGCCAGAGAGTAATTCTACCTTTAAAACAATCGTAAAAAGGAAAAATTTCCAAAAAAACATGAGGAGACAGGAGCAGAGAGAGACAGATACCTCAGAGACACAGGGACAGGGATAGAAGGAAAGAGGGGCTCCCTACCACACTCCTTTGCTTGCTGGAGGCTGAATTATGAGTAGCAAATCTTCATTTCTTCGGTTCCTGAAATATCTAGTTCCCAGTATCCATGTAGATTCTTCTCAGAGAATGGCTCAACTCTCCTGCCTGGGAGAAAGGAGCAGAAGGGCTTATTAACAAAGCAAAAGATGGAGCTGAGAGCAAGGGAGAAATTCTACCTTTAAAAAATCGTAAAAAGGAAAAATTACCAAAAAAACATGAAGAGACAGGAGCAGAGAGAGACAGAGACCTCAGAGACACAGGGACAGGGATAGAAGGCCAGAGGGGCTCCCTACCACACTAGCTTTGCTTGCTGGAGGCTGAAATTTGAGTAGAAAATCTTCATTTCTCCTGTGCCTGAAATATCTAATTCCCAGTATCCATGTGGATACTTCTCAGAGAATGGCTCAACTCTCCTGCCTGGGAGAAAGGAGCAGAAGGGCTTATTAACAAAACAAAAGATGGAGCTGAGAGCCAGAGAGAAATTCTACGTTTAAATAAATCGTAAAAAGGAAAAATTACCAAAAAAACATGAGGAGACAGGAGCAGAGTGAGACTGAGAACTCAGAAATACAGGGACAGGGATAGAAGGCCAGAGGGGCTCCCTACCACACTAGCTTTGCTTGCTGGAGGCTGAATTACGAGTAGAAAATCTTCATTTCTCCGGTGCCTGAAATATCTAGTTCCCAGTATCCATGTTGACTCTTCTGAGAGAATCGCTCAACTCTCCTGCCTGGGAGAAAGGAGCAGAAGGGCTTATTAACAAAACAAAAGATGGAGCTGAGAGCCAGAGAGAAATTCTACCTTTAAAAAAATCGTAAAAAGGAAAAATTACCAAAAAAACATGAGGAGACAGGAGCAGAGAGAGACAGAGACCTCAGAGACACAGGGACAGGGATAGAAGGACAGAGGGGCTCCCTACCACCCTGCCTTTGCTTGCTGGATGCTGAATTATGAGTAGAAAATCTTCATTTCTCCGGTGCCTGAAATAGCTATTTCCAGTATCCATGTGGATTCTTCTCAGAGAATGGCTGAACTCTCCTGCCTGGGAGAAAGGAGCAGAAGGGCTTATTAACAAAACAAAAGATGGAGCTGAGAGCCAGAGAGAAATTCTACCTTTAAAAAATCGTAAGAAGGAAAAATTACCAAAAAAATGAGGAGACAGAAGCAGAGAGACAGAGACCTCAGAGACACAGGGACAGGGATAGAAGGCCAGAGTGGCTCCCTACCACACTAGCTTTGCTTGCTGGAGGCTGAATTAAGAGTAGAAAATCTTCATTTCTCCTGTGCCGTAAAATCTAGTTCCCAGTATCCATGTGGATTCTTCTCAGAGAATGGCTCAACTCTCCTGCCTGGGAGAAAGGAGCAGAAGGGCTTATTAACAATACAAAAGATGGAGCTGAGAGCCAGAGAGAAATTCTACCTTTAAAGAAATCGTAATAAGGAAAAATTACCAAAAAAACATGAGGAGATATGAGCAGAGAGAGACAGAGACCTCAGAGACACAGGGACAGGGATAGAAGGACAGAGGTGCTCCCTACCACACTAGCTTTGCTTGCTGGAGGCTGAATTATGAGTAGCAAATCTTCATTTCTCCGGTGCCTGAAATATCTAGTTCCCAGTATCCATGTGGATCCTTCTCAGAGAATGGCTCAAATTTCCTGCCTGGGAGAAAGGAGCAGAAGGTCTTATTAACAAAAGAAAAGACGGAGCTGAGAGTCAGAGAGAAATTCTACCTTTAAAAAAATCCTAAAAAGAAAAATTAAAAAAAAAACATGAGGAGACAAGAGCAGAGAGAGACAGAGACCTCAGAGACACAGGGACAGGGATAGAAGGCCAGAGGGGCTCCCTACCACACTATCTTTGCTTGCTGCAGGCTGAATTATGAGTAGCAAATCTTCATTTCTCCTGTGCCTGAAATATCTAGTTCCCAGTATCCATGTGGATTCTTCTCAGAGAATGGCTCAACTCTCCTGCCTGGGAGAAAGGAGCAGAAGGGCTTATTAACAAAACAAAAGATGGAGCTGAGAGCCAGAGAGAAATTCTACCTTTAAAAAAATCGTAAAAAGGAAAAATTACCAAAAAAACATGAGGAGACAGGAGCAGAGAGAGACAGAGACCTCAGAGACACAGGGACAGGGATAGAAGGCCAGAGGGGCTCCCTACCACACTGCCTTTGCTTGCTGGAGGCTGAATTATGAGTAGAAAATCTTCAATTCTCTGGTGCCTGAAATAGCTAGTTCACAGTATCCATGTGGATTCTTCTCAGATAATGGCTGAACTCTCCTGCCTGGGAGAAAGGAGCAGAAGGGCGTATTAACAAAACAAAAGATGGAGCTGAGAGCCAGAGAGAAATTCTACCTTTAAAAAAATCGTAAAAAGGAAAAATTACCAAAAAAACATGAGGAGACAGGAGCAGAGAGAGACAGAGACCTCAGAGACACAGGGACAGGGATAGAAGGCCAGAGGGGCTCCCTACCACACTAGCTTTGCTTGCTGGAGGGTGAATTATGAGTAGAAATCTTCATTTCTCCGGTGCATGAAATATCTAGTTCCCAGTATCCATGTGGATTCTTCTCAGAGAATGGCTCAATGCTCCTGCCTGGGAGAAAGGAGCTGAAGGGCTTATTAACAAAGCAAAACATGGAGCTGAGAGCCAGAGAGTAATTCTACCTTTAAAACAATCGTAAAAAGGAAAAATTTCCAAAAAAACATGAGGAGACAGGAGCAGAGAGAGACAGATACCTCAGAGACACAGGGACAGGGATAGAAGGCCAGAGGGGCTCCCTACCACACTCCTTTGCTTGCTGGAGGCTGAATTATGAGTAGCAAATCTTCATTTCTTCGGTTCCTGAAATATCTAGTTCCCAGTATCCATGTAGATTCTTCTCAGAGAATGGCTCAACTCTCCTGCCTGGGAGAAAGGAGCAGAAAGGCTTATTAACAAAACAAAAGATGGAGCTGAGAGCAAGAGAGAAATTCTACCTTTAAAAAAATCGTAAAAAGGAAAAATTACCAAAAAAACATGAAGAGACAGGAGCAGAGAGAGACAGAGACCTCAGAGACACAGGGACAGTGATAGAAGGACAGAGGTGCTCCCTACCACACTAGCTTTGCTTGCTGGAGGCTCAATTATGAGTAGAAAATCTTCATTTCTCCTGTGCCTGAAATATCTAGTTCCCAGTATCCATGTGGATCCTTCTCAGAGAAGGACTCAACTCTCCTGCCTGGGAGAAAGGAGCAGAAGGGCTTATTAACAAAACAAAAGATGGAGCTGAGAGCCAGAGAGAAATTCTACCTTTAAAAAATCGTAAGAAGGAAAAATTACCAAAAAAAATGAGAAGACAGAAGCAGAGAGACAGAGACCTCAGAGACACAGGGACAGGTATAGAAGGCCAGAGTGGCTCCCTACCACACTAGCTTTGCTTGCTGGAGGCTGAATTAAGAGTAGAAAATCTTCATTTCTCCTGTGCCTGAAATATCTAGTTCCCAGTATCCATGTTGATTCTTATCAGAAAATGGCTCAACTCTCCTGCCTGGGAGAAAGGAGCAGAAGGGCTTATTAACAATACAAAAGATGGAGCTGAGAGCCAGAGAGAAATTCTACCTTTAAAGAAATCGTCATAAGGAAAAATTACCAAAAAAACCTGAGGAGATATGAGCAGAGAGAGACAGAGACCTCAGAGACACTGGGACAGGGATAGAAGGACAGAGGTGCTCCCTACCACACTAGCTTTGCTTGCTGGAGTCTGAACTATGAGTAGCAAATCTTCATTTCTCCGGTGCCTGAAATATCTAGTTCCCAGTATCCATGTGGATCCTTCTCAGAGAATGGCTCAAATCTCCTGCCTGGGAGAAAGGAGCAGAAGGGCTTATTAACAAAAGAAAAGATGGAGCTGAGAGCCAGAGAGAAATTCTACCTTTAAAAAAATCCTAAAAAGAAAAATTACCAAAAAAACATGAAGAGACAAGAGCAGAGAGAGACAGAGACCTCAGAGACACAGGGACAGGGATAGAAGGCCAGAGGGGCTCCCTACCACACTATCTTTGCTTGCTGCAGGCTGAATTATGAGTAGCAAATCTTCATTTCTCCTGTGCCTGAAATATCTAGTTCCCAGTATCCATGTGGATTCTTCTTAGATAATGGCTCAACTCTCCTGCCTTGGAGAAAGGAGCAGAAGGGCTTATTAACAAAACAAAATATGGAGCTGAGAGCCAGAGAGAAATTCTATCTTTAAAAAAATCGTAAAAATGAAAAATTTCCAAAAAAACATGAGGAGACAGGAGCAGAGAGAGACAGAGACCTCAGAGACACAGGGACAGGGATAGAAGGCCAGAGGGGCTACCTCCCACACTAGCTTTGCTTGCTGGAGGCTGAATTATGAGTAGATAATCTTCATTTCTCCGGTGCCTGAAATATCCAGTTCCCAGAATCCATGTGGATTCTTCTCAGAGAATGGCTCAACTTTCCTGCCTGGGAGAAAGGAGCAGAAGGGCTTATTAACAAAACAAAAGATGGAGCTGAGAGCCAGAGAGAAATTCTACCTTTAAAAAAATCGTAAAAAGGAAAAATTACCAAAAAAACATGAGGAGACAGGAGCAGAGAGAGACAGAGACCTCAGAGACACAGGGACAGGGATAGAAGGACAGAGGGGCGCCCTACCACACTAGCTTTGCTTGCTGGAGGCTGAAATTTGAGTAGAAAATCTTCATTTCTCCTGTGCCTGAAATATCTAATTCCCAGTATCCATGTGGATACTTCTCAGAGAATGGCTCAACTCTCCTGCCTGGGAGAAAGGAGCAGAAGGGCTTATTAACAAAACAAAAGATGGAGCTGAGAGCCAGAGAGAAATTCTACCTTTAAAAAAATCGTAAAAAGGAAAAATTACCAAAAAAACATGAGGAGACAGGAGCAGAGTGAGACTGAGACCTCAGAAACACAGGGACAGGGATAGAAGGCCAGAGGGGCTCCCTACCACACTAGCTTTGCTTGCTGGAGGCTGAATTACGAGTAGAAAATCTTCATTTCTCCGGTGCCTGAAATATCTAGTTCCCAGTATCAATGTTGACTCTTCTGAGAGAATGGCTCAACTCTCCTGCCTGGGAGAAAGGAGCAGAAGGGCTTATTAACAAAACAAAAGATGGAGCTGAGAGCCAGAGAGAAATTCTACCTTTAAAAAAATCCTAAAACGAAAAATTAACAAAAAAACAGGAGGAGACAAGAGCAGAGAGAGACAGAGACCTCAGAGACACAGGGACAGGGATAGAAGGCCAGAGGGGCTCCCTACCACACTATCTTTGCTTGCTGCAGGCTGAATTATGAGTAGCAAATCTTCATTTCTCCTGTGCCTGAAATATCTAGTTCCCAGTATCCATGTGGATTCTTCTCAGAGAATGGCTCAACTCTCCTGCCTGGGAGAAAGGAGCAGAAGGGCTTATTAACAAAACAAAAGATGGAGCTGAGAGCAAGAGAGAAATTCTACCTTTAAAAAAATCGTAAAAAGGAAAAATTACCAAAAAAACATGAGGAGACAGGAGCAGAGAGAGACAGAGACCTCAGAGACACAGGGACAGGGATAGAAGGCCAGAAGTGCTCCCTACCACACTAGCTTTGCTTGCTGGAGGCTCAATTATGAGTAGAAAATCTTCATTTCTCCTGTGCCTGAAATATCTAATTCCCAGTATCCATGTGGATACTTCTCAGAGAATGGCTCAACTCTCCTGCCTGGGAGAAAGGAGCAGAAGGGCTTATTAACAAAACAATAGATGGAGCTGAGAGCCAGAGAGAAATTCTACCTTTAAAAAAATCGTAAAAAGGAAAAATTACCAAAAAAACATGAGGAGACAGGAGCAGAGTGAGACTGAGACCTCAGAAACACAGGGACAGGGATAGAAGGCCAGAGGGGCTCCCTACCACACTAGCTTTGCTTGCTGGAGGCTGAATTACGAGTAGAAAATCTTCATTTCTCCGGTGCCTGAAATATCTAGTTCCCAGTATCCATGTTGACTCTTCTGAGAGAATGGCTCAACTCTCCTGCCTGGGAGAAAGGAGCAGAAGGGCTTATTAACAAAACAAAAGATGGAGCTGAGAGCCAAGGAGAAATTCTTCCTTTAAAAAAATCGTAAAAAGGAAAAATTACCAAAAAATATGCGGAGACAGGAGCAGAGAGAGACAGAGACCTCAGAGACAAAGGGACAGGGATAGGAGGACAGAGGGGCTCCCTACCACACTAGCTTTGCTTGCTGGAGGCTGAATTATGAGGAGAAAATCTTCATTTCTCCTATGCCCTGAAATATCTAGTTCCCAGTATCCATGTGGATACTTCTCAGAGAATGGCTCAACTCTCCTGCCTGGGAGAAAGGAGCAGAAGGGCTTATTAACAAAACAAAATATGGAGCTGAGAGCCAGAGAGAAATTCTTCCTTTAAAAAATCGTAAGAAGGAAAAATTACCAAAAAAAATGAGGAGACAGACGCAGAGAGACAGAGACCTCAGAGACAAAGGGACAGGGATAGAAGGCAAGAGTGGCTCCCTACCACACTAGCTTTGCTTGCTGGAGGCTGAATTAAGAGTAGAAAATCTTCATTTCTCCTGTGCCTGAAATATCTAGTTCCCAGTATACATGTGGATTCTTCTCAGAGAATGGCTCAACTCTCCTGCCTGGGAGAAAGGAGCAGAAGGGCTTATTAACAAAATAAAGATGGAGCTGAGAGCCAGAGAGAAATTCTACCTTTAAAAAAATCGTAAAAAGGAAAAATTACCAAAAAAACATGAGGAGACAGGAGCAGAGAGAGACAGAGACCTCAGAGACACAGGGACAGGGATAGAAGGCCAGAGGGGCTCCCTACCACACCAGCTTTGCTTGCTGGAGGCTGAATTATGAGTAGAAAATCTTCATTTCTCCTGTGCCTGAAATATCTAGTTCCCAGTATCCATGTGGATACTTCCCAGAGAATGGCTCAACACTTCTGCCTGGGAGAAAGGATCAGAAGGGCTTATTAACAAAAGAAAAGATTGAGCTGAGAGCCAGAGAGAAATTCTACCTTTAAAAAAATCGGAAAAAAGAAAAATTACCAAAAAAACATGAGGAGACAGGAGCAGAGAGAGACAGAGACCTCAGAGACACAGGGACAGGGATAGAAGGCAAGAGGGGCTACGTACCACACTAGCTTTGCTTGCTGGAGGCTGAATTAGAGTAGAAAATCTTCATTTCTCCGGTGCCTGAAATATCTAGTTCCCAGTATCCATGTGGATTCTTCTCAGAGAATGGCTCAACTCTCCTGCCTGGGAGAAAGGAGCAGAGGGGCTTATTAACAAAACAAAAGATGGAGCTGAGAGCCAGAGAGAAATTCTACCTTTAAAAAAATCGTAAAAAGGAAAAATTACCAAAAAAACATGAGGAGACAGGAGCAGAGAGAGACAGAGACCTCAGAGACACACGGACAGGGATAGAAGGCCAGAGGGGCTCCCTACCACACTGCCTTTGCTTGCTGGAGGCTGAATTATGAGTAGAAAATCTTCATTTCTCCTGTGCCTGAAATAGCTAGTTCCCAGTATAAATGTGGATTCTTCTCAGAGAATGGCTGAACTCTCCTGCCTGGGAGAAAGCAGCAGAAGGGCGTATTAACAAAACAAAAGATGGAGCTGAGAGCCAGAGAGAAATTCTACCTTTAAAAAAATCGTAAAAAGAAAAATTACCAAAAAAACATGAGGAGACAGGAGCAGAGAGAGACAGAGACCTCAAAGACACAGAGACAGGATTAGAAGGCCAGAGGGGCTCCCTACCACACTAGCTTTGCTTGCTGGAGGCTGAAATTTGAGTAGAAAATCTTCATTTCTCCTGTGCCTGAAATATCTAATTCCCAGTATCCATGTGGATACTTCTCAGAGAATGGCTCAACTCTCCTGCCTGGGAGAAAGGAGCAGAAGGGCTTATTAACAAAACAAAAGAGGGAGCTGAGAGCCAGAGAGAAATTCTACCTTTAAAAAATCGTAAGAAGGAAAAATTACCAAAAAAAATGAGGAGACAGAAGCAGAGAGACAGAGACCTCAGAGACACAGGGACAGGGATAGAAGGCCAGAGGGGCTCCCTACCACCCTGCCTTTGCTTGCTGGAGACTGAATTATGAGTAGAAAATCTTCATTTCTCCGGTGCCTTAAATAGCTATTTCCAGTATCCATGTGGATTCTTCTCAGAGAATGGCTGAACTCTCCTGCCTGGGAGAAAGGAGCAGAAGGGCTTATTAACAAAACAAAAGATGGAGCTGAGAGCCAGAGAGAAATTATACCTTTAAAAAATCGTAAGAAGGAAAAATTATCAAAAAAAATGAGGAGACAGAAGCAGAGAGACAGAGACCTCAGAGACACAGGGACAGGGATAGAAGGCCAGAGTGGCTCCCTACCACACTAGCTTTGCTTGCTGGAGGCTGAATTAAGAGTAGAAAATCTTCATTTCTCCTGTGCCGTAAATATCTAGTTCCCAGTATCCATGTGGATTCTTCTCAGAGAATGGCTCAACTCTCCTGCCTGGGAGAAAGGAGCAGAAGTGCTTATTAACAATACAAAAGATGGAGCTGAGAGCCAGAGAGAAATTCTACCTTTAAAAAAATCGTAAAAAGGAAAAATTACCAAAAAAACACGAGGAGACAGGAGCAGAGAGAGACAGAGACCTCAGAGACACAGGGACAGGGATAGAAGGACAGAGGGGCGCCCTACCACACTAGCTTTGCTTGCTGGAGGCTGAAATTTGAGTAGAAAATCTTCATTTCTCCTGTGCCTGAAATATCTAATTCCCAGTATCCATGTGGATACTTCTCAGAGAATGGCTCAACTCTCCTGCCTGGGAGAAAGGAGCAGAAGGGCTTATTAACAAAACAAAAGATGGAGCTGAGAGCCAGAGAGAAATTCTACCTTTAAAAAAATCGTAAAAAGGAAAAATTACCAAAAAAACATGAGGAGACAGGAGCAGAGTGAGACTGAGACCTCAGAAACACAGGGACAGGGATAGAAGGCCAGAGGGGCTCCCTACCACACTAGCTTTGCTTGCTGGAGGCTGAATTACGAGTAGAAAATCTTCATTTCTCCGGTGCCTGAAATATCTAGTTCCCAGTATCCATGTTGACTCTTCTGAGAGAATGGCTCAACTCTCCTGCCTGGGAGAAAGGAGCAGAAGGGCTTATTAACAAAACAAAAGATGGAGCTGAGAGCCAGAGAGAAATTCTACCTTTAAAAAAATCCTAAAACGAAAAATTAACAAAAAAACATGAGGAGACAAGAGCAGAGAGAGACAGAGACCTCAGAGACACAGGGACAGGGATAGAAGGCCAGAGGGGCTCCCTACCACACTATCTTTGCTTGCTGCAGGCTGAATTATGAGTAGCAAATCTTCATTTCTCCTGTGCCTGAAATATCTAGTTCCCAGTATCCATGTGGATTCTTCTCAGAGAATGGCTCAACTCTCCTGCCTGGGAGAAAGGAGCAGAAGGGCTTATTAACAAAACAAAAGATGGAGCTGAGAGCAAGAGAGAAATTCTACCTTTAAAAAAATCGTAAAAAGGAAAAATTACCAAAAAAACATGAGGAGACAGGAGCAGAGAGAGACAGAGACCTCAGAGACACAGGGACAGGGATAGAAGGCCAGAAGTGCTCCCTACCACACTAGCTTTGCTTGCTGGAGGCTCAATTATGAGTAGAAAATCTTCATTTCTCCTGTGCCTGAAATATCTAATTCCCAGTATCCATGTGGATACTTCTCAGAGAATGGCTCAACTCTCCTGCCTGGGAGAAAGGAGCAGAAGGGCTTATTAACAAAACAATAGATGGAGCTGAGAGCCAGAGAGAAATTCTACCTTTAAAAAAATCGTAAAAAGGAAAAATTACCAAAAAAACATGAGGAGACAGGAGCAGAGTGAGACTGAGACCTCAGAAACACAGGGACAGGGATAGAAGGCCAGAGGGGCTCCCTACCACACTAGCTTTGCTTGCTGGAGGCTGAATTACGAGTAGAAAATCTTCATTTCTCCGGTGCCTGAAATATCTAGTTCCCAGTATCCATGTTGACTCTTCTGAGAGAATGGCTCAACTCTCCTGCCTGGGAGAAAGGAGCAGAAGGGCTTATTAACAAAACAAAAGATGGAGCTGAGAGCCAAGGAGAAATTCTTCCTTTAAAAAAATCGTAAAAAGGAAAAATTACCAAAAAATATGCGGAGACAGGAGCAGAGAGAGACAGAGACCTCAGAGACAAAGGGACAGGGATAGGAGGACAGAGGGGCTCCCTACCACACTAGCTTTGCTTGCTGGAGGCTGAATTATGAGTAGAAAATCTTCATTTCTCCTATGCCCTGAAATATCTAGTTCCCAGTATCCATGTGGATACTTCTCAGAGAATGGCTCAACTCTCCTGCCTGGGAGAAAGGAGCAGAAGGGCTTATTAACAAAACAAAATATGGAGCTGAGAGCCAGAGAGAAATTTTTCTTTTAAAAAATCGTAAGAAGGAAAAATTACCAAAAAAAATGAGGAGACAGACGCAGAGAGACAGAGACCTCAGAGACAAAGGGACAGGGATAGAAGGCAAGAGTGGCTCCCTACCACACTAGCTTTGCTTGCTGGAGGCTGAATTAAGAGTAGAAAAATCTTCATTTCTCCTGTGCCTGAAATATCTAGTTCCCAGTATCCATGTGGATTCTTCTCAGAGAATGGCTCAACTCTCCTGCCTGGGAGAAAGGAGCAGAAGGGCTTATTAACAAAATAAAGATGGAGCTGAGAGCCAGAGAGAAACTCTACCTTTAAAAAAATCGTAAAAAGGAAAAATTACCAAAAAAACATGAGGAGACAGGAGCAGAGAGAGACAGAGACCTCAGAGACACAGGGACAGGGATAGAAGGCCAGAGGGGCTCCCTACCACACCAGCTTTGCTTGCTGGAGGCTGAATTATGAGTAGAAAATCTTCATTTCTCCTGTGCCTGAAATATCTAGTTCCCAGTATCCATGTGGATACTTCCCAGAGAATGGCTCAACTCTTCTGCCTGGGAGAAAGGAGCAGAAGGGCTTATTAACAAAAGAAAAGATTGAGCTGAGAGCCAGAGAGAAATTCTACCTTTAAAAAAATCCTAAAAAGAAAAATTACCAAAAAAACATGAGGAGACAAGAGCAGAGAGAGACAGAGACCTCAGAGACACAGGGACAGGGATAGAAGGCCAGAGGGGCTCCCTACCACACTATCTTTGCTTGCTGCAGGCCGAATTATGAGTAGCAAATCTTCATTTCTCCTGTGCCTGAAATATCTAGTTCCCAGTATCCATGTGGATTCTTCTCAGAGAATGGCTCAAATCTCCTGCCTGGGAGAAAGGAGCAGAAGGGCTTATTAACAAAACAAAAGATGGAGCTGAGAGCCAGAGAGAAATTCTACCTTTAAAAAAATCGTAAAAAGGAAAAATTACCAAAAAAACATGAGGAGACAGGAGCAGAGAGAGACAGAGACCTCAGAGACACAGGGACAGGGATAGAAGGCCAGAGGGGCTCCCTACCACACTGCCTTTGCTTGCTGGAGGCTGAATTATGAGTAGAAAATCTTCAATTCTCTGGTGCCTGAAATAGCTAGTTCACAGTATCCATGTGGATTCTTCTCAGAGAATGGCTGAACTCTCCTGCCTGGGAGAAAGGAGCAGAAGGGCGTATTAACAAAACAAAAGATGGAGCTGAGAGCCAGAGAGAAATTCTACCTTTAAAAAAATCGTAAAAAGGAAAAATTACCAAAAAACATGAGGAGACAGGAGCAGAGAGAGACAGAGACCTCAGAGACACAGGGACAGGGATAGAAGGCCAGAGGGGCTCCCTACCACACTAGCTTTGCTTGCTGGAGGCTGAATTATGAGTAGAAATCTTCATTTCTCCGGTGCATGAAATATCTAGTTTCCAGTATCCATGTGGATTCTTCTCAGAGAATGGCTCAACGCTCCTGCCTGGGAGAAAGGAGCAGAAGGGCTTATTAACAAAACAAAAGATGGAGCTGAGAGCCAAAGAGTAATTCTACCTTTAAAAAAATCGTAAAAAGGAAAAATTACCAAAAAAACATGAGGAGACAGGAGCAGAGAGAGACAGAGACCTCAGAGACACAGGGACAGGGATAGAAGGCCAGAGGGGCTACCTCCCACACTAGCTTTGCTTGCTGGAGGCTGAATTATGAGTAGAAAATCTTCATTTCTCCGGTGCCTGAAATATCCAGTTCCCAGTATCCATGTGGATACTTCTCAGAGAATGGCTCAACGCTCATGCCTGGGAGAAAGGAGCAGAAGGGCTTATTAACAAAACAAAAGATGCAGCTGAGAGCCAAAGAGAAATTCTACCTTTAAAAAAATCGTAAAAAGGAAAAATTACCAAAAAAACATGAGGAGACAGGAACAGAGAGAGACAGAGACCTCAGAGACACAGAGACAGGGATAGAAGGCCAGAGGGGCTCCCTACCACACTAGCTTTGCTTGCTGGAGGGTGAATTATGAGTAGAAATCTTCATTTCTCCGGTGCATGAAATATCTAGTTCCCAGTATCCATGTGGATACTTCTCAGAGAATGGCTCAATGCTCCTGCCTGGGAGAAAGGAGCTGAAGGGCTTATTAACAAAACAAAACATGGAGCTGAGAGCCAGAGAGTAATTCTACCTTTAAAACAATCGTAAAAAGGAAAAATTTCCAAAAAAACATGAGGAGACAGGAGCAGAGAGAGACAGATACCTCAGAGACACAGGGACAGGGATAGAAGGAAAGAGGGGCTCCCTACCACACTCCTTTGCTTGCTGGAGGCTGAATTATGAGTAGCAAATCTTCATTTCTTCGGTTCCTGAAATATCTAGTTCCCAGTATCCATGTAGATTCTTCTCAGAGAATGGCTCAACTCTCCTGCCTGGGAGAAAGGAGCAGAAGGGCTTATTAACAAAACAAAAGATGGAGCTGAGAGCAAGGGAGAAATTCTACCTTTAAAAAATCGTAAAAAGGAAAAATTACCAAAAAAACATGAAGAGACAGGAGCAGAGAGAGACAGAGACCTCAGAGACACAGGGACAGGGATAGAAGGCCAGAGGGGCTCCCTACCACACTAGCTTTGCTTGCTGGAGGCTGAAATTTGAGTAGAAAATCTTCATTTCTCCTGTGCCTGAAATATCTAATTCCCAGTATCCATGTGGATACTTCTCAGAGAATGGCTCAACTCTCCTGCCTGGGAGAAAGGAGCAGAAGGGCTTATTAACAAAACAAAAGATGGAGCTGAGAGCCAGAGAGAAATTCTACGTTTAAATAAATCGTAAAAAGGAAAAATTACCAAAAAAACATGAGGAGACAGGAGCAGAGTGAGACTGAGACCTCAGAAATACAGGGACAGGGATAGAAGGCCAGAGGGGCTCCCTACCACACTAGCTTTGCTTGCTGGAGGCTGAATTACGAGTAGAAAATCTTCATTTCTCCGGTGCCTGAAATATCTAGTTCCCAGTATCCATGTTGACCCTTCTGAGAGAATCGCTCAACTCTCCTGCCTGGGAGAAAGGAGCAGAAGGGCTTATTAACAAAACAAAAGATGGAGCTGAGAGCCAGAGAGAAATTCTACCTTTAAAAAAATCGTAAAAAGGAAAAATTACCAAAAAAACATGAGGAGACAGGAGCAGAGAGAGACAGAGACCTCAGAGACACAGGGACAGGGATAGAAGGACAGAGGGGCTCCCTACCACCCTGCCTTTGCTTGCTGGATGCTGAATTATGAGTAGAAAATCTTCATTTCTCCGGTGCCTGAAATAGCTATTCCCAGTATCCATGTGGATTCTTCTCAGATAATGGCTGAACTCTCCTGCCTGGGAGAAAGGAGCAGAAGGGCTTATTAACAAAACAAAAGATGGAGCTGAGAGCCAGAGAGAAATTCTACCTTTAAAAAATCGTAAGAAGGAAAAATTACCAAAAAAATGAGGAGACAGAAGCAGAGAGACAGAGACCTCAGAGACACAGGGACAGGGATAGAAGGCCAGAGTGGCTCCCTACCACACTAGCTTTGCTTGCTGGAGGCTGAATTAAGAGTAGAAAATCTTCATTTCTCCTGTGCCGTAAAATCTAGTTCCCAGTATCCATGTGGATTCTTCTCAGAGAATGGCTCAACTCTCCTGCCTGGGAGAAAGGAGCAGAAGGGCTTATTAACAATACAAAAGATGGAGCTGAGAGCCAGAGAGAAATTCTACCTTTAAAGAAATCGTAATAAGGAAAAATTACCAAAAAAACATGAGGAGATATGAGCAGAGAGAGACAGAGACCTCAGAGACACAGGGACAGGGATAGAAGGACAGAGGTGCTCCCTACCACACTAGCTTTGCTTGCTGGAGGCTGAATTATGAGTAGCAAATCTTCATTTCTCCGGTGCCTGAAATATCTAGTTCCCAGTATCCATGTGGATCCTTCTCAGAGAATGGCTCAAATTTCCTGCCTGGGAGAAAGGAGCAGAAGGTCTTATTAACAAAAGAAAAGACGGAGCTGAGAGTCAGAGAGAAATTCTACCTTTAAAAAAATCCTAAAAAGAAAAATTAAAAAAAAAACATGAGGAGACAAGAGCAGAGAGAGACAGAGACCTCAGAGACACAGGGACAGGGATAGAAGGCCAGAGGGGCTCCCTACCACACTATCTTTGCTTGCTGCAGGCTGAATTATGAGTAGCAAATCTTCATTTCTCCTGTGCCTGAAATATCTAGTTCCCAGTATCCATGTGGATTCTTCTCAGAGAATGGCTGAACTCTCCTGCCTGGGAGAAAGGAGCAGAAGGGCGTATTAACAAAACAAAAGATGGAGCTGAGAGCCAGAGAGAAATTCTACCTTTAAAAAAATCGTAAAAAGGAAAAATTACCAAAAAAACATGAGGAGACAGGAGCAGAGAGAGACAGAGACCTCAGAGACACAGGGACAGGGATAGAAGGCCAGAGGGGCTCCCTACCACACTAGCTTTGCTTGCTGGAGGGTGAATTATGAGTAGAAATCTTCATTTCTCCGGTGCATGAAATATCTAGTTCCCAGTATCCATGTGGATTCTTCTCAGAGAATGGCTCAATGCTCCTGCCTGGGAGAAAGGAGCTGAAGGGCTTATTAACAAAGCAAAACATGGAGCTGAGAGCCAGAGAGTAATTCTACCTTTAAAACAATCGTAAAAAGGAAAAATTTCCAAAAAAACATGAGGAGACAGGAGCAGAGAGAGACAGATACCTCAGAGACACAGGGACAGGGATAGAAGGCGAGAGGGGCTCCCTACCACACTCCTTTGCTTGCTGGAGGCTGAATTATGAGTAGCAAATCTTCATTTCTTCGGTTTCTGAAATATCTAGTTCCCAGTATCCATGTAGATTCTTCTCAGAGAATGGCTCAACTCTCCTGCCTGGGAGAAAGGAGCAGAAGGGCTTATTAACAAAACAAAAGATGGAGCTGAGAGCAAGAGAGAAATTCTACCATTAAAAAAATCGTAAAAAGGAAAAATTACCAAAAAAACATGAAGAGACAGGAGCAGAGAGAGACAGAGACCTCAGAGACACAGGGACAGTGATAGAAGGACAGAGGTGCTCCCTACCACACTAGCTTTGCTTGCTGGAGGCTCAATTATGAGTAGAAAATCTTCATTTCTCCTGTGCCTGAAATATCTAGTTCCCAGTATCCATGTGGATCCTTCTCAGAGAAGGACTCAACTCTCCTGCCTGGGAGAAAGGAGCAGAAGGGCTTATTAACAAAACAAAAGATGGAGCTGAGAGCCAGAGAGAAATTCTACCTTTAAAAAATCGTAAGAAGGAAAAATTACCAAAAAAAATGAGAAGACAGAAGCAGAGAGACAGAGACCTCAGAGACACAGGGACAGGTATAGAAGGCCAGAGTGGCTCCCTACCACACTAGCTTTGCTTGCTGGAGGCTGAATTAAGAGTAGAAAATCTTCATTTCTCCTGTGCCTGAAATATCTAGTTCCCAGTATCCATGTTGATTCTTATCAGAAAATGGCTCAACTCTCCTGCCTGGGAGAAAGGAGCAGAAGGGCTTATTAACAATACAAAAGATGGAGCTGAGAGCCAGAGAGAAATTCTACCTTTAAAGAAATCGTCATAAGGAAAAATTACCAAAAAAACCTGAGGAGATATGAGCAGAGAGAGACAGAGACCTCAGAGACACTGGGACAGGGATAGAAGGACAGAGGGGCTCCCTACCACACTAGCTTTGCTTGCTGGAGTCTGAACTATGAGTAGCAAATCTTCATTTCTCCGGTGCCTGAAATATCTAGTTCCCAGTATCAATGTTGACTCTTCTGAGAGAATGGCTCAACTCTCCTGCCTGGGAGAAAGGAGCAGAAGGGCTTATTAACAAAACAAAAGATGGAGCTGAGAGCCAGAGAGAAATTCTACCTTTAAAAAAATCCTAAAACGAAAAATTAACAAAAAAACAGGAGGAGACAAGAGCAGAGAGAGACAGAGACCTCAGAGACACAGGGACAGGGATAGAAGGCCAGAGGGGCTCCCTACCACACTATCTTTGCTTGCTGCAGGCTGAATTATGAGTAGCAAATCTTCATTTCTCCTGTGCCTGAAATATCTAGTTCCCAGTATCCATGTGGATTCTTCTCAGAGAATGGCTCAACTCTCCTGCCTGGGAAAAAGGAGCAGAAGGGCTTATTAACAAAACAAAAGATGGAGCTGAGAGCAAGAGAGAAATTCTACCTTTAAAAAAATCGTAAAAAGGAAAAATTACCAAAAAAACATGAGGAGACAGGAGCAGAGAGAGACAGAGACCTCAGAGACACAGGGACAGGGATAGAAGGCCAGAAGTGCTCCCTACCACACTAGCTTTGCTTGCTGGAGGCTCAATTATGAGTAGAAAATCTTCATTTCTCCTGTGCCTGAAATATCTAATTCCCAGTATCCATGTGGATACTTCTCAGAGAATGGCTCAACTCTCCTGCCTGGGAGAAAGGAGCAGAAGGGCTTATTAACAAAACAATAGATGGAGCTGAGAGCCAGAGAGAAATTCTACCTTTAAAAAAATCGTAAAAAGGAAAAATTACCAAAAAAACATGAGGAGACAGGAGCAGAGTGAGACTGAGACCTCAGAAACACAGGGACAGGGATAGAAGGCCAGAGGGGCTCCCTACCACACTAGCTTTGCTTGCTGGAGGCTGAATTACGAGTAGAAAATCTTCATTTCTCCGGTGCCTGAAATATCTAGTTCCCAGTATCCATGTTGACTCTTCTGAGAGAATGGCTCAACTCTCCTGCCTGGGAGAAAGGAGCAGAAGGGCTTATTAACAAAACAAAAGATGGAGCTGAGAGCCAAGGAGAAATTCTTCCTTTAAAAAAATCGTAAAAAGGAAAAATTACCAAAAAATATGCGGAGACAGGAGCAGAGAGAGACAGAGACCTCAGAGACAAAGGGACAGGGATAGGAGGACAGAGGGGCTCCCTACCACACTAGCTTTGCTTGCTGGAGGCTGAATTATGAGTAGAAAATCTTCATTTCTCCTATGCCCTGAAATATCTAGTTCCCAGTATCCATGTGGATACTTCTCAGAGAATGGCTCAACTCTCCTGCCTGGGAGAAAGGAGCAGAAGGGCTTATTAACAAAACAAAATATGGAGCTGAGAGCCAGAGAGAAATTCTTCCTTTAAAAAATCGTAAGAAGGAAAAATTACCAAAAAAAATGAGGAGACAGACGCAGAGAGACAGAGACCTCAGAGACAAAGGGACAGGGATAGAAGGCAAGAGTGGCTCCCTACCACACTAGCTTTGCTTGCTGGAGGCTGAATTAAGAGTAGAAAATCTTCATTTCTCCTGTGCCTGAAATATCTAGTTCCCAGTATCCATGTGGATTCTTCTCAGAGAATGGCTCAACTCTCCTGCCTGGGAGAAAGGAGCAGAAGGGCTTATTAACAAAATAAAGATGGAGCTGAGAGCCAGAGAGAAATTCTACCTTTAAAAAAATCGTAAAAAGGAAAAATTACCAAAAAAACATGAGGAGACAGGAGCAGAGAGAGACAGAGACCTCAGAGACACAGGGACAGGGATAGAAGGCCAGAGGGGCTCCCTACCACACCAGCTTTGCTTGCTGGAGGCTGAATTATGAGTAGAAAATCTTCATTTCTCCTGTGCCTGAAATATCTAGTTCCCAGTATCCATGTGGATACTTCCCAGAGAATGGCTCAACACTTCTGCCTGGGAGAAAGGAGCAGAAGGGCTTATTAACAAAAGAAAAGATTGAGCTGAGAGCCAGAGAGAAATTCTACCTTTAAAAAAATCGGAAAAAAGAAAAATTACCAAAAAAACATGAGGAGACAGGAGCAGAGAGAGACAGAGACCTCAGAGACACAGGGACAGGGATAGAAGGCAAGAGGGGCTACGTACCACACTAGCTTTGCTTGCTGGAGGCTGAATTAGAGTAGAAAATCTTCATTTCTCCGGTGCCTGAAATATCTAGTTCCCAGTATCCATGTGGATTCTTCTCAGAGAATGGCTCAACTCTCCTGCCTGGGAGAAAGGAGCAGAGGGGCTTATTAACAAAACAAAAGATGGAGCTGAGAGCCAGAGAGAAATTCTACCTTTAAAAAAATCGTAAAAAGGAAAAATTACCAAAAAAACATGAGGAGACAGGAGCAGAGAGAGACAGAGACCTCAGAGACACACGGACAGGGATAGAAGGCCAGAGGGGCTCCCTACCACACTGCCTTTGCTTGCTGGAGGCTGAATTATGAGTAGAAAATCTTCATTTCTCCTGTGCCTGAAATAGCTAGTTCCCAGTATAAATGTGGATTCTTCTCAGAGAATGGCTGAACTCTCCTGCCTGGGAGAAAGCAGCAGAAGGGCGTATTAACAAAACAAAAGATGGAGCTGAGAACCAGAGAGAAATTCTACCTTTAAAAAAATCGTAAAAAGAAAAATTACCAAAAAAACATGAGGAGACAGGAGCAGAGAGAGACAGAGACCTCAAAGACACAGAGACAGGATTAGAAGGCCAGAGGGGCTCCCTACCACACTAGCTTTGCTTGCTGGAGGCTGAAATTTGAGTAGAAAATCTTCATTTCTCCTGTGCCTGAAATATCTAATTCCCAGTATCCATGTGGATACTTCTCAGAGAATGGCTCAACTCTCCTGCCTGGGAGAAAGGAGCAGAAGGGCTTATTAACAAAACAAAAGAGGGAGCTGAGAGCCAGAGAGAAATTCTACCTTTAAAAAATCGTAAGAAGGAAAAATTACCAAAAAAAATGAGGAGACAGAAGCAGAGAGACAGAGACCTCAGAGACACAGGGACAGGGATAGAAGGCCAGAGGGGCTCCCTACCACCCTGCCTTTGCTTGCTGGAGACTGAATTATGAGTAGAAAATCTTCATTTCTCCGGTGCCTTAAATAGCTATTTCCAGTATCCATGTGGATTCTTCTCAGAGAATGGCTGAACTCTCCTGCCTGGGAGAAAGGAGCAGAAGGGCTTATTAACAAAACAAAAGATGGAGCTGAGAGCCAGAGAGAAATTATACCTTTAAAAAATCGTAAGAAGGAAAAATTATCAAAAAAAATGAGGAGACAGAAGCAGAGAGACAGAGACCTCAGAGACACAGGGACAGGGATAGAAGGCCAGAGTGGCTCCCTACCACACTAGCTTTGCTTGCTGGAGGCTGAATTAAGAGTAGAAAATCTTCATTTCTCCTGTGCCGTAAATATCTAGTTCCCAGTATCCATGTGGATTCTTCTCAGAGAATGGCTCAACTCTCCTGCCTGGGAGAAAGGAGCAGAAGTGCTTATTAACAATACAAAAGATGGAGCTGAGAGCCAGAGAGAAATTCTACCTTTAAAAAAATCGTAAAAAGGAAAAATTACCAAAAAAACATGAGGAGACAGGAGCAGAGAGAGACAGAGACCTCAGAGACACAGGGACAGGGATAGAAGGACAGAGGGGCGCCCTACCACACTAGCTTTGCTTGCTGGAGGCTGAAATTTGAGTAGAAAATCTTCATTTCTCCTGTGCCTGAAATATCTAATTCCCAGTATCCATGTGGATACTTCTCAGAGAATGGCTCAACTCTCCTGCCTGGGAGAAAGGAGCAGAAGGGCTTATTAACAAAACAAAAGATGGAGCTGAGAGCCAGAGAGAAATTCTACCTTTAAAAAAATCGTAAAAAGGAAAAATTACCAAAAAAACATGAGGAGACAGGAGCAGAGTGAGACTGAGACCTCAGAAACACAGGGACAGGGATAGAAGGCCAGAGGGGCTCCCTACCACACTAGCTTTGCTTGCTGGAGGCTGAATTACGAGTAGAAAATCTTCATTTCTCCGGTGCCTGAAATATCTAGTTCCCAGTATCCATGTTGACTCTTCTGAGAGAATGGCTCAACTCTCCTGCCTGGGAGAAAGGAGCAGAAGGGCTTATTAACAAAACAAAAGATGGAGCTGAGAGCCAGAGAGAAATTCTACCTTTAAAAAAATCCTAAAACGAAAAATTAACAAAAAAACATGAGGAGACAAGAGCAGAGAGAGACAGAGACCTCAGAGACACAGGGACAGGGATAGAAGGCCAGAGGGGCTCCCTACCACACTATCTTTGCTTGCTGCAGGCTGAATTATGAGTAGCAAATCTTCATTTCTCCTGTGCCTGAAATATCTAGTTCCCAGTATCCATGTGGATTCTTCTCAGAGAATGGCTCAACTCTCCTGCCTGGGAGAAAGGAGCAGAAGGGCTTATTAACAAAACAAAAGATGGAGCTGAGAGCAAGAGAGAAATTCTACCTTTAAAAAAATCGTAAAAAGGAAAAATTACCAAAAAAACATGAGGAGACAGGAGCAGAGAGAGACAGAGACCTCAGAGACACAGGGACAGGGATAGAAGGCCAGAAGTGCTCCCTACCACACTAGCTTTGCTTGCTGGAGGCTCAATTATGAGTAGAAAATCTTCATTTCTCCTGTGCCTGAAATATCTAATTCCCAGTATCCATGTGGATACTTCTCAGAGAATGGCTCAACTCTCCTGCCTGGGAGAAAGGAGCAGAAGGGCTTATTAACAAAACAATAGATGGAGCTGAGAGCCAGAGAGAAATTCTACCTTTAAAAAAATCGTAAAAAGGAAAAATTACCAAAAAAACATGAGGAGACAGGAGCAGAGTGAGACTGAGACCTCAGAAACACAGGGACAGGGATAGAAGGCCAGAGGGGCTCCCTACCACACTAGCTTTGCTTGCTGGAGGCTGAATTACGAGTAGAAAATCTTCATTTCTCCGGTGCCTGAAATATCTATTTCCCAGTATCCATGTTGACTCTTCTGAGAGAATGGCTCAACTCTCCTGCCTGGGAGAAAGGAGCAGAAGGGCTTATTAACAAAACAAAAGATGGAGCTGAGAGCCAAGGAGAAATTCTTCCTTTAAAAAAATCGTAAAAAGGAAAAATTACCAAAAAATTTGCGGAGACAGGAGCAGAGAGAGACAGAGACCTCAGAGACAAAGGGACAGGGATAGGAGGACAGAGGGGCTCCCTACCACACTAGCTTTGCTTGCTGGAGGCTGAATTATGAGTAGAAAATCTTCATTTCTCCTATGCCCTGAAATATCTAGTTCCCAGTATCCATGTGGATACTTCTCAGAGAATGGCTCAACTCTCCTGCCTGGGAGAAAGGAGCAGAAGGGCTTATTAACAAAACAAAATATGGAGCTGAGAGCCAGAGAGAAATTTTTCTTTTAAAAAATCGTAAGAAGGAAAAATTACCAAAAAAAATGAGGAGACAGACGCAGAGAGACAGAGACCTCAGAGACAAAGGGACAGGGATAGAAGGCAAGAGTGGCTCCCTACCACACTAGCTTTGCTTGCTGGAGGCTGAATTAAGAGTAGAAAATCTTCATTTCTCCTGTGCCTGAAATATCTAGTTCCCAGTATCCATGTGGATTCTTCTCAGAGAATGGCTCAACTCTCCTGCCTGGGAGAAAGGAGCAGAAGGGCTTATTAACAAAATAAAGATGGAGCTGAGAGCCAGAGAGAAATTCTACCTTTAAAAAAATCGTAAAAAGGAAAAATTACCAAAAAAACATGAGGAGACAGGAGCAGAGAGAGACAGAGACCTCAGAGACACAGGGACAGGGATAGAAGGCCAGAGGGGCTCCCTACCACACCAGCTTTGCTTGCTGGAGGCTGAATTATGAGTAGAAAATCTTCATTTCTCCTGTGCCTGAAATATCTAGTTCCCAGTATCCATGTGGATACTTCCCAGAGAATGGCTCAACTCTTCTGCCTGGGAGAAAGGAGCAGAAGGGCTTATTAACAAAAGAAAAGATTGAGCTGAGAGCCAGAGAGAAATTCTACCTTTAAAAAAAATCGGAAAAAAGAAAAATTACCAAAAAAACATGAGGAGACAAGAGCAGAGAGAGACAGAGAGCTCAGAGACACAGGGACAGGGATAGAAGGCCAGAGGGGCTCCCTACCACACTAGCTTTTCTTGCTGGAGGCTGAATTATGAGTAGAAAATCTTCATATCTCCGGTGCCTGAAATATCTAGTTCCCAGTATCCATGTGGATCCTTCTCAGAGAATGGCTCAACTCTCCTGCCTGGGAGAAAGGAGCAGAAGGGCTTATTAACAAAACAAAAGATGGAGCTGAGAGCCAGAGAGAAATTCTACCTTTAAAAAAATCGTAAAAATTAAAAATTACCAAAAAAACATGAGGAGACAGGAGCAGAGAGAGACAGAGACCTCAGAGACACAGGGACAGGGATAGAAGGCAAGAGGGGCTACGTACCACACTAGCTTTGCTTGCTGGAGGCTGAATTAGAGTAGAAAATCTTCATTTCTCCGGTGCCTGAAATATCTAGTTCCCAGTATCCATTTGGATTCTTCTCAGAGAATGGCTCAACTCTCCTGCCTGGGAGAAAGGAGCAGAGGGGCTTATTAACAAAACAAAAGATGGAGCTGAGAGCCAGAGAGAAATTCTACCTTTAAAAAAATCGTAAAAAGGAAAAATTACCAAAAAAACATGAGGAGACAGGAGCAGAGAGAGACAGAGACCTCAGAGACACACGGACAGGGATAGAAGGCCAGAGGGGCTCCCTACCACACTGCCTTTGCTTGCTGGAGGCTGAATTATGAGTAGAAAATCTTCATTTCTCCTGTGCCTGAAATAGCTAGTTCCCAGTATCCATGTGGATTCTTCTCAGAGAATGGCTGAACTCTCCTGCCTGGGAGAAAGCAGCAGAAGGGCGTATTAACAAAACAAAAGATGGAGCTGAGAGCCAGAGAGAAATTCTACCTTTAAAAAAATCGTAAAAAGGAAAAATTACCAAAAAAACATGAGGAGACAGGAGCAGAGAGAGACAGAGACCTCAGAGACACAGAGACAGGATTAGAAGGCCAGAGGGGCTCCCTACCACACTAGCTTTGCTTGCTGGAGGCTGAAATTTGAGTAGAAAATCTTCATTTCTCCTGTGCCTGAAATATCTAATTCCCAGTATCCATGTGGATACTTCTCAGAGAATGGCTCAACTCTCCTGCCTGGGAGAAAGGAGCAGAAGGGCTTATTAACAAAACAAAAGAGGGAGCTGAGAGCCAGAGAGAAATTCTACCTTTAAAAAATCGTAAGAAGGAAAAATTACCAAAAAAAATGAGGAGACAGAAGCAGAGAGACAGAGACCTCAGAGACACAGGGACAGGGATAGAAGGCCAGAGGGGCTCCCTACCACCCTGCCTTTGCTTGCTGGAGACTGAATTATGAGTAGAAAATCTTCATTTCTCCGGTGCCTTAAATAGCTATTTCCAGTATCCATGTGGATTCTTCTCAGAGAATGGCTGAACTCTCCTGCCTGGGAGAAAGGAGCAGAAGGGCTTATTAACAAAACAAAAGATGGAGCTGAGAGCCAGAGAGAAATTATACCTTTAAAAAATCGTAAGAAGGAAAAATTATCAAAAAAAATGAGGAGACAGAAGCAGAGAGACAGAGACCTCAGAGACACAGGGACAGGGATAGAAGGCCAGAGTGGCTCCCTACCACACTAGCTTTGCTTGCTGGAGGCTGAATTAAGAGTAGAAAATCTTCATTTCTCCTGTGCCGTAAATATCTAGTTCCCAGTATCCATGTGGATTCTTCTCAGAGAATGGCTCAACTCTCCTGCCTGGGAGAAAGGAGCAGAAGTGCTTATTAACAATACAAAAGATGGAGCTGAGAGCCAGAGAGAAATTCTACCTTTAAAGAAATCGTAATAAGGAAAAATTACCAAAAAATCCTGAGGAGATTTGAGTAGAGTGAGACAGAGACCTCAGACACACAGGGACAGGGATAGAAGGACAGAGGGGCTCCCTACCACACTAGCTTTGCTTGCTGGAGGCTGAATTATGAGTAGCAAATCTTCATTTCTCCGGTGCCTGAAATATCTAGTTCCCAGTATACATGTGGATACTTCCCAGAGAATGGCTCAACTCTCCTGCCTGGGAGAAAGGAGCAGAAGGGCTTATTAACAAAAGAAAAGATTGAGCTGAGAGCCAGAGAGAAATTGTACCTTTAAAAAAATCGGAAAAAAGAAAAATTACCAAAAAAACATGAGGAGACAAGAGCAGAGAGAGACAGAGAGCTCAGAGACACAGGGACAGGGATAGAAGGCCAGACGGGCTCCCTACCACACTAGCTTTTCTTGCTGGAGGCTGAATTATGAGCAGAAAATCTTCATATCTCCGGTGCCTGAAATATCTAGTTCCCAGTATCCATGTGGATCCTTCTCAGAGAATGGCTCAACTCTACTGCCTGGGAGAAAGGAGCAGAAGGGCTTATTAACAAAACAAAAGATGGAGCTGAGAGCCAGAGAGAAATTCTACCTTTAAAAAAATCGTAAAAAGGAAAAATTAACAAAAAAACATGAGGAGACAGGAGCAGAGAGAGACAGAGAGCTCAGAGACACAGGGACAGGGATAGAAGGCCAGAGGGGCTCCCTACCACACTGCCTTTGCTTGCTGGAGGCTGAATTATGAGTAGAAATCTTCATTCCTCCGGTGCATGAAATATCTAATTTCCAGTATCCATGTGGATTCTTCTCAGAGAATGGCTCAACGCTCCTGCCTGGGAGAAAGGAGCAGAAGGGCTTATTAACAAAACAAAAGATGGAGCTGAGAGCCAGAGAGAAATTCTACCTTTAAAAAATCGTAAGAAGGAAAAATTACCAAAAAAAATGAGGAGACAGAAGCAGAGAGACAGAGACCTCAGAGACACAGGGACAGGGATAGTAGGCCAGAGTGGCTCCCTACCACACTAGCTTTCCTTGCTGGAGGCTGAATTAGGAGTAGAAAATCTTCATTTCTCCTGTGCCGTAAATATCTAGTTCCCAGTATCCATGTGGATTCTTCTCAGAGAATGGCTCAACTCTCCTGCCTGGGAGAAAGGAGCCGAAGGGCTTATTAACAATACAAAAGATGGAGCTGAGAGCCAGAGAGAAATTCTACCTTTAAAGAAATCGTAATAAGGAAAAATTACCAAAAAAACCTGAGGAGATATGAGCAGAGAGAGACAGAGACCTCAGAGACACAGGGACAGGGATAGAAGGACAGAGGGAATCCCTACCACACTAGCTTTGCTTGCTGGAGGCTGAATTATGAGTAGCAAATCTTCATTTCTCCGGTGCCTGAAATATCTAGTTCCCAGTATCCATGTAGATCCTTCTCAGAGAATGGCTCAAATTTCCTGCCTGGGAGAAAGGAGCAGAAGGTCTTATTACCAAAAGAAAAGATGGAGCTGAGAGCCAGAGAGAAATTCTACCTTTAAAAAAATCGTAAAAAGGAAAAATTACCAAAAAAACATGAGGAGACAGGAGTAGAGAGAGACAGAGACCTCAGAGACACAGGGACAGGGATAGAAGGCCAGAGGGGCTCCCTACCACACTAGCTTTGCTTGCTGGAGGCTGAATTATGAGTAGAAATCTTCATTTCTCCGGTGCATGAAATATCTAGTTTCCAGTATCCATGTGGATTCTTCTCAGAGAATGGCTCAACGCTCCTGCCTGGGAGAAAGGAGCAGAAGGGCTTATTAACAAAACAAAAGATGGAGCTGAGAGCCAAAGAGTAATTCTACCTTTAAAAAAATCGTAAAAAGGAAAAATTACCAAAAAAACATGAGGAGACAGGAGCAGAGAGAGACAGAGACCTCAGAGACACAGGGACAGGGATAGAAGGCCAGAGGGGCTACCTCCCACACTAGCTTTGCTTGCTGGAGGCTGAATTATGAGTAGAAAATCTTCATTTCTCCGGTTCCTGAAATGTCCAGTTCCCAGTATCCATGTGGATACTTCTCAGAGAATGGCTCAACTCTCATGCCTGGGAGAAAGGAGCAGAAGTGCTTATTAACAAAACAAAAGATGGAGCTGAGAGCCAGAGAGAAATTCTACATTTAAAAAAATCGTAAAAAGGAAAAATTACAAAAAAAAACATGAAGAGACAGGAGCAGAGAGAGACAGAGACCTCAGAGACACAGGGACAGTAATAGAAGGCCAGAGGGGCTCCCTACCACACTAGCTTTGCTTGCTGGAGGGTGAATTATGAGTAGAAATCTTCATTTCTCCGGTGCATGAAATATCTAGTTCCCAGTATCCATGTGGATTCTTCTCAGAGAATGGCTCAATGCTCCTGCCTGGGAGAAAGGAGCAGAAGGGCTTATTAACAAAACAAAACATGGAGCTGAGAGCCAGAGAGTAATTCTTCCTTTAAAAAATCGTAAAAAGGAAAAATTTCCAAAAAAACATGAGGAGACAGGAGCAGAGAGAGACAGATACCTCAGAGACACAGGGACAGGGATAGAAGGACAGAGAACTCCCTACAACACTCCTTTGCTTGCTGGAGGCTGAATTATGAGTAGCAAATCTTCATTTCTTCGGTTCCTGAAATATCTAGTTCCCAGTATCCATGTAGATTCTTCTCAGAGAATGGCTCAACTCTCCTGCCTGGGAGAAAGGAGCAGAAGGGCTTATTAACAAAACAAAAGATGGAGCTGAGAGCCAGAGAGAAATTCTACCTTTAAAAAATCGTAAGAAGGAAAAATTACCAAAAAAAATGAGGAGACAGAAGCAGAGAGACAGAGACCTCAGAGACACAGGGACAGGGATAGAAGGCCAGAGTGGCTCCCTACCACACTAGCTTTGCTTGCTGGAGGCTGAATTAAGAGTAGAAAATCTTCATTTCTCCTGTGCCGTAAATATCTAGTTCCCAGTATCCATGTGGATTCTTCTCAGAGAATGGCTCAACTCTCCTGCCTGGGAGAAAGGAGCAGAAGGGCTTATTAACAATACAAAAGATGGAGCTGAGAGCCAGAGAGAAATTCTACCTTTAAAGAAATCGTAATAAGGAAAAATTACCAAAAAAACCTGAGGAGATATGAGCAGAGAGAGACAGAGACCTCAGACACACAGGGACATGGATAGAAGGACAGAGGGGCTCCCTACCACACTAGCTTTGCTTGCTGGAGGCTGAATTATGAGTAGCAAATCTTCATTTCTCCGGTGCCTGAAATATCTAGTTCCCAGTATACATGTGGATCCTTCTCAGAGAATGGCTTAAATTTCCTGCCTGGGAGAAAGGAGCAGAAGGTCTTATTAACAAAAGAAAAGATGGAGCTGAGAGCCAGAGAAAAATTCTACCTTTAAAAAAATCCTAAAAAGAAAAATTACCGAAAAAACATGAGGAGACAAGAGCAGAGAGAGACAGAGACCTCAGAGACACAGGGACAGGGATAGAAGGCCAGAGGGGCTCCCTACCACACTATCTTTGCTTGCTGCAGGCTGAATTATGAGTAGCAAATCTTCATTTCTCCTGTGCCTGAAATATCTAGTTCCCAGTATCCATGTGGATTCTTCTCAGAGAATGGCTGAACTCTCCTGCCTGGGAGAAAGGAGCAGAAGGGCGTATTAACAAAACAAAAGATGGAGCTGAGAGCCAGAGAGAAATTCTACCTTTAAAAAAATCGTAAAAAGGAAAAATTACCAAAAAAACATGAGGAGACAGGAGCAGAGAGAGACAGAGACCTCAGAGACACAGGGACAGGGATAGAAGGCCAGAGGGGCTCCCTACCACACTAGCTTTGCTTGCTGGAGGGTGAATTATGAGTAGAAATCTTCATTTCTCCGGTGCATGAAATATCTAGTTCCCAGTATCCATGTGGATTCTTCTCAGAGAATGGCTCAATGCTCCTGCCTGGGAGAAAGGAGCTGAAGGGCTTATTAACAAAGCAAAACATGGAGCTGAGAGCCAGAGAGTAATTCTACCTTTAAAACAATCGTAAAAAGGAAAAATTTCCAAAAAAACATGAGGAGACAGGAGCAGAGAGAGACAGATACCTCAGAGACACAGGGACAGGGATAGAAGGCCAGAGGGGCTCCCTACCACACTCCTTTGCTTGCTGGAGGCTGAATTATGAGTAGCAAATCTTCATTTCTTCGGTTTCTGAAATATCTAGTTCCCAGTATCCATGTAGATTCTTCTCAGAGAATGGCTCAACTCTCCTGCCTGGGAGAAAGGAGCAGAAGGGCTTATTAACAAAACAAAAGATGGAGCTGAGAGCAAGAGAGAAATTCTACCATTAAAAAAATCGTAAAAAGGAAAAATTACCAAAAAAACATGAAGAGACAGGAGCAGAGAGAGACAGAGACCTCAGAGACACAGGGACAGTGATAGAAGGACAGAGGTGCTCCCTACCACACTAGCTTTGCTTGCTGGAGGCTCAATTATGAGTAGAAAATCTTCATTTCTCCTGTGCCTGAAATATCTAGTTCCCAGTATCCATGTGGATCCTTCTCAGAGAAGGACTCAACTCTCCTGCCTGGGAGAAAGGAGCAGAAGGGCTTATTAACAAAACAAAAGATGGAGCTGAGAGCCAGAGAGAAATTCTACCTTTAAAAAATCGTAAGAAGGAAAAATTACCAAAAAAAATGAGAAGACAGAAGCAGAGAGACAGAGACCTCAGAGACACAGGGACAGGTATAGAAGGCCAGAGTGGCTCCCTACCACACTAGCTTTGCTTGCTGGAGGCTGAATTAAGAGTAGAAAATCTTCATTTCTCCTGTGCCTGAAATATCTAGTTCCCAGTATCCATGTTGATTCTTATCAGAAAATGGCTCAACTCTCCTGCCTGGGAGAAAGGAGCAGAAGGGCTTATTAACAATACAAAAGATGGAGCTGAGAGCCAGAGAGAAATTCTACCTTTAAAGAAATCGTCATAAGGAAAAATTACCAAAAAAACCTGAGGAGATATGAGCAGAGAGAGACAGAGACCTCAGAGACACTGGGACAGGGATAGAAGGACAGAGGGGCTCCCTACCACACTAGCTTTGCTTGCTGGAGTCTGAACTATGAGTAGCAAATCTTCATTTCTCCGGTGCCTGAAATATCTAGTTCCCAGTATCCATGTGGATCCTTCTCAGAGAATGGCTCAAATCTCCTGCCTGGGAGAAAGGAGCAGAAGGGCTTATTAACAAAAGAAAAGATGGAGCTGAGAGCCAGAGAGAAATTCTACCTTTAAAAAAATCCTAAAAAGAAAAATTACCAAAAAAACATGAAGAGACAAGAGCAGAGAGAGACAGAGACCTCAGAGACACAGGGACAGGGATAGAAGGCCAGAGGGGCTCCCTACCACACTATCTTTGCTTGCTGCAGGCTGAATTATGAGTAGCAAATCTTCATTTCTCCTGTGCCTGAAATATCTAGTTCCCAGTATCCATGTGGTTTCTTCTTAGATAATGGCTCAACTCTCCTGCCTTGGAGAAAGGAGCAGAAGGGCTTATTAACAAAACAAAATATGGAGCTGAGAGCCAGAGAGAAATTCTATCTTTAAAAAAATCGTAAAAATGAAAAATTACCAAAAAAACATGAGGAGACAGGAGCAGAGAGAGACAGAGACCTCAGAGACACAGGGACAGGGATAGAAGGCCAGAGGGGCTACCTCCCACACTAGCTTTGCTTGCTGGAGGCTGAATTATGAGTAGATAATCTTCATTTCTCCGGTGCCTGAAATATCCAGTTCCCAGAATCCATGTGGATTCTTCTCAGAGAATGGCTCAACTTTCCTGCCTGGGAGAAAGGAGCAGAAGGGCTTATTAACAAAACAAAAGATGGAGCTGAGAGCCAGAGAGAAATTCTACCTTTAAAAAAATCGTAAAAAGGAAATATTACCAAAAAAACATGAGGAGACAGGAGCAGAGAGAGACAGAGACCTCAGAGACACAGGGACAGGGATAGAAGGACAGAGGGGCGCCCTACCACACTAGCTTTGCTTGCTGGAGGCTGAAATTTGAGTAGAAAATCTTCATTTCTCCTGTGCCTGAAATATCTAATTCCCAGTATCCATGTGGATACTTCTCAGAGAATGGCTCAACTCTCCTGCCTGGGAGAAAGGAGCAGAAGGGCTTATTAACAAAACAAAAGATGGAGCTGAGAGCCAGAGAGAAATTCTACCTTTAAAAAAATCGTAAAAAGGAAAAATTACCAAAAAAACATGAGGAGACAGGAGCAGAGTGAGACTGAGACCTCAGAAACACAGGGACAGGGATAGAAGGCCAGAGGGGCTCCCTACCACACTAGCTTTGCTTGCTGGAGGCTGAATTACGAGTAGAAAATCTTCATTTCTCCGGTGCCTGAAATATCTAGTTCCCAGTATCAATGTTGACTCTTCTGAGAGAATGGCTCAACTCTCCTGCCTGGGAGAAAGGAGCAGAAGGGCTTATTAACAAAACAAAAGATGGAGCTGAGAGCCAGAGAGAAATTCTACCTTTAAAAAAATCCTAAAACGAAAAATTAACAAAAAAACAGGAGGAGACAAGAGCAGAGAGAGACAGAGACCTCAGAGACACAGGGACAGGGATAGAAGGCCAGAGGGGCTCCCTACCACACTATCTTTGCTTGCTGCAGGCTGAATTATGAGTAGCAAATCTTCATTTCTCCTGTGCCTGAAATATCTAGTTCCCAGTATCCATGTGGATTCTTCTCAGAGA
Organism: Tupaia tana; assembly: GCA_026018925.1. Taxonomy (NCBI): domain Eukaryota; kingdom Metazoa; phylum Chordata; class Mammalia; order Scandentia; family Tupaiidae; genus Tupaia; species Tupaia tana. The sequence continues at coordinate 2,060,592 of JAKSZU010000039.1, read as the reverse complement.
ATGGCTCAACTCTCCTGCCTGGGAGAAAGGAGCAGAAGGGCTTATTAACAAAACAAAAGATGGAGCTGAGAGCAAGAGAGAAATTCTACCTTTAAAAAAATCGTAAAAAGGAAAAATTACCAAAAAAACATGAGGAGACAGGAGCAGAGAGAGACAGAGACCTCAGAGACACAGGGACAGGGATAGAAGGCCAGAAGTGCTCCCTACCACACTAGCTTTGCTTGCTGGAGGCTCAATTATGAGTAGAAAATCTTCATTTCTCCTGTGCCTGAAATATCTAATTCCCAGTATCCATGTGGATACTTCTCAGAGAATGGCTCAACTCTCCTGCCTGGGAGAAAGGAGCAGAAGGGCTTATTAACAAAACAATAGATGGAGCTGAGAGCCAGAGAGAAATTCTACCTTTAAAAAAATCGTAAAAAGGAAAAATTACCAAAAAAACATGAGGAGACAGGAGCAGAGTGAGACTGAGACCTCAGAAACACAGGGACAGGGATAGAAGGCCAGAGGGGCTCCCTACCACACTAGCTTTGCTTGCTGGAGGCTGAATTACGAGTAGAAAATCTTCATTTCTCCGGTGCCTGAAATATCTAGTTCCCAGTATCCATGTTGACTCTTCTGAGAGAATGGCTCAACTCTCCTGCCTGGGAGAAAGGAGCAGAAGGGCTTATTAACAAAACAAAAGATGGAGCTGAGAGCCAAGGAGAAATTCTTCCTTTAAAAAAATCGTAAAAAGGAAAAATTACCAAAAAATATGCGGAGACAGGAGCAGAGAGAGACAGAGACCTCAGAGACAAAGGGACAGGGATAGGAGGACAGAGGGGCTCCCTACCACACTAGCTTTGCTTGCTGGAGGCTGAATTATGAGTAGAAAATCTTCATTTCTCCTATGCCCTGAAATATCTAGTTCCCAGTATCCATGTGGATACTTCTCAGAGAATGGCTCAACTCTCCTGCCTGGGAGAAAGGAGCAGAAGGGCTTATTAACAAAACAAAATATGGAGCTGAGAGCCAGAGAGAAATTCTTCCTTTAAAAAATCGTAAGAAGGAAAAATTACCAAAAAAAATGAGGAGACAGACGCAGAGAGACAGAGACCTCAGAGACAAAGGGACAGGGATAGAAGGCAAGAGTGGCTCCCTACCACACTAGCTTTGCTTGCTGGAGGCTGAATTAAGAGTAGAAAATCTTCATTTCTCCTGTGCCTGAAATATCTAGTTCCCAGTATCCATGTGGATTCTTCTCAGAGAATGGCTCAACTCTCCTGCCTGGGAGAAAGGAGCAGAAGGGCTTATTAACAAAATAAAGATGGAGCTGAGAGCCAGAGAGAAATTCTACCTTTAAAAAAATCGTAAAAAGGAAAAATTACCAAAAAAAACATGAGGAGACAGGAGCAGAGAGAGACAGAGACCTCAGAGACACAGGGACAGGGATAGAAGGCCAGAGGGGCTCCCTACCACACCAGCTTTGCTTGCTGGAGGCTGAATTATGAGTAGAAAATCTTCATTTCTCCTGTGCCTGAAATATCTAGTTCCCAGTATCCATGTGGATACTTCCCAGAGAATGGCTCAACACTTCTGCCTGGGAGAAAGGAGCAGAAGGGCTTATTAACAAAAGAAAAGATTGAGCTGAGAGCCAGAGAGAAATTCTACCTTTAAAAAAATCGGAAAAAAGAAAAATTACCAAAAAAACATGAGGAGACAGGAGCAGAGAGAGACAGAGACCTCAGAGACACAGGGACAGGGATAGAAGGCAAGAGGGGCTACGTACCACACTAGCTTTGCTTGCTGGAGGCTGAATTAGAGTAGAAAATCTTCATTTCTCCGGTGCCTGAAATATCTAGTTCCCAGTATCCATGTGGATTCTTCTCAGAGAATGGCTCAACTCTCCTGCCTGGGAGAAAGGAGCAGAGGGGCTTATTAACAAAACAAAAGATGGAGCTGAGAGCCAGAGAGAAATTCTACCTTTAAAAAAATCGTAAAAAGGAAAAATTACCAAAAAAACATGAGGAGACAGGAGCAGAGAGAGACAGAGACCTCAGAGACACACGGACAGGGATAGAAGGCCAGAGGGGCTCCCTACCACACTGCCTTTGCTTGCTGGAGGCTGAATTATGAGTAGAAAATCTTCATTTCTCCTGTGCCTGAAATAGCTAGTTCCCAGTATAAATGTGGATTCTTCTCAGAGAATGGCTGAACTCTCCTGCCTGGGAGAAAGCAGCAGAAGGGCGTATTAACAAAACAAAAGATGGAGCTGAGAACCAGAGAGAAATTCTACCTTTAAAAAAATCGTAAAAAGAAAAATTACCAAAAAAACATGAGGAGACAGGAGCAGAGAGAGACAGAGACCTCAAAGACACAGAGACAGGATTAGAAGGCCAGAGGGGCTCCCTACCACACTAGCTTTGCTTGCTGGAGGCTGAAATTTGAGTAGAAAATCTTCATTTCTCCTGTGCCTGAAATATCTAATTCCCAGTATCCATGTGGATACTTCTCAGAGAATGGCTCAACTCTCCTGCCTGGGAGAAAGGAGCAGAAGGGCTTATTAACAAAACAAAAGAGGGAGCTGAGAGCCAGAGAGAAATTCTACCTTTAAAAAATCGTAAGAAGGAAAAATTACCAAAAAAAATGAGGAGACAGAAGCAGAGAGACAGAGACCTCAGAGACACAGGGACAGGGATAGAAGGCCAGAGGGGCTCCCTACCACCCTGCCTTTGCTTGCTGGAGACTGAATTATGAGTAGAAAATCTTCATTTCTCCGGTGCCTTAAATAGCTATTTCCAGTATCCATGTGGATTCTTCTCAGAGAATGGCTGAACTCTCCTGCCTGGGAGAAAGGAGCAGAAGGGCGTATTAACAAAACAAAAGATGGAGCTGAGAGCCAGAGAGAAATTCTACCTTTAAAAAAATCGTAAAAGGAAAAATTACCAAAAAAACATGAGGAGACAGGAGCAGAGAGAGACAGAGACCTCAGAGACACAGGGACAGGGATAGAAGGCCAGAGGGGCTCCCTACCACACTAGCTTTGCTTGCTGGAGGGTGAATTATGAGTAGAAATCTTCATTTCTCCGGTGCATGAAATATCTAGTTCCCAGTATCCATGTGGATTCTTCTCAGAGAATGGCTCAATGCTCCTGCCTGGGAGAAAGGAGCTGAAGGGCTTATTAACAAAGCAAAACATGGAGCTGAGAGCCAGAGAGTAATTCTACCTTTAAAACAATCGTAAAAAGGAAAAATTTCCAAAAAAACATGAGGAGACAGGAGCAGAGAGAGACAGATACCTCAGAGACACAGGGACAGGGATAGAAGGCCAGAGGGGCTCCCTACCACACTCCTTTGCTTGCTGGAGGCTGAATTATGAGTAGCAAATCTTCATTTCTTCGGTTTCTGAAATATCTAGTTCCCAGTATCCATGTAGATTCTTCTCAGAGAATGGCTCAACTCTCCTGCCTGGGAGAAAGGAGCAGAAGGGCTTATTAACAAAACAAAAGATGGAGCTGAGAGCAAGAGAGAAATTCTACCATTAAAAAAATCGTAAAAAGGAAAAATTACCAAAAAAACATGAAGAGACAGGAGCAGAGAGAGACAGAGACCTCAGAGACACAGGGACAGTGATAGAAGGACAGAGGTGCTCCCTACCACACTAGCTTTGCTTGCTGGAGGCTCAATTATGAGTAGAAAATCTTCATTTCTCCTGTGCCTGAAATATCTAGTTCCCAGTATCCATGTGGATCCTTCTCAGAGAAGGACTCAACTCTCCTGCCTGGGAGAAAGGAGCAGAAGGGCTTATTAACAAAACAAAAGATGGAGCTGAGAGCCAGAGAGAAATTCTACCTTTAAAAAATCGTAAGAAGGAAAAATTACCAAAAAAAATGAGAAGACAGAAGCAGAGAGACAGAGACCTCAGAGACACAGGGACAGGTATAGAAGGCCAGAGTGGCTCCCTACCACACTAGCTTTGCTTGCTGGAGGCTGAATTAAGAGTAGAAAATCTTCATTTCTCCTGTGCCTGAAATATCTAGTTCCCAGTATCCATGTTGATTCTTATCAGAAAATGGCTCAACTCTCCTGCCTGGGAGAAAGGAGCAGAAGGGCTTATTAACAATACAAAAGATGGAGCTGAGAGCCAGAGAGAAATTCTACCTTTAAAGAAATCGTCATAAGGAAAAATTACCAAAAAAACCTGAGGAGATATGAGCAGAGAGAGACAGAGACCTCAGAGACACTGGGACAGGGATAGAAGGACAGAGGGGCTCCCTACCACACTAGCTTTGCTTGCTGGAGTCTGAACTATGAGTAGCAAATCTTCATTTCTCCGGTGCCTGAAATATCTAGTTCCCAGTATCCATGTGGATCCTTCTCAGAGAATGGCTCAAATCTCCTGCCTGGGAGAAAGGAGCAGAAGGGCTTATTAACAAAAGAAAAGATGGAGCTGAGAGCCAGAGAGAAATTCTACCTTTAAAAAAATCCTAAAAAGAAAAATTACCAAAAAAACATGAAGAGACAAGAGCAGAGAGAGACAGAGACCTCAGAGACACAGGGACAGGGATAGAAGGCCAGAGGGGCTCCCTACCACACTATCTTTGCTTGCTGCAGGCTGAATTATGAGTAGCAAATCTTCATTTCTCCTGTGCCTGAAATATCTAGTTCCCAGTATCCATGTGGTTTCTTCTTAGATAATGGCTCAACTCTCCTGCCTTGGAGAAAGGAGCAGAAGGGCTTATTAACAAAACAAAATATGGAGCTGAGAGCCAGAGAGAAATTCTATCTTTAAAAAAATCGTAAAAATGAAAAATTACCAAAAAAACATGAGGAGACAGGAGCAGAGAGAGACAGAGACCTCAGAGACACAGGGACAGGGATAGAAGGCCAGAGGGGCTACCTCCCACACTAGCTTTGCTTGCTGGAGGCTGAATTATGAGTAGATAATCTTCATTTCTCCGGTGCCTGAAATATCCAGTTCCCAGAATCCATGTGGATTCTTCTCAGAGAATGGCTCAACTTTCCTGCCTGGGAGAAAGGAGCAGAAGGGCTTATTAACAAAACAAAAGATGGAGCTGAGAGCCAGAGAGAAATTCTACCTTTAAAAAAATCGTAAAAAGGAAATATTACCAAAAAAACATGAGGAGACAGGAGCAGAGAGAGACAGAGACCTCAGAGACACAGGGACAGGGATAGAAGGACAGAGGGGCGCCCTACCACACTAGCTTTGCTTGCTGGAGGCTGAAATTTGAGTAGAAAATCTTCATTTCTCCTGTGCCTGAAATATCTAATTCCCAGTATCCATGTGGATACTTCTCAGAGAATGGCTCAACTCTCCTGCCTGGGAGAAAGGAGCAGAAGGGCTTATTAACAAAACAAAAGATGGAGCTGAGAGCCAGAGAGAAATTCTACCTTTAAAAAAATCGTAAAAAGGAAAAATTACCAAAAAAACATGAGGAGACAGGAGCAGAGTGAGACTGAGACCTCAGAAACACAGGGACAGGGATAGAAGGCCAGAGGGGCTCCCTACCACACTAGCTTTGCTTGCTGGAGGCTGAATTACGAGTAGAAAATCTTCATTTCTCCGGTGCCTGAAATATCTAGTTCCCAGTATCAATGTTGACTCTTCTGAGAGAATGGCTCAACTCTCCTGCCTGGGAGAAAGGAGCAGAAGGGCTTATTAACAAAACAAAAGATGGAGCTGAGAGCCAGAGAGAAATTCTACCTTTAAAAAAATCCTAAAACGAAAAATTAACAAAAAAACAGGAGGAGACAAGAGCAGAGAGAGACAGAGACCTCAGAGACACAGGGACAGGGATAGAAGGCCAGAGGGGCTCCCTACCACACTATCTTTGCTTGCTGCAGGCTGAATTATGAGTAGCAAATCTTCATTTCTCCTGTGCCTGAAATATCTAGTTCCCAGTATCCATGTGGATTCTTCTCAGAGAATGGCTCAACTCTCCTGCCTGGGAGAAAGGAGCAGAAGGGCTTATTAACAAAACAAAAGATGGAGCTGAGAGCAAGAGAGAAATTCTACCTTTAAAAAAATCGTAAAAAGGAAAAATTACCAAAAAAACATGAGGAGACAGGAGCAGAGAGAGACAGAGACCTCAGAGACACAGGGACAGGGATAGAAGGCCAGAAGTGCTCCCTACCACACTAGCTTTGCTTGCTGGAGGCTCAATTATGAGTAGAAAATCTTCATTTCTCCTGTGCCTGAAATATCTAATTCCCAGTATCCATGTGGATACTTCTCAGAGAATGGCTCAACTCTCCTGCCTGGGAGAAAGGAGCAGAAGGGCTTATTAACAAAACAATAGATGGAGCTGAGAGCCAGAGAGAAATTCTACCTTTAAAAAATCGTAAAAAGGAAAAATTACCAAAAAAACATGAGGAGACAGGAGCAGAGTGAGACTGAGACCTCAGAAACACAGGGACAGGGATAGAAGGCCAGAGGGGCTCCCTACCACACTAGCTTTGCTTGCTGGAGGCTGAATTACGAGTAGAAAATCTTCATTTCTCCGGTGCCTGAAATATCTAGTTCCCAGTATCCATGTTGACTCTTCTGAGAGAATGGCTCAACTCTCCTGCCTGGGAGAAAGGAGCAGAAGGGCTTATTAACAAAACAAAAGATGGAGCTGAGAGCCAAGGAGAAATTCTTCCTTTAAAAAAATCGTAAAAAGGAAAAATTACCAAAAAATATGCGGAGACAGGAGCAGAGAGAGACAGAGACCTCAGAGACAAAGGGACAGGGATAGGAGGACAGAGGGGCTCCCTACCACACTAGCTTTGCTTGCTGGAGGCTGAATTATGAGTAGAAAATCTTCATTTCTCCTATGCCCTGAAATATCTAGTTCCCAGTATCCATGTGGATACTTCTCAGAGAATGGCTCAACTCTCCTGCCTGGGAGAAAGGAGCAGAAGGGCTTATTAACAAAACAAAATATGGAGCTGAGAGCCAGAGAGAAATTCTTCCTTTAAAAAATCGTAAGAAGGAAAAATTACCAAAAAAAATGAGGAGACAGACGCAGAGAGACAGAGACCTCAGAGACAAAGGGACAGGGATAGAAGGCAAGAGTGGCTCCCTACCACACTAGCTTTGCTTGCTGGAGGCTGAATTAAGAGTAGAAAATCTTCATTTCTCCTGTGCCTGAAATATCTAGTTCCCAGTATCCATGTGGATTCTTCTCAGAGAATGGCTCAACTCTCCTGCCTGGGAGAAAGGAGCAGAAGGGCTTATTAACAAAATAAAGATGGAGCTGAGAGCCAGAGAGAAATTCTACCTTTAAAAAAATCGTAAAAAGGAAAAATTACCAAAAAAACATGAGGAGACAGGAGCAGAGAGAGACAGAGACCTCAGAGACACAGGGACAGGGATAGAAGGCCAGAGGGGCTCCCTACCACACCAGCTTTGCTTGCTGGAGGCTGAATTATGAGTAGAAAATCTTCATTTCTCCTGTGCCTGAAATATCTAGTTCCCAGTATCCATGTGGATACTTCCCAGAGAATGGCTCAACACTTCTGCCTGGGAGAAAGGAGCAGAAGGGCTTATTAACAAAAGAAAAGATTGAGCTGAGAGCCAGAGAGAAATTCTACCTTTAAAAAAATCGGAAAAAAGAAAAATTACCAAAAAAACATGAGGAGACAGGAGCAGAGAGAGACAGAGACCTCAGAGACACAGGGACAGGGATAGAAGGCAAGAGGGGCTACGTACCACACTAGCTTTGCTTGCTGGAGGCTGAATTAGAGTAGAAAATCTTCATTTCTCCGGTGCCTGAAATATCTAGTTCCCAGTATCCATGTGGATTCTTCTCAGAGAATGGCTCAACTCTCCTGCCTGGGAGAAAGGAGCAGAGGGGCTTATTAACAAAACAAAAGATGGAGCTGAGAGCCAGAGAGAAATTCTACCTTTAAAAAAATCGTAAAAAGGAAAAATTACCAAAAAAACATGAGGAGACAGGAGCAGAGAGAGACAGAGACCTCAGAGACACACGGACAGGGATAGAAGGCCAGAGGGGCTCCCTACCACACTGCCTTTGCTTGCTGGAGGCTGAATTATGAGTAGAAAATCTTCATTTCTCCTGTGCCTGAAATAGCTAGTTCCCAGTATAAATGTGGATTCTTCTCAGAGAATGGCTGAACTCTCCTGCCTGGGAGAAAGCAGCAGAAGGGCGTATTAACAAAACAAAAGATGGAGCTGAGAACCAGAGAGAAATTCTACCTTTAAAAAAATCGTAAAAAGAAAAATTACCAAAAAAACATGAGGAGACAGGAGCAGAGAGAGACAGAGACCTCAAAGACACAGAGACAGGATTAGAAGGCCAGAGGGGCTCCCTACCACACTAGCTTTGCTTGCTGGAGGCTGAAATTTGAGTAGAAAATCTTCATTTCTCCTGTGCCTGAAATATCTAATTCCCAGTATCCATGTGGATACTTCTCAGAGAATGGCTCAACTCTCCTGCCTGGGAGAAAGGAGCAGAAGGGCTTATTAACAAAACAAAAGAGGGAGCTGAGAGCCAGAGAGAAATTCTACCTTTAAAAAATCGTAAGAAGGAAAAATTACCAAAAAAATGAGGAGACAGAAGCAGAGAGACAGAGACCTCAGAGACACAGGGACAGGGATAGAAGGCCAGAGGGGCTCCCTACCACCCTGCCTTTGCTTGCTGGAGACTGAATTATGAGTAGAAAATCTTCATTTCTCCGGTGCCTTAAATAGCTATTTCCAGTATCCATGTGGATTCTTCTCAGAGAATGGCTGAACTCTCCTGCCTGGGAGAAAGGAGCAGAAGGGCTTATTAACAAAACAAAAGATGGAGCTGACAGCCAGAGAGAAATTATACCTTTAAAAAATCGTAAGAAGGAAAAATTATCAAAAAAAATGAGGAGACAGAAGCAGAGAGACAGAGACCTCAGAGACACAGGGACAGGGATAGAAGGCCAGAGTGGCTCCCTACCACACTAGCTTTGCTTGCTGGAGGCTGAATTAAGAGTAGAAAATCTTCATTTCTCCTGTGCCGTAAATATCTAGTTCCCAGTATCCATGTGGATTCTTCTCAGAGAATGGCTCAACTCTCCTGCCTGGGAGAAAGGAGCAGAAGTGCTTATTAACAATACAAAAGATGGAGCTGAGAGCCAGAGAGAAATTCTACCTTTAAAAAAATCGTAAAAAGGAAAAATTACCAAAAAAACATGAGGAGACAGGAGCAGAGAGAGACAGAGACCTCAGAGACACAGGGACAGGGATAGAAGGACAGAGGGGCGCCCTACCACACTAGCTTTGCTTGCTGGCGGCTGAAATTTGAGTAGAAAATCTTCATTTCTCCTGTGCCTGAAATATCTAATTCCCAGTATCCATGTGGATACTTCTCAGAGAATGGCTCAACTCTCCTGCCTGGGAGAAAGGAGCAGAAGGGCTTATTAACAAAACAAAAGATGGAGCTGAGAGCCAGAGAGAAATTCTACCTTTAAAAAAATCGTAAAAAGGAAAAATTACCAAAAAAACATGAGGAGACAGGAGCAGAGTGAGACTGAGACCTCAGAAACACAGGGACAGGGATAGAAGGCCAGAGGGGCTCCCTACCACACTAGCTTTGCTTGCTGGAGGCTGAATTACGAGTAGAAAATCTTCATTTCTCCGGTGCCTGAAATATCTAGTTCCCAGTATCCATGTTGACTCTTCTGAGAGAATGGCTCAACTCTCCTGCCTGGGAGAAAGGAGCAGAAGGGCTTATTAACAAAACAAAAGATGGAGCTGAGAGCCAGAGAGAAATTCTACCTTTAAAAAAATCCTAAAACGAAAAATTAACAAAAAAACATGAGGAGACAAGAGCAGAGAGAGACAGAGACCTCAGAGACACAGGGACAGGGATAGAAGGCCAGAGGGGCTCCCTACCACACTATCTTTGCTTGCTGCAGGCTGAATTATGAGTAGCAAATCTTCATTTCTCCTGTGCCTGAAATATCTAGTTCCCAGTATCCATGTGGATTCTTCTCAGAGAATGGCTCAACTCTCCTGCCTGGGAGAAAGGAGCAGAAGGGCTTATTAACAAAACAAAAGATGGAGCTGAGAGCAAGAGAGAAATTCTACCTTTAAAAAAATCGTAAAAAGGAAAAATTACCAAAAAATATGCGGAGACAGGAGCAGAGAGAGACAGAGACCTCAGAGACAAAGGGACAGGGATAGGAGGACAGAGGGGCTCCCTACCACACTAGCTTTGCTTGCTGGAGGCTGAATTATGAGTAGAAAATCTTCATTTCTCCTATGCCCTGAAATATCTAGTTCCCAGTATCCATGTGGATACTTCTCAGAGAATGGCTCAACTCTCCTGCCTGGGAGAAAGGAGCAGAAGGGCTTATTAACAAAACAAAATATGGAGCTGAGAGCCAGAGAGAAATTTTTCTTTTAAAAATCGTAAGAAGGAAAAATTACCAAAAAAAATGAGGAGACAGACGCAGAGAGACAGAGACCTCAGAGACAAAGGGACAGGGATAGAAGGCAAGAGTGGCTCCCTACCACACTAGCTTTGCTTGCTGGAGGCTGAATTAAGAGTAGAAAATCTTCATTTCTCCGGTGCCTGAAATATCTAGTTCCCAGTATACATGTGGATCCTTCTCAGAGAATGGCTTAAATTTCCTGCCTGGGAGAAAGGAGCAGAAGGTCTTATTAACAAAGAAAAGATGGAGCTGAGAGCCAGAGAGAAATTCTACCTTTAAAAAAATCCTAAAAAGAAAAATTACCAAAAAAACATGAGGAGACAAGAGCAGAGAGAGACAGAGACCTCAGAGACACAGGGACAGGGATAGAAGGCCAGAGGGGCTCCCTACCACACTATCTTTCCTTGCTGCAGGCTGAATTATGAGTAGCAAATCTTCATTTCTCCTGTGCCTGAAATATCTAGTTCCCAGTATCCATGTGGATTCTTCTCAGAGAATGGATCAACTCTCCTGCCTGGGAGAAAGGAGCAGAAGGGCTTATTAACAAAACAAAAGATGGAGCTGAGAGCCAGAGAGAAATTCTACCTTTAAAAAAATCGTAAAAAGGAAAAATTACCAAAAAAACATGAGGAGACAGGAGCAGAGAGAGACAGAGACCTCAGAGACACAGGGACAGGGATAGAAGGCCAGAGGGGCTCCCTACCACACTAGCTTTGCTTGCTGGAGGCTGAATTATGAGTAGAAAATCTTCATTTCTCCTGTGCCTGAAATATCTAGTTCCCAGTATCCATGTGGATACTTCCCAGAGAATGGCTCAACTCTCCTGCCTGGGAGAAAGGAGCAGAAGGGCTTATTAACAAAAGAAAAGATTGAGCTGAGAGCCAGAGAGAAATTGTACCTTTAAAAAAATCGGAAAAAAGAAAAATTACCAAAAAAACATGAGGAGACAAGAGCAGAGAGAGACAGAGAGCTCAGAGACACAGGGACAGGGATAGAAGGCCAGACGGGCTCCCTACCACACTAGCTTTTCTTGCTGGAGGCTGAATTATGAGCAGAAAATCTTCATATCTCCGGTGCCTGAAATATCTAGTTCCCAGTATCCATGTGGATCCTTCTCAGAGAATGGCTCAACTCTACTTCCTGGGAGAAAGGAGCAGAAGGGCTTATTAACAAAACAAAAGATGGAGCTGAGAGCCAGAGAGAAATTCTACCTTTAAAAAAATCGTAAAAAGGAAAAATTAACAAAAAAACATGAGGAGACAGGAGCAGAGAGAGACAGAGACCTCAGAGACACAGGGACAGGGATAGAAGGCCAGAGGGGCTCCCTACCACACTGCCTTTGCTTGCTGGAGGCTGAATTATGAGTAGAAATCTTCATTCCTCCGGTGCATGAAATATCTAATTTCCAGTATCCATGTGGATTCTTCTCAGAGAATGGCTCAACGCTCCTGCCTGGGAGAAAGGAGCAGAAGGGCTTATTAACAAAACAAAAGATGGAGCTGAGAGCCAGAGAGAAATTCTACCTTTAAAAAATCGTAAGAAGGAAAAATTACCAAAAAAAATGAGGAGACAGAAGCAGAGAGACAGAGACCTCAGAGACACAGGGACAGGGATAGTAGGCCAGAGTGGCTCCCTACCACACTAGCTTTCCTTGCTGGAGGCTGAATTAGGAGTAGAAAATCTTCATTTCTCCTGTGCCGTAAATATCTAGTTCCCAGTATCCATGTGGATTCTTCTCAGAGAATGGCTCAACTCTCCTGCCTGGGAGAAAGGAGCCGAAGGGCTTATTAACAATACAAAAGATGGAGCTGAGAGCCCGGGAGAAATTCTACCTTTAAAGAAATCGTAATAAGGAAAAATTACCAAAAAAACCTGAGGAGATATGAGCAGAGAGAGACAGAGACCTCAGAGACACAGGGACAGGGATAGAAGGACAGAGGGAATCCCTACCACACTAGCTTTGCTTGCTGGAGGCTGAATTATGAGTAGCAAATCTTCATTTCTCCGGTGCCTGAAATATCTAGTTCCCAGTATCCATGTAGATCCTTCTCAGAGAATGGCTCAAATTTCCTGCCTGGGAGAAAGGAGCAGAAGGTCTTATTACCAAAAGAAAAGATGGAGCTGAGAGCCAGAGAGAAATTCTACCTTTAAAAAAATCGTAAAAAGGAAAAATTACCAAAAAAACATGAGGAGACAGGAGTAGAGAGAGACAGAGACCTCAGAGACACAGGGACAGGGATAGAAGGCCAGAGGGGCTCCCTACCACACTAGCTTTGCTTGCTGGAGGCTGAATTATGAGTAGAAATCTTCATTTCTCCGGTGCATGAAATATCTAGTTTCCAGTATCCATGTGGATTCTTCTCAGAGAATGGCTCAACGCTCCTGCCTGGGAGAAAGGAGCAGAAGGGCTTATTAACAAAACAAAAGATGGAGCTGAGAGCCAAAGAGTAATTCTACCTTTAAAAAAATCGTAAAAAGGAAAAATTACCAAAAAAACATGAGGAGACAGGAGCAGAGAGAGACAGAGACCTCAGAGACACAGGGACAGGGATAGAAGGCCAGAGGGGCTACCTCCCACACTAGCTTTGCTTGCTGGAGGCTGAATTATGAGTAGAAAATCTTCATTTCTCCGGTTCCTGAAATATCCAGTTCCCAGTATCCATGTGGATACTTCTCAGAGAATGGCTCAACTCTCATGCCTGGGAGAAAGGAGCAGAAGTGCTTATTAACAAAACAAAAGATGGAGCTGAGAGCCAGAGAGAAATTCTACATTTAAAAAAATCGTAAAAAGGAAAAATTACAAAAAAAACATGAAGAGACAGGAGCAGAGAGAGACAGAGACCTCAGAGACACAGGGACAGTAATAGAAGGCCAGAGGGGCTCCCTACCACACTAGCTTTGCTTGCTGGAGGGTGAATTATGAGTAGAAATCTTCATTTCTCCGGTGCATGAAATATCTATTTCCCAGTATCCATGTGGATTCTTCTCAGAGAATGGCTCAATGCTCCTGCCTGGGAGAAAGGAGCAGAAGGGCTTATTAACAAAACAAAACATGGAGCTGAGAGCCAGAGAGTAATTCTTCCTTTAAAAAATCGTAAAAAGGAAAAATTTCCAAAAAAACATGAGGAGACAGGAGCAGAGAGAGACAGATACCTCAGAGACACAGGGACAGGGATAGAAGGACAGAGAACTCCCTACAACACTCCTTTGCTTGCTGGAGGCTGAATTATGAGTAGCAAATCTTCATTTCTTCGGTTCCTGAAATATCTAGTTCCCAGTATCCATGTAGATTCTTCTCAGAGAATGGCTCAACTCTCCTGCCTGGGAGAAAGGAGCAGAAGGGCTTATTAACAAAACAAAAGATGGAGCTGAGAGCCAGAGAGAAATTCTACCTTTAAAAAATCGTAAGAAGGAAAAATTACCAAAAAAAATGAGGAGACAGAAGCAGAGAGACAGAGACCTCAGAGACACAGGGACAGGGATAGAAGGCCAGAGTGGCTCCCTACCACACTAGCTTTGCTTGCTGGAGGCTGAATTAAGAGTAGAAAATCTTCATTTCTCCTGTGCCGTAAATATCTAGTTCCCAGTATCCATGTGGATTCTTCTCAGAGAATGGCTCAACTCTCCTGCCTGGGAGAAAGGAGCAGAAGGGCTTATTAACAATACAAAAGATGGAGCTGAGAGCCAGAGAGAAATTCTACCTTTAAAGAAATCGTAATAAGGAAAAATTACCAAAAAAACCTGAGGAGATATGAGCAGAGAGAGACAGAGACCTCAGACACACAGGGACATGGATAGAAGGACAGAGGGGCTCCCTACCACACTAGCTTTGCTTGCTGGAGGCTGAATTATGAGTAGCAAATCTTCATTTCTCCGGTGCCTGAAATATCTAGTTCCCAGTATACATGTGGATCCTTCTCAGAGAATGGCTTAAATTTCCTGCCTGGGAGAAAGGAGCAGAAGGTCTTATTAACAAAAGAAAAGATGGAGCTGAGAGCCAGAGAAAAATTCTACCTTTAAAAAAATCCTAAAAAGAAAAATTACCGAAAAAACATGAGGAGACAAGAGCAGAGAGAGACAGAGACCTCAGAGACACAGGGACAGGGATAGAAGGCCAGAGGGGCTCCCTACCACACTATCTTTGCTTGCTGCAGGCTGAATTATGAGTAGCAAATCTTCATTTCTCCTGTGCCTGAAATATCTAGTTCCCAGTATCCATGTGGATTCTTCTCAGAGAATGGATCAACTCTCCTGCCTGGGAGAAAGGAGCAGAAGGGCTTATTAACAAAACGAAAGATGGAGCTGAGAGCCAGAGAGAAATTCTACCTTTAAAAAAATCGTAAAAAGGAAAAATTACCAAAAAAACATGAGGAGACAGGAGCAGAGAGAGACAGAGACCTCAGAGACACAGGGACAGGGATAGAAGGCCAGAGGGGCTCCCTACCACACTAGCTTTGCTTGCTGGAGGCTGAATTATGAGTAGAAAATCTTCATTTCTCCTGTGCCTGAAATATCTAGTTCCCAGTATCCATGTGGATACTTCCCAGAGAATGGCTCAACTCTCCTGCCTGGGAGAAAGGAGCAGAAGGGCTTATTAACAAAAGAAAAGATTGAGCTGAGAGCCAGAGAGAAATTCTACCTTTAAAAAAATCGGAAAAAAGAAAAATTACCAAAAAAACATGAGGAGACAAGAGCAGAGAGAGACAGAGAGCTCAGAGACACAGGGACAGGGATAGAAGGCCAGACGGGCTCCCTACCACACTAGCTTTTCTTGCTGGAGGCTGAATTATGAGCAGAAAATCTTCATATCTCCGATGCCTGAAATATCTAGTTCCCAGTATTCATGTGGATCCTTCTCAGAGAATGGCTCAACTCTCCTGCCTGGGAGAAAGGAGCAGAAGGGCTTATTAACAAAACAAAAGATGGAGCTGAGAGCCAGAGAGAAATTCTACATTTAAAAAAATCGTAAAAAGGAAAAATTACCAAAAAAACATGAGGAGACAGGAGTAGAGAGAGACAGAGACCTCAGAGACACAGGGACAGGGATAGAAGGCCAGAGGGGCTCCCTACCACACTAGCTTTGCTTGCTGGAGGCTGAATTATGAGTAGCAAATCTTCATTTCTCCGGTGCCTGAAATATCTAGTTCCCAGTATCCATGTGGATCCTTCTCAGAGAATGGCTCAAATTTCCTGCCTGGGACAAAGGAGCAGAAGGTCTTATTACCAAAAGAAAAGATGGAGCTGAGAGCCAGAGAGAAATTCTACCTTTAAAAAAATCGTAAAAAGGAAAAATTACCAAAAAAACATGAGGAGACAGGAGCAGAGAGAGACAGAGACCTCAGAGACACAGGGACAGGGATAGAAGGCCAGAGGGGCTCCCTACCACACTAGCTTTGCTTGCTGGAGGCTGAATTATGAGTACAAATCTTCATTTCTCCGGTGCATGAAATATCTAGTTTCCAGTATCCATGTGGATTCTTCTCAGAGAATGGCTCAACTCTCCTGCCTGGGAGAAAGGAGCAGAAGGGCTTATTAACAAAACAAAAGATGGAGCTGAGAGCCAAAGAGTAATTCTACCTTTAAAAAAATCGTAAAAAGGAAAAATTACCAAAAAAACATGAGGAGACAGGAGCAGAGAGAGACAGAGACCTCAGAGACACAGGGACATGGATAGAAGGCCAGAGGGGCTACCTCCCACACTAGCTTTGCTTGCTGGAGGCTGAATTATTAGTAGAAAATCTTCATTTCTCCGGTTCCTGAAATATCCAGTTCCCAGTATCCATGTGGATACTTCTCAGAGAATGGCTCAACTCTCCTGCCTGGGAGAAAGGAGCAGAAGGGCTTATTAACAAAACAAAACATGGAGCTGAGAGCCAGAGAGTAATTCTACCTTTAAAAAAATCGTAAAAAAGAAAAATTTCCAAAAAAACATGAGGAGACAGGAGCAGAGAGAGACAGAGACCTCAGAGACACAGGGACAGGGATAGAAGGCCAGAGGGGCTCCCTACCACACTCCTTTGCTTGCTGGAGGCTGAATTATGAGTAGCAAATCTTCATTTCTTCGGTTCCTGAAATATCTAGTTCCCAGTATCCATGTAGATTCTTCTCAGAGAATGGCTCAACTCTCCTGCCTGGGAGAAAGGAGCAGAAGGGCTTATTAACAAAACAAAAGATGGAGCTGAGAGCAAGAGAGAAATTCTACCTTTAAAAAAATCGTAAAAAGGAAAAATTACCAAAAAAACATGAAGAGACAGGAGCAGAGAGAGACAGAGAACTCAGAGACACAGGGACAGGGATAGAAGGCCAGAGGGGCTCCCTACCACACTAGCTTTGCTTGCTGGAGGCTCAATTATGAGTAGAAAATCTTCATTTCTCCTGTGCCTGAAATATCTAGTTCCCAGTATCCATGTGGATTCTTCTCAGAGAAGGACTCAACTCTCCTGCCTGGGAGAAAGGAGCAGAAGGGCTTATTAACAAAACAAAAGATGGAGCTGAGAGCCAGAGAGAAATTCTACCTTTAAAAAATCGTAAGAAGGAAAAATTACCAAAAAAAATGAGAAAACAGAAGCAGAGAGACAGAGACCTCAGAGACACAGGGACAGGTATAGAAGGCCAGAGTGGCTCCCTACCACACTAGCTTTGCTTGCTGGAGGCTGAATTAAGAGTAGAAAATCTTCATTTCTCCTGTGCCTGAAATATCTAGTTCCCAGTATCCATGTGGATTCTTATCAGAGAATGGCTCAACTCTCCTGCCTGGGAGAAAGGAGCAGAAGGGCTTATTAACAATACAAAAGATGGAGCTGAGAGCCAGAGAGAAATTCTACCTTTAAAAAAATCGTCATAAGGAAAAATTACCAAAAAAACCTGAGGAGATATGAGCAGAGAGAGACAGAGACCTCAGAGACACAGGGACAGGGATAGAAGGCCAGAGGGGCTCCCTACCACACTATCTTTGCTTGCTGCAGGCTGAATTATGAGTAGCAAATCTTCATTTCTCCTGTGCCTGAAATATCTAGTTCCCAGTATCCATGTGGATTCTTCTCAGATAAAGGCTCAACTCTCCTGCCTTGGAGAAAGGAGCAGAAGGGCTTATTAACAAAACAAAATATGGAGCTGAGAGCCAGAGAGAAATTCTATCTTTAAAAAAATCGTAAAAATGAAAAATTACCAAAAAAACATGAGGAGACAGGAGCAGAGAGAGACAGAGACCTCAGAGACACAGGGACAGGGATAGAAGGCCAGATGGGCTACCTCCCACAATAGCTTTGCTTGCTGGAGGCTGAATCATGAGTAGATAATCTTCATTTCTCCGGTGCCTGAAATATCCAGTTCCCAGTATCCATGTGTATTCTTCTCAGAGAATGGCTCAACTCTCCTGCCTGGGAGAAAGGATCAGACGGGCTTATTAACAAAACAAAAGATGGAGCTGAGAGCCAGAGAGAAATTCTACCTTTAAAAAAATCGTAAAAAGGAAAAATTACCAAAAAAACATGAGAAGACAGGATCAGAGAGAGACAGAGACCTCAGAGACACAGGGACAGGGATAGAAGGACAGAGGGGCGCCCTACCACACTAGCTTTGCTTGCTGGAGGCTGAAATTTGAGTAGAAAATCTTCATTTCTCCTGTGCCTGAAATATCTCATTCCCAGTATCCATGTGGATACTTCTCAGAGAATGGCTCAACTCTCCTGCCTGGGAGAAAGGAGCAGAAGGGCTTATTAACAAAACAAAAGATGGAGCTGAGAGCCAGAGAGAAATTCTACCTTTAAAAAAACGTAAAAAGGAAAAATTACCAAAAAAACATGAGGAGACAGGAGCAGAGTGAGACTGAGACCTCAGAAACACAGGGACAGGGATAGAAGGCCAGAGGGGCTCCCTACCACACTAGCTTTGCTTGCCGGAGGCTGAATTACGAGTAGAAAATCATCATTTCTCCTGTGCCTGAAATATCTAGTTCCCAGTATCCATGTGGATTCTTCTCAGAGAAGGACTCAACTCTCCTGCCTGGGAGAAAGGAGCAGAAGGGCTTATTAACAAAACAAAATATGGAGCTGAGAGCCAGAGAGAAATTCTTCCTTTAAAAAATCGTAAGAAGGAAAAATTACCAAAAAAAATGAGGAGACAGACGCAGAGAGACAGAGACCTCAGAGACACAGGGACAGGGATAGAAGGCCAGAGTGGCTCCCTACCACACTAGCTTTGCTTGCTGGAGGCTGAATTAAGAGTAGAAAATCTTCATTTCTCCTGTGCCTGAAATATCTAGTTCCCAGTATCCATTTGGATTCTTCTCAGAGAATGGCTCAACTCTCCTGCCTGGGAGAAAGGAGCAGAAGGGCTTATTAACAAAATAAAGATGGAGCTGAGAGTCAGAGAGAAATTCTACCTTTAAAAAAATCGTAAAAAGGAAAAATTACCAAAAAAACATGAGGAGACAGGAGCAGAGAGAGACAGAGACCTCAGAGACACAGGGACAGGGATAGAAGGCCAGATGGGCTCCCTACCACACTAGCTTTGCTTGCTGGAGGCTGAATTATGAGTAGAAAATCTTCATTTCTCCTGTGCCTGAAATATCTAGTTCCCAGTATCCATGTGGATACTTCCCAGAGAATGGCTCAACTCTTCTGCCTGAGAGAAAGGAGCAGAAGGGCTTATTAACAAAAGAAAAGATTGAGCTGAGAGCCAGAGAGAAATTCTACCTTTAAAAAAATCGGAAAAAAAAAAATTACCAAAAAAACATGAGGAGACAACAGCAGAGAGAGACAGAGAGCTCAGAGACACAGGGACAGGGATAGAAGGCCAGAGGGGCTCCCTACCACACTAGCTTTTCTTGCTGGAGGCTGAATTATGAGTAGAAAATCTTCATATCTCTGGTGCCTGAAATATCTAGTTCCCAGTATCCATGTGGATACTTCTCAGAGAATGGCTCAACTCTCCTGCCTGGGAGAAAGGAGCAGAAGGGCTTATTAACAAAACAAAAGATGGAGCTGAGGGCCAGAGAGATATTCTACCTTTAAAAAAATCGTAAAAAGGAAAAATTACCAAAAAAACATGAGGAGACAGGAGCAGAGAGAGACAGAGCCCTCAGAGACACAGGGACAGGGATAGAAGGCAAGAGGGGCTACGTACCACACTAGCTTTGCTTGCTGGAGGCTGAATTAGAGTAGAAAATCTTCATTTCTCCGGTGCCTGAAATATCTAGTTCCCAGTATCCATGTGGATTCTTCTCAGAGAATGGCTCAACTCTCCTGCCTGGGAGAAAGGAGCAGAGGGGCTTATTAACAAAACAAAAGATGGAGCTGAGAGCCAGAGAGAAATTCTACCTTTAAAAAAATCGTAAAAAGGAAAAATTACCAAAAAAACATGAGGAGACAGGAGCAGAGAGAGACAGAGACCTCAGAGACACAGGGACAGGGATAGAAGGCCAGAGAGGCTCCCTACCACACTGCCTTTGCTTGCTGGAGGCTGAATTATGAGTAGAAAATCTTCATTTCTCCTGTGCCTTAAATAGCTAGTTCCCAGTATCCATGTGGATTCTTCTCAGAGAATGGCTGAACTCTCATGCCTGGGAGAAAGCAGCAGAAGGGCGTATTAACAAAACAAAAGATGGAGCTGAGAGCCAGAGAGAAATTCTACCTTTAAAAAAATCGTAAAAAGGAAAAATTACCAAAAAAACATGAGGAGACAGGAGCAGAGAGAGACAGAGACCTCAGAGACACAGGGACAGGATTAGAAGGCCAGAGGGGCTCCCTACCACACTAGCTTTGCTTGCTGGAGGCTGAAATTTGAGTAGAAAATCTTCATTTCTCCTGTGCCTGAAATATCTAATTCCCAGTATCCATCTGGATACTTCTCAGAGAATGGCTCAACTCTCCTGCCTGGGAGAAAGGAGCAGAAGGGCTTATTAACAAAACAAAAGAGGGAGCTGAGAGCCAGAGAGAAATTCTACCTTTAAAAAAATCGTAAAAAGGAAAAATTACCAAAAAAACATGAGGAGACAGGAGCAGAGAGAGACAGAGACATCAGAGACACAGGGAAAGGGATAGAAGGCCAGAGGGGCTCCCTACCACCCTGCCTTTGCTTGCTGGAGGCTGAATTATGAGTAGAAAATCTTCATTTCTCCGGTGCCTGAAATAGCTATTTCCAGTATCCATGTGGATTCTTCTCAGAGAATGGCTCATCTCTCCTGCCCGGGAGAAAGGAGCAGAAGGGCTTATTAACAAAACAAAAGATGGAGCTGAGAGCCAGAGAGAAATTCTACCTTTAAAAAATCGTAAGAAGGAAAAATTACCAAAAAAAATGAGGAGACAGAAGCAGAGAGACAGAGACCTCAGAGACACAGGGACAGGGATAGAAGGCCAGAGGGGCTCCCAACCACACTAGCTTTGCTTGCTGGAGGCTGAATTAAGAGTAGAAAATCTTCATTTCTCCTGTGCCGTAAATATCTAGTTCCCAGTATCCATGTGGATTCTTCTCAGAGAATGGCTCAACTCTCCTGCCTGGGAGAAAGGAGCAGAAGGGTTTATTAACAATACAAAAGATGGAGCTGAGAGCCAGAGAGAAATTCTACCTTTAAAGAAATCGTAATAAGGAAAAATTTCCAAAAAAACCTGAGGAGATATGAGCAGAGAGAGACAGAGACCTCAGAGACACAGGGACAGGGATAGAAGGACAGAGGGGCTCCCTACCACACTAGCTTTGCTTGCTGGAGGCTGAATTATGAGTAGCAAATCTACATTTCTCCGGTGCCTGAAATATCTAGTTCCCAGTATCCATGTGGATCCTTCTCAGAGAATGGCTCAAATTTCCTGCCTGGGAGAAAGGAGCAGAAGGTCTTATTAACAAAAGAAAAGATGGAACTGAGAGCCAGAGAGAAATTCTACCTTTAAAAAAATCCTAAAAAGAAAAATTACCAAAAAAACATGAGGAGACAAGAGCAGAGAGAGACAGACACCTCAGAGACACAGGGACAGGGATAGAAGGCCCGAGGGGCTCCCTACCACACTATCTTTGCTTGCTGCAGGCTGAATTATGAGTAGCAAATCTTCATTTCTCCTGTGCCTGAAATATCTAGTTCCCAGTATCCATGTGGATTCTTCTCACAGAATGGCTCAACTCTCCTGCCTCGGAGAAAGGAGCAGAAGGGCTTATTAACAAAACAAAAGATGGAGCTGAGAGCCAGAGAGAAATTCTACCTTTAAAAAAATCGTAAAAAGGAAAAATTACCAAAAAAACATGAGGAGACAGGAGCAGAGAGAGACAGAGACCTCAGAGACACAGGGACAGGGATAGAAGGCCAGAGGGGCTCCCTACCACACTAGCTTTGCTTGCTGGAGGCTGAATTATGAGTAGAAAATCTTCATTTCTCCTGTGCCTGAAATATCTAGTTCCCAGTATCCATGTGGATACTTCCCAGAGAATGGCTCAACTCTTCTGCCTGGGAGAAAGGAGCAGAAGGGCTTATTAACAAAAGAAAAGATTGAGCTGAGAGCCAGAGAGAAATTCTACCTTTAAAAAAATCGGAAAAAAGAAAAATTACCAAAAAAACATGAGGAGACAAGAGCAGAGAGAGACAGAGAGCTCAGAGACACAGGGACAGGGATAGAAGGCCAGAGGTGCTCCCTACCACACTAGCTTTTCTTGCTGGAGGCTGAATTATGAGCAGAAAATCTTCATATCTCCGGTGCCTGAAATATCTAGTTCCCAGTATCCATGTGGATCCTTCTCAGAGAATGGCTCAACTCTCCTGCCTGGGAGAAAGGAGCAGAAGGGCTTATTAACAAAACACAATATGGAGCTGAGAGCCAGAGAGAAATTCTACCTTTAAAAAAATCGTAAAAAGGAAAAATTACCAAAAAAACATGAGGAGACAGGAGCAGAGAGAGACAGAGACCTCAGAGACACAGGGACAGGGATAGAAGGCCAGAGGGGCTCCCTACCACACTGGCTTTGCTTGCTGGAGGCTGAATTATGAGTAGAAAATCTTCATTTCTCCGGTGCCTGAAATAGCTAGTTCACAGTATCCATGTGGATTCTTCTCAGAGAATGGCTGAACTCTCATGCCTGGGAGAAAGCAGCAGAAGGGCGTATTAACAAAACAAAAGATGGAGCTGAGAGCCAGAGAGAAATTCTACCTTTAAAAAAATCGTAAAAAGGAAAAATTACCAAAAAAACATGAGGAGAAAGGAGCAGAGAGAGACAGAGACCTCAGAGACACAGGGACAGGATTAGAAGGCCAGAGGGGCTCCCTACCACACTAGCATTGCTTGCTGGACGCTGAAATTTGAGTAGAAAATCTTCATTTCTCCTGTGCCTGAAATATCTAATTCCCAGTATCCATCTGGATACTTCTCAGAGAATGGCTCAACTCTCCTGCCTGGGAGAAAGGAGCAGAAGGGCTTATTAACAAAACAAAAGAGGGAGCTGAGAGCCAGAGAGAAATTCTACCTTTAAAAAAATCTTAAAAAGCAAAAATTACCAAAAAAACATGAGGAGACAGGGGCAGAGTGAGACTGAGACCTCAGAAACACAGGGACAGGGATAGAAGGCCAGAGGGGCTCCCTACCACACTAGCTTTGCTTGCTGGAGGCTGAATTACAAGTAGAAAATCTTCATTTCTCCAGTGCCTGAAATATCTAGTTCCCAGTATCCACGTTGACACTTCTGAGAGAATGGCTCAACTCTCCTGCCTGGGAGAAAGGAGCAGAAGGGATTATTAACAAAACAAAAGATGGAGCTGAGAGCCAGAGAGAAATTCTACCTTTAAAAAAATCGTAAAAAGGAAAAATTACCAAAAAAACATGAGGAGACAGGAGCAGAGAGAGACAGAGACCTCAGAGACACAGGGACAGGGATAGAAGGCCAGAGGGGCTCCCTACCACCCTGCCTTTGCTTGCTGGAGGCTGAATTATGAGTAGAAAATCTTCATTTCTCCGGTGCCTGAAATAGCTATTTCCAGTATCCATGTGGATTCTTCTCAGAGAATGGCTCAACTCTCCTGCCTGGGAGAAAGGAGCAGAAGGGCTTATTAACAAAACAAAAGATGGATCTGAGAGCCAGAGAGAAATTCTACCTTTAAAAAATCGTAAGAAGGAAAAATTACCAAAAAAAATGAGAAAACAGAAGCAGAGAGACAGAGACCTCAGAGACACAGGGACAGGTATAGAAGGCCAGAGTGGCTCCCTACCACACTAGCTTTGCTTGCTGGAGGCTGAATTAAGAGTAGAAAATCTTCATTTCTCCTGTGCCTGAAATATCTAGTTCCCAGTATCCATGTGGATTCTTATCAGAGAATGGCTCAACTCTCCTGCCTGGGAGAAAGGAGCAGAAGGGCTTATTAACAATACAAAAGATGGAGCTGAGAGCCAGAGAGAAATTCTACCTTTAAAAAAATCGTCATAAGGAAAAATTACCAAAAAAACCTGAGGAGATATGAGCAGAGAGAGACAGAGACCTCAGAGACACAGGGACAGGGATAGAAGGCCAGAGGGGCTCCCTACCACACTATCTTTGCTTGCTGCAGGCTGAATTATGAGTAGCAAATCTTCATTTCTCCTGTGCCTGAAATATCTAGTTCCCAGTATCCATGTGGATTCTTCTCAGATAAAGGCTCAACTCTCCTGCCTTGGAGAAAGGAGCAGAAGGGCTTATTAACAAAACAAAATATGGAGCTGAGAGCCAGAGAGAAATTCTATCTAAAAAAATCGTAAAAATGAAAAATTACCAAAAACACATGAGGAGACAGGAGCAGAGAGAGACAGAGACCTCAGAGACACAGGGATAGGGATAGAAGGCCAGAGGGGCTACCTCCCACACTAGCTTGGCTTGCTGGAGGCTGAATCATGAGTAGATAATCTTCATTTCTCCGGTGCCTGAAATATCCTGTTCCCAGTATCCATGTGTATTCTTCTCAGAGAATGGCTCAACTCTCCTGCCTGGGAGAAAGGAGCAGACGGGCTTATTAACAAAACAAAAGATGGAGCTGAGAGCCAGAGAGAAATTCTACCTTTAAAAAAATCGTAAAAAGGAAAAATAACCAAAAAAACATGAGGAGACAGGATCAGAGAGAGACAGAGACCTCAGAGACACAGGGACAGGGATAGAAGGACAGAGGGGCGCCCTACCACACTAGCTTTGCTTGCTGGAGGCTGAAATTTGAGTAGAAAATCTTCATTTCTCCTGTGCCTGAAATATCTCATTCCCAGTATCCATGTGGATACTTCTCAGAGAATGGCTCAACTCTCCTGCCTGGGAGAAAGGAGCAGAAGGGCTTATTAACAAAACAAAAGATGGAGCTGAGAGCCAGAGAGAAATTCTACCTTTAAAAAAACGTAAAAAGGAAAAATTACCAAAAAAACATGAGGAGACAGGAGCAGAGTGAGACTGAGACCTCAGAAACACAGGGACAGGGATAGAAGGCCAGAGGGGCTCCCTACCAAACTAGCTTTGCTTGCTGGAGGCTCAATTATGAGTAGAAAATCTTCATTTCTCCTGTGCCTGAAATATCTAGTTCCCAGTATCCATGTGGATTCTTCTCAGAGAAGGACTCAACTCTCCTGCCTGGGAGAAAGGAGCAGAAGGGCTTATTAACAAAACAAAAGATGGAGCTGAGAGCCAGAGAGAAATTCTACCTTTAAAAAATCGTAAGAAGGAAAAATTACCAAAAAAAAATGAGAAGACAGAAGCAGAGAGACAGAGACCTCAGAGACACAGGGACAGGTATAGAAGGCCAGAGTGGCTCCCTACCACACTAGCTTTGCTTGCTGGAGGCTGAATTAAGAGTAGAAAATCTTCATTTCTCCTGTGCCATAAATATCTAGTTCCCAGTATCCATGTGGATTCTTCTCAGAGAATGGCTCAACTCTCCTGCCTGGGAGAAAGGAGCCGAAGGGCTTATTAACAATACAAAAGATGGAGCTGAGAGCCAGAGAGAAATTCTACCTTTAAAGAAATCGTAATAAGGAAAAATTACCAAAAAAACCTGAGGAGATATGAGCAGAGAGAGACAGAGACCTAAGAGACACAGGGACAGGGATAGAAGGACAGAGGGGCTCCCTACCACACTAGCTTTGCTTGCTGGAGGCTGAATTATGAGTAGCAAATCTTCATTTCTCCGGTGCCTGAAATATCTAGTTCCCAGTATCCATGTGGATCCTTCTCAGAGAATGGCTCAAATTTCCTGCCTGGGACAAAGGAGCAGAAGGTCTTATTACCAAAAGAAAAGATGGAGCTGAGAGCCAGAGAGAAATTCTACCTTTAAAAAAATCGTAAAAAGGAAAAATTACCAAAAAAACATGAAGAGACAGGAGCAGAGAGAGACAGAGACCTCAGAGACACAGGGACAGGGATAGAAGGCCAGAGGGGCTCCCTACCACACTATCTTTGCTTGCTGCAGGCTGAATTATGAGTAGCAAATCTTCATTTCTCCTGTGCCTGAAATATCTAGTTCCCAGTATCCATGTGGATTCTTCTAACAGAATGGCTCAACTCTCCTGCCTCGGAGAAAGGAGCAGAAGGGCTTATTAACAAAACAAAAGATGGAGCTGAGAGCCAGAGAGAAATTCTACCTTTAAAAAAATCGTAAAAAGGAAAAATTACCAAAAAAACATGAGGAGACAGGAGCAGAGAGAGACAGAGACCTCAGAGACACAAGGACAGGGATAGAAGGCCAGAGGGGCTCCCTACCACACTAGCTTTGCTTGCTGGAGGCTCAATTATGAGTAGAAAATCTTCATTTCTCCTGTGCCTGAAATATCTAGTTCCCAGTATCCATGTGGATACTTCCCAGAGAATGGCTCAACTCTTCTGCCTGGGAGAAAGGAGCAGAAGGGCTTATTAACAAAAGAAAAGATTGAGCTGAGAGCCAGAGAGAAATTCTACCTTTAAAAAAATCGGAAAAAAGAAAAATTACCAAAAAAACAGGAGGAGACAAGAGCAGAGAGAGACAGAGAGCTCAGAGACACAGGGACAGGGATAGAAGGCCAGAGGTGCTCCCGACCACACTAGCTTTTCTGGCTGGAGGCTGAATTATGAGCAGAAAATCTTCATATCTCCGGTGCCTGAAATATCTAGTTCCCAGTATCCATGTGGATACTTCTCAGAGAATGGCTCAACTCTCCTGCCTGGGAGAAAGGAGCAGAAGGGCTTATTAACAAAACACAATATGGAGCTGAGAGCCAGAGAGAAATTCTACCTTTAAAAAAATCGTAAAAAGGAAAAATTACCAAAAAAACATGAGGAGACAGGAGCAGAGAGAGACAGAGACCTCAGAGACACAGGGACAGGGATAGAAGGCCAGAGGGGCTCCCTACCACACTGGCTTTGCTTGCTGGAGGCTGAATTATGAGTAGAAAATCTTCATTTCTCCGGTGCCTGAAATAGCTAGTTCACAGTATCCATGTGGATTCTTCTCAGAGAATGGCTGAACTCTCATGCCTGGGAGAAAGCAGCAGAAGGGCGTATTAACAAAACAAAAGATGGAGCTGAGAGCCAGAGAGAAATTCTACCTTTAAAAAAATCGTAAAAAGGAAAAATTACCAAAAAAACATGAGGAGAAAGGAGCAGAGAGAGACAGAGACCTCAGAGACACAGGGACAGGATTAGAAGGCCAGAGGGGCTCCCTACCACACTAGCTTTGCTTGCTGGAGGCTGAAATTTGAGTAGAAAATCTTCATTTCTCCTGTGCCTGAAATATCTAATTCCCAGTATCCATCTGGATACTTCTCAGAGAATGGCTCAACTCTCCTGCCTGGGAGAAAGGAGCAGAAGGCTTATTAACAAAACAAAAGAGGGAGCTGAGAGCCAGAGAGAAATTCTACCTTTAAAAAAATCTTAAAAAGCAAAAATTACCAAAAAAACATGAGGAGACAGGAGCAGAGTGAGACTGAGACCTCAGAAACACAGGGACAGGGATAGAAGGCCAGAGGGGCTCCCTACCACACTAGCTTAGCTTGCTGGAGGCTGAATGACAAGTAGAAAATCTTCATTTCTCCTGTGCCTGAAATATCTAGTTCCCAGTATCCACGTTGACACTTCTGAGAGAATGGCTCAACTCTCCTGCCTGGGAGAAAGGAGCAGAAGGGATTATTAACAAAACAAAAGATGGAGCTGAGAGCCAGAGAGAAATTCTACCTTTAAAAAAATCGTAAAAAGGAAAAATTACCAAAAAAACATGAGGAGACAGGAGCAGAGAGAGACAGAGACCTCAGAGACACAGGGACAGGGATAGAAGGCCAGAGGGGCTCCCTACCACCCTGCCTTTGCTTGCTGGAGGCTGAATTATGAGTAGAAAATCTTCATTTCTCCGGTGCCTGAAATAGCTATTTCCAGTATCCATGTGGATTCTTCTCAGAGAATGGCTCAACTCTCCTGCCTGGGAGAAAAGAGCAGAAGGGCTTATAAACAAAACAAAAGATGGACCTGAGAGCCAGAGAGAAATTCTACCTTTAAAAAATCGTAAGAAGGAAAAATTACCAAAAAAACATGAGGAGACAGGAGCAGAGAGAGACAGAGACCTCAGAGACACAGGGATAGGGATAGAAGGCCAGAGGGGCTACCTCCCACACTAGCTTTGCTTGCTGGAGGCTGAATCATGAGTAGATAATCTTCATTTCTCCGGTGCCTGAAATATCCAGTTCCCAGTATCCATGTGTATTCTTCTCAGAGAATGGCTCAACTCTCCTGCCTGGGAGAAAGGAGCAGACGGGCTTATTAACAAAACAAAAGATGGAGCTGAGAGCCAGAGAGAAATTCTACCTTTAAAAAAATCGTAAAAAGGAAAAATTACCAAAAAAACATGAGGAGACAGGATCAGAGAGAGACAGAGACCTCAGAGACACAGGGACAGGGATAGAAGGACAGAGGGGCGCCCTACCACACTAGCTTTGCTTGCTGGAGGCTGAAATTTGAGTAGAAAATCTTCATTTCTCCTGTGCCTGAAATATCTCATTCCCAGTATCCATGTGGATACTTCTCAGAGAATGGCTCAACTCTCCTGCCTGGGAGAAAGGAGCAGAAGGGCTTATTAACAAAACAAAAGATGGAGCTGCGAGCCAGAGAGAAATTCTACCTTTAAAAAAACGTAAAAAGGAAAAATTACCAAAAAAACATGAGGAGACAGGAGCAGAGTGAGACTGAGACCTCAGAAACACAGGGACAGGGATAGAAGGCCAGAGGGGCTCCCTACCACACTAGCTTTGCTTGCTGGAGGCGCAATTATGAGTAGAAAATCTTCATTTCTCCTGTGCCTGAAATATCTAGTTCCCAGTATCCATGTGGATTCTTCTCAGAGAAGGACTCAACTCTCCTGCCTGGGAGAAAGGAGCAGAAGGGCTTATTAACAAAACAAAAGATGGAGCTGAGAGCCAGAGAGAAATTCTACCTTTAAAAAATCGTAAGAAGGAAAAATTACCAAAAAAAATGAGAAGACAGAAGCAGAGAGACAGAGACCTCAGAGACACAGGGACAGGTATAGAAGGCCAGAGTGGCTCCCTACCACACTAGCTTTGCTTGCTGGAGGCTGAATTAAGAGTAGAAAATCTTCATTTCTCCTGTGCCGTAAATATCTAGTTCCCAGTATCCATGTGGATTCTTCTCAGAGAATGGCTCAACTCTCCTGCCTGGGAGAAAGGAGCCGAAGGGCTTATTAACAATACAAAAGATGGAGCTGAGAGCCAGAGAGAAATTCTACCTTTAAAGAAATCGTAATAAGGAAAAATTACCAAAAAAACCTGAGGAGATATGAGCAGAGAGAGACAGAGACCTCAGAGACACAGGGACAGGTATAGAAGGACAGAGGGGCTCCCTACCACACTAGCTTTGCTTGCTGGAGGCTGAATTATGAGTAGCAAATCTTCATTTCTCCGGTGCCTGAAATATCTAGTTCCCAGTATCCATGTGGATCCTTCTCAGATAAAGGCTCAACTCTCCTGCCTTGGAGAAAGGAGCAGAAGGGCTTATTAACAAAACAAAATATGGAGCTGAGAGCCAGAGAGAAATTCTATCTTTAAAAAAATCGTAAAAATGAAAAATTACCAAAAAAACATGAGGAGACAGGAGCAGAGAGAGACAGAGACCTCAGAGACACAGGGACAGGGATAGAAGGCCAGAGGGGCTACCTAGCACACTAGCTTTGCTTGCTGGAGGCTGAATCATGAGTAGATAATCTTCATTTCTCCGGTGCCTGAAATATCCAGTTCCCAGTATCCATGTGTATTCTTCTCAGAGAATGGCTCAACTCTCCTGCCTGGGAAAAAGGAGCAGACGGGCTTATTAACAAAACAAAAGATGGAGCTGAGAGCCAGAGAGAAATTCTACCTTTAAAAAAATCGTAAAAAGGAAAAATTACCAAAAAAACATGAGGAGACAGGATCAGAGAGAGACAGAGACCTCAGAGACACAGGGACAGGGATAGAAGGACAGAGGGGCGCCCTACCACACTAGCTTTGCTTGCTGGAGGCTGAAATTTGAGTAGAAAATCTTCATTTCTCCTGTGCCTGAAATATCTCATTCCCAGTATCCATGTGGATACTTCTCAGAGAATGGCTCAACTCTCCTGCCTGGGAGAAAGGAGCAGAAGGGCTTATTAACAAAACAAAAGATGGAGCTGAGAGCCAGAGAGAAATTCTACCTTTAAAAAAACGTAAAAAGGAAAAATTACCAAAAAAACATGAGGAGACAGGAGCAGAGTGAGACTGAGACCTCAGAAACACAGGGACAGGGATAGAAGGCCAGAGGGGCTCCCTACCACACTAGCTTTGCTTGCTGGAGGCTGAATTACGAGTAGAAAATCATCATTTCTCCTGTGCCTGAAATATCTAGTTCCCAGTATCCATGTGGATTCTTCTCAGAGAAGGACTCAACTCTCCTGCCTGGGAGAAAGGAGCAGAAGGGCTTATTTTCAAAACAAAATATGGAGCTGAGAGCCAGAGAGAAATTCTTCCTTTAAAAAATCGTAAGAAGGAAAAATTACCAAAAAAAATGAGGAGACAGACGCAGAGAGACAGAGATCTCAGAGACACAGGGACAGGGATAGAAGGCCAGAGTGGCTCCCTACCACACTAGCTTTGCTTGCTGGAGGCTGAATTAAGAGTAGAAAAGCTTCATTTCTCCTGTGCCTGAAATATCTAGTTCCCAGTATCCATGTGGATTCTTCTCAGAGAATGGCTCAACTCTCCTGCCTGGGAGAAAGGAGCAGAAGGGCTTATTAACAAAATAAAGATGGAGCTGAGAGTCAGAGAGAAATTCTACCTTTAAAAAAATCGTAAAAAGGAAAAATTACCAAAAAAACATGAGGAGACAGGAGCAGAGAGAGACAGAGACCTCAGAGACACAGGGACAGGGATAGAAGGCCAGATGGGCTCCCTACCACACTAGCTTTGCTTGCTGGAGGCTGAATTATGAGTAGAAAATCTTCATTTCTCCTGTGCCTGAAATATCTAGTTCCCAGTATCCATGTGGATACTTCCCAGAGAATGGCTCAACTCTTCTGCCTGAGAGAAAGGAGCAGAAGGGCTTATTAACAAAAGAAAAGATAGAGCTGAGAGCCAGAGAGAAATTCTACCTTTAAAAAAATCGGAAAAAAGAAAAATTACCAAAAAAACATGAGGAGACAACAGCAGAGAGAGACAGAGAGCTCAGAGACACAGGGACAGGGATAGAAGGCCAGAGGGGCTCCCTACCACACTAGCTTTTCTTGCTGGAGGCTGAATTATGAGTAGAAAATCTTCATATCTCTGTTGCCTGAAATATCTAGTTCCCAGTATCCATGTGGATCCTTCTCAGAGAAAGGCTCAACTCTCCTGCCTGGGAGAAAGGAGCAGAAGGGCTTATTAACAAAACAAAAGATGGAGCTGAGAGCCAGAGAGAAATTCTACCTTTAAAAAAATCGTAAAAAGGAAAAATTACCAAAAAAACATGAGGAGACAGGAGCAGAGAGAGACAGAGCCCTCAGAGACACAGGGACAGGGATAGAAGGCAAGAGGGGCTACGTACCACACTAGCTTTGCTTGCTGGAGGCTGAATTAGAGTAGAAAATCTTCATTTCTCCGGTGCCTGAAATATCTAGTTCCCAGTATCCATGTGGATTCTTCTCAGAGAATGGCTCAACTCTCCTGCCTGGGAGAAAGGAGCAGAGGGGCTTATTAACAAAACAAAAGATGGAGCTGAGAGCCAGAGAGAAATTCTACCTTTAAAAAAATCGTAAAAAGGAAAAATTACCAAAAAAACATGAGGAGACAGGAGCAGAGAGAGACAGAGACCTCAGAGACACAGGGACAGGGATAGAAGGCCAGAGGGGCTCCCTACCACACTGCCTTTGCTTGCTGGAGGCTGAATTATGAGTAGAAAATCTTCATTTCTCCTGTGCCTTAAATAGCTAGTTCCCAGTATCCATGTGGATTCTTCTCAGAGAATGGCTGAACTCTCATGCCTGGGAGAAAGCAGCAGAAGGGCGTATTAACAAAACAAAAGATGGAGCTGAGAGCCAGAGAGAAATTCTACCTTTAAAAAAATCGTAAAAAGGAAAAATTACCAAAAAAACATGAGGAGACAGGAGCAGAGAGAGACAGAGACCTCAGAGACACAGGGACAGGATTAGAAGGCCAGAGGGGCTCCCTACCACACTAGCTTTGCTTGCTGGAGGCTGAAATTTGAGTAGAAAATCTTCATTTCCCCTGTGCCTGAAATATCTAATTCCCAGTATCCATCTGGATACTTCTCAGAGAATGGCTCAACTCTCCTGCCTGGGAGAAAGGAGCAGAAGGGCTTATTAACAAAACAAAAGAGGGAGCTGAGAGCCAGAGAGAAATTCTACCTTTAAAAAAATCGTAAAAAGCAAAAATTACCAAAAAAACATGAGGAGACAGGAGCAGAGTGAGACTGAGACCTCAGAAACACAGGGACAGGGATAGAAGGCCAGAGGGGCTCCCTACCACACTAGCTTTGCTTGCTGGAGGCTGAATTACAAGTAGAAAATCTTCATTTCTCCGGTGCCTGAAATATCTAGTTCCCAGTATCCACGTTGACACTTCTGAGAGAATGGCTCAACTCTCCTGCCTGGGAGAAAGGAGCAGAAGGGATTATTAACAAAACAAAAGATGGAGCTGAGAGCCAGAGAGAAATTCTACCTTAAAAAAAATCGTAAAAAGGAAAAATTACCAAAAAAACATGAGGAGACAGGAGCAGAGAGAGACAGAGACCTCAGAGACACAGGGACAGGGATAGAAGGCCAGAGGGGCTCCCTACCACCCTGCCTTTGCTTGCTGGAGGCTGAATTATGAGTAGAAAATCTTCATTTCTCCGGTGCCTGAAATAGCTATTTCCAGTATCCATGTGGATTCTTCTCAGAGAATGGCTCAACTCTCCTGCCTGGGAGAAAGGAGCAGAAGGGCTTATTAACAAAACAAAAGATGGAGCTGAGAGCCAGAGAGAAATTCTACCTTTAAAAAATCGTAAGAAGGAAAAATTACCAAAAAAAATGAGGAGACAGAAGCAGAGAGACAGAGACCTCAGAGACACAGGGACAGGGATAGAAGGCGAGAGGGGCTCCCTACCACACTAGCTTTGCTTGCTGGAGGCTGAATTAAGAGTAGAAAATCTTCATTTCTCCTGTGCCGTAAATATCTAGTTCCCAGTATCCATGTGGATTCTTCTCAGAGAATGGCTCAACTCTCCTGCCTGGGAGAAAGGAGCAGAAGGGCTTATTAACAATACAAAAGATGGAGCTGAGAGCCAGAGAGAAATTCTACCTTTAAAGAAATCGTAATAAGGAAAAATTACCAAAAAAACCTGAGGAGATATGAGCAGAGAGAGACAGAGACCTCAGAGACACAGGGACAGGGATAGAAGGACAGAGGGGCTCCCTACCACACTAGCTTTGCTTGCTGGAGGCTGAATTATGAGCAGCAAATCTACATTTCTCCGGTGCCTGAAATATCTAGTTCCCAGTATCCATGTGGATCCTTCTCAGAGAATGGCTCAAATTTCCTGCCTGGGAGAAAGGAGCAGAAGGTCTTATTAACAAAAGAAAAGATGGAACTGAGAGCCAGAGAGAAGTTCTACCTTTAAAAAAATCCTAAAAAGAAAAATTACCAACAAAACATGAGGAGACAAGAGCAGAGAGAGACTGAGACCTCAGAGACACAGGGACAGGGATAGAAGGCCAGAGGGGCTCCCTACCACACTATCTTTGCTTGCTGCAGGCTGAATTATGAGTAGCAAATCTTCATTTCTCCTGTGCCTGAAATATCTAGTTCCCAGTATCCATGTGGATTCTTCTCAGATAATGGCTCAACTCTCCTGCCTCGGAGAAAGGAGCAGAAGGGCTTATTAACAAAACAAAAGATGGAGCTGAGAGCCAGAGAGAAATTCTACCTTTAAAAAAATCGTAAAAAGGAAAAATTACCAAAAAAACATGAGGAGACAGGAGCAGAGAGAGACAGAGACCTCAGAGACACAGGGACAGGGATAGAAGGCCAGAGGGGCTCCCTACCACACTAGCTTTGCTTGCTGGAGGCTGAATTATGAGTAGAAAATCTTCATTTCTCCTGTGCCTGAAATATCTAGTTCCCAGTATCCATGTGGATACTTCCCAGAGAATGGCTCAACTCTTCTGCCTGGGAGAAAGGAGCAGAAGGGCTTATTAACAAAAGAAAAGATTGAGCTGAGAGCCAGAGAGAAATTCTACCTTTAAAAAAATCGGAAAAAAGAAAAATTACCAAAAAAACATGAGGAGACAAGAGCAGAGAGAGACAGAGAGCTCAGAGACACAGGGACAGGGATAGAAGGCCAGAGGTGCTCCCTACCACACTAGCTTTTCTTGCTGGAGGCTGAATTATGAGCAGAAAATCTTCATATCTCCGGTGCCTGAAATATCTAGTTCCCAGTATCCATGTGGATCCTTCTCAGAGAATGGCTCAACTCTCCTGCCTGGGAGAAAGGAGCAGAAGGGCTTATTAACAAAACACAATATGGAGCTGAGAGCCAGAGAGAAATTCTACCTTTAAAAAAATCGTAAAAAGGAAAAATTACCAAAAAAACATGAGGAGACAGGAGCAGAGAGAGACAGAGACCTCAGAGACACAGGGACAAGGATAGAAGGCCAGAGGGGCTCCCTACCACACTGGCTTTGCTTGCTGGAAGCTGAATTATGAGTAGAAAATCTTCATTTCTCCGGTGCCTGAAATAGCTAGTTCACAGTATCCATATGGATTCTTCTCAGAGAATGGCTGAACTCTCATGCCTGGGAGAAAGCAGCAGAAGGGCGTATTAACAAAACAAAAGATGGAGCTGAGAGCCAGAGAGAAATTCTACCTTTAAAAAAATCGTAAAAAGGAAAAATTACCAAAAAAACATGAGGAGAAAGGAGCAGAGAGAGACAGAGACCTCAGAGACACAGGGACAGGATTAGAAGGCCATAGGGGCTCCCTACCACACTAGCTTTGCTTGCTGGAGGCTGAAATTTGAGTAGAAAATCTTCATTTCTCCTGTGCCTGAAATATCTAATTCCCAGTATCCATCTGGATACTTCTCAGAGAATGGCTCAACTCTCCTGCCTGGGAGAAAGGAGCAGAAGGGCTTATTAACAAAACAAAAGAGGGAGCTGAGAGCCAGAGAGAAATTCTACCTTTAAAAAAAATCTTAAAAAGCAAAAATTACCAAAAAAACATGAGGAGACAGGAGCAGAGTGAGACTGAGACCTCAGAAACACAGGGACAGGGATAGAAGGCCAGAGGGGCTCCCTACCACACAAGCTTTGCTTGCTGGAGGCTGAATTACAAGTAGAAAATCTTCATTTCTCCGGTGCCTGAAATATCTAGTTCCCAGTATCCACGTTGACACTTCTGAGAGAATGGCTCAACTCTCCTGCCTGGGAGAAAGGAGCAGAAGGGATTATTAACAAAACA
The DNA here is from genome assembly GCA_026018925.1 of Tupaia tana. Classification (NCBI taxonomy): domain Eukaryota; kingdom Metazoa; phylum Chordata; class Mammalia; order Scandentia; family Tupaiidae; genus Tupaia; species Tupaia tana. The sequence goes on along the minus strand of JAKSZU010000039.1, from coordinate 2,025,280 downwards.
AAAGATGGAGCTGAGAGCCAGAGAGAAATTCTACCTTTAAAAAAATCGTAAAAAGGAAAAATTACCAAAAAAACATGAGGAGAAAGGAGCAGAGAGAGACAGAGACCTCAGAGACACAGGGACAGGGATAGAAGGCCAGAGGGGCTCCCTACCACCCTGTCTTTGCTTGCTGGAAGCTGAATTATGAGTAGAAAATCTTCATTTCTCCGGTGCCTGAAATAGCTATTTCCAGTATCCATGTGGATTCTTCTCAGAGAATGGCTCAACTCTCCTGCCTGGGAGAAAGGAGCAGAAGGGCTTATTAACAAAACAAAAGATGGATCTGAGAGCCAGAGAGAAATTCTACCTTTAAAAAATCGTAAGAAGGAAAAATTACCAAAAAAAATGAGGAGACAGAAGCAGAGAGACAGAGACCTCAGAGACACAGTGACAGGGATAGAAGGCCAGAGTGGCTCCCTACCACACTAGCTTTGCTTGCTGGAGGCTGAATTAAGAGTAGAAAATCTTCATTTCTCCTGTGCCGTAAATATCTAGTTCCCAGTATCCATGTGGATTCTTGTCAGAGAATGGCTCAACTCTCCTGCCTGGGAGAAAGGAGCAGAAGGGCTTATTAACAATACAAAAGATGGAGCTGAGAGCCAGAGAGAAATTCTACCTTTAAAGAAATCGTAATAAGGAAAAATTACCAAAAAAACCTGAGGAGATATGAGCAGAGAGAGACAGAGACCTCAGAGACACAGGGACAGGGATAGAAGGACAGAGGGTCTCCCTACCACACTAGCTTTGCTTGCTGGATGCTGAATTATGAGTAGCAAATCTACATTTCTCCGGTGCCTGAAATATCTAGTTCCCAGTATCCATGTGGATCCTTCTCAGAGAATGGCTCAAATTTCCTGCCTGGGAGAAAGGAGCAGAAGGTCTTATTAACAAAAGAAAAGATGGAACTGAGAGCCAGAGAGAAATTCTACCTTTAAAAAAATCCTAAAAAGAAAAACTACCAAAAAAACATGAGGAGACAAGAGCAGAGAGAGACAGAGACCTCAGAGACACAGGGACAGGGATAGAAGGCCAGAGGGGCTCCCGACCACACTATCTTTGCTTGCTGCAGGCTGAATTATGAGTAGCAAATCTTCATTTCTCCTGTGCCTGAAATATCTAGTTCCCAGTATCCATGTGGATCCTTCTCACAGAATGGCTCAACTCTCCTGCCTCGGAGAAAGGAGCAGAAGGGCTTATTAACAAAACAAAAGATGGAGCTGAGAGCCAGAGAGAAATTCTACCTTTAAAAAAATCGTAAAAAGGAAAAATTACCAAAAAAACATGAGGAGACAGGAGCAGAGAGAGACAGAGACCTCAGAGACACAGGGACAGGGATAGAAGGCCAGAGGGGCTCCCTACCACACTAGCTTTGCTTGCTGGAGGCTGAATTATGAGTAGAAAATCTTCATTTCTCCTGTGCCTGAAATATCTAGTTCCCAGTATCCATGTGGATACTTCCCAGAGAATGGCTCAACTCTTCTGCCTGGGAGAAAGGAGCAGAAGGGCTTATTAACAAAAGAAAAGATTGAGCTGAGAGCCAGAGAGAAATTCTACCTTTAAAAAAATCGGAAGAAAGAAAAATTACCAAAAAAACATGAGGAGACAAGAGCAGAGAGAGACAGAGAGCTCAGAGACACAGGGACAGGGATAGAAGGCCAGAGGGGCTCCCTACCACACTAGCTTTTCTTGCTGGAGGCTGAATTATGAGCAGAAAATCTTCATATCTCCGGTGCCTGAAATATCTAGTTCCCAGTATCCATGTGGATCCTTCTCAGAGAATGGCTCAACTCTCCTGCCTGGGAGAAAGGAGCAGAAGGGCTTATTAACAAAACACAATATGGAGCTGAGAGCCAGAGAGAAATTCTACCATTAAAAAAATCGTAAAAAGGAAAAATTACCAAAAAAACATGAGGAGACAGGAGCAGAGAGAGACAGAGAACTCAGAGACACAGGGACAGGGATAGAAGGCCAGAGGGGCTCCCTACCACACTGGCTTTGCTTGCTGGATGCTGAATTATGAGTAGAAAATCTTCATTTCTCCGGTGCCTGAAATAGCTAGTTCACAGTATCCATGTGGATTCTTCTCAGTGAATGGCTGAACTCTCCTGCCTGGGAGAAAGGAGCAGAAGGGCGTATTAACAAAACAAAAGATGGAGCTGAGAGCCAGAGAGAAATTCTACCTTTAAAAAAATCGTAAAAAGGAAAAATTACCAAAAAAACATGAGGAGACAGGAGCAGAGAGAGACAGAGACCTCAGAGACACAGGGACAGGGATAGAAGGCCAGAGGGGCTCCCTACCACACTAGCTTTGCTTGCTGGAGGCTGAATTATGAGTAGAAATCTTCATTTCTCCGGTGCATGAAATATCTAGTTTCCAGTATCCATGTGGATTCTTCTCAGAGAATGGCTCAACGCTCCTGCCTGGGAGAAAGGAGCAGAAGGCCTTATTAACAAAACAAAAGATGGAGCTGAGAGCCAGAGAGTAATTCTACCTTTAAAAAAATCGTAAAAAGGAAAAATTACCAAAAAAACATGAGGAGACATGAGCAGAGAGAGACAGAGAGCTCAGAGACACAGGGACAGGGATAGAAGGCCAGAGGGGCTACCTCCCACACTAGCTTTGCTTGCTGGAGGCTGAATTATGAGTAGAAAATCTTCATTTCTCCGGTGCCGGAAATATCCAGTTCCCAGTATCCATGTGGATTCTTCTCAGAGAATGGCTCAATTCTCCTGCCTGGGAGAAAGGAGCAGAAGGGCTTATTAACAAAACAAAAGATGGAGCTGAGAGCCAGAGTGAAATTCTACCTTTAAAAAAATCGTAAAATGGAAAAATTACGAAAAAAACATGAGGAGACAGGAGCAGAGAGAGACAGAGACCTCAAAGACACAGGGACAGTGATATAAGGCCAGAGGGACTCCCTACCACACTAGCTTTGCTTGCTGGAAGGTGAATTATGAGTAGAAATCTTCATTTCTCCGGTGCATGAAATATCTAGTTCCCAGTATCCATGTGGATTCTTCTCAGAGAATGGCTCAATGCTCCTGCCTGGGAGAAAGGAGCAGAAGGGCTTATTAACAAAACAAAACATGGAGCTGAGAGCCAGAGAGTAATTCTACCTTTAAAAAAATCGTAAAAAGGAAAAATTTCCAATAAAACATGAGGAGACAGGAGCAGAGAGAGACAGATACCTCAGAGACACAGGGACAGGGATAGAAGGCCAGAGGGGGTCCATACCACACTCCTTTGCTTGCTGGAGCCTGAATTATGAGTAGCAAATCTTCATTTCTTCGGTTCCTGAAATATCTAGTTCCCAGTATCCATGTAGATTCTTCTCAGAGAATGGCTCAACTCTCCTGCCTGGGAGAAAGGAGCAGAAGGGCTTATTAACAAAACAAAAGATGGAGCTGAGAGCAAGAGAGAAATTCTACCTTTAAAAAAATCGTTAAAAGGAAAAATTACCAAAAAAACATGAAGAGACAGGAACAGAGAGAGACAGAGACCTCAGAGACACAGGGACAGGGATAGAAGGCCAGAGGGGCTAACTACCACATTAGCTTTGCTTGCTGGAGGCTCAATTATGAGTAGAAAATCTTCATTTCTCCTGTGCCTGAAATATCTAGTTCCCAGTATCCATGTGGTTTCTTCTCAGAGAAGGACTCAACTCTCCTGCCTGGGAGAAAGGAGCAGAAGGGCTTATTAACAAAACAAAAGATGGAGCTGAGATCCAGAGAGAAATTCTACCTTTAAAAAATCGTAAGAAGGAAAAATACCAAAAAAAATGAGAAGACAGAAGCAGAGAGACAGAGACCTCAGAGACACAGGGACAGGTATAGAAGGCCAGAGTGGCTCCCTACCACACTAGCTTTGCTTGCTGGAGGCTGAATTAAGAGTAGAAAATCTTCATTTCTCCTGTGCCTGAAATACCTAGTTCCCAGTATCCATGTGGATTCTTATCAGAGAATGGCTCAACTCTCCTGCCTGGGAGAAAGGAGCAGAAGGGCTTATTAACAATACAAAAGATGGAGCTGAGAGCCAGAGAGAAATTCTACCTTTAAAGAAATCTTCAAAAGGGAAAATTACCAAAAAAACCTGAGGAGATATGAGCAGAGAGAGACAGAGACCTCAGAGACACAAGGACAGGGATAGAAGGACAGAGGGGCTCCCTACCACACTAGCTTTGCTTGCTGGAGTCTGAATTATGAGTAGCAAATCTTCATTTCTCCGGTGCCTGAAATATCTAGTTCCCAGTATCCATGTGGATCCTTCTCAGAGAATGGCTCAAATCTCCTGCCTGGGAGAAAGGAGCAGAAGGTCTTATTAACAAAAGAAAAGATGGAGCTGAGAGCCAGAGAGAAATTCTACCTTTAAAAAAATCCTAAAAAGAAAAATTACCAAAAAAACTTGAGGAGACAAGAGCAGAGAGAGACAGAGACCTCAGAGACACAGGGACAGGGATAGAAGGCCAGAGGGGCTCCCTTCCACACTATCTTTGCTTGCGGCAGGCTGAATTATGAGTAGCAAATCTTCATTTCTCCTGTGCCTGAAATATCTAGTTCCCAGTATCCATGTGGATTCTTCTCAGATAATGGCTCAACTCTCCTTCCTTGGAGAAAGGAGCAGAAGGGCTTATTAAGAAAACAAAATAGGGAGCTGAGAGCCAGAGAGAAATTCTACCTTTAAAAAAATCTTAAAAAAGAAAAATTACCAAAAAAACATGAGGAGACAGGAGCAGAGAGAGACAGAGACCTCAGAGACACAGGGACAGGGATAGAAGGCCAGAGGGGCTACCTCCCACACTAGCTTGGCTTGCTGGAGGCTGAATTATGAGTAGAAAATCTTCATTTCTCCGGTGCCTGAAATATCCAGTTCCCAGTATCCATGTGGATTCTTCTCAGAGAATGGCTCAACTCTCCTGCCTGGGAGAAAGGAGCAGAAGAGCTTATTAACAAAACAAAAGATTGAGCTGAGAGCCAGAGAGAAATTCTACCTTTAAAAAAAATCGTAAAAAGGAAAAATTACCAAAAAAACATGAGGAGACAGGAGCAGAGAGAGACAGAGACCTCAGAGACACAGGGACAGGGATAGAAGGCCAGAGGGGCTCCCTACCACACTAGCTTTGCTTGCTGGAGGCTGAATTATGAGTAGAAATCTTCATTTCTCCGGTGCATGAAATATCTAGTTCCAGTATCCATGTGGATTCTTCTCAGAGAATGGCTCAACTCTCCTGCCTGGGAGAAAGGAGCAGAAGGGCTTATTAACAAAACAAAAGATGGAGCTGAGAGCAAGAGAGAAATTCTACCATTTAAAAAATCTTAAAAAGGAAAAATTACAAAAGAAACATGAGGAGACAGGAGCAGAGAGAGACAGAGACCTCAGAGACACAGGGACAGGGATGGAAGGCCAGAGGGTCTCCCTACCACACTAGCTTTGCTAGCTGGAGGCTGAACTATGAGTAGAAATCTTCATTTCTTCAGTGCCTGAAATATCTATTTCCCAGTATCAATGTGGATATTTCTCAGAGAATGGCTCAACTCTCCTGCCTGGGAGAAAGGAGCAGAAGGACTTATTAACTAAACAAAAGATGGAGCTGAGAGCCAGAGAGAAATTCTACCTTTAAAAAAATCGTAAAAAGGAAAAATTACCAAAAAAACGTGAGGAGACAGGAGCAGAGAGAGACAGAGACCTCAGACACACAGGGACAGGTACAGAAGGCCAGAGGGGCTCCCTACCACACTACCTTTGCTTGCTGGATGCTGAATTATGAGTAGAAAATCTTCATTTCTCCTGTGCCTGAAATATCTAGTTCCCAGTATCCATGTGGATTCTTCTCAGAGAAAGACTCAACTCTCCTGCCTGGGAGAAAGGAGCAGAAGGGCTTATTAACAAAACAAAAGATGGAGCTGAGAGCCAGAGAGAAATTCTACCTTTAAAAAAATCGTAAAAAGGAAAAATTACCAAAAAAACATGAGGAGACAGGAGCAGAGAGAGACAGAGACCTCAGAGACAGAGGGATAGGGATAGAAGGCCAGAGGGGCTCACTACCACACTACGTTTGCTTGCTGGAGGCTGAATTATGAGTAGCAAATCTTCATTTCTCCTGTGCCTGAAATATCTATTTCCCAGTATCAATGTGGATTCTTCTCAGAGAATGGCACAACTCTCCTGCCTGGGAGAAAGGAGCAGAAGGGCTTAGTAACTAAACAAAAGATGGAGCTGAGAGCCAGAGAGAAATTCTACCTTTTAAAAAATCGTAAAAAGGAAAAATTACCAAAAAAACATGAGGAGACAGGAGAAGAGAGAGACAGAGACCTCAGAGACACAGGGACAGGGATAGAAGGCCAGAGGGGCTCCCTACCACACTACCTTTGCTTGCTGGAGGCTGAATTATGAGTAGAAAATCTTCATTTCTCCTGTGCCTGAAACATCTTGTTCCCAGTATTCATGTGGATTCTCCTCAGAGAATGGCTCAACTCTCCTGCCTGGGAGAAAGGAGCAGAAGGGCTTATTAACAAAACAAAAGATGGAGCTGAGAGCCAGAGAGAAATTGTACCTTTAAAAAAATCGTAAAAAGGAAAAATTACCAAAAAAAATGAGGAGACAGGAGCAGAGATAGACAGAGACGTCAGAGACACAGGGACAGGGATAGAAGGCCAGAGGGGCTACGTACCACACTAGCTTTGCTTGCTGGAGGCTGAATTATGAGTAGCAAATCTTGATTTCTCCGGTGCCTGAAATATCTAGTTCCCAGTATTCATGTGGATACTTCTCAGAGAATGGCTCAACTCTCCTGCCTGGGAGAAAGGAGCAGAAGGGCTTATTAACTAAACAAAAGATGGAGCTGAGAGCCAGAGAGAAATTCTACCTTTAAAAAATCGTAAAAAGGAAAAATTACCAAAAAAACATGAGGAGACAAGAGCAGAGAGAGACAGAGACCTCAGAGACACAGGGACAGGGATAGAAGGCCAGAGGGGCTCCCTACCACACTAGCTTTGCTTGCTGGAGGCTGAATTATGAGTAGAAAAGCTTCATTTCTCCGGTGCCTGAAATATCCAGTTCCCAGTATCCATGTGGATTCTTCTCAGAGAATGGCTCAACTCTCCGGCCTTGGAGAAAGGAGCAGAAGGGCTTATTAACGAAACAAAAGATGGAGCTGAGAGCCAGAGAGAAATTCTACCTTTAAAAAAATCGTAAAAAGGAAAAATTACCAAAAAAACATGAGGAGACAGGAGCAGAGAGAGACAGAGACCTCAGAGACACAGGGAGACGGATAGAAGGACAGAGGGGCTCCCTACCACACTACCTTTGCTTGCTGGAGGCTGAATTATGAGTAGAAAATCTTCATTTCTTCGGTGCCTAAAATATCTAGTTCCCAGTATCCATGTGGATCCTTCTCAGAGAATGGCTCAACTCTCCTGCCTGGGAGAAAGGAGCAGAAGGGCTTATTAACAAAACAAAAGATGGAGCTGAGAGCCAGAGAAAAATTCTACCTTTAAAAAATCGTAAAAAGGAAAAATTAACAAAAAACTTGAGAAGACATGAGCAGAGAGAGACAAAGACCTCAGGGACACAGGGACAGGGATAGAAGGACAGAGGGGCTCCCTACCACACTAACTTTGCTTGCTGGAGGCTGAATTATGAGTAGCAAATCTTCATTTCTCTGGTGCCTGAAATATCTAATTCCCAGTATCCAAGTGGATGCTTCTCAGAGAATGGCTCAATTCTCCTGCCAGGGAGAAAGGAGCAGAAATGCTTATTAACAAAACAAAAGATGGAGCTGAGAGCCAGAGAGAAATTCTACCTTTAAAAAAATCGTAATAAGGAAAAATTACCAAAAAAAACATGAGGAGACAGCAGCAGAGAGAGACAGAGACCTCAGAGACACCGGGACAGGGATATAAGGCCAGAGGGGCTCCCTACCACACTAGCTTTGCTTGCTGGAGGCTGAATTATGAGTAGAAAATCTTCATTTCTCCGGTGCCTGAAATATCTATTTCCCAGTATCCATGTGGATACTTCTCAGAGAATGGCTCAACTCTCCTGCCTGGGAGAAAGGAGCAGAAGGGCTTATTAACAAAACAAAAGATGGAGCTGAGAGCCAGAAATTCTACCTTTAAAAAAATCTTAAAAAGGAAAAATTACAAAAAAAAATGAGGAGACAGGAGCAGAGAGAGACAGAGACGTTAGAAACACAGGGACAGGTATAAAAGGCCAGTGAGGCTCCCTACCACACTAGCTTAGCTTGCTGGAGGCTGAATTATGAGTAGAAAATTTTCATTTCTCCGGTGCCTGAAATAGCTAGTTCCCAGTATCCATGTGGATTCTTCTCAGAGAATGGCTGAACTCTCCTGCCTGGGAGAAAGGAGCAGAAGGGCGTATTAACCAAACAAAAGATGGAGCTGAGAGCCAGAGAGAAATTCTACCTTTAAAAAAATCGTAAAAAGGAAAAATTACCAAAAAAACATGAGGAGACAGGAGCAGAGAGAGACAGAGACCTCACAGACACAGGGACAGGGATAGAAGGCCCGAGGTGCTCCCTACCACACTAGCTTTGCTTGCTGGAGGCTGAATTATGAGTAGCAAATCTTCATTTCTCTGGTGCCTGAAATATCTAGTTCCCAGTACCCATGTGGATTCTTCTCAGAAAATGGCTCAACTCTCCTGCATGGGAGAAAGGAGCTGAAGGGCTTATTAACAAAACAAAAGATGGAACTGAGAGCCAGAGAAAAATTCTACTTTAAAAAAATCGTAAAAGGAAGAATTACCAAAAAAACATGAGGAGAAAGGAGCAGAGATAGACAGAGACCTCAGAGAAACACGGACAGGGATAGAATGCCAGAGGTTCTCCCTACCACACTAGCTTTGCTTGCTGGAGGCTGAATTATGAGTAGAAAATCTTCATTTGTCCGGTGCCTGAAATATCTAATTCCCAGTATCCATGTGGATTCTTCTAAGAGAATGGCTCAACTCTCCTGCCTGGGAGAAAGGAGCAGAAGGGCTTATTAACAATACAAAAGATGGAGCTGAGAGCCAGAGAGAAATTCTACCTTTAAAAAAATCGTAAAAAAGGAAAAATTACCAAAAAAACATGAAGAGACAGGAGCAGAGAGAGACAGAGACCTCAGAGACACAGGGACAGGGATAGAAGGCCAGAAGGGCTCCCTACCACACTAGCTTTGCTTGCTGGAGGCTGAATTAGGAGTAGAAAATCTTCATTTCTCCTGTGCCTGAAATATCTAGTTCCCAGTATCCATGTGGATTCTTCTCAGAGAAGGACTCAACTCTCCTGCCTGGGAGAAAGGAGCAGAAAGGCTTATTAACAAAACAAAAGATGGAGCTGAGAGCCAGAGAGAAATTCTTCCTTTAAAAAATCGTAAGAAGGAAAAATTACCAAAAAAAATGAGGAGACAGAAGCAGAGAGACAGAGACCTCAGAGACACAGGGACAGGGATAGAGGGCCAGAGTGGCTCCCTACCACACTAGCTTTGCTTGCTGGAGGCTGAATTAAGAGTAGAAAATCTTCATTTCTCCTGTGCCTGAAATATCTAGTTCCCAGTATCCATGTGGATTCTTCTCAGAGAATGGCTCAACTCTCCTGCCTGGGAGAAAGGAGCAGAAGGGCTTATTAACAAAACAAAAGATGGAGCTGAGAGCAAGAGAGAAATTCTACCATTAAAAAAATCGTAAAAAGGAAAAATTACCAAAAAAACCTGAGGAGATATGAGCAGAGAGAGACAGAGACCTCAGAGACACAGGGACAGGGATAGAAGGACAGAGGGGCTCCCTACCACACTAGCTTTGCTTGCTGGAGGCTGAATTAAGAGTAGAAAATCTTCATTTCTCCTGTGCCGTAAATATCTAGTTCCCAGTATCCATGTGGATTCTTCTCAGAGAATGGCTCAACTCTCCTGCCTGGGAGAAAGGAGCAGAAGGGCTTATTAACAAAACAAAAGATGGAGCTGAGAGCCAGAGAGAAATTCTACCTTTAAAAAAATCGTAAAAAGGAAAAATTACCAAAAAAACATGAGGAGACAGGAGCAGAGAGAGACAGAGACCTCAGAGACACAGGGACAGGGATAGAACGCCAGAGGGGCTCCCTACCACACTGCCTTTGCTTGCTGGAGGCTGAATTATGAGTAGAAAATCTTCAATTCTCTGGTGCCTGAAATAGCTAGTTCACAGTATCCATGTGGATACTTCTCAGAGAATGGCTGAACTCTCCTGCCTGGGAGAAAGGAGCAGAAGGGCGTATTAACAAAACAAAAGATGGAGCTGAGAGCCAGAGAGAAATTCTACCTTTAAAAAAATCGTAAAAAGGAAAAATTACCAAAAAAACATGAGGAGACAGGAGCAGAGAGAGACAGAGACCTCAGAGACACAGGGACAGGGATAGAAGGCCAGAGGGGCTCCCTACCACACTAGCTTTGCTTGCTGGAGGGTGAATTATGAGTAGAAATCTTCATTTCTCCGGTGCATGAAATATCTAGTTCCCAGTATCCATGTGGATTCTTCTCAGAGAATGGCTCAATTCTCCTGCCTGGGAGAAAGGAGCTGAAGGGCTTATTAACAAAACAAAACATGGAGCTGAGAGCCAGAGAGTAATTCTACCTTTAAAACAATCGTAAAAAGGAAAAATTTCCAAAAAAACATGAGGAGACAGGAGCAGAGAGAGACAGATACCTCAGAGACACAGGGACAGGGATAGAAGGCCAGAGGGGCTCCCTACCACACTCCTTTGCTTGCTGGAGGCTGAATTATGAGTAGCAAATCTTCATTTCTTCGGTTCCTGAAATATCTAGTTCCCAGTATCCATGTAGAATCTTCTCAGAGAATGGCTCAACTCTCCTGCCTGGGAGAAAGGAGCAGAAGGGCTTATTAACAAAGCAAAAGATGGAGCTGAGAGCAAGAGCGAAATTCTACCTTTAAAAAAATCGTAAAAAGGAAAAATTTCCAAAAAAACATGAAGAGACAGGAGCAGAGAGAGACAGAGACCTCAGAGACACAGGGACAGGGATAGAAGGCCAGAAGGGCTCCCTACCACACTAGGTTTGCTTGCTGGAGGCTCAATTATGAGTAGAAAATCTTCATTTCTCCTGTGCCTGAAATATCTAGTTCCAAGGATCCATGTGGATTCTTCTCAGAGAAGGACTCAACTCTCCTGCCTGGGAGAAAGGAGCAGAAGGGCTTATTAACAAAACAAAAGATGGAGCTGAGAGCCAGAGAGAAATTCTACCTTTAAAAAATCGTAAGAAGGAAAAATTACCAAAAAAAATGAGAAGACAGAAGCAGAGAGACAGGGACCTCAGAGACACAGGGACAGGTATAGAAGGCCAGAGTGGCTCCCTACCACACTAGCTTTGCTTGCTGGAGGCTGAATTAAGAGTAGAAAATCTTCATTTCTCCTGTGCCTGAAATATCTAGTTCCCAGTATCCATGTGGATTCTTATCAGAAAATGGCTCAACTCTCCTGCCTGGGAGAAAGGAGCAGAAGGGCTTATTAACAATACAAAAGATGGAGCTGAGAGCCAGAGAGAAATTCTACCTTTAAAGAAATCGTCATAAGGAAAAATTACCAAAAAAACCTGAGGAGATATGAGCAGAGAGAGACAGAGACCTCAGAGACACAGGGACAGGGATAGAAGGACAGAGGGGCTCCCTACCACACTAGCTTTGCTTGCTGGAGTCTGAATTATGAGTAGCAAATCTTCATTTCTCCGGTGCCTGAAATATCTAGTTCCCAGTATCCATGTGGATCCTTCTCAGAGAATGGCTCAAATCTCCTGCCTGGGAGAAAGGTGCAGAAGGGCTTATTAACAAAAGAAAAGATGGAGCTGAGAGCCAGAGAGAAATTCTACCTTTAAAAAAATCCTAAAAAGAAAAATTACCAAAAAAACATGAGGAGACAAGAGCAGAGAGAGACAGAGACCTCAGAGACACAGGGACAGGGATAGAAGGCCAGAGGGGCTCCCTACCACACTATCTTTGCTTGCTGCAGGCTGAATTATGAGTAGCAAATCTTCATTTCTCCTGTGCCTGAAATATCTAGTTCCCAGTATCCATGTGGATTCTTCTCAGATAATGGCTCAACTCTCCTGCCTTGGAGAAAGGAGCAGAAGGGCTTATTAACAAAACAAAATATGGAGCTGAGAGCCAGAGAGAAATTCTATCTTTAAAAAAATCGTAAAAAGGAAAAATTACCAAAAAAACATGAGGAGACAGGAGCAGAGAGAGACAGAGACCTCAGAGACACAGGGACAGGGATAGAAGGCCAGAGGGGCTACCTCCCACACTAGCTTTGCTTGCTGGAGGCTGAATTATGAGTAGATAATCTTCATTTCTCCGGTGCCTGAAATATCCAGTTCCCAGTATCCATGTGGATTCTTCTCAGAGAATGGCTCAACTCTCCTGCCTGGGAGAAAGGAGCAGAAGGGCTTATTAACAAAACAAAAGATGGAGCTGAGAGCCAGGGAGAAATTCTACCTTTAAAAAAATCGTAAAAAGGAAAAATTACCAAAAAAACATGAGGAGACAGGAGCAGAGAGAGACAGAGACCTCAGAGACACAGGGACAGGGATAGAAGGACAGAGGGGCGCCCTACCACACTAGCTTTGCTTGCTGGAGGCTGAAATTTGAGTAGAAAATCTTCATTTCTCCTGTACCTGAAATATCTAATTCCCAGTATCCATGTGGATACTTCTCAGAGAATGGCTGAACTCTCCTGCCTGGGAGAAAGGAGCAGAAGGGCTTATTAACAAAACAAAATATGGAGCTGAGAGCCAGAGAGAAATTATACCTTTAAAAAAATCGTAAAAAGGAAAAAGTACCAAAAAAACATGAGGAGACAGGAGCAGAGTGAGACTGAGACCTCAGAAACACAGGGACAGGTATAGAAGGCCAGAGGGGCTCCCTACCACACTAGCTTTGCTTGCTGGAGGCTGAATTACGAGTAGAAAATCTTCATTTCTCCGGTGCCTGAAATATCTATTTCCCAGTATCCATGTTGACTCTTCTGAGAGAATGGCTCAACTCTCCTGCCTGGGAGAAAGGAGCAGAAGGGCTTATTAACAAAACAAAAGATGGAGCTGAGAGCCAGAGAGAAATTCTACCTTGAAAAAAAATCCTAAAAAGAAAAATTAACAAAAAAACATGAGGAGACAAGAGCAGAGAGAGACAGAGACCTCAGAGACACAGGGACAGGGATAGAAGGCCAGAGGGGCTCCCTACCACACTATCTTTGCTAGCTGCAGGCTGAATTATGAGTAGCAAATCTTCATTTCTCCTGTGCCTGAAATATCTAGTTCCCAGTATCCATGTGGATTCTTCTCAGAGAATGGCTCAACTCTCCTGCCTGGGAAAAAGGAGCAGAAGGGCTTATTAACAAAACAAAAGATGGAGCTGAGAGCCAGAGAGAAATTCTACCTTTAAAAAAATCGTAAAAAGGAAAAATTACCAAAAAAACATGAGGAGACAGGAGCAGAGAGAGACAGAGACCTCAGAGACACAGGGACAGGGATAGAAAGCCAGAGGGGCTCCCTACCACACTGCCTTTGCTTGCTGGAGGCTGAATTATGAGTAGAAAATCTTCAATTCTCTGGTGCCTGAAATAGCTAGTTCACAGTATCCATGTGGATTCTTCTCAGAGAATGGCTGAACTCTCCTGCCTGGGAGAAAGGAGCAGAAGGGCTTATTAAAAAAACAAAAGATGGAGCTGAGAGCCAGAGAGAAATTCTACCTTTAAAAAATCGTAAGAAGGAAAAATTACCAAAAAAAATGAGAAGACAGAAGCAGAGAGACAGAGACCTCAGAGACACAGGGACAGGTATAGAAGGCCAGAGTGGCTCCCTACCACACTAGCTTTGCTTGCTGGAGGCTGAATTAAGAGTAGAAAATCTTCATTTCTCCTGTGCCTGAAATATCTAGTTCCCAGTATCCATGTGGATTCTTCTCAGAGAATGGCTCAACTCTCCTGCCTGGGAGAAAGGAGCAGAAGGGCTTATTAACAAAATAAAGATGGAGATGAGAGCCAGAGAGAAATTCTACCTTTAAAAAAATCGTAAAAAGGAAAAATTACCAAAAAAACATGAGGAGACAGGAGCAGAGAGAGACAGAGATCTCAGAGACACAGGGACAGGGATAGAAGGCCAGAGGGGCTCCCTACCACACCAGCTTTGCTTGCTGGAGGCTGAATTATGAGTAGAAAATCTTCATTTCTCCTGTGCCTGAAATATCTAGTTCCCAGTATCCATGTGGATACTTCCCAGAGAATGGCTCAACTCTTCTGCCTGGGAGAAAGGAGCAGAAGGGCTTATTAACAAAAGAAAAGATTGAGCTGAGAGCCAGAGAGAAATTCTACCTTTAAAAAAATCGGAAAAAAGAAAAATTACCAAAAAAACATGAGGAGACAAGAGCAGAGAGAGACAGAGAGCTCAGAGACACAGGGACAGGGATAGAAGGCCAGAGGGGCTCCCTACCACACTAGCTTTTCTTGCTGGAGGCTGAATTATGAGTAGAAAATCTTCATATCTCCGGTGCCTGAAATATCTAGTTCCCAGTATCCATGTGGATTCTTCTCAGAGAATGGCTCAACTCTCCTGCCTGGGAGAAAGGAGCAGAAGGGCTTATTAACAAAACAAAAGATGGAGCTGAGAGCCAGAGAGAAATTCTACCTTTAAAAAAATCGTAAAAAGGAAAAATTACCAAAAAAACATGAGGAGACAGGAGCAGAGAGAGACAGAGAACTCAGAGACACAGGGACTGGGATAGAAGGCAAGAGGGCTACGTACCCACACTAGCTTTGCTTGCTGGAGGCTGATTTAGAGTAGAAAATCTTCATTTCTCCGGTGCCTGAAATATCTAGTTCCCAGTATCCATGTGGATTCTTCTCAGAGAATGGCTCAACTCTCCTGCCTGGGAGAAAGGAGCAGAAGGGCTTATTAACAAAACAAAATATGGAGCTGAGATCCAGAGAGAAATTCTACCTTTAAAAAAATCGTAAAAAGGAAAAATTACCAAAAAAACAGGAGGAGACAGGAGCAGAGAGAGACAGAGACCTCAGAGACATAGGGACAGGGATAGAAGGCCATAGGGGCTCCCTACCACACTGCCTTTGCTTGCTGGAGGCTGAATTATGAGTAGAAAATCTTCATTTCTCCTGTGCCTGAAATAGCTAGTTCCCAGTATCCATGTGGATTCTTCTCAGAGAATGGCTGAACTCTCCTGCCTGGGAGAAAGCAGCAGAAGGGCGTATTAACAAAACAAAAGATGGAGCTGAGAGCCAGAGAGAAATTCTACCTTTAAAAAAATCGTAAAAAGGAAAAATACCAAAAAAACATGAGGAGACAGGAGCAGAGAGAGACAGAGACCTCAGAGACACAGGGACACGGATTAGCAAGGCCAGAGGGGCTCCCTACCACACTAGCTTTGCTTGCTGGAGGCTGAAATTTGAGTAGAAAATCTTCATTTCTCCTGTGCCTGAAATATCTAATTCCCAGTATCCATGTGGATACTTCTCAGAGAATGGCTCAACTCTCCTGCCTGGGGAGAAAGGAGCAGAAGGGCTTATTAACAAAACAAAAGAGCGGAGCTGAGAGCCCAGAGAGAAATTCTACCTTTAAAAGATCGTAAAAAGCAAAAATTACCAAAAAATCATGAGGAGACAGGAGCAGAGTGAGACTGAGACCTCAGAACACAGGGACATGGAATAGAAGGCCAGAGGGGGCTCCCTACCACACTAGCTTTGCTTGCTGGAGGTTCTAATTACAAGTAGAAAATCTTCATTTCTCCGGTGCCTGAAAATATCTAGTTCCCCAGTATCCATGTTGACACTTCTGAGAGAATGGCTCAACTCTCCTGCCTGGGAGAAAGGAGCAGAAGGGCTTATTAACAAAACAAAAGATGGAGCTGAGAGCCAGAGAGAAATACTACCTTTATAAAAAAATCGTAAAAAGGAAAAATTACCAAAAAAACATGAGGAGACAGCAAGCAGAGAGAGACAGAGACCTCAGAGGACACAGGGACAGGGGATAGAAGGCCAGAGGGGGCTCCCTACCACCCTGCCTTTGCTTTCTGGAGGCTGAATTATGAGTAGAAAATCTTCATTTCTCTCCGGTGCCTGAAATAGGTATTTCCAGTATCCATGTGGATTCTTCTCAGAGAATGGCTGAACTCTCCTGCTTGGGAGAAAGGAGCAGAAGGGGCTTATTAACAAAACAAAAGATGGAGCTGAGAGCCAGAGAGAAATTCTACCTTTAAAAAATCGTAAGAAGGAAAAATTACCGAAAAATATGAGGAGACAGAAGTAGAGAGACAGAGACCTCAGAGACACAGGGACAGGGATCAGAAGGCCAGAGTGGCTCCCCTACCACACTAGCTTTGCTTGCTGGAGGCTGAATTAAGAGTAGCAAAATCTTCATTTTTCCATGTGCCGTAAATATCTAGTTCCAGTATCCATGTGGATTCTTCTCAAGAGAATGGCTCAACTCTCCTGCCTGAGAGAAAGGAGCAGAAGGGCTTATTAACAATACAAAAGATGGAGCTGAGAGCCAGAGAGAAATTCTACCTTTAAAGAAATCGTAATAAGGAAAAATTACCAAAAAAACCTGAGGAGATATGAGCAGAGAGAGACAGAGACCTCAGAGACACAGGGACAGGGATAGAAGGACAGAGGGGCTCCCTACCACACTAGCTTTGCTTGCTGGAGGCTGAATTATGAGTAGAAAATCTTCATTTCTCCGGTGCCTGAAATATCTAGTTCCCAGTATCCATGTGGATCCTTCTCAGAGAATGGCTCAAATTTCCTGCCCTGGGAGAAAGGAGCAGAAGTTCTTATTAACAAAAGAAAAGATGGAGCCTGAGAGCCCAGAGGAGAAATTCTACCTTTAAAAAAAATCCTAAAAAGAAAAAATTACCAAAAAAACATGAGGAGACAAGAGCAGAGAGAGACATAGACCTCAGAGACACAGGGACAGGGATAGAATGCCAGAGGGGCTCCCTACCACACTATCTTTGCTTGCTGCAGGCTGAATTATGAGTAGCAAATCTTCATTTCTCCTGTGGCCTGAAATATCTAGTTCCCAGTATCCATGTGGATCCTTCTCAGAGAATGGCTCAACTCTCCTGCCTGGGAGAAAGGAGCAGAAGGGCTTATTAACAAAACAAAAGATGGAGCTGAGAGCCAGAGAGAAATTCTACCTTTAAAAAAATCGTAAAAAGGAAAAATTAACAAAAAAAGATGAGGAGACAGGAGCAGAGAGAGACAGAGACCTCAGAGACACAGGGACAAGGGATAGAAGGCCAGAGGGGCTCCCCTACCCACACTGCCTTTGCTTGCTGGAGGATGAATTATGAGTAGAAAATCTTCATTTCTCCGGTGCCTGAAATAGCTAGTTCACAGTATCCATGTGGATTCTTCTCAGAGAATGGCTGAACTCTCCTGCCTGGGAGAAAGGAGAAGAAGGGCTTATTAACTAAACAAAAGATGGAGCTGAGTGCCAGAGAGAAATTCTACCTTTAAAAAAATCGTAAAAAGGAAAAATTACCAAAAAAACATGAGGAGACAGGAGCAGAGAGAGACAGAGACCTCAGAGACACAGGGACAGGGATAGAAGGCCAGAGGGGCTCCCTACCCCACTAGCTTTGCTTGCTGGAGGGTGAATTATGAGTAGAAATCTTCATTCTTCTCCTGTGCATGAAATATCTAGTTCCCAGTATACATGTGGATTCTTCTCAGAGAATGGCTCAATGCTCCTGCCTGGGAGAAAGGAGCAGAAGGCCTTATTAACAAAATAAAACATGGAGCTGAGAGCCAGAGAGTAATTCTACCTTTAAAAAAATCGTAAAAAGGAAAAATTTCCAAAAAAACATGAGGAGACAGGAGCAGAGAGAGGACAGATACCTCAGAGAAACAGGGACAGGGATAGAAGGCCAGAGGGGCTCCTACCACACTCTTTGCTTGCTGGAGGCTGAATTATGAGTAGCAAATCTTCATTTCTTCGGTTCCTGAAATATCTAGTTCCCAGTATCCATGTAGATTCTTCTCAGAGAATGGCTCAACTCTTGTGCCTGGGAGAAAAGGAGCAGAAGGGCTTATTAACAAAACAAAAGATGGAGCTGAGAGCAAGAGAGAATTCTACCTTTAAAAAAATCGTAAAAAGGAAAAATTACCAAAAAAACATGAAGAGACAGGAGCAGAGAGAGACAGAGACCTCAAGAGTCACAGGGACAGGGATAGAAGGCCAGAGGGGCTCCCTACCACACTAGCTTTGCTTGCTGGAGGCTCAATTATGAGTAGAAAATCTTCATTTCTCCTGTGCCTGAAATATCTAGTTCCCAGTATCCATGTGGATTCTTCTCAGAGAAGGACTCAACTCTCCTGCCTGGGAGAAAGGAGCAGAAGGGCTTATTAACAAAACAAAAAGATGGAGCTGAGAGCCAGAGAGAAATTCTACCTTTAAAAAATCGTAAGAAGGAAAAATTACCAAAAAAAATGAGAAGACAGAAGCAGAGAGACAGAGACCTCAGAGACACAGGGACAGGTATAGAAGGCCAGAGTGGCTCCCTACCACACTAGCTTTGCTTGCTGGAGGGCTGAATTAAGAGTAGAAAATCTTCATTTCTCCTGTGCCTGAAATATCTAGTTCCCAGTATCCATGTGGATTCTTATCAGAGAATGGCTCAACTCTCCTGCCTGGGAGAAAGGAGCAGAAGGGCTTATTAACAATACAAAAGATGGAGCTGAGAGCCCAGAGAGAAATTCTACCTTTAAAGAAATCGTAATAAGGAAAAATTACCAAAAAAAACCTGAGGAGATATGAGCAGAGAGAGACAGAGACCTCAGAGACACAGGGACAGGGATAGAAGGACAGAGGGGCTCCCTACCACACTAGCTTTGCTTGCTGGAGGCTGAATTATGAGTAGCAAATCTTCATTTCTCCGGTGCCTGAAATATCTAGTTCCCAGTATCCGTGTGGATCCTTCTCAGAGAATGGCTCAAATTTCCTGCCTGGGAGAAAGGAGCAGAAGGTCTTATTAACAAAAGAAAAGATGGAGCTGAGAGCCAGAGAGAAATTCTACCTTTAAAAAAATCCTAAAAAGAAAAATTACCAAAAAAACATGAGGAGACAAGAGCAGAGAGAGACATAGACCTCAGAGACACAGGGACAGGGATCGAAGGCCAGAGGGGCTCCCTACCACACTATCCTTGCTTGCTGCAGGCTGAATTATGAGTAGCAAATCTTCATTTCTCCTGTGCCTGAAATATCTAGTTCCCAGTATCCATGTGGATTCTTCTCAGAGAATGGCTCAACTCTCCTGCCTGGGAGAAAGGAGCAGAAGGGCTTATTAACAAAAGAAAAGATGGAGCTTAGAGCCAGAGAGAAATTCTACCTTTAAAAAATCGTAAAAAGGAAAAATTACCAAAAAAACATGAGGAGACAGGAGCAGAGAGAGACAGAGACCTCAGAGACACAGGGACAGGGATAGAAGGCCAGAGGGGCTCCCTACCACACTAGCTTTGCTTGCTGGAGGCTGAATTATGAGTAGAAAATCTTCATTTCTCCTGTGCCTGAAATATCTAATTCCCAGTATCCATGTGGATACTTCCCAGAGAATGGCTCAACTCTTCTGCCTGGGAGAAAGGAGCAGAAGGGCTTATTAACAAAAGAAAAGATTGAGCTGAGAGCCAGAGAGAAATTCTACCTTTAAAAAAATCGGAAAAAAAGAAAAATTACCAAAAAAACATGAGGAGACAAGAGCAGAGAGAGACAGAGAGCTCAGAGACACAGGGACAGGGATAGAAGGCCAGACGGGCTCCCTACCACACTAGCTTTTCTTGCTGGAGGCTGAATTATGAGCAGAAAATCTTCCTATCTCCGGTGCCTGAAATATCTAGTTCCCAGTATCCATGTGGATCCTTCTCAGAGAATGGCTCAACTCTCCTGCCTGGAAGAAAGGAGCAGAAGGGCTTATTAACAAAACAAAAGATGGAGCTGAGAGCCAGAGAGAAATTCTACCTTTAAAAATATCGTAAAAAGGAAAAATTAACAAAAAAACATGAGGAGACAGGAGCAGAGAGAGACAGAGACCTCAGAGACACAGGGACAGGGATAGAAGGCCAGAGGGGCTCCCTACCACACTAGCTTTGCTTGCTGGAGGGTGAATTATGAGTAGAAATCTTCATTTCTCCTGTGCATGAAATATCTAGTTCCCAGTATACATGTGGATTCTTCTCAGAGAATGGCTCAATGCTCCTGCCTGGGAGAAAGGAGCAGAAGGCCTTATTAACAAAACAAAACATGGAGCTGAGAGCCAGAGAGTAATTCTACCTTTAAAAAAATCGTAAAAAGGAAAAATTTCCAAAAAAACATGAGGAGACAGGAGCAGAGAGAGACAGATACCTCAGAGACACAGGGACAGGGATAGAAGGCCAGAGGGGCTCCCTACCACACTCCTTTGCTTGCTGGAGGCTGAATTATGAGTAGCAAATCTTCATTTCTTCGGTTCCTGAAATATCTAGTTCCCAGTATCCATGTAGATTCTTCTCAGAGAATGGCTCAACTCTCCTGCCTGGGAGAAAGGAGCAGAAGGGCTTATTAACAAAACAAAAGATGGAGCTGAGAGCCAGAGAGAAATTCTACCTTTCAAAAAATCGTAAAAAGGAAAAATTACCAAAAAAACATGAAGAGACAGGAGCAGAGAGAGACAGAGACCTCAGAGACACAGGGACAGGGATAGAAGGCCAGAGGGGCTCCCTACAACACTAGCTTTGCTTGCTGGAGGCTCAATTATGAGTAGAAAATCTTCATTTCTCCTGTGCGTGAAATATCTAGTTCCCAGTATCCATGTGGATCCTTCTCAGAGAAGGACTCAACTCTCCTGCCTGGGAGAAAGGAGCAGAAGGGCTTATTAACAAAACAAAAGATGGAGCTGAGAGCCAGAGAGAAATTCTACCTTTAAAAAATCGTAAGAAGGAAAAATTACCAAAAAAAATGAGAAGACAGAAGCAGAGAGACAGAGACCTCAGAGACACAGGGACAGGTATAGAAGGCCAGAGTGGCTCCCTACCACACTAGCTTTGCTTGCTGGAGGCTGAATTAAGAGTAGAAAATCTTCATTTCTCCTGTGCCTGAAATATCTAGTTCCCAGTATCCATGTGGATTCTTATCAGAGAATGGCTCAACTCTCCTGCCTGGGAGAAAGGAGCAGAAGGGCTTATTAACAATACAAAAGATGGAGCTGAGAGCCAGAGAGAAATTCTACCTTTAAAGAAATCGTCATAAGGAAAAATTACCAAAAAAACCTGAGGAGATATGAGCAGAGAGAGACAGAGACCTCAGAGACACAGGGACAGGGATAGAAGGACAGAGGGGCTCCCTACCACACTAGCTTTGCTTGCTGGAGTCTGAATTATGAGTAACAAATCTTCATTTCTCCGGTGCCTGAAATATCTAGTTCCCAGTATCCATGTGGATGCTTCTCAGAGAATGGCTCAAATTTCCTGCCTGGGAGAAAGGAGCAGAAGGGCTTATTAACAAAAGAAAAGATGGAGCTGAGAGCCAGAGAGAAATTCTACCTTTAAAAAAATCCTAAAAAGAAAAATTACCAAAAAAACATGAGGAGACAAGAGCAGAGAGAGACAGAGACCTCAGAGACACAGGGACAGGGATAGCAGGCCAGAGGGGCTCCCTACCACACTATCTTTGCTTGCTGCAGGCTGAATTATGAGTAGCAAATCTTCATTTCTCCTGTGCCTGAAATATCTACTTCCCAGTATCCATGTGGATTCTTCTCAGATAATGGCTCAACTCTCCTGCCTTGGAGAAAGGAGCAGAAGGGCTTATTAACAAAACAAAATATGGAGCTGAGAGCCAGAGAGAAATTCTATCTTTAAAAAAATCGTAAAAATGAAAAATTACCAAAAAAACATGAGGAGACAGGAGCAGAGAGAGACAGAGACCTCAGAGACACAGGGACAGGGATAGAAGGCCAGAGGGGCTACCTCCCACACTAGCTTTGCTAGCTGGAGGCTGAATTATGAGTAGATAATCTTCATTTCTCCGGTGCCTGAAATATCCAGTTCCCAGTATCCATGTGTATTCTTCTCAGAGAATGGCTCAACTCTCCTGCCTGGGAGAAAGAAGCAGAAGGGCTTATTAACAAAACAAAAGATGGAGCTGAGAGCCAGAGAGAAATTCTACCTTTTAAAAATCGTAAGAAGGAAAAATTACCAAAAAAACTGAGAAGACAGAAGCAGAGAGACAGAGACCTCAGAGACATAGGGACAGGTATAGAAGGCCAGAGTGGCTCCCTACCACACTAGCTTTGCTTGCAGGAGGCTGAATTAAGAGTAGAAAATCTTCATTTCTCCTGTGCCTGAAATATCTAGTTCCCAGTATCCATGTGGATTCTTATCAGAGAATGGCTCAACTCTCCTGCCTGGGAGAAAGGAGCAGAAGGGCTTATTAACAATACAAAAGATGGAGCTGAGAGCCAGAGAGAAATTCTACCTTTAAAGAAATCGTCATAAGGAAAAATTACCAAAAAACCTGAGGAGATATGAGCAGAGAGAGACAGAGACCTCAGAGACACAGGGACAGGGATAGAAGGACAGAGGGGCTCCCTACCACACTAGCTTTGCTTGCTGGAGTCTGAATTATGAGTAGCAAATCTTCATTTCTCCGGTGCCTGAAATATCTAGTTCCCAGTATCCATGTGGATCCTTCTCAGAGAATGGCTCAAATCTCCTGCCTGGGAGAAAGGAGCAGAAGGGCTTATTAGCAAAAGAAAAGATGGAGCTGAGAGCCAGAGAGAAATTCTACCTTTAAAAAAATCCTAAAAAGAAAAATTACCAAAAAAACATGAGGAGAAAAGAGCAGAGAGAGACAGAGACCTCAGAGACACAGGGACAGGGATAGAAGGCCAGAGGGGCTCCCTACCACACAATCTTTGCTTGCTGCAGGCTGAATTATGAGTAGCAAATCTTCATTTCTCCTGTGCCTGAAATATCTAGTTCCCAGTATCCATGTGGATTCTTCTCAGATAATGGCTCCACTCTCCTGCCTTGGAGAAAGGAGCAGAAGGGCTTATTAACAAAACAAAATATGGAGCTGAGAGCCAGAGAGAAATTCTATTTTTAAAAAAATCGTAAAAATGAAAAATTACCAAAAAAACCTGAGGAGACAGGAGCAGAGAGAGACAGAGACCTCAGAGACACAGGGACAGGGATAGAAGGCCAGAGGGGCTACCTCCCACACTAGCTTTCCTTGCTGGAGGCTGAATTATGAGTAGATAATCTTCATTCCTCCGGTGCCTGAAATATCCAGTTCCCAGTATCCATGTGTATTCTTCTCAGAGAATGGCTCAACTCTCCTGCCTGGGAGAAAGGAGCAGAAGGGATTATTAACAAAACAAAAGATGGAGCTGAGAGCCAGAGAGAAATTCTACCTGTAAAAAAATCGTAAAAAGGAAAAATTACCAAAAAAACATGAGGAGACAGGAGCAGAGAGAGACAGAGACCTCAGAGACACAGGGACAGGGATACAAGGACAGAGGGGCGCCCTACCACACTAGCTTTGCTTGCTGGAGGCTGAAATTTGAGTAGAAAATCTTCATTTCTCCTGTGCCTGAAATATCTCATTCCCAGTATCCATGTGGATACTTCTCAGAGAATGGCTCAACTCTCCTGCCTGGGAGAAAGGAGCAGAAGGGCTTATTAACAAAACAAAAGATGGAGCTGAGAGCCAGAGATAAATTCTACCTTTAAAAAAACGTAAAAAGGAAAAATTACCAAAAAAACATGAGGAGACAGGAGCAGAGTGAGACTGAGACCTCAGAAACACAGGGACAGGGATAGAAGGCCAGAGGGGCTCCCTACCACACTAGCTTTGCTTGGTGGAGGCTGAATTACGAGTAGAAAATCATCATTTCTCCTGTGCCTGAAATATCTAGTTCCCAGTATCCATGTGGATTCTTCTCAGAGAAGGACTCAACTCTCCTGCCTGGGAGAAAGGAGCAGAAGGGCTTACTAACAAAACAAAATATGGAGCTGAGAGCCAGAGAGAAATTCTTCCTTTAAAAAATCGTAAGAAGGAAAAATTACCAAAAAAAATGAGGAAACAGGAGCAGAGAGAGACAGAGACCTCAGAGACACAGGGACAGGGATAGAAGGCCAGAGGGGCTCCCTAGCACACTAGCTTTGCTTGCTGGAGGCTGAATTATGAGTAGAAATCTTCATTTCTCCGGTGCATGAAATATCTAGTTTCCAGTATCCATGTGGATTCTTCTCAGAGAATGGCTCAACTCTCCTACCTGGGAGAAAGGAGCAGAAGGGCTTATTAACAAAACAAAAGATGGAGCTGAGAGCCAAAGTGTAATTCTACCTTTAAAAAAATCGTAAAAAGGAAAAATTACCAAAAAAACATGAGGAGACAGGAGCAGAGAGAGACAGAGACCTCAGAGACACAGGGACAGGGATAGAAGGCCAGAGGGGCTACCTCCCACACTAGCGTTGCTTGCTGGAGGCTGAATTATAAGTAGAAAATCTTCATTTCTCCGGTGCCTGAAATATCTAGTTCCCAGTATCCACGTTGACTCTTCTGAGAGAATGGCTCAACTCTCCTGCCTGGGAGAAAGGAGCAGAAGGGCTTATTAACAAAACAAAAGATGGAGCTGAGAGCCAGAGAGAAATTCTACCTTTAAAAAAATCGTAAAAAGGAAAAATTACCAAAAAAACATGAGGAGACAGGAGCAGAGAGAGACAGAGACCTCAGAGACACAGGGACAGGGATAGAAGGCCAGAGGGGCTCCCTACCACCCTGCCTTTGCTTGCTGGAGGCTGAATTATGAGTAGAAAATCTTCATTTCTCCTGTGCCTGAAATAGCTATTTCCAGTATCCATGTGGATTCTTCTCAGAGAATGGCTGAACTCTCCTGCCTGGGAGAAAGGAGCAGAAGGGCTAATTAACAAAACAAAAGATGGAGCTGAGAGCCAGAGAGAAATTCTACCTTTAAAAAATGGTAAGAAGGAAAAATTACCAAAAAAAATGAGGAGACAGAAGCAGAGAGACAGAGACCTCAGAGACACAGGGACAGGGATAGAAGGCCAGAGTGGCTCCCTACCACACTAGCTTTGCTTGCTGGAGGCTGAATTAAGAGTAGAAAATCTTCATTTCTCCTGTGCCGTAAATATCTAGTTCCCAGTATCCATGTGGATTCTTCTCAGAGAATGGCTCAACTCTCCTGCATGGGAGAAAGGAGCAGAAGGGCTTATTAACAATACAAAAGATGGAGCTGAGAGCCAGAGAGAAATTCTACCTTTAAAGAAATCGTAATAAGGAAAAATTACCAAAAAAACCTGAGGAGATATGAGCAGAGAGAGACAGAGACCTCAGAGACACAGGGACAGGGATAGAAGGACAGAGGGGCTCCCTACCACACTAGCTTTGCTTGCTGGAGGCTGAGTTATGAGTAGCAAATCTTCATTTCTCCGGTGCCTGAAATATCTAGTTCCCAGTATCCATGTGGATCCTTCTCAGAGAATGGCTCAAATTTCCTGCCTGGGAGAACGGAGCAGAAGGTCTTATTAACAAAAGAAAAGATGGAACTGAGAGCCAGAGAGAAATTCTACCTTTAAAAAAATCCTAAAAAGAAAAATTACCAAAAAAACATGAGGAGACAAGAGCAGAGAGAGACAGAGACTTCAGAGACACAGGGACAGGGATAGAAGGCCAGTGGGGCTCCCTACCACACAATCTTTGCTTGCTGCAGGCTGAATTATGAGTAGCAAATCTTCATTTCTCCTGTGCCTGAAATATCTAGTTCCCAGTATCCATGTGGATACTTCCCAGAGAATGGCTCAACACTTCTGCCTGGGAGAAAGGAGCAGAAGGGCTTATTAACAAAAGAAAAGATTGAGCTGAGAGCCAGAGAGAAATTCTACCTTTAAAAAAATCGGAAAAAAGAAAAATTACCAAAAAAAACATGAGGAGACAAGAGCAGAGAGAGACAGAGAGCTCAGAGACACAGGGACAGGGATAGAAGGCCAGACGGGCTCCCTACCACACTAGCTTTTCTTGCTGGAGGCTGAATTATGAGCAGAAAATCTTCATATCTCCGGTGCCTGAAATATCTAGTTCCCAGTATCCATGTGGATCCTTCTCAGAGAATGGCTCAACTCTCCTGCCTGGGAGAAAGGAGCAGAAGGGCTTATTAACAAAACACAATATGGAGCTGAGAGCCAGAGAGAAATTCTACCTTTAAAAAAATCGTAAAAAGGAAAAATTACCAAAAAAACATGAGGAGACAGGAGCAGAGAGAGACAGAGACCTCAGAGACACAGGGACAGGGACAGAAGGCCAGAGGGGCTCCCTACCACACTGGCTTTGCTTGCTGGAGGCTGAATTATGAGTAGAAAATCTTCATTTCTCCGGTGCCTGAAATAGCTCGTTCACAGTATCCATGTGGATTCTTCTCAGAGAATGGCTGAACTCTCCTGCCTGGGAGAAAGGAGCAGAAGGGCGTATTAACAAAACAAAAGATGGAGCTGAGAGCCAGAGAGAAATTCTACATTTAAAAAAATCGTAAAAAGGAAAAATTACCAAAAAAACATGAGGAAACAGGAGCAGAGAGAGACAGAGACCTCAGAGACACAGGGACAGGGATAGAAGGCCAGAGGGGCTCCCTACCACACTAGCTTTGCTTGCCGGAGGCTGAATTATGAGTTGAAATCTTCATTTCTCCGATGCATGAAATATCTAGTTTCCAGTATCCATGTGGATACTTCTCAGAGAATGGCTCAACGCTCCTGCCTGGGAGAAAGGAGCAGAAGGGCTTATTAACAAAACAAAAGATGGAGCTGAGAGCCAGAGAGTAATTCTACCTTTAAAAAAATCGTAAAAAGGAAAAATTACCAAAAAAACATGAGGAGACAGGAGCAGAGAGAGACAGAGACCTCAGAGACACAGGGACAGGGATAGAAGGCCAGAGGGGCTCCCTACCACACTAGCTTTGCTTGCTGGAGGCTGAATTATGAGTAGAAATCTTCATTTCTCCGGTGCATGAAATATCTAGTTCCAGTATCCATGTGGATTCTTCTCAGAGAATGGCTCAACTCTCCTGCCTGGGAGAAAGGAGCAGAGGGGCTTATTAACAAAACAAAAGATGGAGCTGAGAGCCAAAGAGAAATTCTACCATTTAAAAAATCGTAAAAAGGAAAAATTACAAATGAAACATGAGGAGACAGGAGCAGAGAGAGACAGAGACCTCAGAGACACAGGGACAGGGATGGAAGGCCAGAGGGTCTCCCTACCACACTAGCTTTGCTAGCTGGAGGCTGAACTATGAGTAGAAATCTTCATTTCTTCAGTGCCTGAAATAGCTAGTTCCCAGTATCTATGTGGATTCTTCTCAGAGAATGGCTCAACTCTCCTGCCTGATAGAAAGGAGCAGGAGGGCTTATTAACAAAACAAAACATGGAGCTGAGAGCCAGAGAGTAATTCTACCTTTAAAAAAATTGTAAAAAGGAAAAATTACCAAAAAAACATGAGGAGACAGGATCAGAGAGAGGAAGAGACATCAGAGACACAGGGAAAGGGATTGAAGGCCAGAGGGTCTCCCTACCACACTAGCTTTGCTTGCTGGAGGCTGAATTATGAGTAGAAAATCTTCATTTCTCCTGTGCCTGAAATATCTAGTTCCCAGTATCCATGTGGATTCTTCTCAGAGAATGGCTCAACTCTCCTGCCTTGGAGAAAGGAGCAGAAGGGCTTATTAACAAAACAAAATATGGAGCTGAGAGCCAGAGAGAAATTCTACCTTTAAAAAAATCATAAAAAGGAAAAATTACCAAAAAAACATGAGGAGACAGGAGCAGAGAGAGACAGAGTCCTCAGACACACAGGGACAGGGATAGAAGGCCAGAGGGGCTACCTCCCACACTAGCTTTGATTGCTGGAGGCTGAATTATGAGTAGAAAATCTTCATTTCTCCGGTGCCTGAAATATCCAGTTCCCAGTATCCATGTGGATTCTTCTCAGAGAATGGCTCAACTCTCCTGCCTGGGAGAAAGGAGCAGAAGGGATTATTAACAAAAGAAAAGATGGAGCTGAGAGCCAGAGAGAAATTCTACCTTTAAAACAATCGTAAAAAGGAAAAAATACGAAAAAAACATGAGGAGACAGGAGCAGATAGAGACAGAGACCTCAGAGACACAGGGAGAGGGATAGAAGGCCAGAGGGGCTCCCTACCACACTAGCTTTGCTTGCTGGAGGCTGAATTATGAATAGAAAATCTTTATTTCTCCTGTGCCTGAAATATCTAATTCCCAGTATCCATGTGGATACTTCTCAGAGAATGGCTCAACTGTCCTGCCTGGGAAAAAGTAGCAGAAGGGCTTTTTAACAAAACAAACGATGGAGCTGAGAGCCAGAGAGAAATTATACCTTTAAAAAAATCGTAAAAAGGAAAAATTACCAAAAAAACATGAGGACACAGGAGCAGAGAGATACAGAGACCTCAGAGACACAGGGACAGGGATAGAAGGCCAGAGGGGCTCCCTCTCACACTAGCTTTGATTGCTGGAGGCTGAATTATGAGTAGAAAATCTTCATTTCTCCGGTGCCTGAAATATCCATTTCCCAGTATCCATGTGGATTCTTCTCAGAGAATGGCTCAACTCTCATGCCTGGGAGAAAGGAGCAGAAGGGCTTATTAACAAAACAAAAGATGGAGCTGAGAGCCAGAGAGAAATTCTACCTTTAAAAAAATCGTAAAAAGGAAAAATTACCAAAAACATGAGGAGACAGGAGCAGAGAGAGACAGAGACCTCAGAGACACAGGGACAGGGATAGAAGGCCAGAGGGGCTCCCTACCACACTAGCTTTGCTTGCTGGAGGCTGAATTATGAGTAGAAAATCTTCATTTCTCCGGTGCCTGAAATATCCAGTGCCCAGTATCCATGTGGATACTTCTCAGAGAATGGCTCAACTCTGCTGCCTGAGAGAAAGGAGTAGAAGGGCTTATTAACAAAACAAAAGATGGAGCTGAGAGCCAGAGAGAAATTCTACCTTTAAAAAAATCAAACAAAGGAAAAATTTCCAAAAAAACATGAGGAGAGAGGAGCAGAGAGAGACAGAGAACTCAGAGAAACAGGGACATGGATATTAGGACAGAGGGCTCCCTACCACAATAGCTTTGCTTGCTGGAGGTTGAATTATGAGTAGAAAATCTTCATTTCTCCTGTGCCTGAAATATTTACTTCCCAGTATCCATGTGGATACTTCTCAGAGAATGGCTCAACTCTCCTGTCTGGGATAAAGGAGCAGAAGGGCTTATTAACAATACAAAAGATGGAGCTGAGAGCCAGAGAAAAATTCTACCTTTAAAAAATCGTAAAAAGGAAAAATTAACAAAAAAACATGAGGAGACATGAGCAGAGAGAGACAGAGTCCTCAGAGACACAGGGACAGGGATAGAAGGCCAGAGGGGCTCCCTACCACACTAGCTTTGCTTGCTGGAGGCTGAATTATGAGTAGAAAATCTTCATTTCTCTGGTGCCTGAAATATCTATTTCCCAATATCCATGTTGATCCTTCTTAGAGAATGGCTCAACTCTCCTGCCTGGGAGAAAGGAGCAGAAGGGCTTAATAACAAAACAAAAGATGGAGCTGAGAGCCAGAGAGAAATTCTACCTTTAAAAAAATCGTAAAAAGGAAAAATTACCAAAAAAACCTATGAGACATGAGCAGAGAGAGACAGAGACGTCTGAGACACAGGGACAGTGATAGAAGGCCAGAGGGGCTCCCTACCACACTAGCTTTGCTTGCTGGAGGCTGAATTATGAGTAGAAAATCTTCATTTCTCCTATGCCCTGAAATATCTAGTTCCCAGTATCCATGTGGATTCTTCTCAGGGAATGGCTCATTTCTCCTGCCTGGGAGAAAGGAGCAGAAGGGCTTATTAACAAAACAAAATTTGGAGCTGAGAGCCAGAGAGAAATTCTACCTTTAAAAAAATCGTAAAAAGGAAAATTACCAAAAAAACTTGAGGAGACAGGAGCAGAGAGAGACAGAGACTTTAGAGACACAGGGACAGGTATAAAAGGCCAGAGAGGCTCCCTACCACACTACCTTTGCTTGCTGGAGGCTGAATTATGAGTAGAAAATCTTCATTTCTCCGGTGCCTGAAATATCTAGTTCCCAGTATCCATGTGGATCCTTCTCAGAGAATGGCTCAACTGTCCTGAGTGGGAGAAAAGAGCAGAAGGGCTTATTAACAAAACAAAAGATGGAGCTGAGAGCCAGAGAGAAATTCTACCTTTAAAAAAATTGTAAAAAGGAAAAATTAATAAAAACACATGAGGAGACAGGAGCAGAGAGAGAGAGACCTCAGAGACACAGGGACAGGTATAGAAGGCCAGAGGGGCTCCCTACCACACTAGCTTTGCTTGCTGGAGGCTGAATTATGAGTAGAAAATCTTCATTTCTCTGGTGCCTGAAATATCTATTTCCCAATATCCATGTTGATACTTCTCAGAGAATGGCTCAACTCTCCTGCCTGGGAGAAAGAAGCAGAAGGGCTTAATAACAAAACAAAAGATGGAGCTGAGAGCCAGAGAGAAATTCTACCTTTAAAAAAATCGTAAAAAGGAAAAATTACCAAAAAAACCTATGAGACAGGAGCAGAGAGAGACAGAGACGTCAGAGACACAGGGACAGGGATAGAAGGCCAGAGGGGCTCCCTACCACACTAGCTTTGCTTGCTGGAGGCTGAATTATGAGTAGAAAATCTTCATTTCTCCGGTGCCTGAAATATCTAGTTCCCAGTATCCATGTGTATTCTTCTCAGGGAATGGCTCAACTCTCCTGCCTGGGAGAAAGGAGCAGAAGGGCTTATTAACAAAACAAAAGATTGAGCTGAGAACCAGAGAGAAATTCTACCTTCAAAAAAATCGTAAAAAGGAAAAATTACCAAAAAAACATGAGGAGACAGGAGCAGAGAGAGCCAGAGACCTCAGAGACACAGGGACAGGGATAGAAGGCCAGAGGGGCTCCCTACCACACTAGCTTTGCTTGCTGGATGCTGAATTATGAGTAGAAAATCTTCATTTCTCTTATGCCCTTAAATATCTAGTTCCCCGTATCCATGTGTATTCTTCTCAGGGAATGGCTCATTTCTCCTGCCTGGGAGAAAGGAGCAGAAGGGCTTAATAACAAAACAAAAGATGGAGCTGAGAGCCAGAGAGAAATTCTACCTTTAAAAAAATCGTAAAAAGAAAAATTACCAAAAAAACTTGAGGAGACAGGAGCAGAGAGAGACAGAGAACTCAGAGACACAGGGACAGGGATAGAAGGCCAGAGGGGCTCCCTTCCACACTAGCTTTGCTTGCTGGAGGCTGAATTATGAGTAGAAAATCTTCATTTCTCCGGTGCCTGAAATATCTAGTTCCCAGTATCCATGTGGATACTTCTCAGGGAATGGCTGAACTCTCCTGCCTGGGAGAAAGGAGCAGAAGGCCTTATTAAAAAAATAAAAGATTGCGCTGAGAGCCAGAGAGAAATTCTACCTTTAAAAAAATCGTAAAAAGGAAAAATTACCAAAAATACATGAGGAGACAGGAGCAGAGAGAGTCAGAGACCTCAGAGACACAGGGACAGGGTTAGAAGGACATAGGGGCTCCCTACCACACTAGCTTTGCTTGCTGGAGGCTGAATTATGAATAAAAAATCATTTCTCCTGTGCCTGACATATCTAGTTACCCGTACCCATGTGGATTCTTCTAAGAGAATGGCTCAACTCTCCTGCCTGGGAGAAAGGAGCAGAAGGGCTTATTAACAAAACAAAAGATGGAGCTGAGAGCCAGAGAGAAATTCTAACTTTAAAAAAATCGTAAAAATTAAAAATTACAAAAAAAAACATGAGGAGACAGGAGCAGAGAGAGACAGAGAACTCAGAGACACAGGGACATGGAGAGAAGGACAGAGGGACTCCCTACCACACTAGCTTTGCTTGCTGGAGGCTGAATTATGAGTAGAAAATCTTCATTTCTCCGGTGCCTGAAATATCTAGTTCCCAGTATCCATGTTGATTCTTGTCAGAGAATGGCTCAACTCTCCTGCCTGGGAGAAAGGAGCAGAAGGGCTTATTAACAAAACAATAGATGGAGCTGAGAGCCAGAGAGAAATTCTACCTTTAAAAAAATCCTAAAAATCAAAAATTACCAAAAAACCATGAGGAGACAGGAGCAGAGAGAGACAGAGACCTCAGAGACACAGGGACAGGTATAGAAGGCCAGAGGGGCTCCCTACCACACTAGCTTTGCTTGCTGGAGGCTGAATTATGAGTAGAAAATCTTCATTTCTCCGGTGCCTGAAATATCTAGTTCCCAGTATCCATGTGGATTCTTCTCAGAGAATGGCTCAACTCTCCTGCCTGAGAGAAAGGAGTAGAAGGGCTTATTAACAAAACAAAAGATGGAGCTGAGAGCCAGAGAGAAATTCTACCTTTAAAAAAATCGTAAAAAGGAAAAATTACCAAAAAAACATGAGGAGAGAGGAGCAGAGAGAGACAGAGACCTCAGAGACACAGGGACAGGGATAGAAGGCCAGAGGGGCTCCCTTCCACACTAGCTTTGCTTGCTGGAGGCTAAATTATGAGTAGAAAATCTTCATTTCTCCGGTGCCTGAAATATCTAGTTCCCAGTATCCATGTGGATTCTTCTCAGAGAATGGCTCAACTGTCCTGAGTGGGAGAAAGGAGCAGAAGGGCTTATTAACAAAACAAAAGATGGAGCTGAGAGCCAGAGAGAAATTCTACCTTTAAAAAAATCGTAAAAAGGAAAAATTACCAAAAAAATATGAGGAGACA
This sequence comes from Tupaia tana, assembly GCA_026018925.1. Taxonomy (NCBI): domain Eukaryota; kingdom Metazoa; phylum Chordata; class Mammalia; order Scandentia; family Tupaiidae; genus Tupaia; species Tupaia tana. The sequence continues at coordinate 1,992,386 of JAKSZU010000039.1, read as the reverse complement.
GGAGCAGAGAGAGACAGAGACCTCGGAGACACAGGGACAGGGATAGAAGGCCAGAGGGGCTCCCTACCACACTAGCTTTGTTTGCTGGAGGCTGAATTATGAGTAGAAAATCTTCATTTCTCTGGTGCCTGAAATATCTATTTCCCAATATCCATGTTGATCCTTCTTAGAGAATGGCTCAACTCTCCTGCCTGGGAGAAAGGAGCAGAAGGGCTTAATAACAAAACAAAAGATGGAGCTGAGAGCCAGAGAGAAATTCTACCTTTAAAAAAATCGTAAAAAGGAAAAATTACCAAAAAAACCTATGAGACATGAGCAGAGAGAGACAGAGACGTCTGAGACACAGGGACAGTGATAGAAGGCCAGAAGGGCTCCCTACCACACTAGCTTTGCTTGCTGGAGGCTGAATTATGAGTAGAAAATCTTCATTTCTCCTATGCCCTGAAATATCTAGTTCCCAGTATCCATGTGGATTCTTCTCAGGGAATGGCTCATTTCTCCTGCCTGGGAGAAAGGAGCAGAAGGGCTTATTAACAAAACAAAATTTGGAGCTGAGAGCCAGAGAGAAATTCTACCTTTAAAAAAATCGTAAAAAGAAAAATTACCAAAAAAACTTGAGGAGACAGGAGCAGAGAGAGACAGAGACTTTAGAGACACAGGGACAGGTATAAAAGGCCAGAGAGGCTCCCTACCACACTACCTTTGCTTGCTGGAGGCTGAATTATGAGTAGAAAATCTTCATTTCTCCGGTGCCTGAAATATCTAGTTCCCAGTATCCATGTGGATCCTTCTCAGAGAATGGCTCAACTGTCCTGAGTGGGAGAAAGGAGCAGAAGGGCTTATTAACAAAACAAAAGATGGAGCTGAGAGCCAGAGAGAAATTCTACCTTTAAAAAAATTGTAAAAAGGAAAAATTAATAAAAACACATGAGGAGACAGGAGCAGAGAGAGAGAGACCTCAGAGACACAGGGACAGGTATAGAAGGCCAGAGGGGCTCCCTACCACACTAGCTTTGCTTGCTGGAGGCTGAATTATGAGTAGAAAATCTTCATTTCTCCGGTGCCTGAAATATCTAGTTCCCAGTATCCATGTGTATTCTTCTCAGGGAATGGCTCAACTCTCCTGCCTGAGAGAAAGTAGTAGAAGGGCTTAATAACAAAACAAAAGATGGAGCTGAGAGCCAGAGAGAAATTCTACCTTTAAAAAAATCGTAAAAAGGAAAAATTACCAAAAAAACTTGAGGAGAGAGGAGCAGAGAGAGACAGAGACCTCAGAGACACAGGGACAGGGATAGAAGGCCAGAGGGGCTCCCTTCCACACTAGCTTTGCTTGCTGGAGGCTAAATTATGAGTAGAAAATCTTCATTTCTCCGGTGCCTGAAATATCTTGTTCCCAGTATCCATGTGGATTCTTCTCAGAGAATGGCTCAACTCTCCTGCCAGGGAGAAAGGAGCAGAAGGGCTTATTAACAAAACAAAAGATGGAGCTGAGAGCCAGAGAGAAATTCTACCTTTAAAGAAATAGTAAAAAGGAAAAATTACCAAAAAAACATGAGGAAACAGGAGCAGAGAGAGACAGAGACCTCAGAGACACAGGGACAGGGATAGAAGGCCAGAAGGGCTCCCAACCACACTAGCTTTGCTTGCTGGAGGCTGAATTATGAGTAGAAAATCTTCATTTCTCCGGTGCCTGAAATATCTAGTTCCCAGTATCCATGTGGATCCTTCTCAGAGAATGGCTCAACTGTCCTGAGTGGGAGAAAGGAGCAGAAGGGCTTATTAACAAAACAAAAGATGGAGCTGAGAGCCAGAGGGAAATTCTACCTTTAAAAAAATCGTAAAAAGGAAAAATTACCAAAAAAACATCAGGAGACAGGAGCAGAGAGAGACAGAGACCTAGAAGACACAGGGACAGGGATAGAAGGCCAGAGGGGCTCCCTACCACACTAGCTTTGTTTGCTGGAGGCTGAATTATGAGTAGAAAATCTTCATTTCTCTGGTGCCTGAAATATCTATTTCCCAATATCCATGTTGATCCTTCTTAGAGAATGGCTCAACTCTCCTGCCTGGGAGAAAGGAGCAGAAGGGCTTAATAACAAAACAAAAGATGGAGCTGAGAGCCAGAGAGAAATTCTACCTTTAAAAAAATCGTAAAAAGGAAAAATTACCAAAAAAACCTATGAGACATGAGCAGAGAGAGACAGAGACGTCTGAGACACAGGGACAGTGATAGAAGGCCAGAAGGGCTCCCTACCACACTAGCTTTGCTTGCTGGAGGCTGAATTATGAGTAGAAAATCTTCATTTCTCCTATGCCCTGAAATATCTAGTTCCCAGTATCCATGTGGATTCTTCTCAGGGAATGGCTCATTTCTCCTGCCTGGGAGAAAGGAGCAGAAGGGCTTATTAACAAAACAAAATTTGGAGCTGAGAGCCAGAGAGAAATTCTACCTTTAAAAAAATCGTAAAAAGAAAAATTACCAAAAAAACTTGAGGAGACAGGAGCAGAGAGAGACAGAGACTTTAGAGACACAGGGACAGGTATAAAAGGCCAGAGAGGCTCCCTACCACACTACCTTTGCTTGCTGGAGGCTGAATTATGAGTAGAAAATCTTCATTTCTCCGGTGCCTGAAATATCTAGTTCCCAGTATCCATGTGGATCCTTCTCAGAGAATGGCTCAACTGTCCTGAGTGGGAGAAAGGAGCAGAAGGGCTTATTAACAAAACAAAAGATGGAGCTGAGAGCCAGAGAGAAATTCTACCTTTAAAAAAATTGTAAAAAGGAAAAATTAATAAAAACACATGAGGAGACAGGAGCAGAGAGAGAGAGACCTCAGAGACACAGGGACAGGTATAGAAGGCCAGAGGGGCTCCCTACCACACTAGCTTTGCTTGCTGGAGGCTGAATTATGAGTAGAAAATCTTCATTTCTCCGGTGCCTGAAATATCTAGTTCCCAGTATCCATGTGTATTCTTCTCAGGGAATGGCTCAACTCTCCTGCCTGAGAGAAAGTAGTAGAAGGGCTTAATAACAAAACAAAAGATGGAGCTGAGAGCCAGAGAGAAATTCTACCTTTAAAAAAATCGTAAAAAGGAAAAATTACCAAAAAAACTTGAGGAGAGAGGAGCAGAGAGAGACAGAGACCTCAGAGACACAGGGACAGGGATAGAAGGCCAGAGGGGCTCCCTTCCACACTAGCTTTGCTTGCTGGAGGCTAAATTATGAGTAGAAAATCTTCATTTCTCCGGTGCCTGAAATATCTTGTTCCCAGTATCCATGTGGATTCTTCTCAGAGAATGGCTCAACTCTCCTGCCAGGGAGAAAGGAGCAGAAGGGCTTATTAACAAAACAAAAGATGGAGCTGAGAGCCAGAGAGAAATTCTACCTTTAAAGAAATAGTAAAAAGGAAAAATTACCAAAAAAACATGAGGAAACAGGAGCAGAGAGAGACAGAGACCTCAGAGACACAGGGACAGGGATAGAAGGCCAGAAGGGCTCCCAACCACACTAGCTTTGCTTGCTGGAGGCTGAATTATGAGTAGAAAATCTTCATTTCTCCGGTGCCTGAAATATCTAGTTCCCAGTATCCATGTGGATCCTTCTCAGAGAATGGCTCAACTGTCCTGAGTGGGAGAAAGGAGCAGAAGGGCTTATTAACAAAACAAAAGATGGAGCTGAGAGCCAGAGGGAAATTCTACCTTTAAAAAAATCGTAAAAAGGAAAAATTACCAAAAAAACATCAGGAGACAGGAGCAGAGAGAGACAGAGACCTAGAAGACACAGGGACAGGGATAGAAGGCCAGAGGGGCTCCCTACCACACTAGCTTTGCTTGCTGGGGGCTGAATTATGAGTAGAAAATCTTCATTTCTCCGGTGCCTGAAATATATATTTCCCAATATCCATGTTGATCCTTCTCAGAGAATGGCTCAACTCTCCTGCCTGGAAGAAAGGAGCAGAAGGGCTTAATAACAAAACAAAAGATGGAGCTGAGAGCCAGAGAGAAATTCTACCTTTAAAAAAATCTAAAAAAGGAAAAATTACCAAAAAAACCTATGAGACAGGAGCAGAGAGAGACAGAGACGTCAGAGACAAAGGGACAGGGATAGAAGGCCAGAGGGGCTCCCTACCACACTAGCTTTGCTTGCTGGAGGCTGAATTATGAGTAGAAAATCTTCATTTCTCCGGTGCCTGAAATATCTAGTTCCCAGTATACATGTGGATTCTTCTCAGGCAATGGCTCAACTCTCCTGCCTTGGAGAAAGGAGCAGAAGGGCTTATTAACAAAACAAAAGATGGAGCTGAGAGCCAGAGAGAAATTCTACATTTAAAAAAATCGTAAAAAGGAAAAATTACCCAAAAAACTTGAGGAGAGATGAGCAGAGAGAGACAGAGACCTCAGAGACACAGGGACAGGGATAGAAGGCCAGAGGGGCTCCATTCCACACTAGCTTTGCTTGCTGGAGGCTAAATTATGAGTAGAAAATCTTCATTTCTCCGGTGCCTGAAATATCTAGTTCCCAGTATCCATGTGGATTCTTCTCAGAGAATGGCTCAACTCTCCTGTCAGGGAGAAAGGAGCAAAAGGGCTTATTAACAAAACAAAAGATGCAGCTGAGAGCCAGAGAGAAATGCTACCTTTAAAGAAATAGTAAAAAGGAAAAATTACCAAAAAAACATGAGGAGACAGGAGCAGAGAGATACAGAGACATTAGAGACACAGGGACAGGGATAGAAGGCCAGAGGGGCTCCCAACCACACTAGATTTGCTTGCTGGAGGCTGAATTATGAGTAGAAAATCTTCATTTCTCTGGTGCCTGAAATATCTATTTCCCAATATCCATGTTGATCCTTCTCAGAGAATGGCTCAACTCTCCTGCCTGGGAGAAAGGAGCAGTAGGGCTTAATAACAAAACAAAAGATGGAGCTGAGAGCCAGAGAGAAATTCTACCTTTAAAAAATCGTAAAAAGGAAAAATTACCAAAAAAACCTATGAGACAGGAGCAGAGAGAGACAGAGACGTCAGAGACACAGGGACAGGGATAGAAGGCCAGAGGGGCTCCCTACCAAACTAGCTTTGCTTGCTGGAGGCTGAATTATGAGTAGAAAATCTTCATTTCTCCTATGCCCTGAAATATCTAGTTCCCAGTATCCATGTGGATTCTTCTCAGGGAATGGCTCATTTCTCCTGCCTGTGAGAAAGGAGCAGAAGGGCTTATTAACAAAACAAAAGATGGAGCTGAGAGCCAGAGAGAAATTCTACCTTTAAAAAAATCGTAAAAAGAAAAATTACCAAAAAAACTTGAGGAGACAGGAGCAGAGAGAGACAGAGACGTTAGAGACACAGGGACAGGTATAAAAGGCCAGAGAGGCTCCCTACCACACTAGCTTTGCTTGCTGGAGGCTGAATTATGAGTAGAAAATCTTCATTTTTCCGGTGCCTGAAATATCTAGTTCCCAGTATCCATGTGGATACTTCTCAGAGAATGGCTCAACTGTCCTGAGTGGGAGAAAGGAGCAGAAGGGCTTATTAACAAAACAAAAGATGGAGCTGAGAGCCAGAGAGAAATTCTACCTTTAAAAAAATCGTAAAAAGGAAAAATTAATAAAAACACATGAGGAGACAGGAGCAGAGAGAGAGAGACCTCAGAGACACAGGGACAGGTATAGAAGGCCAGAGGGGCTCCCTACCACACTAGCTTTGCTTGCTGGAGGCTGAATTATGAGTAGAAAATCTTCATTTCTCCGGTGCCTGAAATATCTAGTTCCCAGTATCCATGTGGATTCTTCTCAGAGAATGGCTGAACTCTCCTGCCTGAGAGAAAGTAGTAGAAGGGATTAATAACAAAACAAAAGATGGAGCTGAGAGCCAGAGAGAAATTCTACCTTTAAAAAAATCGTAAAAAGGAAAAATTACCAAAAAAACTTGAGGAGAGAGGAGCAGAGAGAGACAGAGACCTCAGAGACACAGGGACAGGGATAGAAGGCCAGAGGGGCTCCCTTCCACACTAGCTTTGCTTGCTGGAGGCTAAATTATGAGTAGAAAATCTTCATTTCTCCGGTGCCTGAAATATCTTGTTCCCAGTATCCATGTGGATTCTTCTCAGAGAATGCCTCAACTCTCCTGCCAGGGAGAAAGGAGCAGAAGGGCTTATTAACAAAACAAAAGATGGAGCTGAGAGCCAGAGAGAAATTCTACCTTTAAAGAAATAGTAAAAAGGAAAAATTACCAAAAAAACATGAGGAAACAGGAGCAGAGAGAGACAGAGACCTCAGAGACACAGGGACAGGGATAGAAGGCCAGAAGGGCTCCCAACCACACTAGCTTTGCTTGCTGGAGGCTGAATTATGAGTAGAAAATCTTCATTTCTCCGGTGCCTGAAATATCTAGTTCCCAGTATCCATGTGGATCCTTCTCAGAGAATGGCTCAACTGTCCTGAGTGGGAGAAAGGAGCAGAAGGGCTTATTAACAAAACAAAAGATGGAGCTGAGAGCCAGAGGGAAATTCTACCTTTAAAAAAATCGTAAAAAGGAAAAATTACCAAAAAAACATCAGGAGACAGGAGCAGAGAGAGACAGAGACCTAGAAGACACAGGGACAGGGATAGAAGGCCAGAGGGGCTCCCTACCACACTAGCTTTGCTTGCTGGGGGCTGAATTATGAGTAGAAAATCTTCATTTCTCCGGTGCCTGAAATATATATTTCCCAATATCCATGTTGATCCTTCTCAGAGAATGGCTCAACTCTCCTGCCTGGAAGAAAGGAGCAGAAGGGCTTAATAACAAAACAAAAGATGGAGCTGAGAGCCAGAGAGAAATTCTACCTTTAAAAAAATCTAAAAAAGGAAAAATTACCAAAAAAACCTATGAGACAGGAGCAGAGAGAGACAGAGACGTCAGAGACAAAGGGACAGGGATAGAAGGCCAGAGGGGCTCCCTACCACACTAGCTTTGCTTGCTGGAGGCTGAATTATGAGTAGAAAATCTTCATTTCTCCGGTGCCTGAAATATCTAGTTCCCAGTATACATGTGGATTCTTCTCAGGCAATGGCTCAACTCTCCTGCCTTGGAGAAAGGAGCAGAAGGGCTTATTAACAAAACAAAAGATGGAGCTGAGAGCCAGAGAGAAATTCTACATTTAAAAAAATCGTAAAAAGGAAAAATTACCCAAAAAACTTGAGGAGAGATGAGCAGAGAGAGACAGAGACCTCAGAGACACAGGGACAGGGATAGAAGGCCAGAGGGGCTCCATTCCACACTAGCTTTGCTTGCTGGAGGCTAAATTATGAGTAGAAAATCTTCATTTCTCCGGTGCCTGAAATATCTAGTTCCCAGTATCCATGTGGATTCTTCTCAGAGAATGGCTCAACTCTCCTGTCAGGGAGAAAGGAGCAAAAGGGCTTATTAACAAAACAAAAGATGCAGCTGAGAGCCAGAGAGAAATGCTACCTTTAAAGAAATAGTAAAAAGGAAAAATTACCAAAAAAACATGAGGAGACAGGAGCAGAGAGATACAGAGACATTAGAGACACAGGGACAGGGATAGAAGGCCAGAGGGGCTCCCAACCACACTAGATTTGCTTGCTGGAGGCTGAATTATGAGTAGAAAATCTTCATTTCTCTGGTGCCTGAAATATCTATTTCCCAATATCCATGTTGATCCTTCTCAGAGAATGGCTCAACTCTCCTGCCTGGGAGAAAGGAGCAGTAGGGCTTAATAACAAAACAAAAGATGGAGCTGAGAGCCAGAGAGAAATTCTACCTTTAAAAAAATCGTAAAAAGGAAAAATTACCAAAAAAAACCTATGAGACAGGAGCAGAGAGAGACAGAGACGTCAGAGACACAGGGACAGGGATAGAAGGCCAGAGGGGCTCCCTACCAAACTAGCTTTGCTTGCTGGAGGCTGAATTATGAGTAGAAAATCTTCATTTCTCCTATGCCCTGAAATATCTAGTTCCCAGTATCCATGTGGATTCTTCTCAGGGAATGGCTCATTTCTCCTGCCTGGGAGAAAGGAGCAGAAGGGCTTATTAACAAAACAAAAGATGGAGCTGAGAGCCAGAGAGAAATTCTACCTTTAAAAAAATCGTAAAAAGAAAAATTACCAAAAAAACTTGAGGAGACAGGAGCAGAGAGAGACAGAGACGTTAGAGACACAGGGACAGGTATAAAAGGCCAGAGAGGCTCCCTACCACACTAGCTTTGCTTGCTGGAGGCTGAATTATGAGTAGAAAATCTTCATTTTTCCGGTGCCTGAAATATCTAGTTCCCAGTATCCATGTGGATACTTCTCAGAGAATGGCTCAACTGTCCTGAGTGGGAGAAAGGAGCAGAAGGGCTTATTAACAAAACAAAAGATGGAGCTGAGAGCCAGAGAGAAATTCTACCTTTAAAAAAATCGTAAAAAGGAAAAATTAATAAAAACACATGAGGAGACAGGAGCAGAGAGAGAGAGACCTCAGAGACACAGGGACAGGTATAGAAGGCCAGAGGGGCTCCCTACCACACTAGCTTTGCTTGCTGGAGGCTGAATTATGAGTAGAAAATCTTCATTTCTCCGGTGCCTGAAATATCTAGTTCCCAGTATCCATGTGGATTCTTCTCAGAGAATGGCTGAACTCTCCTGCCTGAGAGAAAGTAGTAGAAGGGATTAATAACAAAACAAAAGATGGAGCTGAGAGCCAGAGAGAAATTCTACCTTTAAAAAAATCGTAAAAAGGAAAAATTACCAAAAAAACTTGAGGAGAGAGGATCAGAGAGAGACAGAGACCTCAGAGACACAGGGACAGGGATAGAAGGCCAGAGGGGCTCCCTTCCACACTAGCTTTGCTTGCTGGAGGCTAAATTATGAGTAGAAAATCTTCATTTCTCCGGTGCCTGAAATATCTTGTTCCCAGTATCCATGTGGATTCTTCTCAGAGAATGGCTCAACTCTCCTGCCAGGGAGAAAGGAGCAGAAGGGCTTATTCACAAAACAAAAGATGGAGCTGAGAGCCAGAGAGAAATTCTACCTTTAAAGAAATAGTAAAAAGGAAAAATTACCAAAAAAACATGAGGAAACAGGAGCAGAGAGAGACAGAGACCTCAGAGACACAGGGACAGGGATAGAAGGCCAGAAGGGCTCCCAACCACACTAGCTTTGCTTGCTGGAGGCTGAATTATGAGTAGAAAATCTTCATTTCTCCGGTGCCTGAAATATCTAGTTCCCAGTATCCATGTGGATCCTTCTCAGAGAATGGCTCAACTGTCCTGAGTGGGAGAAAGGAGCAGAAGGGCTTATTAACAAAACAAAAGATGGAGCTGAGAGCCAGAGGGAAATTCTACCTTTAAAAAAATCGTAAAAAGGAAAAATTACCAAAAAAACATGAGGAGACAGGAGCAGAGAGAGACAGAGACCTAGAAGTCACAGGGACAGGGATAGAAGGCCAGAGGGGCTCCCTACCACACTAGCTTTGCTTGCTGGGGGCTGAATTATGAGTAGAAAATCTTCATTTCTCCGGTGCCTGAAATATATATTTCCCAATATCCATGTTGATCCTTCTCAGAGAATGGCTCAACTCTCCTGCCTGGGAGAAAGGAGCAGAAGGGCTTAATAACAAAACAAAAGATGGAGCTGAGAGCCAGAGAGAAATTCTACCTTTAAAAAAATCGTAAAAAGGAAAAATTACCAAAAAAACCTATGAGACAGGAGCAGAGAGAAACAGAGACGTCAGAGACAAAGGGACAGGGATAGAAGGCCAGAGGGGCTCCCTCCCACACTAGCTTTGCTTGCTGGAGGGCTGAATTATGAGTAGAAAATCTTCATTTCTCCGGTGCCTGAAATAACTAGTTCCCAGTATACATGTGGATTCTTCTCAGGCAATGGCTCAACTCTCCTGCCTTGGAGAAAGGAGCAGAAGGGCTTATTAACAAAACAAAAGATGGAGCTGAGAGCCAGAGAGAAATTCTACATTTAAAAAAATCGTAAAAAGGAAAAATTACCAAAAAAAACATGAGGAGAGATGAGCAGAGAGAGACAGAGACCTCAGAGACACAGGGACAGGGATAGAATGCCAGAGGGGCTCCATTGCACACTAGCTTTGCTTGCTGGAGGCTAAATTATGAGTAGAAAATCTTCATTTCTCCGGTGCCTGAAATATCTAGTTCCCAGTATCCATGTGGATTCTTCTCAGAGAATGGCTCAACTCTCCTGCCAGGGAGAAAGGAGCAAAAGGGCTTATTAACAAAACAAAAGATGCAGCTGTGAGCCAGAGAGAAATGCTACCTTTAAAGAAATAGTAAAAAGGAAAAATTACCAAAAAAACATGAGGAGACAGGAGCAGAGAGAAACAGAGACATTAGAGACACAGGGACAGGGATAGAAGGCCAGAGGGGCTCCCAACCACACTAGATTTGCTTGCTGGAGGCTGAATTATGAGTAGAAAATCTTCATTTCTCCGGTGCATGAAATATCTAGTTCCCAGTATACATGTGGATTCTTCTCAGAGAATGGCTCAACTCTCCTGCCTGGGAGAAAGGAGCAGAAGGGCTTATTAACAAAACAAAAGATGGAGCTGAGAGCTAGAGAGAAATTCTACATTTAAAATAATCGTAAAAAGGAAAAATTATGAAAAAAAAAACATGAGGAGACAGGAACAGAGAGAGACAGAGACCTAAGAGACACAGGGACAGGGATAGAAGGCCAGAGGGGCTCCCTACCACACTAGCTTTGCTTGCTGGAGGCTGAATTATGAGTAGAAAATCTTCATTTCTCCGGTGCCTGAAATATCTAATTCCCAGTATCCAGGTGGATGCTTCTCAGAGAATGGCTCAATTCTCCTGCCTGGGAGAAAGGATCAGAAAGGCTTATTAACAAAACAAAAGATGGAGCTGAGAGCCAGAGAGAAATTCTACCTTTAAAAAAATCGTAAAAAGGAAAAATTACCAAAAAAAAACATGAGGAGACAGCAGCAGAGAGAGACAGAGACCTCAGAGACACAGGGACAGGGATATAAGGCCAGAGGGGCTCCGTACCACACTAGCTTTGCTTCCTGGAGGCTGAATTATGGGTAGAAAATCTTCATTTCTCCGGAGCCTGAAATATCTATTTCCCAGTAACCATGTGGATACTTCTCAGAGAATGGCTCAACTCTCCTGCCTGGGAGAAAGGAGCAGAAGGGCTTATTAACAAAACAAAAGATGGAGCTGAGAGCCAGAAATTCTACCTTTAAAAAAATCTTAAAAAGGAAAAATTACCAAAAAAAAAAGAGGAGACAGGAGCAGAGAGAGACAGAGACCTCAGAGACACAGGGACAGGGATAGAAGGACAGAGGGGCTCCATACCACACTAGCTTTGCTTGCTGGAGTCTGGATTATGAGTAGAAAATCTTCATTTCTCTGGTGCCTGAAATATCCAGGTCCCAGTATCCATGTGGATACTTCTCAGAGAATGGCTCAACTCTCCTGCACGGGAGAAAGGAGCAGAAGGGCTTATTAACGAAACAAAAGTTGGAGCTGATAGTCAGAGAGGAATTCTACCTTTAAAACAATCGTAAAAAGGAAAAATTACCAAAAAAACATGAGGAGACAGGAGCAGATAGAGACAGAGACCTCAGAGACACAGGGACAGGGACAGAAGGCCAGAGGGGCTCCCTACCACACTAGCTTTGCTTGCTGGAGGCTGAATTATGAATCAAAAATCTTTATTTCTCCTGTGCCTGAAATATCTAGTTCCCAGTATCCATGTGGATTCTTCTCAGAGAATGGCTCAACTCTCCTGCCTGGGAAAAAGGAGCAGAAGGGCTTAATAACATTACAAAGATGGAGCTGAGAGCCAGAGAGAAATTCTACCTTTAAAAAAATCGTAAAAAGAAAAAATTACCAAAAAAAACATGATGACAAAGGACCAGAGAGATACAGAGACCTCAGAGACACAGGGACAGTGATAGAAGGCCAGAGGGGCTCCATACCACACTAGCTTTGCTTGCTGGAGGCTGAATTATGAGTAGAAAATCTTCATTTCTCCGGTGCCTGAAATACCTAGTTCCCAATATCCATGTGGATCCTTCTCAGAGAATGGCTCAACTCTCCTGCCTGGGAGAAAGGAGCAGAAGGGCTTATTAACAAAACAAAAGATGGAGCTGAGAGCCAGAGTGAAATTCTACCTTTAAAAAAATCGTAAAAAGGAAAAATTACCAAAAAAACATGAGGAGACATGAGCAGAGAGAGACAGAGACATCAGAGACACAGGGACAGTGATAGAAGGCCAGAGGGGCTCCCTACCACACTAGCTTTGCTTGCTGGAGGCTGAATTATGCGTAGCAAATCTTCATTTCTCCGGTGCCTGAAATATCTAATTCCCAGTATACAGGTGGATGCTTCTCAGAGAATGCCACAATTCTCCTGCCTGGGAGAAAGGAGCAGAGAGGCTTATTAACAAAACAAAAGATGGAGCTGAGAGCCAGAGAGAAATTCTACCTTTAAAACAATCGTAAAAAGGAAAAATTACAAAAAAAACATGAGGAGACAGGAGCAGATAGAGACAGAGACCTCAGAGACACAGGGACAGGGATAGAAGGCCAGAGGGGCTCCCTACCACACTAGCTTTGCTTGCTGGAGGCTGAATTATGAATAGAAAATCTTTATTTCTCCTGTGCCTGAAATATCTAGTTCCCAGTATCCATGTGGATACTTCTCAGAGAATGGCTCAACTCTCCTGCCTGGGAGAAAGTAGCAGAAGGGCTTATTAACAAAACAAACGATGGAGCTGAGAGCCAGAGAGAAATTATACCTTTAAAAAAATCGTAAAAAGTAAAAATTACCAAAAAAACATGAGGACACAGGAGCAGAGAGATACAGAGACCTCAGAGACACAGGGACAGGGATAGAAGTCCAGAGGGGCTCCCTACCACACTAGCTTTGCTTGCTGGAGGCTGAAGTATGAATCAAAAATCTTTATTTCTCCTGTGCCTGAAATATCTAGTTCCCAGTATCCATGTGGATTCTTCTCAGAGAATGGCTCAACTCTACTGCCTGGGAAAAAGGAGCAGAAGGGCTTAATAACATTACAAAGATGGAGCTGAGAGCCAGAGAGAAATTCTACCTTTAAAAAAATCGTAAAAAGAAAAAAATTACCAAAAAAAACATGATGACAAAGGACCAGAGAGATACAGAGACCTCAGAGACACAGGGGACAGTGATAGAAGGCCAGAGGGGCTCCATACCACACTAGCTTTGCTTGCTGGAGGCTGAATTATGAGTAGAAAATCTTCATTTCTCCGGTGCCTGAAATACCTAGTTCCCAATATCCATGTGGATCCTTCTCAGAGAATGGCTCAACTCTCCTGCCTGGGAGAAAGGAGCAGAAGGGCTTATTAACAAAACAAAAGATGGAGCTGAGAGCCAGAGAGAAATTCTACCTTTAAAAAAATCGTAAAAAGGAAAAATTACCAAAAAAAACATGAGGAGACAGGAGCAGAGAGAGACAGAGACCTCAGAGACACAGGGACAGGGATAAAAGGCCAGAGGGGCTCCCTACCACACTAGCTTTGCTTGCTGGAGGCTGAATTATGAGTAGAAAATCTTCATTTCTCCTGTGCCTGAAATATCTAGTTCCCAGTATCCATGTGGATTCTTCTCAGAGAATGGCTCAACTCTCCTGCTTGGGAGAAAGGAGCAGAAGGGCTTATTAACAATACAAAAGATGGAGCTGAGAGCCAGAGAAAAATTCTACCTTTAAAAAATTGTAAAAAGATAAAATTAACAAAAAAAATGAGGAGACATGAGCAGAGAGAGACAGAGACCTCAGAGACACAGGGACAGTGATAGAAGGACAGAGGGGCTCCCTACCACACTAGCTTTGCTTGCTGGAGGCTGAATTATGAGTAGCAAATCTTCATTTCTCCGGTGCCTGAAATATCTAATTCCCAGTATACAGGTGGGTGCTTCTCAGAGAATGCCACAATTCTCCTGCCTGGGAGAAAGGAGCAGAGAGGCTTATTAACAAAACAAAAGATGGAGCTGAGAGCCAGAGAGAAATTCTACCTTTAAAACAATCGTAAAAAGGAAAAATTACCAAAAAAACATGAGGAGACAGGAGCAGATAGAGACAGAGACCTCAGAGACACAGGGACAGGGATAGAAGGCCAGAGGGGCTCCCTACCACACTAGCTTTGCTTGCTGGAGGCTGAATTATGAATAGAAAATCTTTATTTCTCCTGTGCCTGAAATATCTAGTTCCCAGTATCCATGTGGATACTTCTCAGAGAATGGCTCAACTCTCCTGCCTGGGAGAAAGTAGCAGAAGGACTTATTAACAAAACAAACGATGGAGCTGAGAGCCAGAGAGAAATTATACCTTTAAAAAAATCGTAAAAAGTAAAAATTACCAAAAAAACATGAGGACACAGGGGCAGAGAGATACAGAGACCTCAGAGACACAGGGACAGGGATAGAAGTCCAGAGGGGCTCCCTACCACACTAGCTTTGCTTGCTGGAGGCTGAATTATGAGTAGAAAATCTTCATTTCTCCGGTGCCTGAAATATCTAGTTCCCAGTATCCATGTGGATTCTTCTCAGAGAATGGCTCAACTCTCATGCCTGGGAGAAAGGAGCAGAAGGGCTTATTAACGAAACAAAAGATGGAGCTGAGAGCCAGAGAGAAATTCTACCTTTAAAAAAATAGTAAAAAAAAAAAAATTACCAAAAAAACATGATGACACAGGAGCAGAGAGAGACAGAGACCTCAGAGACAAAGGGACAGGGATAGAAGGCCAGAGGGGCTCCATACCACACTTGCTTTGCTTGCTGGAGGCTGAATTATAAGTAGAAAATCTTCATTTCTCTGGTGCCTGAAATATCTAGTTCCCAATATCCATGTGGATCCTTCTCAGAAAATGGCTCAACTCTCCTGCCTGGGAGAAAGGAGCAGAAGGGCTTATTTACAAAACAAAAGATGGAGCTGAGAGCCAGAGAGAAATTCTACCTTTAAAAAAATCATAAAAAGGAAAAATTACCAAAAAAACATGAGGAGAGAGGAGCAGAGAGAGACAGCGACCTCAGAGACACAGGGACAGGGATAGAAGGCCAGAGGGGCTCCCTTCCACACTAGCTTTGCTTGCTGGAGGCTAAATTATGAGTAGAAAATCTTCATTTCTCCGGTGCCTGAAATATCTAGTTCCCAGTATCCATGTGGATTCTTCTCAGAGAATGGCTCAACTCTCCTGCCAGGGAGAAAGGAGCAGAAGGGCTTATTAACAAAACAAAAGATGGAGCTGAGAGCCAGAGAGAAATTCTACCTTTAAAGAAATAGTAAAAAGGAAAAATTACCAAAAAAACATGAGGAAACAGGAGCAGAGAGAGACAGAGACCTCAGAGACACAGGGACAGGGATAGAAGGCCAGAATGGCTCCCAACCACACTAGCTTTGCTTGCTGGAGGCTGAATTATGAGTAGAAAATCTTCATTTCCCCGGTTCCTGAAATATCTACTTCCCAGTATCCATGTAGATCCTTCTCAGAGAATGGCTCAACTGTCCTGAGTGGGAGAAAGGAGCAGAAGGGCTTATTAACAAAACAAAAGATGGAGCTGAGAGCCAGAGAGAAATTCTACCTTTAAAAAAATCGTAAAAAGGAAAAATTACCAAAAAAACATGAGGAGACAGGAGCAGAGAGAGACAGAGACCTCGGAGACACAGGAACAGGGATAGAAGGCCAGAGGGGCTCCCTACCACACTAGCTTTGCTTGCTGGAGGCTGAATTATGAGTAGAAAATCTTCATTTCTCTGGTACCTGAAATATCTATTTCCCAATATCCATGTTGATCCTTCTCAGAGAATGGCTCAACTCTCCTGCCTGGGAGAAAGGAGCAGAAGGGCTTAATAACAAAACAAAAGATGGAGCTGAGAGCCAGAGAGAAATTTTACCTTTAAAAAAATCGTAAAAAGGAAAAATTACCAAAAAAACATATGAGACAGGAGCAGAGAGAGACAGAGACGTCAGAGACACAGGGACAGGGATAGAAGGCCAGAGGGGCTCCCTACCACACTAGCTTTGCTTGCTGGAGGCTGAATTATGAGTAGAAAATCTGCATTTCTCCGGTGCCTGAAATATCTAGTTCCCAGTATCCATGTGGATTCTTCTCAGGGAATGGCTCAACTCTCCTGCCTGGGAGAAAGGAGCAGAAGGGCTTATTAACAAAACAAAAGATGGAGCTAAGAGCCAGAGAGAAATTCTACCTTTAAAATAATCGTAAAAAGGAAAAATTACCAAAAAAACATGAGGAGACAGGAGCAGAGAGAGACAGAGACCTCAGAGACACAGGGACATGGATAGAAGGCCAGAGGGGCTCCCTACCACACTAGTTTTGCATGCTGGATGCTGAATTATGAGTAGAAAATCCTCATTTCTCCTATGCCCTGAAATATCTAGTTCCCAGTATCCATGTGGATCCTTCTCAGGGAATGGCTCATTTCTCCTGCCTGGGAGAAAGGAGCAGAAGGGCTTATTAACAAAACAAAAGATGGAGCTGAGAGCCAGAGAGAAATTCTACCTTTAAAAAAATCGTAAAAAGAAAAATTACCAAAAAAAACTTGAAGAGACAGGAGCAGAGAGAGACAGAGACGTTAGAGACACAGGGACAGGTATAAAAGGCCAGAGAGGCTCCCTACCACACTAGCTTAGCTTGCTGGAGGCTGAATTATGAGAAGAAAATCTTCATTTCTCCTGTGCCTAAACTATCTAGTTACCAGTATCCATGTGGATTCTTCTCAGAGAATGGCTCAACTCTCCTGCCTGGGAGAAAGGAGCAGAAGGGCTTATTATCAAAACAAAAGATGGAGGTGAGAGCCAGAGAGAAATTCTACCTTTAAAGAAATAGTAAAAAGGAAAAATTACCAAAAAAACATGAGGAGACAGGAGCAGAGAGAGACAGAGACCTCAGAGACACAGGGACAGGGATAGAAGGACAGAAGGGCTCCCAACCACACTAGCTTTGCTTGCTGGAGGCTGAATTATGAGTAGAAAATCTTCATTTCTCCGGTGCCTGAAATATCTAGTTCCCAGTGTCCATGTGGATTCTTCTCAGAGAATGGCTCAACTCTCCTGCCTGGGAGAAAGGAGCAGAAGGGCTTATTAACAAACAAAAGATGGAGCTGAGAGCCAGAGAGAAATTCTACCTTTAAAATAATCGTAAAAAGGAAAAATTACCAAAAAAAACATGAGGAGACAGGAGCAGAGAGAGACAGAGAACTCAGAGACACAGGGACAGGGATAGAAGGCCATAGGGGCTCCCTACCACACTAGCTTTGCTTGCTGGAGGCTGAATTATGAGTAGAAAATCTTAATTTCTCCGGTGCCTGAAATATCTAGTTCCCAGTATCCATGTGGATACTTCTCAGAGAATGGCTAAACTCTCCTGCCTGGGAGAAAGGAGCAGAAGGGCTTAAAATCAAAACAAAAGATCGAGCTGAGAGCCAGAGAGAAATTCTACCTTTAAAAAAATACTAAAAATGAAAAATTACCAAAAAAACATGAGGAGACAGGAGCAGAGAGAGACAGACACCTCAGAGACACAGGGATAGGGATAGAAGGCCAGAGGGTCTCCCTACCACCCTGGCTTTGCTTGCTGGAGGCTGAATTATGAGTAGAAAATCTTCATTTCTCCTTTGCCTGAACTATCTAGTTCCCAGTATCCATGTTGATTCTTGTCAGAGAATGGCTCAACTCTCCTGCCTGGGAGAAAGGAGCAGAAGGGCTTATTAACAAAACTATAGATGGAGCTGAGAGCCAGAGAGAAATTCTACCTTTAAAAAAATCCTAAAAATGAAAAATTACCAAAAAACCATGAGGAGACAGGAGCAGAGAGAGACAGAGACCTCAGAGACACAGGGACAGGTATAGAAGGCCAGAGGGGCTCCCTAGCACGCTAGCTTTGCTTGCTGGAGGCTGAATTATGAGTAGAAAATCTTCATTTCTCTGGTGCCTGAAATATCTATTTCCCAATATCCATGTTGATCCTTCTCAGAGAATGGCTCAACTCTCCTGCCTGCGAGAAAGGAGCAGAAGGGCTTATTAACAAAACAAAAGATGGAGCTGAGAGCCAGAGAGAAATTCTACCTTTAAAAAAATCGTAAAAAGGAAAAATTACCAAAAAAACCTATGAGACAGGAGTAGAGAGAGTCAGAGACGTCAGAGACACAGGGACAGGGATAGAAGGCCAGAGGGGCTCCCTACCACACTAGCTTTGCTTGCTGGAGGCTGAATTATGAGTAGAAAATCTTCATTTCTCCGGTGCCTGAAATATCTAGTTCCCAGTATCCATGTGGATTCTTCTCAGGGAATGGCTCAACTCTCCTGCCTGGGAGAAAGGAGCAGAAGGGCTTATTAACAAAACAAAAGATTGAGCTGAGAGCCAGAGAGAAATTCTACCTTTAAAAAAATCGTAAAGAGGAAAAATTACCAAAAAAACATGAGGAGACAGGAGCAGAGAGAGCCAGAGACCTCAGAGACACAGGGACAGGGATAGAAGGCCAGAGGGGCTCCCAACCACACTAGCTCTGTTTGCTGGATGCTGAATTATGAGTAGAAAATCTTCATTTCTCCTATGACCTTAAATATCTAGTTCCCAGTATCCATGTGGATTCTTCTCAGGGAATGGCTCATTTCTCCTGCCTGGGAGAAAGGAGCAGAAGGGCTTATTAACAAAACAAAAGATGGAGCTGAGAGCCAGAGAGAAATTCTACCTTTAAAAAAATCGTAAAAAGAAAAATTGCCAAAAAAACTTGAGGAGACAGGAGCAGAGAGAGACAGAGAACTCAGAGACACAGGGACAGGGATAGAAGGCCAGAGGGGCTCCCTACCACACTAGCTTTTCTTGCTGGAGGCTGAATTATGAGTAGAAAATCTTTATTTCTCCGGTGCCTGAAATATCTAGTTCCCAGTATCCATGTGGATACTTCTCAGGGAATGGCTGAACTCTCCTGCCTGGGAGAAAGGAGCAGAAGGCCTTATTAACAAAACAAAAGATTGCGCTGAGAGCCAGAGAGAAATTCTACCTTTAAAAAAATCGTAAAAAGGAAAAATTACCAAAAATACATGAGGAGACAGGAGCAGAGAGAGTCAGAGACCTCAGAGACACAGGGACAGGGTTAGAAGGCCAGAGGGGCTCCCTACCACACTAGCTTTGCTTGCTGGAGGCTGAATTATGAAAAAAAAAATCATTTCTCCTGTGCCTGACATATCTAGTTCCCCGTACACATGTGGATTCTTCTAAGAGAATGGCTCAACTCTCCTGCCTGGGAGAAAGGAGCAGAAGGGCTTATTAACAAAACAAAAGATGGAGCTGAGAGCCAGAGAGAAATTCTACATTCAAAAAAACCGTAAGAAGGAAAAATTACCAAAAAAACATGAGGAGACAGGAGCAGAGAGAGACAGAGAACTCAGAGACACAGGGACAGCGATAGAAGGCCAGAGAGGCTCCCTACCACACTAGCTTTGCTTGCTGGAGGCTGAATTATGAGTAGAAAATCTTCATTTCTCCGGTGCCTGAAATATCTAGTTCCCAATATCCATGTTGATCCTTCTCAGAGAATGGCTCAACTCTCCTGCCTGGGAGAAAGGAGCAGAAGGGCTTATTAACAAAACAAAAGATGGAGCTGAGAGCCAGAGAGAAATTCTACCTTTAAAATAATCGTAAAAAGGAAAAATTACCAAAAAAAACATGAGGAGACAGGAGCAGAGAGAGACAGAGAACTCAGAGACACAGGGACAGGGATAGAAGGCCATAGGGGCTCCCTACCACACTAGCTTTGCTTGCTGGAGGCTGAATTATGAGTAGAAAATCTTAATTTCTCCGGTGCCTGAAATATCTAGTTCCCAGTATCCATGTGGATACTTCTCAGAGAATGGCTAAACTCTCCTGCCTGGGAGAAAGGAGCAGAAGGGCTTAAAATCAAAACAAAAGATCGAGCTGAGAGCCAGAGAGAAATTCTACCTTTAAAAAAATACTAAAAATGAAAAATTACCAAAAAAAACATGAGGAGACAGGAGCAGAGAGAGACAGACACCTCAGAGACACAGGGATAGGGATAGAAGGCCAGAGGGTCTCCCTACCACCCTGGCTTTGCTTGCTGGAGGCTGAATTATGAGTAGAAAATCTTCATTTCTCCTGTGCCTGAACTATCTAGTTCCCAGTATCCATGTTGATTCTTGTCAGAGAATGGCTCAACTCTCCTGCCTGGGAGAAAGGAGCAGAAGGGCTTATTAACAAAACTATAGATGGAGCTGAGAGCCAGAGAGAAATTCTACCTTTAAAAAAATCCTAAAAATGAAAAATTACCAAAAAACCATGAGGAGACAGGAGCAGAGAGAGACAGAGACCTCAGAGACACAGGGACAGGTATAGAAGGCCAGAGGGGCTCCCTAGCACGCTAGCTTTGCTTGCTGGAGGCTGAATTATGAGTAGAAAATCTTCATTTCTCTGGTGCCTGAAATATCTATTTCCCAATATCCATGTTGATCCTTCTCAGAGAATGGCTCAACTCTCCTGCCTGCGAGAAAGGAGCAGAAGGGCTTATTAACAAAACAAAAGATGGAGCTGAGAGCCAGAGAGAAATTCTACCTTTAAAAAAATCGTAAAAAGGAAAAATTACCAAAAAAACCTATGAGACAGGAGTAGAGAGAGTCAGAGACGTCAGAGACACAGGGACAGGGATAGAAGGCCAGAGGGGCTCCCTACCACACTAGCTTTGCTTGCTGGAGGCTGAATTATGAGTAGAAAATCTTCATTTCTCCGGTGCCTGAAATATCTAGTTCCCAGTATCCATGTGGATTCTTCTCAGGGAATGGCTCAACTCTCCTGCCTGGGAGAAAGGAGCAGAAGGGCTTATTAACAAAACAAAAGATTGAGCTGAGAGCCAGAGAGAAATTCTACCTTTAAAAAAATCGTAAAAAGGAAAAATTACCAAAAAAACATGAGGAGACAGGAGCAGAGAGAGCCAGAGACCTCAGAGACACAGGGACAGGGATAGAAGGCCAGAGGGTCTCCCAACCACACTAGCTTTGTTTGCTGGATGCTGAATTATGAGTAGAAAATCTTCATTTCTCCTATGACCTTAAATATCTAGTTCCCAGTATCCATGTGGATTCTTCTCAGGGAATGGCTCATTTCTCCTGCCTGGGAGAAAGGAGCAGAAGGGCTTATTAACAAAACAAAAGATGGAGCTGAGAGCCAGAGAGAAATTCTACCTTTAAAAAAATCGTAAAAAGAAAAATTGCCAAAAAAACTTGAGGAGACAGGAGCAGAGAGAGACAGAGAACTCAGAGACACAGGGACAGGGATAGAAGGCCAGAGGGGCTCCCTACCACACTAGCTTTTCTTGCTGGAGGCTGAATTATGAGTAGAAAATCTTTATTTCTCCGGTGCCTGAAATATCTAGTTCCCAGTATCCATGTGGATACTTCTCAGGGAATGGCTGAACTCTCCTGCCTGGGAGAAAGGAGCAGAAGGCCTTATTAACAAAACAAAAGATTGCGCTGAGAGCCAGAGAGAAATTCTACCTTTAAAAAAATCGTAAAAAGGAAAAATTACAAAAAATACATGAGGAGACAGGAGCAGAGAGAGTCAGAGACCTCAGAGACACAGGGACAGGGTTAGAAGGCCAGAGGGGCTCCCTACCACACTAGCTTTGCTTGCTGGAGGCTGAATTATGAAAAAAAAAATCATTTCTCCTGTGCCTGACATATCTAGTTCCCCGTACACATGTGGATTCTTCTAAGAGAATGGCTCAATTCTCCTGCCTGGGAGAAAGGAGCAGAAGGGCTTATTAACAAAACAAAAGATGGAGCTGAGAGCCAGAGAGAAATTCTACATTCAAAAAAACCGTAAGAAGGAAAAATTACCAAAAAAACATGAGGAGACAGGAGCAGAGAGAGACAGAGAACTCAGAGACACAGGGACAGGGATAGAAGGCCAGAGAGGCTCCCTACCACACTAGCTTTGCTTGCTGGAGGCTGAATTATGAGTAGAAAATCTTCATTTCTCCGGTGCCTGAAATATCTAGTTCCCAATATCCATGTTGATCCTTCTCAGAGAATGGCTCAACTCTCCTGCCTGGGAGAAAGGAGCAGAAGGGCTTATTAACAAAACAAAAGATGGAGCTGAGAGCCAGAGAGAAATTCTACCTTTAAAATAATCGTAAAAATGAAAAATTACCAAAAAAACATGAGGAGACAGGAGCAGAGAGAGACAGAGACCTCAGAGACACAGGGACAGGGATAGAAGGCCAGAGGGGCTCCCTACCACACTAGCTTTGCTTGCTGGATGCTGAATTGTGAGTAGAAAATCTTCATTTCTCCTATGCCCTGAAATATCTAGTTCCCAGTATCCATGTGGATTCTTCTCAGGGAATGGCTCATTTCTCCTGCCTGGGAGAAAGGAGCAGAAGGGCTTATTAACAAAACAAAAGATGGAGCTGAGAGCCAGAGAGAAATTCTACCTTTAAAATATCGTAAAATAAAAATTACCAAAAAAACTTGAGGAGACAGGAGCAGAGAGAGACAGAGACGTTAGAGACACGGACAGGTATAAAAGGCCAGAGAGGCTCCCTACCACACTAGCTTAGCTTGCTGGAGGCTGAATTATGAGAAGAAAATCTTCATTTCTCCTGTGCCTAAATTATCTAGTTACCAGTATCCATGTGGATTCTTCTAAGAGAATGGCTCAACTCTCCTGCCTGGGAGAAAGGAGCAGAAGGGCTTATTATCAAAACCAAAGATGGAGCTGAGAGCCAGAGAGAAATTCTACCTTTAAAAAAATCCTAAAAATGAAAAATTACGAAAAAAATCATGAGGAGACAGGAGCAGAGAGAGACAGAGACCTCAGAGACACAGGGACAGTGATAGAAGGCCAGAGGGGCTCCCTACCACACTAGCTTTTCTTGCTGGAGGCTGAATTATGAGTAGAAAATCTTCATTTCTCCTGTGCCTGAAATATCTATTTTCCAGTATCTTTGTAGATACTTCTCAGAGAATGGCTCAACTCTCCTGCCTGGGAGAAAGGAGAAGAAGGGCTTATTAACAAAACAAAAGATGGAGCTGAGAGCCAGAGAGAAATTCTACCTTTAAAAAAATCGTAAAGAGGAAAAATTACCAAAAAAACATGAGGAGACAGGAGTAGAGAGGGCCAGAGACCTCAGAGACACAGGGACAGGGATAGAAGGCCAGAGGGGCTCCCTACCACACTAGCTTTGCTTGCTGGATGCTGAATTATGAGTAGAAAATCTTCATTTCTCCTATGCCCTGAAATATCTAGTTCCCAGTATCCATGTGGATTCTTCTCAGGGAATGGCTCATTTCTCCTGCCTGGGAGAAAGGAGCAGAAGGGCTTATTAACAAAACAAAAGATGGAGCTGAGAGCCAGAGAGAAATTCTACATTTAAAAAAATCGTAAAAAGAAAAATTACCAAAAAAACTTGAGGAGACAGGAGCAGAGAGAGACAGAGACGTTAGAGACACAGGGACAGGTATAAAAGGCCAGAGAGGCTCCCTACCACACTAGCTTAGCTTGCTGGAGGCTGAATTATGAGAAGAAAATCTTCATTTCTCCTGTGCCTAAACTATCTAGTTACCAGTATCCATGTGGATTCTTCTCAGAAAATGGCTCAACTCTCCTGCCTGGGAGAAAGGAGCAGAAGGGCTTATTATCAAAACAAAAGATGGAGCTGAGAGCCAGAGAGAAATTCTACCTTTAAAGAAATAGTAAAAAGGAAAAATTACCAAAAAAACATGAGGAGACAGGAGCAGAGAGAGACAGAGACTTCAGAGACACAGGGACAGGGATAGAAGGCCAGAAGGGCTCCCAACTACACTAGCTTTGCTTGCTGGAGGCTGAATTATGAGTAGAAAATCTTCATTTCTCCGGTGCCTGAAATATCTAGTTCCCAGTGTCCATGTGGATACTTCTCAGAGAATGGCTCAACTCTCCTGCCTGAGAGAAAGGAGCAGAAGGGCTTATTAACAAAACAAAAGATGGAGCTGAGAGCCAGAGAGAAATTCTACCTTTAAAAAAATCGTAAAAAGGAAAAATTACCAAAAAAACATATGAGACAGGAGCAGAGAGAGACAGAGACGTCAGAGACACAGGGACAGGGATAGAAGGCCAGAGGGGCTCCCTACCACACTAGCTTTGCTTGCTGGAGGCTGAATTATGAGTAGAAAATCTGCATTTCTCCGGTGCCTGAAATATCTAGTTCCCAGTATCCATGTGGATTCTTCTCAGGGAATGGCTCAACTCTCCTGCCTGGGAGAAAGGAGCAGAAGGGCTTATTAACAAAACAAAAGATGGAGCTAAGAGCCAGAGAGAAATTCTACCTTTAAAATAATCGTAAAAAGGAAAAATTACCAAAAAAACATGAGGAGACAGGAGCAGAGTGAGCCAGAGACCTCAGAGACACAGGGACAGGGATAGAAGGCCAGAGGGGCTCCCTACCACACTAGTTTTGCTTGCTGGATGCTGAATTATGAGTAGAAAATCCTCATTTCTCCTATGCCCTGAAATATCTAGTTCCCAGTATCCATGTGGATCCTTCTCAGGGAATGGCTCATTTCTCCTGCCTGGGAGAAAGGAGCAGAAGGGCTTATTAACAAAACAAAAGATGGAGCTGAGAGCCAGAGAGAAATTCTACCTTTAAAAAAATCGTAAAAAGAAAAATTACCAAAAAAAACTTGAAGAGACAGGAGCAGAGAGAGACAGAGACGTTAGAGACACAGGGACAGGTATAAAAGGCCAGAGAGGCTCCCTACCACACTAGCTTAGCTTGCTGGAGGCTGAATTATGAGAAGAAAATCTTCATTTCTCCTGTGCCTAAACTATCTAGTTACCAGTATCCATGTGGATTCTTCTCAGAGAATGGCTCAACTCTCCTGCCTGGGAGAAAGGAGCAGAAGGGCTTATTATCAAAACAAAAGATGGAGGTGAGAGCCAGAGAGAAATTCTACCTTTAAAGAAATAGTAAAAAGGAAAAATTACAAAAAAAACATGAGGAGACAGGAGCAGAGAGAGACAGAGACCTCAGAGACACAGGGACAGGGATAGAAGGACAGAAGGGCTCCCAACCACACTAGCTTTGCTTGCTGGAGGCTGAATTATGAGTAGAAAATCTTCATTTCTCCGGTGCCTGAAATATCTAGTTCCCAGTGTCCATGTGGATTCTTCTCAGAGAATGGCTCAACTCTCCTGCCTGGGAGAAAGGAGCAGAAGGGCTTATTAACAAACAAAAGATGGAGCTGAGAGCTAGAGAGAAATTCTACCTTTAAAATAATCGTAAAAAGGAAAAATTACCAAAAAAAAACATGAGGAGACAGGAGCAGAGAGAGACAGAGAACTCAGAGACACAGGGACAGGGATAGAAGGCCATAGGGGCTCCCTACCACACTAGCTTTGCTTGCTGGAGGCTGAATTATGAGTAGAAAATCTTAATTTCTCCGGTGCCTGAAATATCTAGTTCCCAGTATCCATGTGGATTCTTCTCAGAGAATGGCTAAACTCTCCTGCCTGGGAGAAAGGAGCAGAAGGGCTTAAAATCAAAACAAAAGATCGAGCTGAGAGCCAGAGAGAAATTCTACCTTTAAAAAAATACTAAAAATGAAAAATTACCAAAAAAACATGAGGAGACAGGAGCAGAGAGAGACAGACACCTCAGAGACACAGTGATAGGGCTAGAAGGCCAGAGGGTCTCCCTACCACCCTGGCTTTGCTTGCTGGAGGCTGAATTATGAGTAGAAAATCTTCATTTCTCCTGTGCCTGAACTATCTAGTTCCCAGTATACATGTTGATTCTTGTCAGAGAATGGCTCAACTCTCCTGCCTGGGAGAAAGGAGCAGAAGTGCTTATTAACAAAACTATAGATGGAGCTGAGAGCCAGAGAGAAATTCTACCTTTAAAAAAATCCTAAAAATGAAAAATTACCAAAAAACCATGAGGAGACAGGAGCAGAGAGAGACAGAGACCTCAGAGACACAGGGACAGGTATAGAAGGCCAGAGGGGCTCCCTAGCACGCTAGCTTTGCTTGCTGGAGGCTGAATTATGAGTAGAAAATCTTCATTTCTCTGGTGCCTGAAATATCTATTTCCCAATATCCATGTTGATCCTTCTCAGAGAATGGCTCAACTCTCCTGCCTGCGAGAAAGGAGCAGAAGGGCTTATTAACAAAACAAAAGATGGAGCTGAGAGCCAGAGAGAAATTCTACCTTTAAAAAAATCGTAAAAAGGAAAAAATTACCAAAAAAACCTATGAGACAGGAGTAGAGAGAGTCAGAGACGTCAGAGACACAGGGACAGGGATAGAAGGCCAGAGGGGCTCCCTACCACACTAGCTTTGCTTGCTGGAGGCTGAATTATGAGTAGAAAATCTTCATTTCTCCGGTGCCTGAAATATCTAGTTCCCAGTATCCATGTGGATTCTTCTCAGGGAATGGCTCAACTCTCCTGCCTGGGAGAAAGGAGCAGAAGGGCTTATTAACAAAACAAAAGATTGAGCTGAGAGCCAGAGAGAAATTCTACCTTTAAAAAATTCGTAAAAAAGGAAAAATTACCAAAAAAACATGAGGAGACAGGAGCAGAGAGAGCCAGAGACCTCAGAGACACAGGGACAGGGATAGAAGGCCAGAGGGGCTCCCAACCACACTAGCTTTGCTTGCTGGATGCTGAATTATGAGTAGAAAATCTTCATTTCTCCTATGACCTTAAATATCTAGTTCCCAGTATCCATGTGGATTCTTCTCAGGGAATGGCTCATTTCTCCTGCCTGGGAGAAAGGAGCAGAAGGGCTTATTAACAAAAAAAAGATGGAGCTGAGAGCCAGAGAGAAATTCTACCTTTAAAAAAATCGTAAAAAGAAAAATTGCCAAAAAAACTTGAGGAGACAGGAGCAGAGAGAGACAGAGAACTCAGAGACACAGGGACAGGGATAGAAGGCCAGAGGGGCTCCCTACCACACTAGCTTTTCTTGCTGGAGGCTGAATTATGAGTAGAAAATCTTTATTTCTCCGGTGCCTGAAATATCTAGTTCCCAGTATCCATGTGGATACTTCTCAGGGAATGGCTGAACTCTCCTGCCTGGGAGAAAGGAGCAGAAGGCCTTATTAACAAAACAAAAGATTGCGCTGAGAGCCAGAGAGAAATTCTACCTTTAAAAAAATCGTAAAAAAGGAAAAATTACCAAAAATACATGAGGAGACAGGAGCAGAGAGAGTCAGAGACCTCAGAGACACAGGGACAGGTTTAGAAGGCCAGAGGGGCTCCCTACCACACTAGCTTTGCTTGCTGGAGGCTGAATTATGAAAAAAAAATCATTTCTCCTGTGCCTGACATATCTAGTTCCCCGTACACATGTGGATTCTTCTAAGAGAATGGCTCAACTCTCCTGCCTGGGAGAAAGGAGCAGAAGGGCTTATTAACAAAACAAAAGATGGAGCTGAGAGCCAGAGAGAAATTCTACATTCAAAAAAACCGTAAGAAGGAAAAATTACCAAAAAAACATGAGGAGACAGGAGCAGAGAGAGACAGAGAACTCAGAGACACAGGGACAGGGATAGAAGGCCAGAGAGGCTCCCTACCACACTAGCTTTGCTTGCTGGAGGCTGAATTATGAGTAGAAAATCTTCATTTCTCCGGTGCCTGAAATATCTAGTTCCCAATATCCATGTTGATCCTTCTCAGAGAATGGCTCAACTCTCCTGCCTGGGAGAAAGGAGCAGAAGGGCTTATTAACAAAACAAAAGATGGAGCTGAGAGCCAGAGAGAAATTCTACCTTTAAAATAATCGTAAAAATGAAAAATTACCAAAAAAACATGAGGAGACAGGAGCAGAGAGAGACAGAGACCTCAGAGACACAGGGACAGGGATAGAAGGCCAGAGGGGCTCCCTACCACACTAGCTTTGCTTGCTGGATGCTGAATTGTGAGTAGAAAATCTTCATTTCTCCTATGCCCTGAAATATCTAGTTCCCAGTATCCATGTGGATTCTTCTCAGGGAATGGCTCATTTCTCCTGCCTGGGAGAAAGGAGCAGAAGGGCTTATTAACAAAACAAAAGATGGAGCTGAGAGCCAGAGAGAAATTCTACCTTTAAAATATCGTAAAATAAAAATTACCAAAAAAACTTGAGGAGACAGGAGCAGAGAGAGACAGAGACGTTAGAGACACGGACAGGTATAAAAGGCCAGAGAGGCTCCCTACCACACTAGCTTAGCTTGCTGGAGGCTGAATTATGAGAAGAAAATCTTCATTTCTCCTGTGCCTAAATTATCTAGTTACCAGTATCCATGTGGATTCTTCTCAGAGAATGGCTCAACTCTCCTGCCTGGGAGAAAGGAGCAGAAGGGCTTATTATCAAAACCAAAGATGGAGCTGAGAGCCAGAGAGAAATTCTACCTTTAAAAAAATCCTAAAAATGAAAAATTACGAAAAAAATCATGAGGAGACAGGAGCAGAGAGAGACAGAGACCTCAGAGACACAGGGACAGTGATAGAAGGCCAGAGGGGCTCCCTACCACACTAGCTTTTCTTGCTGGAGGCTGAATTATGAGTAGAAAATCTTCATTTCTCCTGTGCCTGAAATATCTATTTTCCAGTATCTTTGTACATACTTCTCAGAGAATGGCTCAACTCTCCTGCCTGGGAGAAAGGAGAAGAAGGGCTTATTAACAAAACAAAAGATGGAGCTGAGAGCCAGAGAGAAATTCTACCTTTAAAAAAATCGTAAAGAGGAAAAATTACCAAAAAAACATGAGGAGACAGGAGTAGAGAGGGCCAGAGACCTCAGAGACACAGGGACAGGGATAGAAGGCCAGAGGGGCTCCCTACCACACTAGCTTTGCTTGCTGGATGCTGAATTATGAGTAGAAAATCTTCATTTCTCCTATGCCCTGAAATATCTAGTTCCCAGTATCCATGTGGATTCTTCTCAGGGAATGGCTCATTTCTCCTGCCTGGGAGAAAGGAGCAGAAGGGCTTATTAACAAAACAAAAGATGGAGCTGAGAGCCAGAGAGAAATTCTACATTTAAAAAAATCGTAAAAAGAAAAATTACCAAAAAAACTTGAGGAGACAGGAGCAGAGAGAGACAGAGACGTTAGAGACACAGGGACAGGTATAAAAGGCCAGAGAGGCTCCCTACCACACTAGCTTAGCTTGCTGGAGGCTGAATTATGAGAAGAAAATCTTCATTTCTCCTGTGCCTAAACTATCTAGTTACCAGTATCCATGTGGATTCTTCTCAGAAAATGGCTCAACTCTCCTGCCTGGGAGAAAGGAGCAGAAGGGCTTATTATCAAAACAAAAGATGGAGCTGAGAGCCAGAGAGAAATTCTACCTTTAAAGAAATAGTAAAAAGGAAAAATTACCAAAAAAACATGAGGAGACAGGAGCAGAGAGAGACAGAGACTTCAGAGACACAGGGACAGGGATAGAAGGCCAGAAGGGCTCCCAACTACACTAGCTTTGCTTGCTGGAGGCTGAATTATGAGTAGAAAATCTTCATTTCTCCGGTGCCTGAAATATCTAGTTCCCAGTGTCCATGTGGATACTTCTCAGAGAATGGCTCAACTCTCCTGCCTGAGAGAAAGGAGCAGAAGGGCTTATTAACAAAACAAAAGATGGAGCTGAGAGCCAGAGAGAAATTCTACCTTTAAAAAAATCGTAAAAAGGAAAAATTACCAAAAAAACATGAAGAGAGAGGAGCAGAGAGAGACAGAGACCTCAGAGACACAGGGACAGGGATAGAAGGCCAGAGGGGCTCCATTCCACACTAGCTTTGCTTGCTGGAGGCTAAATTATGAGTAGAAAATCTTCATTTCTCCGGTGCCTGAAATATCTAGTTCCCAGTATCCATGTGGATACTTCTCAGAGAATGGCTCAACTCTCCTGCCAGGGAGAAAGGAGCAGAAGGGCTTATTAACAAAACAAAAGATGCAGCTGAGAGCCAGAGAGAAATGCTACCTTTAAAGAAATAGTAAAAAGGAAAAATTACCAAAAAAACATGAGGAGACAGGAGCAGAGAGAGACAGAGACGTTAGAGACACAGGGACAGGGATAGAAGGCCAGAGGGGCTCCCAACCACACTAGCTTTGCTTGCTGGAGGCTGAATTATGAGTAGAAAATCTTGATTTCTCCGGTGCCTGAAATATCTAGTTCCCAGTATACATGTGGATTCTTCTCAGAGAATGGCTCAACTCTCCTGCCTGGGAGAAAGGAGCAGAAGGGCTTATTAACAAAACAAAAGATGGAGCTGAGAGCCAGAGAGAAATTCTACCTTTAAAATAATCGTAAAAATGAAAAATTACCAAAAAAAAAACATGAAGAGACAGGAACAGAGAGAGACAGAGACCTAAGAGACACAGGGACAGGGATAGAAGGCCAGAGGGGCTCCCTACCACACTAACTTTGCTTGCTGGAGGCTGAATTGTGAGTAGAAAATCTTCATTTCTCCTATGCCCTGAAATATCTAGTTCCCAGTATCCATGTGGATTCTTCTCAGGGAATGGCTCATTTCTCCTGCCTGGGAGAAAGGAGCAGAAGGGCTTATTAACAAAACAAAAGATGGAGCTGAGAGCCAGAGAGAAATTCTACCTTTAAAATATCGTAAAATAAAAATTACCAAAAAAACTTGAGGAGACAGGAGCAGAGAGAGACAGAGACGTTAGAGACACGGACAGGTATAAAAGGCCAGAGAGGCTCCCTACCACACTAGCTTAGCTTGCTGGAGGCTGAATTATGAGAAGAAAATCTTCATTTCTCCTGTGCCTAAATTATCTAGTTACCAGTATCCATGTGGATTCTACTCAGAGAATGGCTCAACTCTCCTGCCTGGGAGAAAGGAGCCGAAGGGCTTATTATCAAAACCAAAGATGGAGCTGAGAGCCAGAGAGAAATTCTACCTTTAAAAAAATCCTAAAAATGTAAAATTACGAAAAAAATCATGAGGAGACAGGAGCAGAGAGAGACAGAGACCTCAGAGACACAGGGACAGGGATAGAAGGCCAGAGGGGCTCCCTACCACACTAGCTTTTCTTGCTGGAGGCTGAATTATGAGTAGAAAATCTTCATTTCTCCTGTGCCTGAAATATCTATTTTCCAGTATCTTTGTAGATACTTCTCAGAGAATGGCTCAACTCTCCTGCCTGGGAGAAAGGAGAAGAAGGGCTTATTAACAAAACAAAAGATGGAGCTGAGAGCCAGAGAGAAATTCTACCTTTAAAAAAATCGTAAAAAAGAAAAATTACCAAAAAAAATGAGGAGACAGGAGCAGAGAGAGACAGAGATCTCAGAGACACAGGGACAGTGATAGAAGGCCAGAGGGGCTCCCTACCACACTAGCTTTGCTTGCTGGAGGCTGAATTATGAGTAGAAAATCTTCATTTTTCCGGTGCCTGAAATATCTAGTTCCCAGTATCCATGTAGATTCTTCTCAGGGAATGGCTCAACTCTCCTGCCTGGGAGAAAGGAGCAGAAGGGCTTATTAACAAAACAAAAGATTGAGCTGAGAGCCAGAGAGAAATTCTACCTTTAAAAAAATCGTAAAGAGGAAAAATTACCAAAAAAACATGAGGAGACAGGAGTAGAGAGGGACAGAGACCTCAGAGACACAGGGACAGGGATAGAAGGCCAGAGGGGCTCCCTACCACACTAGCTTTGCTTGCTGGATGCTGAATTATGAGTAGAAAATCTTCATTTCTCCTATGCCCTGAAATATCTAGTTCCCAGTATCCATGTGGATTCTTCTCAGGGAATGGCTCATTTCTCCTGCCTGGGAGAAAGGAGCAGAAGGGCTTATTAACAAAACAAAAGATGGAGCTGAGAGCCAGAGAGAAATTCTACATTTAAAAAAATCGTAAAAAGAAAAATTACCAAAAAAACTTGAGGAGAAAGGAGCAGAGAGAGACAGAGACGTTAGAGACACAGGGACAGGTATAAAAGGCCAGAGAGGCTCCCTACCACACTATCTTAGCTTGCTGGAAGCTGAATTATGAGAAGAAAATCTTCATTTCTCCTGTGCCTAAACTATCTAGTTACCAGTATCCATGTGGATTCTTCTCAGAAAATGGCTCAACTCTCCTGCCTGGGAGAAAGGAGCAGAAGGGCTTATTATCAAAACAAAAGATGGAGCTGAGAGCCAGAGAGAAATTCTACCTTTAAAGAAATAGTAAAAAGGAAAAATTACCAAAAAAACATGAGGAGACAGGAGCAGAGAGAGACAGAGACTTCAGAGACACAGGGACAGGGATAGAAGGCCAGAAGGGCTCCCAACTACACTAGCTTTGCTTGCTGGAGGCTGAATTATGAGTAGAAAATCTTCATTTCTCCGGTGCCTGAAATATCTAGTTCCCAGTGTCCATGTGGATACTTCTCAGAGAATGGCTCAACTCTCCTGCCTGAGAGAAAGGAGCAGAAGGGCTTATTAACAAAACAAAAGATGGAGCTGAGAGCCAGAGAGAAATTCTACCTTTAAAAAAATCGTAAAAAGGAAAAATTACCAAAAAAACATGAAGAGAGAGGAGCAGAGAGAGACAGAGACCTCAGAGACACAGGGACAGGGATAGAAGGCCAGAGGGGCTCCATTCCACACTAGCTTTGCTTGCTGGAGGCTAAATTATGAGTAGAAAATCTTCATTTCTCCGGTGCCTGAAATATCTAGTTCCCAGTATCCATGTGGATACTTCTCAGAGAATGGCTCAACTCTCCTGCCAGGGAGAAAGGAGCAGAAGGGCTTATTAACAAAACAAAAGATGCAGCTGAGAGCCAGAGAGAAATGCTACCTTTAAAGAAATAGTAAAAAGGAAAAATTACCAAAAAAACATGAGGAGACAGGAGCAGAGAGAGACAGAGACGTTAGAGACACAGGGACAGGGATAGAAGGCCAGAGGGGCTCCCAACCACACTAGCTTTGCTTGCTGGAGGCTGAATTATGAGTAGAAAATCTTGATTTCTCCGGTGCCTGAAATATCTAGTTCCCAGTATACATGTGGATTCTTCTCAGAGAATGGCTCAACTCTCCTGCCTGGGAGAAAGGAGCAGAAGGGCTTATTAACAAAACAAAAGATGGAGCTGAGAGCCAGAGAGAAATTCTACCTTTAAAATAATCG
The DNA here is from genome assembly GCA_026018925.1 of Tupaia tana. Taxonomy (NCBI): domain Eukaryota; kingdom Metazoa; phylum Chordata; class Mammalia; order Scandentia; family Tupaiidae; genus Tupaia; species Tupaia tana. The sequence continues at coordinate 1,959,267 of JAKSZU010000039.1, read as the reverse complement.
TAAAAATGAAAAATTACCAAAAAAAAACATGAAGAGACAGGAACAGAGAGAGACAGAGACCTAAGAGACACAGGGACAGGGATAGAAGGCCAGAGGGGCTCCCTACCACACTAACTTTGCTTGCTGGAGGCTGAATTGTGAGTAGAAAATCTTCATTTCTCCTATGCCCTGAAATATCTAGTTCCCAGTATCCATGTGGATTCTTCTCAGGGAATGGCTCATTTCTCCTGCCTGGGAGAAAGGAGCAGAAGGGCTTATTAACAAAACAAAAGATGGAGCTGAGAGCCAGAGAGAAATTCTACCTTTAAAATATCGTAAAATAAAAATTACCAAAAAAACTTGAGGAGACAGGAGCAGAGAGAGACAGAGACGTTAGAGACACGGACAGGTATAAAAGGCCAGAGAGGCTCCCTACCACACTAGCTTAGCTTGCTGGAGGCTGAATTATGAGAAGAAAATCTTCATTTCTCCTGTGCCTAAATTATCTAGTTACCAGTATCCATGTGGATTCTACTCAGAGAATGGCTCAACTCTCCTGCCTGGGAGAAAGGAGCCGAAGGGCTTATTATCAAAACCAAAGATGGAGCTGAGAGCCAGAGAGAAATTCTACCTTTAAAAAAATCCTAAAAATGTAAAATTACGAAAAAAATCATGAGGAGACAGGAGCAGAGAGAGACAGAGACCTCAGAGACACAGGGACAGGGATAGAAGGCCAGAGGGGCTCCCTACCACACTAGCTTTTCTTGCTGGAGGCTGAATTATGAGTAGAAAATCTTCATTTCTCCTGTGCCTGAAATATCTATTTTCCAGTATCTTTGTAGATACTTCTCAGAGAATGGCTCAACTCTCCTGCCTGGGAGAAAGGAGAAGAAGGGCTTATTAACAAAACAAAAGATGGAGCTGAGAGCCAGAGAGAAATTCTACCTTTAAAAAAATCGTAAAAAAGAAAAATTACCAAAAAAAATGAGGAGACAGGAGCAGAGAGAGACAGAGATCTCAGAGACACAGGGACAGTGATAGAAGGCCAGAGGGGCTCCCTACCACACTAGCTTTGCTTGCTGGAGGCTGAATTATGAGTAGAAAATCTTCATTTTTCCGGTGCCTGAAATATCTAGTTCCCAGTATCCATGTAGATTCTTCTCAGGGAATGGCTCAACTCTCCTGCCTGGGAGAAAGGAGCAGAAGGGCTTATTAACAAAACAAAAGATTGAGCTGAGAGCCAGAGAGAAATTCTACCTTTAAAAAAATCGTAAAGAGGAAAAATTACCAAAAAAACATGAGGAGACAGGAGTAGAGAGGGACAGAGACCTCAGAGACACAGGGACAGGGATAGAAGGCCAGAGGGGCTCCCTACCACACTAGCTTTGCTTGCTGGATGCTGAATTATGAGTAGAAAATCTTCATTTCTCCTATGCCCTGAAATATCTAGTTCCCAGTATCCATGTGGATTCTTCTCAGGGAATGGCTCATTTCTCCTGCCTGGGAGAAAGGAGCAGAAGGGCTTATTAACAAAACAAAAGATGGAGCTGAGAGCCAGAGAGAAATTCTACATTTAAAAAAATCGTAAAAAGAAAAATTACCAAAAAAACTTGAGGAGAAAGGAGCAGAGAGAGACAGAGACGTTAGAGACACAGGGACAGGTATAAAAGGCCAGAGAGGCTCCCTACCACACTATCTTAGCTTGCTGGAAGCTGAATTATGAGAAGAAAATCTTCATTTCTCCTGTGCCTAAACTATCTAGTTACCAGTATCCATGTGGATTCTTCTCAGAAAATGGCTCAACTCTCCTGCCTGGGAGAAAGGAGCAGAAGGGCTTATTATCAAAACAAAAGATGGAGCTGAGAGCCAGAGAGAAATTCTACCTTTAAAGAAATAGTAAAAAGGAAAAATTACCAAAAAAACATGAGGAGACAGGAGCAGAGAGAGACAGAGACTTCAGAGACACAGGGACAGGGATAGAAGGCCAGAAGGGCTCCCAACTACACTAGCTTTGCTTGCTGGAGGCTGAATTATGAGTAGAAAATCTTCATTTCTCCGGTGCCTGAAATATCTAGTTCCCAGTGTCCATGTGGATACTTCTCAGAGAATGGCTCAACTCTCCTGCCTGAGAGAAAGGAGCAGAAGGGCTTATTAACAAAACAAAAGATGGAGCTGAGAGCCAGAGAGAAATTCTACCTTTAAAAAAATCGTAAAAAGGAAAAATTACCAAAAAAACATGAAGAGAGAGGAGCAGAGAGAGACAGAGACATCAGAGACACAGGGACAGGGATAGAAGGCCAGAGGGGCTCCATTCCACACTAGCTTTGCTTGCTGGAGGCTAAATTATGAGTAGAAAATCTTCATTTCTCCGGTGCCTGAAATATCTAGTTCCCAGTATCCATGTGGATACTTCTCAGAGAATGGCTCAACTCTCCTGCCAGGGAGAAAGGAGCAGAAGGGCTTATTAACAAAACAAAAGATGCAGCTGAGAGCCAGAGAGAAATGCTACCTTTAAAGAAATAGTAAAAAGGAAAAATTACCAAAAAAACATGAGGAGACAGGAGCAGAGAGAGACAGAGACGTTAGAGACACAGGGACAGGGATAGAAGGCCAGAGGGGCTCCCAACCACACTAGCTTTGCTTGCTGGAGGCTGAATTATGAGTAGAAAATCTTGATTTCTCCGGTGCCTGAAATATCTAGTTCCCAGTATACATGTGGATTCTTCTCAGAGAATGGCTCAACTCTCCTGCCTGGGAGAAAGGAGCAGAAGGGCTTATTAACAAAACAAAAGATGGAGCTGAGAGCCAGAGAGAAATTCTACCTTTAAAATAATCGTAAAAATGAAAAATTACCAAAAAAAAACATGAAGAGACAGGAACAGAGAGAGACAGAGACCTAAGAGACACAGGGACAGGGATAGAAGGCCAGAGGGGCTCCCTACCACACTAACTTTGCTTGCTGGAGGCTGAATTGTGAGTAGAAAATCTTCATTTCTCCTATGCCCTGAAATATCTAGTTCCCAGTATCCATGTGGATTCTTCTCAGGGAATGGCTCATTTCTCCTGCCTGGGAGAAAGGAGCAGAAGGGCTTATTAACAAAACAAAAGATGGAGCTGAGAGCCAGAGAGAAATTCTACCTTTAAAATATCGTAAAATAAAAATTACCAAAAAAACTTGAGGAGACAGGAGCAGAGAGAGACAGAGACGTTAGAGACACGGACAGGTATAAAAGGCCAGAGAGGCTCCCTACCACACTAGCTTAGCTTGCTGGAGGCTGAATTATGAGAAGAAAATCTTCATTTCTCCTGTGCCTAAATTATCTAGTTACCAGTATCCATGTGGATTCTTCTCAGAGAATGGCTCAACTCTCCTGCCTGGGAGAAAGGAGCCGAAGGGCTTATTATCAAAACCAAAGATGGAGCTGAGAGCCAGAGAGAAATTCTACCTTTAAAAAAATCCTAAAAATGTAAAATTACGAAAAAAATCATGAGGAGACAGGAGCAGAGAGAGACAGAGACCTCAGAGACACAGGGACAGGGATAGAAGGCCAGAGGGGCTCCCTACCACACTAGCTTTTCTTGCTGGAGGCTGAATTATGAGTAGAAAATCTTCATTTCTCCTGTGCCTGAAATATCTATTTTCCAGTATCTTTGTAGATACTTCTCAGAGAATGGCTCAACTCTCCTGCCTGGGAGAAAGGAGAAGAAGGGCTTATTAACAAAACAAAAGATGGAGCTGAGAGCCAGAGAGAAATTCTACCTTTAAAAAAATCGTAAAAAGGAAAAATTACCAAAAAAAATGAGGAGACAGGAGCAGAGAGAGACAGAGATCTCAGAGACACAGGGACAGTGATAGAAGGCCAGAGGGGCTCCCTACCACACTAGCTTTGCTTGCTGGAGGCTGAATTATGAGTAGAAAATCTTCATTTTTCCGGTGCCTGAAATATCTAGTTCCCAGTATCCATGTAGATTCTTCTCAGGGAATGGCTCAACTCTCCTGCCTGGGAGAAAGGAGCAGAAGGGCTTATTAACAAAACAAAAGATTGAGCTGAGAGCCAGAGAGAAATTCTACCTTTAAAAAAATCGTAAAGAGGAAAAATTACCAAAAAAACATGAGGAGACAGGAGTAGAGAGGGACAGAGACCTCAGAGACACAGGGACAGGGATAGAAGGCCAGAGGGGCTCCCTACCACACTAGCTTTGCTTGCTGGATGCTGAATTATGAGTAGAAAATCTTCATTTCTCCTATGCCCTGAAATATCTAGTTCCCAGTATCCATGTGGATTCTTCTCAGGGAATGGCTCATTTCTCCTGCCTGGGAGAAAGGAGCAGAAGGGCTTATTAACAAAACAAAAGATGGAGCTGAGAGCCAGAGAGAAATTCTACATTTAAAAAAATCGTAAAAAGAAAAATTACCAAAAAAACTTGAGGAGAAAGGAGCAGAGAGAGACAGAGACGTTAGAGACACAGGGACAGGTATAAAAGGCCAGAGAGGCTCCCTACCACACTATCTTAGCTTGCTGGAAGCTGAATTATGAGAAGAAAATCTTCATTTCTCCTGTGCCTAAACTATCTAGTTACCAGTATCCATGTGGATTCTTCTCAGAAAATGGCTCAACTCTCCTGCCTGGGAGAAAGGAGCAGAAGGGCTTATTATCAAAACAAAAGATGGAGCTGAGAGCCAGAGAGAAATTCTACCTTTAAAGAAATAGTAAAAAGGAAAAATTACCAAAAAAACATGAGGAGACAGGAGCAGAGAGAGACAGAGACTTCAGAGACACAGGGACAGGGATAGAAGGCCAGAAGGGCTCCCAACTACACTAGCTTTGCTTGCTGGAGGCTGAATTATGAGTAGAAAATCTTCATTTCTCCGGTGCCTGAAATATCTAGTTCCCAGTGTCCATGTGGATACTTCTCAGAGAATGGCTCAACTCTCCTGCCTGAGAGAAAGGAGCAGAAGGGCTTATTAACAAAACAAAAGATGGAGCTGAGAGCCAGAGAGAAATTCTACCTTTAAAAAAATCGTAAAAAGGAAAAATTACCAAAAAAACATGAAGAGAGAGGAGCAGAGAGAGACAGAGACCTCAGAGACACAGGGACAGGGATAGAAGGCCAGAGGGGCTCCATTCCACACTAGCTTTGCTTGCTGGAGGCTAAATTATGAGTAGAAAATCTTCATTTCTCCGGTGCCTGAAATATCTAGTTCCCAGTATCCATGTGGATACTTCTCAGAGAATGGCTCAACTCTCCTGCCAGGGAGAAAGGAGCAGAAGGGCTTATTAACAAAACAAAAGATGCAGCTGAGAGCCAGAGAGAAATGCTACCTTTAAAGAAATAGTAAAAAGGAAAAATTACCAAAAAAACATGAGGAGACAGGAGCAGAGAGAGACAGAGACGTTAGAGACACAGGGACAGGGATAGAAGGCCAGAGGGGCTCCCAACCACACTAGCTTTGCTTGCTGGAGGCTGAATTATGAGTAGAAAATCTTGATTTCTCCGGTGCCTGAAATATCTAGTTCCCAGTATACATGTGGATTCTTCTCAGAGAATGGCTCAACTCTCCTGCCTGGGAGAAAGGAGCAGAAGGGCTTATTAACAAAACAAAAGATGGAGCTGAGAGCCAGAGAGAAATTCTACCTTTAAAATATCGTAAAAAGAAAAATTACCAAAAAAACTTGAGGAGACAGGAGCAGAGAGAGACAGAGACGTTAGAGACACGGACAGGTATAAAAGGCCAGGGAGGCTCCCTACCACACTAGCTTAGCTTGCTGGAGGCTGAATTATGAGAAGAAAATCTTCATTTCTCCTGTGCCTAAATTATCTAGTTACCAGTATCCATGTGGATTCTTCTCAGAGAATGGCTCAACTCTCCTGCCTGGGAGAAAGGAGCAGAAGGGCTTATTATCAAAACAAAAGATGGGGCTGAGAGCCAGAGAGAAATTCTACCTTTAAAGAAATAGTAAAAAGGAAAAATTACAAAAAAAACTATGAGGAGACAGGAGCAGAGAGAGACAGAGATCTCAGAGACACAGGGACAGTGATAGAAGGCCAGAGGGGCTCCCTACCACACTAGCTTTGCTTGCTGGAGGCTGAATTATGAGTAGAAAATCTTCATTTTTCCGGTGCCTGAAATATCTAGTTCCCAGTATCCATGTAGATTCTTCTCAGGGAATGGCTCAACTCTCCTGCCTGGGAGAAAAGAGCAGAAGGGCTTATTAACAAAACAAAAGATTGAGCTGAGAGCCAGAGAGAAATTCTAACTTTAAAAAAATCGTAAAGAGGAAAAATTACCAAAAAAACATGAGGAGACAGGAGTAGAGAGGGCCAGAGACCTCAGAGACACAGGGACAGGGATAGAAGGCCGGAGGGGCTCCCTACCACACTAGCTTTGCTTGCTGGATGCTGAATTATGAGTAGAAAATTTTCATTTCTCCTATGCCCTGAAATATCTAGTTCCCAGTATCCATGTGGATTCTTCTCAGGGAATGGCTCATTTCTCCTGCCTGGGAGAAAGGAGCAGAAGGGCTTATTAACAAAACAAAAGATGGAGCTGAGAGCCAGAGAGAAATTCTACATTTAAAAAAATCGTAAAAAGAAAAATTACCAAAAAAACTTGAGGAGACAGGAGCAGAGAGAGACAGAGACGTTAGAGACACAGGGACAGGTATAAAAGGCCAGAGAGGCTCCCTACCACACTAGCTTAGCTTGCTGGAGGCTGAATTATGAGAAGAAAATCTTCATTTCTCCTGTGACTAAACTATCTAGTTACCAGTATCCATGTGGATTCTTCTCAGAGAATGGCTCAACTCTCCTGCCTGGGAGAAAGGAGCAGAAGGGCTTATTAACAAAACAAAAGATGGAGCTGAGAGCCAGAGAGAAATTCTACCTTTAAAAAAATCGTAAAAAGGAAAAATTACCAAAAAAACATGAAGAGAGAGGAGCAGAGAGAGACAGAGACCTCAGAGACACAGGGACAGGGATAGAAGGCCAGAGGGGCTCCATTCCACACTAGCTTTGCTTGCTGGAGGCTAAATTATGAGTAGAAAATCTTCATTTCTCCGGTGCCTGAAATATCTAGTTCCCAGTATCCATGTGGATACTTCTCAGAGAATGGCTCAACTCTCCTGCCAGGGAGAAAGGAGCAGAAGGGCTTATTAACAAAACAAAGATGCAGCTGAGAGCCAGAGAGAAATGCTACCTTTAAAGAAATAGTAAAAAGGAAAAATTACCAAAAAAACATGAAGACACAGGAGCAGAGAGAGACAGAGACGTTAGAGACACAGGGACAGGGATAGAAGGCCAGAGGGGCTCCCAACCACACTAGCTTTGCTTGCTGGAGGCTGAATTATGAGTAGAAAATCTTGATTTCTCCGGTGCATGAAATATCTAGTTCCCAGTATACATGTGGATTCTTCTCAGAGAATGGCTCAACTCTCCTGCCTGGGAGAAAGGAGCAGAAGGGCTTATTAACAAAACAAAAGATGGAGCTGAGAGCTAGAGAGAAATTCTACCTTTAAAATAATCGTAAAAAGGAAAAATTACCAAAAAAAAACATGAAGAGACAGGAACAGAGAGAGACAGAGACCTCACAGACACAGGGAGAGGGATAGAAGGCAAGAGGGGCTCCCTACCACACTAGATTTGCTGGGTTGAGGCTGAATTATGAGTAGAAAATCTTCATTTCTCTGGTGCCTGAAATATCTAGTTCCCAGTATCCATGTGGATCCTTCTCAGAGAATGGCTCAACTGTCCTGAGTGGGAGAAAGGAGCAGAAGGGCTTATTAACAAAACAAAAGATGGAGCTGAGAGCCAGAGAGAAATTCTACCTTTAAAAAAATCGTAAAAAGGAAAAATTACCAAAAAAACATGAGGAGAGAGGAGCAGAGAGTGACAGAGACCTCAGAGACACAGGGACTGGGATAGAAGGCCAGAGGGGCTCCCTTCCACACTAGCTTTGCTTGCTGGAGGCTAAATTATGAGTAGAAAATCTTCATTTCTCCGGTGCCTGAAATATCTAGTTCCCAGTATCCATGTGGATTCTTCTCAGAGAATGGCTCAACTCTCCTGCCAGGGAGAAAGGAGCAGAAGGGCTTATTAACAAAACAAAAGATGGAGCTGAGAGCCAGAGAGAAATTCTACCTTTAAAATATCCTAAAAAGAAAAATTACCAAAAAAACTTGAGGAGACAGGAGCAGAGAGAGACAGAGACGTTAGAAACACAGGGACAGGTATATAAGGCCAGTGAGGCTCCCTACCACACTAGCTTAGCTTGCTGGAGGCTGAATTATGAGAAGAAAATCTTCATTTCTCCTGTGCCTAAACTATCTAGTTACCAGTATCCATGTGGATTCTTCTCAGAGAATGGCTCAACTCTCCTGCCTGGGAGAAAGGAGCAGAAGGGCTTATTATCAAAACAAAAGATGGAGCTGAGAGCCAGAGAGAAATTCTACCTTTAAAAAAATCCCAAAAATGAAAAATTACCAAAAAAACATGAGGAGACAGGAGCGGAGAGAGACAGAGACCTCAGAGACACAGGGACAGGGATAGAAGTCCAGAGGGCCTCCATTCCACACTAGCTTTGCTTGCTGGAGGCTAAATTATGAGTAGAAAATCTTCATTTCTCCGGTGCCTGAAATATCTAGTTCCCAGTATCCATGTAGATTCTTTTAAGAGAATGGCTCAACTCTCCTGCCAGGGAGAAAGGAGCAGAAGGGCTTATTAACAAAACAAAAGATGCCGCTGAGAGCCAGAGAGAAATGCTACCTTTAAAGAAATAGTAAAAAGGAAAAATTACCAAAAAAACATGAGGAGACAGGAGCAGACAGAGACAGAGAAGTTAGATACACAGGGACATGGATAGAAGGCCAGAGGGGCTCCCAACCACACTAGCTTTGCTTGCTGGAGGCTGAATTATGAGTAGAAAATCTTCATTTCTCCTGTGCCTGGAATATCTAGTTCCCAGTATCCATGTGGATTCTTCTCAGGGAATGGCTCAACTCTCCTGCCTGGGAGAAAGGAGCAGAAGGGCTTATTAACAAAACAAAAGATGGAGCTGAGAGCCAGAGAGAAATTCTACATTTAAAAAAACCATAAGAAGGAAAAATTACCAAAAAAACATGAGGAGACAGGAGCAGAGAGAGACAGAGAACTCAGAGACACAGGGACAGGGATAGAAGGCCAGAGGGGCTCCCTACCACACTAGCTTTTCTTGCTGGAGGCTGAATTATGAGTAGAAAATCTTCATTTCTCCTGTGCCTGAAATATCAAGTTCCCAGTATCCATGTGGATTCTTCTCAGAGAATGGCTCAACTCTCCTGCCTGAGAGAAAGGAGCAGAAGGGCTTATTAACAAAACAAAAGATGGAGCTGAGAGCCAGAGAGAAATTCTACCTTTAAAAATATCGTAAAAAGGAAAAATTACCAAAAAAACTGAGGAGACAGGAACAGAGAGAGACAGAGACCTCAGAGACACAGGGACAGGGATAGAAGGCCAGAGGGGCTCCCTTCCACACTAGCTTTGCTTGCTGGAGGCTGAATTATGAGTAGAAAATCTTCATTTCTCCGGTGCCTGAAATATCTACTTCCCAGTATCCATGTGGATTCTTCTCAGAGAATGGCTCAACTCTCCTGCCTGAGAGAAAGGAGCAGAAGGGCTTATTAACAAAACATAAGATGGAGCTGAGATCCAGAGAGAAATTCTACCTTTAAAAAAATCCTAAAAAGGAAAAATTACCAAAAAAACATGAGGAGAGAGGAGCAGAGAGAGACAGAGACCTCAGAGACACAGGGACATGGATAGAAGTCCAGAGGGGTTCCATTCCACACTAGCTTTGCTTGCTGGAGGCTAAATTATGAGTAGAAAATCTTCATTTTTCCTGTGCCTGAAATATCTAGTTCCCAGTATCCATGTGGATTCTTCTCAGAGAATGGCTCAACTCTCCTGCCAGGGAGAAAGGAGCAGAAGGGCTTATTAACAAAACAAAAGATGCAGCTGAGAGCCAGAGAGAAATGCTACCTTTAAAGAAATAGTAAAAAGGAAAAATTACCAAAAAAACATGAGGAGACAGGAGCAGAGAGAGACAGAGACATCAGAGACACAGGGACAGGGATAGAAGGCCAGAGGGGCTCCCAACCACACTAGCTTTGCTTGCTGGAGGCTGAATTATGAGTAGAAAATCTTCATTTCTCCGGTGCCTGAAATATCTAGTTCCCAGTATCCATGTGGATTCTTCTCAGAGAATGGCTCAACTCTCCTGCCTGGGAGAAAGGAGCAGAAGGGCTTATTAACAAAACAAAAGATGGAGCTGAGAGCTAGAGAGAAATTCTACCTTTAAAATAATCGTAAAAAGGAAAAATTACGAAAAAAAAACATGAGGAGACAGGAACAGAGAGAGACAGAGACCTAAGAGACACAGGGACAGGGATAGAAGGCCAGAGGGGCTCCCTACCACACTTGCTTTGCTTCCTGGAGGCTGAATTATGAGTAGAAAATCTTCATTTCTCTGGTGCCTGAAATATCTAGTTCCCAGTATCCATGTGGATTCTTCTCAGGGAATGGCTCAACTCTCCTTCCTGGGAGAAAGGAGCAGAAGGGCTTATTAACAAAACAAAAGATGGAGCTGAGAGCCAGAGAGAAATTCCACATTTAAAAAAACCGTAAGAAGGAAAAATTACCAAAAAAACATGAGGAGACAGGAGGAGAGAGAGACAGAGAAATCAGAGACACAGGGACAGGGATAGAAGGCCAGAGGGGCTCCCTACCATACTAGCTTTGCTTGCTGGAGGCTGAATTATGAGTATAAAATCTTCATTTCTCCGGTGCCTGAAATATCTAGTTCCCAATATCCATGTTGATCCTTCTCAGAGAATGGCTCAACTCTCCTGCCTGGGAGAAAGGAGCAGAAGGGCTTATTATCAAAACAAAAGATATAGCTGAGAGCCAGAGAGAAATTCTACCTTTAAAATAATCGTAAAAAGGAAAAATTACCAAAAAAACCTATGAGACAGGAGCAGATAGAGACAGAGACCTCAGAGACACCGGGACAGGGATAGAAGGCCAGAGGTGATCCCTACCACACTAGCTTTGCTGGCTGGATGCTGAATTGTGAGTAGAAAAATCTTCATTTCTCCTATGCCCTGAAATATCTAGTTCCCAGTATCCATTTGGATTCTTCTCAGGGAATGGCTCATTTCTCCTGCCTGGGAGAAAGGAGCAGAAGGGCTTATTAACAAAACAAAAGATGGAGCTGAGAGCCAGAGAGAAATTCTACCTTTAAAAAAATCGTAAAAAGAAAAATTACCAAAAAAACTTGAGGAGACAGGAGCAGAGAGAGACAGAGACGTTAGAGACACAGGGACAGGTATAAAAGGCCAGAGGGGCTCCCTACCACACTAGCTTAGCTTGCTGGAGGCTGAATTATGAGAAGAAAATCTTCATTTCTCCTGTGCCTAAACTATCTAGTTACCAGTATCCATGTGGATTCTTCTCAGAGAATGGCTCAACTCTCCTGCCTGGGAGAAAGGAGCAGAAGGGCTTATTATCAAAACCAAAGATGGAGCTGAGAGCCAGAGAGAAATTCTACCATTAAAAAAATCCTAAAAATGAAAAATTACCAAAAAAACATGAGGAGACAGGAGCAGAGAGAGACAGAGACCTCAGAGACACAGGGACAGGGATAGAAGGCCAGAGGGGCTCCCTACCACTCTAGCTTTGCTTGCTGGAGGCTGAATTATGAGTAGAAAATCTTCATTTCTCCTGTGCCTGAAATATCTATGTTCCAGTATCTTTGTGGATACTTCTCAGAGAATGGCTCAACTCTCCTGCCTGGGAGAAAGGAGAAGAAGGGCTTATTAACAAAACAAAAGATGGAGCTGAGAGCCAGATAGAAATTCTACCTTTAAAAAAATCGTAAAAAGGAAAAATTACCAAAAAAAATGAGGAGACAGGAGCAGAGAGAGACAGAGACCTCAGAGAAACAGGGCCAGTGATAGAAGGCCAGAGGGGCTCCCTACCACACTAGCTTTGCTTGCTGGAGGCTGAATTATGAGTAGAAAATCTTCATTTCTCCGGTGCCTGAAATATCTAGTTCCCAGTATCCATGTGGATTCTTCTCAGGGAATGGCTCAACTCTCCTGCATGGGAGAAAGGAGCAGAAGGGCTTATTAACGAAACAAAAGATTGAGCTCAGAGCCAGAGAGAAATTCTACCTTTTAAAAAATCGTAAAAAGGAAAAATTACCAAAAAAACATGAGGAAACAGGAGCAGAGAGAGCCAGAGACCTCAGAGACACAGGGACAGGGATAGAAGGCCAGAGGGGCTCCCTACCACACTAGCTTTGCTTGCTGGATGCTGAATTATGAGTAGAAAATCTTCATTTCTCCTATGCCCTGAAATATCTAGTTCCCAGTATCAATGTGGATTCTTCTCAGGGAATGGCTCATTTCTCCTGCCTGGGAGAAAGGAGCAGAAGGGCTTATTAACAAAACAAAAGATGGAGTTGAGAGCCAGAGAGAAATTCTACCTTTAAAAAAATCGTAAAAAGAAAAATTACCAAAAAAACTTGAGGAGACAGGATCAGAGAGAGACAGAGACGTTAGAGACACAGGGACAGGTATAAAAGGCCAGAGAGGCTCCCTACCACACTAGCTTAGCTTGCTGGAGGCTGAATTATGAGAAGAAAATCTTCATTTCTCCTGTGCCTAAACTATCTAGTTACCAGTATCCATGTGGATTCTTCTCAGAGAATGGCTCAACTCTCCTGCCTGGGAGAAAGGAGCAGAAGGGCTTATTATCAAAACAAAAGATGGAGCTGAGAGCCAGAGAGAAATTCTACCTTTAAAGAAATAGTAAAAAGGAAAAATTACCAAAAAAACATGAGGAGACAGGAACAGAGAGAGACAGAGACCTCAGAGACACAGGGACAGGGATAGAAGGCAAGAAGGGCTCCCAACCACACTAGCTTTGCTTGCTGGAGGCTGAATTATGAGTAGAAAATCTTCATTTCTCCGGTGCCTGAAATATCTAGTTCCCCGTATCCATGTGGATTCTTCTCAGAGGATGGCTCAACTCTCCTGCCTGCGAGAAAGGAGCAGAAGGGCTTATTAACAAAACAAAAGATGGAGCTGAGGGCCAGAGAGAAATTCTACGTTTAAAAAAATCTTAAAAAGGAAAAGGTACCAAAAAAACATGAGGAGACAGGAGCAGATAGAGACAGCGACCTCAGAGACACAGGGACAGGGATAGAAGGCCAGAGGGGCTCCCTAGCTCACTAGCTTTGCTTGCTGGAGGCTGAATTATGAGTAGAAAATCTTCATTTCTCCTGTGCCTGAACTATCTAGTTCCCAGTATCCATGTTGATTCTTGTCAGAGAATGGCCCAACTCTCCTGCCTGGGAGAAAGGAGCAGAAGGGCTTATTAACAAAACAAAAGATGGAGCTGAGAGCCAGAGAGAAATTCTACCTTTAAAAAAATCGTAAAAACGAAAAATTACCAAAAAAACATGATGAGACAGGAGCAGAGAGAGACAGAGACCTCAGAGACACAGGGAGAGGGATAGAAGGCCAGAGGGGCTCCCTACCACACTAGCTTTGCTTGCTGGAGGCTGAATTATGAGTAGAAAATCTTCATTTCTCCGGTGCCTGAAATATCTAGTTCCCAGTATCCGTGAGGATTCTTCTCAGGGAATGGCTCAACTCTCCTGCCAGGGCGAAAGGAGCAGAGGGGCTTATTAACAAAACAAAAGATGGAGCTGAGAGCCAGAGAGAAATTCTACCTTTAAAAAAATCGTAAAAAGGAAAAATTACCAAAAAAACATGAGGAGACAGGAGCAGAGAGAGACAGAGTTGTCAGAGACACAGGGACAGGGATAAAAGGCCAGAGGGGATCCCTACCACATTAGCTTTGCTTGCTGGAGGCTAAATTATGAGTAGAAAATCTTCATTTCTCCTGTGCCTAAACTATCTAGTTCCCAGTATCCATGTTGATTCTTGTCAGAGAATGGCTCAACTCTCCTGCCTGGGAGAGAGGAGCAGAAGGGCTTATTAACAAAACAAAAGATGGAGCTGAGAGCCAGAGAGAAATTCTAACTTTAAAAAAATCCTAAAAAGGAAAAATTACCAAAAAACCATGAGGAGACAGGAGCAGAGAGAGACAGAGACCTCAGACACACAGGGACAGGTATAGAAGGCCAGAGGGGCTCCCTACCACACTAGCTTTGCTTGCTGGAGGCTGAATTATGAGTAGGAAGTCTTCATTTCTCCGGTGCCTGAAATATCTAGTTCCCAGTATCCATGTGGATTCTTCTCAGAAAATGGCTCAACTCTCCTGCCTGGGAGAAAGGAGCAGAAGGGCTTATTAACAAAACAAAAGCTGGAGCTGAGAGCTAGAGAGAAATTCTACCTTTAAAATAATCGTAAAAAGGAAAAATTACCAAAAAAAAACATGAGGAGACAGGAACAGAGAGAGACAGAGACCTAAGAGACACAGGGACAGGGATAGAAGGCCAGAGGGGCTCCCTACCACACTAGCTTTGCTTGCTGGAGGCTGAATTATGAGTAGAAAATCTTCATTTCTCCGGTGCCTGAAATATCTAGTTCCCAGTATCCATGTGGATTCTTCTCAGGGAATGGCTCAACTCTCCTGCCTGGGAGAAAGGAGCAGAAGGGCTTATTAACAAAACAAAAGATGGAGCTGAGAGCCAGAGAGAAATTCTACATTTAAAAAAACCGTAAGAAGGAAAAATTACCAAAAAAACATGAGGAGACAGGAGCAGAGAGAGACAGAGAACTCAGAGACACAGGGACAGGGATAGAAGGCCAGAGGGGCTCCCTACCACACTAGCTTTGCTTGCTGGAGGCTGAATTATGAGTAGAAAATCTTCATTTCTCCGGTGCCTGAAATATCTAGTTCCCAATATCCATGTTGATCCTTCTCAGAGAATGGCTCAACTCTCCTGCCTGGGAGAAAGGAGCAGAAGGGCTTATTAACAAAACAAAAGATGGAGCTGAGAGCCAGAGAGAAATTCTACCTTTAAAATAATCGTAAAAAGGAAAAATGACCAAAAAAACTTATGAGACAGGAGCAGAGAGAGACAGAGACCTCAGAGACACAGGGACAGGGATAGAAGGCCAGAGGGGCTCCCTACCACACTAGCTTTGCTTGCTGGATGCTGAATTGTGAGTAGAAAATCTTCATTTCTCCTATGCCCTGAAATATCTAGTTCCCAGTATCCATGTGGATTCTTCGCAGGGAATGGCTCATTTCTCCTGCCTGGGAGAAAGGAGCAGAAGGGCTTATTAACAAAACAAAAGATGGAGCTGAGAGCCAGAGAGAAATTCTACCTTTAAAAAAATAGTAAAAAGGAAAAATTACCAAAAAAACCATGAGGAGACAGGAGCAGAGAGAGACAGAGACCTCAGAGACACAGGGACAGGGATAGAAGGCCAGAGGGGCTCCCTACCACACTAGCTTTTCTTGCTGGAGGCTGAATTATGAGTAGAAAATCTTCATTTCTCCTGTGCCTGAAATATCTATTTTCCAGTATATTTGTGGATACTTCTCAGAGAATGGCTCAACTCTCCTGCCTGGGAGAAAGGAGCAGAAGGGCTTATTAACAAAACAAAAGATGGAGCTGAGAGCCAGAGAGAAATTCTACCTTTAAAAAAATCCTAAAAATGAAAAATTACCAAAAAAACATGAGGAGACAGGAGCAGAGAGAGACAGAGACTTCAGAGACACAGGGACAGTGATAGAAGGCCAGAGGGGCTCCCTACCTCACTAGCTTTGCTTGCTGGAGGCTGAATTATGAGTAGAAAATCTTCATTTCTCCTGTGCCTGAAATATCTAGTTCCCAGTATCCATGTGGATACTTCTCAAGGAATGGCTCAACTTTCCTGCCTGCGAGAAAGGAGCAGAAGGGCTTATTAACAAAACAAAAGATGTAGCTGAGAGCAAGAGAGAAATTCTACCTTTAAAAAAATCGTAAAAAGGAAAAATTACCAAAAAAATATGATGAGACAGGAGCAGAGAGAGACAGAGACCTCAGAGACACAGGGAGAGGGATAGAAGGCAAGAGGGGCTCCCTACCACACTAGCTTTGCTGGGTGGAGGCTGAATTATGAGTAGAAAATCTTCATTTCTCCGGTGCCTGAAATATCTAGTTCCCAGTATCCATGTGGATTCTTCTCAGAGAATGGCTCAACTCTCCTGCCTGAGAGAAAGGAGTACAAGGGCTTATTAACAAAACAAAAGATGGAGCTGAGAGCCAGAGAGAAATTCTACCTTTAAAAAAATCGTAAAAAGGAAAAATTACCAAAAAAACATGAGGAGAGAGGAGCAGAGAGAGACAGAGACCTCAGAGACACAGGGACTGGGATAGAAGGCCAGAGGGGCTCCCTTCCACACTAGCTTTGCTTGCTGGAGGCTAAATTATGAGTAGAAAATCTTCATTTCTCCGGTGCCTGAAATATCTAGTTCCCAGTATCCATGTTGAT
This sequence comes from Tupaia tana, assembly GCA_026018925.1. Taxonomy (NCBI): domain Eukaryota; kingdom Metazoa; phylum Chordata; class Mammalia; order Scandentia; family Tupaiidae; genus Tupaia; species Tupaia tana. The sequence continues at coordinate 1,942,798 of JAKSZU010000039.1, read as the reverse complement.
TCTTCTCAGAGAATGGCTCAACTCTCCTGCCAGGGAGAAAGGAGCAGAAGGGCTTATTAACAAAACAAAAGATGGAGCTGAGAGCCAGAGAGAAATTCTACCTTTAAAATATCGTAAAAAGAAAAATTACCAAACAAACTTGAGGAGACAGGAGCAGAGAGAGACAGAGACGTTAGAAACACAGGGACAGGTATAAAAGGCCAGAGAGGCTCCCTACCACACTAGCTTAGCTTGCTGGAGGCTGAATTATGAGAAGAAAATCTTCATTTCTCCTGTGCCTAAACTATCTAGTTACCAGAATCCATGTGGATTCTTCTCAGAGAATGGCTCAACTCTCCTGCCTGGGAGAAAGGAGCAGAAGGGCTTATTATCAAAACAAAAGATGGAGCTGAGAGCCAGAGAGAAATTCTACCTTTAAAAAAATCCTAAAAATGAAAAATTACCAAAAAAACATGAGGATACAGGAGCGGAGAGAGACAGAGACCTCAGAGACACAGGGACAGGGATAGAAGGCCAGAGGGGCTCCATTCCACACCAGCTTTGCTTGCTGGAGGCTAAATTATGAGTAGAAAATCTTCATTTCTCCGGTGCCTGAAATATCTAGTTCCCAGTATCCATGTGGATTCTTTTAAGAGAATGGCTCAACTCTCCTGCCAGGGAGAAAGGAGCAGAAGGGCTTATTAACAAAACAAAAGTTGCAGCTGAGAGCCAGAGAGAAATGCTACCTTTAAAGAAATAGTAAAAAGGAAAAATTACCAAAAAAACATGAGGAGACAGGAGCAGACAGAGACAGAGACGTTAGAGACACAGGGACAGGGATAGAAGGCCAGAGGGGCTCCCAACCATACTAGCTTTGCTTGCTGGAGGCTGAATTATGAGTAGAAAATCTTCATTTCTCCGGTGCCTGGAATATATAGTTCCCAGTATCCATGTGGATTCTTCTCAGGGAATGGCTCAACTCTCCTGCCTGGGAGAAAGGAGCAGAAGGGCTTATTAACAAAACAAAAGATGGAGCTGAGAGCCAGAGAGAAATTCTACATTTAAAAAAACCGTAAGAAGGAAAAATTACCAAAAAAACATGAGGAGACAGGAGCAGAGAGAGACAGAGAACTCAGAGACACAGGGATAGGGATAGAAGGCCAGAGGGGCTCCCTACCACATTAGCTTTTCTTGCTGGAGGCTGAATTATGAGTAGAAAATCTTCATTTCTCCTGTGCCTGAAATATCAAGTTCCCAGTATCCATGTGGATTCTTCTCAGAGAATGGCTCAACTCTCCTGCCTGAGAGAAAGGAGCAGAAGGGCTTATTAACAAAACAAAAGATGGAGCTGAGAGCCAGAGAGAAATTCTACCTTTAAAAATATCGTAAAAAGGAAAAATTACCAAAAAAACATGAGGAGAGAGGAGCAGAGAGAGACAGAGACCTCAGAGACATAGGGACAGGGAGAGAAGGCCAGAGGGGCTCTCCTCCACACTTGCTTTGTTTGCTGGAGGCTAAATTATGAATAGAAAATCTTCATTTCTCTGGTGCCTGAAATATCTAGTTCCCAGTATCCAAGTGGATTCTTCTCAGAGAATGGCTCAACTCTCCTGCCAGGGAGAAAGGAGCAGAAGGGCTTATTAACAAAACAAAAGATGCAGCTGAGAGCCAGAGAGAAATTCTACCTTTAAAGAAATAGTAAAAAGGAAAAATTACCAAAAAAAACATGAGGAGACAGGAGCAGAGAGATACAGAGACCTCAGAGACACAGGGACAGGGATAGAAGGCCAGAGGGGCTCCCAACCACACTAGCTTTGCTTGCTGGAGGCTGAATTATGAATAGAAAATCTTCATTTCTCCGGTGCCTGAAATATCTAGTTCCCAGTATCCATGTGGATCCTTCTCAGAGAATGGCTCAACTCTCCTGCCTGGGAGAAAGGAGCAGAAGGGCTTATTAACAAAACAAAAGATGGAGCTGAGAGCTAGATAGAAATTCTACCTTTAAAATAATCGTAAAAAGGAAAAATTACCAAAAAACGTGAGGAGACAGGAACAGAGAGAGACAGAGACCTCAGAGACACAGGGACAGGGATAGAAGGCCAGAGGGGCTCCCTTCCACACTAGCTTTGCTTGCTGGAGGCTGAATTATGAGTAGAAAATCTTCATTCCTCCGGTGCCTGAAATATCTAGTTCCCAGTATCCATGTGGATTCTTCTCAGAGAATGGCTCAACTCTCCTGCCTGAGAGAAAGGAGCAGAAGGGCTTATTAACAAAACAAAAGATGGAGCTGAGAGCCAGAGAGAAATTCTACCTTTAAAAAAATCCTAAAAAGGAAAAATTACCAAAAAAACATGAGGAGAGAGGAGCAGAGTGAGACAGAGACCTCAGAGACACAGGGACACGGATAGAAGTCCAGAGGGGTTCCATTCCACACTAGCTTTGCTTGCTGGAGGCTAAATTATGAGTAGAATATCTTCATTTCTCCGGTGCCTGAAATATCTAGTTCCCAGTATCCATGTGGATTCTTCTCAGAGAATGGCTCAACTCTCCTGCCAGGGAGAAAGGAGCAGAAGGGCTTATTAACAAAACAAAAGATGCAGCTGAGAGCCAGAGAGAAATGCTACCTTTAAAATAATCGTAAAAAGGAAAAATTACGAAAAAAAAACATGAGGAGACAGGAACAGAGAGAGACAGAGACCTAAGAGACACAGGGACAGGGATAGAAGGCCAGAGGGGCTCCCTACCACACTTGCTTTGCTTCCTGTAGGCTGAATTATGAGTAGAAAATCTTCATTTCTCCGGTGCCTATAATATCTAGTTCCCAGTATCCATGTGGATTCTTCTCAGGGAATGGCTCAACTCTCCTCCTTGGGAGAAAGGAGCAGAAGGGCTTATTAACAAAACAAAAGATGGAGCTGAGAGCCAGAGAGAAATTCTACATTTAAAAAAATCGTAAGAAAGAAAAATTACCCAAAAAACATGAGGAGACAGGAGCAGAGAGAGACAGAGAACTCAGAGACACAGGGACAGGGATAGAAGGCCAGAGGGGCTCCCTACCATACTAGCTTTGCTTGCTGGAGGCTGAATTATGAGTATAAAATCTTCATTTCTCCTGTGCCTGAAATATCTATGTTCCAGTATCTTTGTGGATACTTCTCAGAGAATGGCTGAACTCTCCTGCCTTGGAGAAAGGAGAAGAAGGGCTTATTAACAAAACAAAAGATGGAGCTGAGAGCCAGATAGAAATTCTACCTTTAAAAAAATCGTAAAAAGGAAAAATTACCAATAAAAAGGAGGAGACAGGAGCAGAGAGAGACAGAGACCTCAGAGAAACAGGGCCAGTGATAGAAGGCCAGAGGGGCTCCCTACCACACTAGATTTGCTTGCTGGAGGCTGAATTATGAGTAGAAAATCATCATTTCTCCGGTGCCTGAAATATCTAGTTCCCCGTATCCATGTGGATTCTTCTCAGAGGATGGCTCAACTCTCCTGCCTGGGAGAAAGGAGCAGAAGGGCTTATTAACAAAACAAAAGATGGAGCTGAGGAACAGAGAGAAATTCTACGTTTAAAAAAATCTTAAAAAGGAAAAGGTACCAAAAAAACATGAGGAGACAGGAGCAGAGAGAGACAGCGACCTCAGAGACACAGGGACAGGGATAGAAGGCCAGAGGGGCTCCCTAGCTCACTAGCTTTGCTTGCTGGAGGCTGAATTATGAGTAGAAAATCTTCATTTCTCCTGTGCCTGAACTATCTAGTTCCCAGTATCCATGTTGATTCTTGTCAGAGAATGGCCCAACTCTCCTGCCTGGGAGAAAGGAGCAGAAGGGCTTATTAACAAAACAAAAGATGGAGCTGAGAGCCAGAGAGAAATTCTACCTTTAAAAAAATCGTAAAAACGAAAAATTACCAAAAAAACATGATGAGACAGGAGCAGAGAGAGACAGAGACCTCAGAGACACAGGGAGAGGGATAGAAGGCCAGAGGGGCTCCGTACCACACTAGCTTTGCTTGCTGGAGGCTGAATTATGAGTAGAAAATCTTCATTTCTCCGGTGCCTGAAATATCTAGTTCCCAGTATCCGTGAGGATTCTTCTCAGGGAATGGCTCAACTCTCCTGCCAGGGCGAAAGGGGCAGAAGGGCTTATTAACAAAACAAAAGATGGAGCTGAGAGCCAGAGAGAAATTCTACCTTTAAAAAAATCGTAAAAAGGAAAAATTACCAAAAAAACATGAGGAGACAGGAGCAGAGAGAGACAGAGATGTCAGAGACACAGGGACAGGGATAAAAGGCAAGAGGGGATCCCTACCACACTAGCTTTGCTTGCTGGAGGCTAAATTATGAGTAGAAAATCTTCATTTCTCCTGTGCCTGAACTATCTAGTTCCCCGTATCCATGTTGATTCTTGTCAGAGAATGGCTCAACTCTCCTGCCTGGGAGAGAGGAGCAGAAGGGCTTATTAACAAAACAAAAGATGGAGCTGAGAGCCAGAGAGAAATTCTACCTTTAAAAAAATCCTAAAAAGGAAAAATTACCAAAAAACCATGAGGAGACAGGAGCAGAGAGAGACAGAGACCTCAGACACACAGGGACAGGTATAGAAGGCCAGAGGGGCTCCCTACCACACTAGCTTTGCTTGCTGGAGGCTGAATTATGAGTAGAAAATCTTCATTTCTCCGGTGCCTGAAATATCTAGTTCCCAGTATCCATGTGGATTCTTCTCAGAAAATGGCTCAACTCTCCTGCCTGGGAGAAAGGAGCAGAAGGGCTTATTAACAAAACAAAAATGGAGCTGAGAACCAGAGAGAAATTCTACATTTAAAAAAACCGTAAGAAGGAAAAATTACCAAAAAAACATGAGGAGACAGGAGCAGAGAGAGACAGAGACCTCAGAGACACAGGGACACGGATAGAAGCCCAGAGGGGTTCCATTCCACACTAGCTTTGCTTGCTGGAGGCTAAATTATGAGTAGAATATCTTCATTTCTCCGGTGCCTGAAATATCTAGTTCCCAGTATCCATGTGGATTCTTCTCAGAGAATGGCTCAACTCTCCTGCCAGGGAGAAAGGAGCAGAAGGGCTTATTAACAAAACAAAAGATGCAGCTGAGAGCCAGAGAGAAATGCTACCTTTAAAATAATCGTAAAAAGGAAAAATTACGAAAAAAAAACATGAGGAGACAGGAACAGAGAGAGACAGAGACCTAAGAGACACAGGGACAGGGATAGAAGGCCAGAGGGGCTCCCTACCACACTTGCTTTGCTTCCTGGAGGCTGAATTATGAGTAGAAAATCTTCATTTCTCCGGTGCCTGAAATATCTAGTTCCCAATATCCATGTTGATCCTTCTCAGAGAATGGCTCAACTCTCCTGCCTGGGAGAAAGGAGCAGAAGGGCTTATTAACAAAACAAAAGATGGAGCTGAGAGCCAGAGAGAAATTCTACCTTTAAAATAATCGTAAAAAGGAAAAATTACCAAAAAAACTTATGAGACAGGAGCAGAGAGAGACAGAGACCTCAGAGACACAGGGACAGGGATAGAAGGCCAGAGGGGCTCCCTACCACACTAGCTTTGCTTGCTGGATGCTGAATTGTGAGTAGAAAATCTTCATTTCTCCTATGCCCTGAAATATCTAGTTCCCAGTATCCATGTGGATTCTTCGCAGGGAATGGCTCATTTCTCCTGCCTGGGAGAAAGGAGCAGAAGGGTTTATTAACAAAACAAAAGATGGAGCTGAGAGCCAGAGAGAAATTCTACCTTTAAAAAAATCCTAAAAATGAAAAATTACCAAAAAAACATGAGGAGACAGGAGCAGAGAGAGACAGAGACCTCAGAGACACAGGGACAGGGAGAGAAGGCCAGAGGGGCTCTCTTCCACACTTGCTTTGTTTGCTGGAGGCTAAATTATGAATAGAAAATCTACATTTCTCTGGTGCCTGAAATATCTAGTTCCCAGTATCCATGTGGATTCTTCTCAGAGAATGGCTCAACTCTCCTGCCAGGGAGAAAGGAGCAGAAGGGCTTATTAACAAAACAAAAGATGGAGCTGAGAGCCAGAGAGAAATTCTACCTTTAAAATATCGTAAAAAGAAAAATTACCAAAAAAACTTGAGGAGACAGGAGCAGAGAGAGACAGAGACGTTAGAAACACAGGGACAGGTATAAAAGGCCAAAGAGGCTCCCTACCACACTAGCTTAGCTTGCTGGAGGCTGAATTATGAGAAGAAAATCTTCATTTCTCCTGTGCCTAAACTATCTAGTTACCAGTATCCATGTGGATTCTTCTCAGAGAATGGCTCAACTCTCCTGCCTGGGAGAAAGGAGCAGAAGGGCTTATTATCAAAACAAAAGATGGAGCTGAGAGCCAGAGAGAAATTCTACCTTTAAAAAAATCCTAAAAAGGAAAAATTACCAAAAAAACATGAGGATACAAGAGCGGAGAGAGACAGAGACCTCAGAGACACAGGGACAGGGATAGAAGGCCAGAGGGGCTCCATTCCACACCAGCTTTGCTTGCTGGAGGCTAAATTATGAGTAGAAAATCTTCATTTCTCCGGTGCCTGAAATATCTAGTTCCCAGTATCCATGTGGATTCTTTTAATAGAATGGCTCAACTCTCCTGCCAGGGAGAAAGGAGCAGAAGGGCTTATTAACAAAACAAAAGATGCAGCTGAGAGCCAGAGAGAAATGCTACCTTTAAAGAAATAGTAAAAAGGAAAAATTACCAAAAAAACATGAGGAGACAGGAGCAGAGAGAGACAGAGACCTCAGAGACACAGGGACAGGGATAGAAGGCCAGAGGGGCTCCCTACCACACTAGCTTTTCTTGCTGGAGGCTGAATTATGAGTAGAAAATCTTCATTTCTCCTGTGCCTGAAATATCAAGTTCCCAGTATCCATGTGGATTCTTCTCAGAGAATGGCTCAACTCTCCTGCCTGAGAGAAAGGAGCAGAAGGGCTTATTAACAAAACAAAAGATGGAGCTGAGAGCCAGAGAGAAATTCTACCTTTAAAAATATCGTAAAAAGGAAAAATTACCAAAAAAACATGAGGAGAGAGGAGCAGAGAGTGACAGAGACCTCGGAGACACAGGGACAGGGAGAGAAGGCCAGAGGGGCTCTCTTCCACACTTGCTTTGTTTGCTGGAGGCTAAATTATGAATAGAAAATCTTCATTTCTCTGGTGCCTGAAATATCTAGTTCCCAGTATCCATGTGGATTCTTCTCAGAGAATGGCTCAACTCTCCTGCCAGGGAGAAAGGAGCAGAAGGGTTTATTAACAAAACAAAAGATGCAGCTGAGAGCCAGAGAGAAATTCTACCTTTAAAGAAATAGTAAAAAGGAAAAATTACCAAAAAAAACATGAGGAGACAGGAGCAGAGAGATACAGAGACCTCAGAGACACAGGGACAGGGATAGAAGGCCAGAGGGGCTCCCAACCACACTAGCTTTGCTTGCTGGAGGCTGAATTATGAATAGAAAATCTTCATTTCTCCGGTGCCTGAAATATCTAGTTCCCAGTATCCATGTGGATCCTTCTCAGAGAATGGCTCAACTCTCCTGCCTGGGAGAAAGGAGCAGAAGGGCTTATTAACAAAACAAAAGATGGAGCTGAGAGCTAGATAGAAATTCTACCTTTAAAATAATCGTAAAAAGGAAAAATTACCAAAAAACGTGAGGAGACAGGAACAGAGAGAGACAGAGACCTCAGAGACACAGGGACAGGGATAGAAGGCCAGAGGGGCTCCCTTCCACACTAGCTTTGCTTGCTGGAGGCTGAATTATGAGTAGAAAATCTTCATTCCTCCGGTGCCTGAAATATCTAGTTCCCAGTATCCATGTGGATTCTTCTCAGAGAATGGCTCAACTCTCCTGCCTGAGAGAAAGGAGCAGAAGGGCTTATTAACAAAACAAAAGATGGAGCTGAGAGCCAGAGAGAAATTCTACCTTTAAAAAAATCCTAAAAAGGAAAAATTACCAAAAAAACATGAGGAGAGAGGAGCAGAGAGAGACAGAGACCTCAGAGACACAGGGACACGGATAGAAGTCCAGAGGGGTTCCATTCCACACTAGCTTTGCTTGCTGGAGGCTAAATTATGAGTAGAATATCTTCATTTCTCCGGTGCCTGAAATATCTAGTTCCCAATATCCATGTTGATCCTTCTCAGAGAATGGCTCAACTCTCCTGCCTGAGAGAAAGGAAAAGAAGGGCTTATTATCAAAACAAAAGATATAGCTGAGAGCCAGAGAGAAATTCTACCTTTAAAATAATCGTAAAAAGGAAAAATTACCAAAAAAACCTATGAGACAGGAGCAGATAGAGACAGAGACCTCAGAGACACCGGGACAGGGATAGAAGGCCAGAGGTGATCCCTACCACACTAGCTTTGCTGGCTGGATGCTGAATTGTGAGTAGAAAAATCTTTATTTCTCCTATGCCCTGAAATATCTAGTTCCCAGTATCCATGTGGATTCTTCTCAGGGAATGGCTCATTTCTTCTGCCTGGGAGAAAGGAGCAGAAGGGCTTATTAACAAAACAAAAGATGGAGCTGAGAGCCAGAGAGAAATTCTACCTTTAAAAAAATCGTAAAAAGAAAAATTACCAAAAAAACTTGAGGAGACAGGAGCAGAGAGAGACAGAGACGTTAGAGACACAGGGACAGGTATAAAAGGCCAGAGGGGCTCCCTAGCTCACTAGCTTTTCTTGCTGGAGGCTGAATTATGAGTAGAAAATCTTCATTTCTCCTGTGCCTGAACTATCTAGTTCCCAGTATCCATGTTGATTCTTGTCAGAGAATGGCCCAACTCTCCTGCCTGGGGGAAAGGAGCAGAAGGGCTTATTAACAAAACAAAAGATGGAGCTGAGAGCCAGAGAGAAATTCTACCTTTAAAAAAATCGTAAAAACGAAAAATTACCAAAAAAACATGATGAGACAGGAGCAGAGAGAGACAGAGACCTTAGAGACACAGGGAGAGTGATAGAAGGCCAGAGGGGCTCCCTACCACACTAGCTTTGCTTGCTGGAGGCTGAATTATGAGTAGAAAATCTTCATTTCTCCGGTGCCTAAAATATCTAGTTCCCAGTATCCGTGAGGATACTTCTCAGGGAATGGCTCAACTCTCCTGCCAGGGCGAAAGGAGCAGAAGGGGTATTAACAAAACAAAAGATGGAGCTGAGAGCCAGAGAGAAATTCTACCTTTAAAAAAATCGTAAAAAGGAAATATTACCAAAAAAACATGAGGAGACAGGAGCAGAGAGAGACAGAGATGTCAGAGACACAGGGACAGGGATAAAAGGCCAGAGGGGATCCCTACCACACTAGCTTTGCTTGCTGGAGGCTAAATTATGAGTAGAAAATCTTCATTTCTCCTGTGCCTGAACTATCTAGTTCCCAGTATCCATATTGATTCTTGTCAGAGAATGGCTCAACTCTCCTGCCTGGGAGAGAGGAGCAGAAGGGCTTATTAACAAAACAAAAGATCGAGCTGAGAGCCAGAGAGAAATTCTACCTTTAAAAAAATCCTAAAAAGGAAAAATTACCAAAAAACCATGAGGAGACAGGAGCAGAGAGAGACAGAGACCTCAGACACACAGGGACAGGTATAGAAGGCCAGAGGGGCTCCCTACCACACTAGCTTTGCTTGCTGGAGGCTGAATTATGAGTAGAAAATCTTCATTTCTCCGGTGCCTGAAATATCTAGCTCCCAGTATCCATGTGGATTCTTCTCAGAAAATGGCTCAACTCTCCTGCCTGGGAGAAAGGAGCAGAAGGGCTTATTAACAAAACAAAAGATGGAGCTGAGAGGTAGAGAGAAATTCTACCTTTAAAATAATCGTAAAAAGGAAAAATTTCCAAAAAAAAACATGAGAAGACAGGAACAGAGAGAGACAGAGACCTAAGAGACACAGGGACAGGGATAGAAGGCCAGAGGGGCTCCCTACCACACTAGCTTTGCTTGCTGGAGGCTGAATTATGAGTAGAAAATCTTCATTTCTCCGGTGCCTGAAATATCTAGTTCCCAGTATCCATGTGGATCCTTCTCAGGGAATGGCTCAACTCTCCTGCCTGGGAGAAAGGAGCAGAAGGGCTTATTAACAAAACAAAAGATGGAGCTGAGAGCCAGAGAGAAATTCTACATTTAAAAAAACCGTAAGAAGGAAAAATTACCAAAAAAACATGAGGAGACAGGAGCAGAGAGAGACAGAGAACTCAGAGACACAGGGACAGGGATAGAAGGCCAGAGGGGCTCCCTACCACACTAGCTTTGCTTGCTGGAGGCTGAATTATGAGTAGAAAATCTTCATTTCTCCGGTGCCTGAAATATCTAGTTCCCAATATCCATGTTGATCCTTCTCAGAGAATGGCTCAACTCTCCTGCCTGGGAGAAAGGAGCAGAAGGGCTTATTAACAAAACAAAAGATGGAGCTGAGAGCCAGAGAGAAATTCTACCTTTAAAATAATCATAAAAGGAAAAATTACCAAAAAAACTTATGAGACAGGAGCAGAGAGAGACAGAGACCTCAGAGACACAGGGACAGGGATAGAAGGCCAGAGAGGCTCCCTACCACACTAGCTTTGCTTGCTGGATGCTGAATTGTGAGTAGAAAATCTTCATTTCTCCTATGCCCTGAAATATCTAGTTCCCAGTATCCATGTGGATTCTTCGCAGGGAATGGCTCATTTCTCCTGCCTGGGAGAAAGGAGCAGAAGGGCTTATTAACAAAACAAAAGATGGAGCTGAGAGCCAGAGAGAAATTCTACCTTTAAAAAAATCCTAAAAATGAAAAATTACCAAAAAAACATGAGGAGAGAGGAGCAGAGAGAGACAGAGACCTCAGAGACACAGGGACAGGGATAGAAGGCCAGAGGGGCTCCCTACCACACTAGCTTTTCTTGCTGGAGGCTGAATTATGAGTAGAAAATCTTCATTTCTCCTGTGCCTGAAATATCTATTTTCCAGTATATTTGTGGATACTTCTCAGAGAATGGCTCAACTCTCCTGCCTGGGAGAAAGGAGAAGAAGGGCTTATTAACAAAACAAAAGATGGAGCTGAGAGCCAGAGAGAAATTCTACCTTTAAAAAAGTCGTAAAAAGGAAAAATTACCAAAAAAACATGAGGAGACAGGAGCAGAGAGAGACAGAGACCTCAGAGACACAGGGACAGTGATAGAAGGCCAGAGGGGCTCCCAACCACACTAGCTTTGCTTGCTGGAGGCTGAATTATGAATAGAAAATCTTCATTTCTCCGGTGCCTGAAATATCTTGTTCCCAGTATCCATGTGGATCCTTCTCAGAGAATGGCTCAACTCTCCTGCCTGGGAGAAAGGAGCAGAAGGGCTTATTAACAAAACAAAAGATGGAGCTGAGAGCTAGAGAGAAATTCTACCTTTAAAATAATCGTAAAAATGAAAAATTACCAAAAAACCTGAGGAGACAGGAACAGAGAGAGACAGAGACCTCAGAGACACAGGGACAGGGATAGAAGGCCAGAAGGGCTCCCTTCCACACTAGCTTTGCTTGCTGGAGGCTGAATTATGAGTAGAAAATCTTCATTTCTCCGGTGCCTGAAATATCTAGTTCCCAGTATCCATGTGGATTCTTCTCAGAGAATGGCTCAACTCTCCTGCCTGAGAGAAAGGAGCAGAAGGGCTTATTAACAAAACAAAAGATGGAGCTGAGAGCCAGAGAGAAATTCGACCTTTAAAAAAATCCTAAAAAGGAAAAATTACCAAAAAAACATGAGGAGAGAGGAGCAGAGAGAGACAGAGACCTCAGAGACTCAGGGACATGGATAGAAGTCCAGAGGGGCTCCATTCCACACTAGCTTTGCTTGCTGGAGGCTAAATTATGAGTAGAATATCTTCATTTCTCCGGTGCCTGAAATATCTACTTCCCAGTATCCATGTGGATTCTTCTCAGAGAATGGCTCAACTCTCCTGCCAGGGAGAAAGGAGCAGAAGGGCTTATTAACAAAACAAAAGATGCAGCTGAGAGCTAGAGAGAAATTCTACCTTTAAAATAATCATAAAAAGGAAAAATTACGAAAAAAAAACATGAGGAGACAGGAACAGAGAGAGACAGAGACCTAAGAGACACAGGGACAGGGATAGAAGGCCAGAGGGGCTCCCTACCACACTTGCTTTGCTTCCTGGAGGCTGAATTATGAGTAGAAAATCTTCATTTCTCCGGTGCCTGAAATATCTAGTTCCCAGTATCCATGTGGATTCTTCTCAGGGAATGGCTCAACTCTCCTTCCTGGGAGAAAGGAGCAGAAGGGCTTATTAACAAAACAAAAGATGGAGCTGAGAGCCAGAGAGAAATTCTACATTTAAAAAAACCGTAAGAAGGAAAAATTACCAAAAAAACATGAGGAGACAGGAGCAGAGAGAGACAGAGAACTCAGAGACACAGGGACAGGGATAGAAGGCCAGAGGGGCCCCCTACCATACTAGCTTTGCTTGCTGGAGGCTGAATTATGAGTATAAAATCTTCATTTCTCCGGTGCCTGAAATATCTAGTTCCCAATATCCATGTTGATCCTTCTCAGAGAATGGCTCAACTCTCCTGCCTGGGAGAAAGGAGCAGAAGGGCTTATTATCAAAACAAAAGATATAGCTGAGAGCCAGAGAGAAATTCTACCTTTAAAATAATCGTAAAAAGGAAAAATTACCAAAAAAACCTATGAGACAGGAGCAGAGAGAGACAGAGACCTCAGAGACACCGGGACAGGGATAGAAGGCCAGAGGGGCTCCCTACCACACTAGCTTTGCTTGCTGGATGCTGAATTGTGAGTAGAAAAATCTTCATTTCTCCTATGCCCTGAAATATCTAGTTCCCAGTATCCATGTGGATTCTTCTCAGGGAATGGCTCATTTCTCCTGCCTGGTAGAAAGGAGCAGAAGGGCTTATTAACAAAACAAAAGATGGAGCTGAGAGCCAGAGAGAAATTCTACCTTTAAAAAAATCGTTAAAAGAAAAATTACCAAAAAAACTTGAGGAGACAGGAGCAGAGAGAGACAGAGACGTTAGAGACACAGGGACAGGTATAAAAGGCCAGAGGGGCTCCCTACCACACTAGCTTAGCTTGCTGGACGCTGAATTATGAGAAGAAAATCTTCATTTCTCCTGTGCCTAAACTATCTAGTTACCAGTATCCATGTGGATTCTTCTCAGAGAATGGCTCAACTCTCCTGCCTGGGAGAAAGGAGCAGAAGGGCTTATTATCAAAACAAAAGATGGAGCTGAGAGCCAGAGAGAAATTCTACCTTTAAAAAAATCCTAAAAATGAAAAATTACCAAAAAAACATGAGGAGACAGGAGCAGAGAGAGACAGAGACCTCAGAGACACAGGGACAGGGATAGAAGGCCAGAGTGGCTCCCTACCACTCTAGCTTTGCTTGCTGGAGGCTGAATTATGAGTAGAAAATCTTCATTTCTCCTGTGCCTGAAATATCTATGTTCCAGTATCTTTGTGGATACTTCTCAGAGAATGGCTGAACTCTCCTGCCTGGGAGAAAGGAGAAGAAGGGCTTATTAACAAAACAAAAGATGGAGCTGAGAGCCAGATAGAAATTCTACCTTTAAAAAAATCGTAAAAAGGAAAAATTACCAAAAAAAAGGAGGAGACAGGAGCAGAGAGAGACAGAGACCTCAGAGAAACAGGGCCAGTGATAGAAGGCCAGAGGGGCTCCCTACCACACTAGCTTTGCTTGCTGGAGGCTGAATTATGAGTAGAAAATCTTCATTTCTCTGGTGCCTGAAATATCTAGTTCCCAGTATCCATGTGGATTCTTCTCAGGGAATGGCTCAACTCTCCTGCATGGGAGAAAGGAGCAGAAGGGCTTATTAACAAAACAAAAGATTGAGCTGAGAGCCAGAGAGAAATTCTACCTTTAAAAAATCGTAAAAAGGAAAAATTACCAAAAAAACATGAGGAGACAGGAGCAGAGAGAGCCAGAGACCTCAGAGACACAGGGACAGGGATAGAAGGCCAGAGGGGCTCCCTACCACACTAGCTTTGCTTGCTGGATGCTGAATTATGAGTAGAAAATCTTCATTTCTCCTATGCCCTGAAATATCTAGTTCCCAGTATCAATGTGGATTCTTCTCAGGGAATGGCTCATTTCTCCTGCCTGGGAGAAAGGAGCAGAAGGGCTTATTAACAACACAAAAGATGGAGTTGAGAGCCAGAGAGAAATTCTACCTTTAAAAAAATCGTAAAAAGAAAAATTACCAAAAAAACTTGAGGAGACAGGAGCAGAGAGAGACAGAGACGTTAGAGACACAGGGACAGGTATAAAAGGCCAGAGAGGCTCCCTACCACACTAGCTTAGCTTGCTGGAGGCTGAATTATGAGAAGAAAATCTTCATTTTTCCTGTGCCTAAACTATCTAGTTACCAGTATCCATGTGGATTCTTCTCAGAGAATGGCTCAACTCTCCTGCCTGGGAGAAAGGAGCAGAAGGGCTTATTATCAAAACAAAAGATGGAGCTGAGAGCCAGAGAGAAATTCTACCTTTAAAGAAATAGTAAAAAGGAAAAATTACCAAAAAAACATGAGGAGACAGGAACAGAGAGAGACAGAAACCTCAGAGACACAGGGACAGGGATAGAAGGCAAGAAGGGCTCCCAACCACACTAGCTTTGCTTGCTGGAGGCTGAATTATGAGTAGAAAATCTTCATTTCTCCGGTGCCTGAAATATCTAGTTCCCCGTATCCATGTGGATTCTTCTCAGAGGATGGCTCAACTCTCCTGCCTGGGAGAAAGGAGCAGAAGGGCTTATTAACAAAACAAAAGATGGAGCTGAGGGCCAGAGAGAAATTCTACGTTTAAAAAAATCTTAAAAATGAAAAGGTACCAAAAAAACATGAGGAGACAGGAGCAGAGAGAGACAGCGACCTCAGAGACACAGGGACAGGGATAGAAGGCCAGAGGGGCTCCCTAGCTCACTAGCTTTGCTTGCTGGAGGCTGAATTATGAGTAGAAAATCTTCATTTCTCCTGTGCCTGAACTATCTAGTTCCCAGTATCCATGTTGATTCTTGTCAGAGAATGGCCCAACTCTCCTGCCTGGGAGAAAGGAGCAGACGGGCTTATTAACAAAACAAAAGATGGAGCTGGGAGCCAGAGAGAAATTCTACCTTTAAAAAAATCGTAAAAACGAAAAATTACCAAAAAAAACATGATGAGACAGGAGCAGAGAGAGACAGAGACCTCAGAGACACAGGGAGAGGGATAGAAGGCCAGAGGGGCTCCCTACCACACTAGCTTTGCTTACTGGAGGCTGAATTATGAGTAGAAAATCTTCATTTCTCCGGTGCCTGAAATATCTAGTTCCCAGTATCCGTGAGGATTCTTCTCAGGGAATGGCTCAACTCTCCTGCCAGGGCGAAAGGAGCAGAAGGGCTTATTAACAAAACAAAAGATGGAGCTGAGAGCCAGAGAGAAATTCTACCTTTAAAAAATCGTAAAAAGGAAAAATTACCAAAAAAACATGAGGAGACAGGAGCAGAGAGAGACAGAGATGTCAGAGACACAGGGACAGGATAAATGGCCAGAGGGGATCCCTACCACACTAGCTTTGCTTGCTGGAGGCTAAATTATGAGTAGAAAATCTTCATTTCTCCTGTGCCTGAACTATCTAGTTCCCAGTATCCATGTTGATTCTTGTCAGAGAATGGCTCAACTCTCCTGCCTGGGAGAGAGGAGCAGAAGGGCTTATTAACAAAACAAAAGATGGAGCTGAGAGCCAGAGAGAAATTCTACCTTTAAAAAAATCCTAAAAAGGAAAAATTACCAAAAAACCATGAGGAGACAGGAGCAGAGAGAGACAGAGACCTCAGACACACAGTGACAGGTATAGAAGGCCAGAGGGGCTCCCTACCACACTAGCTTTGCTTGCTGGAGGCTGAATTATGAGTAGAAAATCTTCATTTCTCCGGTGCCTGAAATATCTAGTTCCCCGTATCCATGTGGATTCTTCTCAGAGGATGGCTCAACTCTCCTGCCTGGGAGAAAGGAGCAGAAGGGCTTATTAACAAAACAAAAGATGGAGCTGAGGGCCAGAGAGAAATTCTACGTTTAAAAAAATCTTAAAAAGGAAAAGGTACCAAAAAACATGAGGAGACAGGAGCAGAGAGAGACAGCGACCTCAGAGACACAGCGACAGGGATAGAAGGCCAGAGGGGCTCCATAGCTCACTAGCTTTGCTTGCTGGAGGCTGAATTATGAGTAGAAAATCTTCATTTCTCCTGTGCCTGAACTATCTAGTTCCCAGTATCCATGTTGATTCTTGTCAGAGAATGGCCCAACTCTCCTGCCTGGGAGAAAGGAGCAGAAGGGCTTATTAACAAAACAAAAGATGGAGCTGAGAGCCAGAGAGAAATTCTACCTTTAAAAAAATCGTAAAAACGAAAAATTACCAAAAAAACATGATGAGACAGGAGCAGAGAGAGACAGAGACCTCAGAGACACAGGGAGAGGGATAGAAGGCCAGAGGGGCGCCCTACCACACTAGCTTTGCTTGCTGGAGGCTGAATTATGAGTAGAAAATCTTCATTTCTCCGGTGCCTGAAATATCTAGTTCCCAGTATCCGTGAGGATTCTTCTCAGGGAATGGCTCAACTCTCCTGCCAGGGCGAAAGGAGCAGAAGGGGTATTAACAAAACAAAAGATGGAGCTGAGAGCCAGAGAGAAATTCTACCTTTAAAAAAATCGTAAAAAGGAAAAATTACCAAAAGAACATGAGGAGACAGGAGCAGAGAGAGACAGAGATGTCAGAGACAAAGGGACAGGGATAAAAGGCCAGAGGGGATCCCTACCACACTAGCTTTGCTTGCTGGAGGCTAAATTATGAGTAGAAAATCTTCATTTCTCCTGTGCCTGAACTATCTAGTTCCCAGTATCCATGTTGATTCTTGTCAGAGAATGGCTCAACTCTCCTGCCTGGGAGAGAGGAGCAGAAGGGCTTATTAACAAAACAAAAGATCGAGCTGAGAGCCAGAGAGAAATTCTACCTTTAAAAAAATCCTAAAAAGGAAAAATTACCAAAAAACCATGAGGAGACAGGAGCAGAGAGAGACAGAGACCTCAGACACACAGGGACAGGTATAGAAGGCCAGAGGGGCTCCCTACCACACTAGCTTTGCTTGCTGGAGGCTGAAATATGAGTAGAAAATCTTCATTTCTCCGGTGCCTGAAATATCTAGTTCCCAGTATCCATGTGGATTCTTCTCAGAAAATGGCTCAACTCTCCTGCCTGGGAGAAAGGAGCAGAAGGGCTTATTAACAAAACAAAAGATGGAGCTGAGAGCTAGAGAGAAATTCTACCTTTAAAATAATCGTAAAAAGGAAAAATTACCAAAAAAAAACATGAGGAGACAGGAACAGAGAGAGACAGAGACCTAAGAGACACAGGGACAGGGATAGAAGGCCAGAGGGGCTCCCTACCACACTAGCTTTGCTTGCTGGAGGCTGAATTATGAGTAGAAAATCTTCATTTCTCCGGTGCCTGAAATATCTAGTTCCCAGTATCCATGTGGATTCTTCTCAGGGAATGGCTCAACTCTCCTGCCTGGGAGAAAGGAGCAGAAGGGCTTATTAACAAAACAAAAGATGGAGCTGAGAGCCAGAGAGAAATTCTACATTTAAAAAAACCGTAAGAAGGAAAAATTACCAAAAAAACATTAG
Source organism: Tupaia tana (assembly GCA_026018925.1). Classification (NCBI taxonomy): domain Eukaryota; kingdom Metazoa; phylum Chordata; class Mammalia; order Scandentia; family Tupaiidae; genus Tupaia; species Tupaia tana. The sequence goes on along the minus strand of JAKSZU010000039.1, from coordinate 1,925,128 downwards.
CAGACAGGAGCAGAGAGGGACAGAGAACTCAGAGACACAGGGACAGGGATAGAAGGCCAGAGGGGCTCCCTACCACACTAGCTTTGCTTGCTGGAGGCTGAATTATGAGTAGAAAATCTTCATTTCTCCGGTGCCTGAAATATCTAGTTCCCAATATCCATGTTGATCCTTCTCAGAGAATGGCTCAACTCTCCTGCCTGGGAGAAAGGAGCAGAAGGGCTTATTAACAAAACAAAAGATGGAGCTGAGAGCCAGAGAGAAATTCTACCTTTAAAATAATCGTAAAAAGGAAAAATTACCAAAAAATCTTATGAGTCAGGAGCAGAGAGAGACAGAGACCTCAGAGACACAGGGACAGGTATAGAAGGCCAGAGGGGCTCCCTACCACACTAGCTTTGCTTGCTGGATGCTGAATTGTGAGTAGAAAATCTTCATTTCTCCTATGCCCTGAAATATCTAGTTCCCAGTATCCATGTGGATTCTTCTCAGGGAATGGCTCATTTCTCCTGCCTGGGAGAAAGGAGCAGAAGGGCTTATTAACAAAACAAAAGATGGAGCTGAGAGCCAGAGAGAAATTCTACATTTAAAATATCGTAAAAAGAAAAATTACCAAAAAAACTTGAGGAGACAGGAGCAGAGAGAGACAGAGACGTTAGATACACAGGGACAGGTATAAAAGGCCAGAGAGGCTCCCTACCACACTAGCTTAGCTTGCTGGAGGCTGAATTATGAGAAGAAAATCTTCATTTCTCCTGTGCCTAAACTATCTAGTTACCAGTATCCATGTGGATTCTTCTCAGAGAATGGCTCAACTCTCCTGCCTGGGAGAAAGGAGCAGAAGGGCTTATTATCAAAACAAAAGATGGAGCTGAGAGCCAGAGAGAAATTCTACCTTTAAAAAAATCCTAAAAATGAAAAATTACCAAAAAAACATGAGGAGACCGGAGCGGAGAGAGACAGAGACCTCAGAGACACAGGGACAGGGATAGAAGGCCAGAGGGGCTCCATTCCACACTAGCTTTGCTTGCTGGAGGCTAAATTATGAGTAGAAAATCTTCATTTCTCCGGTGCCTGAAATATCTAGTTCCCAGTATCCATGTGGATTCTTCTAAGAGAATGGCTCAACTCTCCTGCCAGGGAGAAAGGAGCAGAAGGGCTTATTAACAAAACAAAAGATGCAGCTGAGAGCCAGAGAGAAATGCTACCTTTAAAGAAATAGTAAAAAGGAAAAATTACCAAAAAAACATGAGGAGACAGGAGCAGACAGAGACAGAGACGTTAGAGACACAGCGACAGGAATAGAAGGCCAGAAGGGCTCCCAACCACACTAGCTTTGCTTGTTGGAGGCTGAATTATGAGTAGAAAATCTTCATTTCTCCGGTGCCTGAAATATCTAGTTCCCAATATCCATGTTGATCCTTCTCAGAGAATGGCTCAACTCTCCTGCCTGGGAGAAAGGAGCAGAAGGGCTTATTAACAAAACAAAAGATGGAGCTGAGAGCCAGAGAGAAATTCTACCTTTAAAATAATCGTAAAAAGGAAAAATTACCAAAAAAACTTATGAGACAGGAGCAGAGAGAGACAGAGACCTCAGAGACACAGGGACAGGGATAGAAGGCCAGAGAGGCTCCCTACCACACTAGCTTTGCTTGCTGGATGCTGAATTGTGAGTAGAAAATCTTCATTTCTCCTATGCCCTGAAATATCTAGTTCCCAGTATCCATGTGGATACTTCGCAGGGAATGGCTCATTTCTCCTGCCTGGGAGAAAGGAGCAGAAGGGCTTATTAACAAAACAAAAGATGGAGCTGAGAGCCAGAGAGAAATTCTACCTTTAAAAAAATCCTAAAAAGGAAAAATTACCAAAAAACCATGAGGAGACAGGAGCAGAGAGAGACAGAGATGTCAGAGACACAGGGACAGGATAAATGGCCAGAGGGGATCCCTACCACACTAGCTTTGCTTGCTGGAGGCTAAATTATGAGTAGAAAATCTTCATTTCTCCTGTGCCTGAACTATCTAGTTCCCAGTATCCATGTTGATTCTTGTCAGAGAATGGCTCAACTCTCCTGCCTGGGAGAGAGGAGCAGAAGGGCTTATTAACAAAACAAAAGATGGAGCTGAGAGCCAGAGAGAAATTCTACCTTTAAAAAAATCCTAAAATGGAAAAATTACCAAAAAACCATGAGGAGACAGGAGCAGAGAGAGACAGAGACCTCAGACACACAGGGACAGGTATAGAAGGCCAGAGGGGCTCCCTACCACACTAGCTTTGCTTGCTGGAGGCTGAATTATGAGTAGAAAATCTTCATTTCTCCGGTGCCTGAAATATCTAGTTCCCCGTATCCATGTGGATTCTTCTCAGAGGATGGCTCAACTCTCCTGCCTGGGAGAAAGGAGCAGAAGGGCTTATTAACAAAACAAAAGATGGAGCTGAGGGCCAGAGAGAAATTCTACGTTTAAAAAAATCTTAAAAAGGAAAAGGTACCAAAAAACATGAGGAGACAGGAGCAGAGAGAGACAGCGACCTCAGAGACACAGCGACAGGGATAGAAGGCCAGAGGGGCTCCATAGCTCACTAGCTTTGCTTGCTGGAGGCTGAATTATGAGTAGAAAATCTTCATTTCTCCTGTGCCTGAACTATCTAGTTCCCAGTATCCATGTTGATTCTTGTCAGAGAATGGCCCAACTCTCCTGCCTGGGAGAAAGGAGCAGAAGGGCTTATTAACAAAACAAAAGATGGAGCTGAGAGCCAGAGAGAAATTCTACCTTTAAAAAAATCGTAAAAACGAAAAATTACCAAAAAAACATGATGAGACAGGAGCAGAGAGAGACAGAGACCTCAGAGACACAGGGAGAGGGATAGAAGGCCAGAGGGGCTCCCTACCACACTAGCTTTGCTTGCTGGAGGCTGAATTATGAGTAGAAAATCTTCATTTCTTTGGTGCCTGAAATATCTAGTTCCCAGTATCCGTGAGGATTCTTCTCAGGGAATGGCTCAACTCTCCTGCCAGGGCGAAAGGAGCAGAAGGGGTATTAACAAAACAAAAGATGGAGCTGAGAGCCAGAGAGAAATTCTACCTTTAAAAAAATCGTAAAAAGGAAAAATTACCAAAAGAACATGAGGAGACAGGAGCAGAGAGAGACAGAGATGTCAGAGACAAAGGGACAGGGATAAAAGGCCAGAGGGGATCCCTACCACACTAGCTTTGCTTGCTGGAGGCTAAATTATGAGTAGAAAATCTTCATTTCTCCTGTGCCTGAACTATCTAGTTCCCAGTATCCATGTTGATTCTTGTCAGAGAATGGCTCAACTCTCCTGCCTGGGAGAGAGGAGCAGAAGGGCTTATTAACAAAAGAAAAGATCGAGCTGAGAGCCAGAGAGAAATTCTACCTTTAAAAAAATCCTAAAAAGGAAAAATTACCAAAAAACCATGAGGAGACAGGAGCAGAGAGAGACAGAGACCTCAGACACACAGGGACAGGTATAGAAGGCCAGAGGGGCTCCCTACCACACTAGCTTTGCTTGCTGGAGGCTGAATTATGAGTAGAAAATCTTCATTTCTCCGGTGCCTGAAATATCTAGTTCCCAGTATCCATGTGGATTCTTCTCAGAAAATGGCTCAACTCTCCTGCCTGGGAGAAAGGAGCAGAAGGGCTTATTAACAAAACAAAAGATGGAGCTGAGAGCTAGAGAGAAATTCTACCTTTAAAATAATCGTAAAAAGGAAAAATTACCAAAAAAAAACATGAGGAGATAGGAACAGAGAGAGACAGAGACCTAAGAGACACAGGGACAGGGATAGAAGGCCAGAGGGGCTCCCTACCACACTAGCTTTGCTTGCTGGAGGCTGAATTATGAGTAGAAAATCTTCATTTCTCCGGTGCCTGAAATATCTAGTTCCCAGTATCCATGTGGATCCTTCTCAGGGAATGGCTCAACTCTCCTGCCTGGGAGAAAGGAGCAGAAGGGCTTATTAACAAAACAAAAGATGGAGCTGAGAGCCAGAGAGAAATTCTACATTTAAAAAAACCGTAAGAAGGAAAAATTACCAAAAAAACATGAGGAGACAGGAGCAGAGAGAGACAGAGAACTCAGAGACACAGGGACAGGGATAGAAGGCCAGAGGGGCTCCCTACCACACTAGCTTTGCTTGCTGGATGCTGAATTGTGAGTAGAAAATCTTCATTTCTCCTATGCCCTGAAATATCTAGTTCCCAGTATCCATGTGGATTCTTCGCAGGGAATGGCTCATTTCTCCTGCCTGGGAGAAAGGAGCAGAAGGGCTTATTAACAAAACAAAAGATGGAGCTGAGAGCCAGAGAGAAATTCTACCTTTAAAAAAATCCTAAAAATGAAAAATTACCAAAAAAACATGAGGAGACAGGAGCAGAGAGAGACAGAGACCTCAGAGACACAGGGACAGGGATAGAAGGCCAGAGGGGCTCCCTACCACACTAGCTTTTCTTGCTGGAGGCTGAATTATGAGTAGAAAATCTTCATTTCTCCTGTGCCTGAAATATCTATTTTCCAGTATATTTGTGGATACTTCTCAGAGAATGGCTCAACTCTCCTGCCTGGGAGAAAGGAGAAGAAGGGCTTATTAACAAAACAAAAGATGGAGCTGAGAGCCAGAGAGAAATTCTACCTTTAAAAAAGTCGTAAAAAGGAAAAATTACCAAAAAAACATGAGGAGACAGGAGCAGAGAGAGACAGAGACCTCAGAGACACAGGGACAGTGATAGAAGGCCAGAGGGGCTCCCTACCACACTAGCTTTGCTTGCTGGAGGCTGAATTATGAGTAGAAAATCTTCATTTCTCCTGTGCCTGAAATATTTAGTTCCCAGTATCCATGTGGATTCTTCTCAAGGAATGGCTCAACTTTCCTGCCTGCGAGAAAGGAGCAGAAGGGCTTATTAACAAAACAAAAGATGGAGCTGAGAGCCAGAGAGAAATTCTACCTTTAAAAAAATCGTAAAAAGGAAAAATTACCAAAAAAACATGATGAGACAGGAGCAGAGAGGGACAGAGACCTCAGAGACACAGGGAGAGGGATAGAAGGCAAGAGGGGATCACTACCACACTAGCTTTGCTTGCTGGAGGCTGAATTATGAGTAGAAAATCTTCATTTCTCCTGTGCCTGAACTATCTAGTTCCCAGTATCCATGTTGATTCTTGTCAGAGAATGGCTCAACTCTCCTGCCTGGGAGAGAGGAGCAGAAGGGCTTATTAACAAAACAAAAGATGGAGCTGAGAGCCAGAGAGAAATTCTACCTTTAAAAAAATCCTAAAAAGGAAAAATTACCAAAAAACCATGAGGAGACAGGAGCAGAGAGAGACAGAGACCTCAGACACACAGGGACAGGTATAGAAGGCCAGAGGGGCTCCCTACCACACTAGCTTTGCTTGCTGGAGGCTGAATTATGAGTAGAAAATCTTCATTTCTCCGGTGCCTGAAATATCTAGTTCCCAGTATCCATGTGGATTCTTCTCAGAAAATGGCTCAACTCTCCTGCCTGGGAGAAAGGAGCAGAAGGGCTTATTAACAAAACAAAAGATGGAGCTGAGAGCTAGAGAGAAATTCTACCTTTAAAATAATCGTAAAAAGGAAAAATTACCAAAAAAAAACATGAGGAGACAGGAACAGAGAGAGACAGAGACCTAAGAGACACAGGGACAGGGATAGAAGGCCAGAGGGGCTCCCTACCACACTAGCTTTGCTTGCTGGAGGCTGAATTATGAGTAGAAAATCTTCATTTCTCCGGTGCCTGAAATATCTAGTTCCCAGTATCCATGTGGATTCTTCTCAGGGAATGGCTCAACTCTCCTGCCTGGGAGAAAGGAGCAGAAGGGCTTATTAACAAAACAAAAGATGGAGCTGAGAGCCAGAGAGAAATTCTACATTTAAAAAAACCGTAAGAAGGAAAAATTACCAAAAAAACATTAGCAGACAGGAGCAGAGAGAGACAGAGAACTCAGAGACACAGGGACAGGGATAGAAGGCCAGAGGGGCTCCCTACCACACTAGCTTTGCTTGCTGGAGGCTGAATTATGAGTAGAAAATCTTCATTTCTCCGGTGCCTGAAATATCTAGTTCCCAATATCCATGTTGATCCTTCTCAGAGAATGGCTCAACTCTCCTGCCTGGGAGAAAGGAGCAGAAGGGCTTATTAACAAAACAAAAGATGGAGCTGAGAGCCAGAGAGAAATTCTACCTTTAAAATAATCGTAAAAAGGAAAAATTACCAAAAAATCATATGAGTCAGGAGCAGAGAGAGACAGAGACCTCAGAGACACAGGGACAGGTATAGAAGGCCAGAGGGGCTCCCTACCACACTAGCTTTGCTTGCTGGATGCTGAATTGTGAGTAGAAAATCTTCATTTCTCCTATGCCCTGAAATCTCTAGTTCCCAGTATCCATGTGGATTCTTCTCAGGGAATGGCTCATTTCTCCTGCCTGGGAGAAAGGAGCAGAAGGGCTTATTAACAAAACAAAAGATGGAGCTGAGAGCCAGAGAGAAATTCTACATTTAAAATATCGTAAAAAGAAAAATTACCAAAAAAACTTGAGGAGACAGGAGCAGAGAGAGACAGAGACGTTAGAAACACAGGGACAGGTATAAAAGGCCAGAGAGGCTCCCTACCACACTAGCTTAGCTTGCTGGAGGCTGAATTATGAGAAGAAAATCTTCATTTCTCCTGTGCCTAAACTATCTAGTTACCAGTATCCATGTGGATTCTTCTCAGAGAATGGCTCAACTCTCCTGCCTGGGAGAAAGGAGCAGAAGGGCTTATTATCAAAACAAAAGATGGAGCTGAGAGCCAGAGAGAAATTCTACCTTTAAAAAAATCCTAAAAATGAAAAATTACCAAAAAAACATGAGGAGACAGGAGCGGAGAGAGACAGAGACCTCAGAGACACAGGGACAGGGATAGAAGGCCAGAGGGGCTCCATTCCACACTAGCTTTGCTTGCTGGAGGCTAAATTATGAGTAGAAAATCTTCATTTCTCCGGTGCCTGAAATATCTAGTTCCCAGTATCCATGTGGATTCTTCTAAGAGAATGGCTCAACTCTCCTGCCAGGGAGAAAGGAGCAGAAGGGCTTATTAACAAAACAAAAGATGCAGCTGAGAGCCAGAGAGAAATGCTACCTTTAAAGAAATAGTAAAAAGGAAAAATTACCAAAAAAACATGAGGAGACAGGAGCAGACAGAGACAGAGACGTTAGAGACACAGCGACAGGGATAGAAGGCCAGAGGGGCTCCCAACCACACTAGCTTTGCTTGTTGGAGGCTGAATTATGAGTAGAAAATCTTCATTTCTCCGGTGCCTGAAATATCTAGTTCCCAATATCCATGTTGATCCTTCTCAGAGAATGGCTCAACTCTCCTGCCTGGGAGAAAGGAGCAGAAGGGCTTATTAACAAAACAAAAGATGGAGCTGAGAGCCAGAGAGAAATTCTACCTTTAAAATAATCGTAAAAAGGAAAAATTACCAAAAAAACTTATGAGACAGGAGCAGAGAGAGACAGAGACCTCAGAGACACAGGGACAGGGATAGAAGGCCAGAGAGGCTCCCTACCACACTAGCTTTGCTTGCTGGATGCTGAATTGTGAGTAGAAAATCTTCATTTCTCCTATGCCCTGAAATATCTAGTTCCCAGTATCCATGTGGATTCTTCGCAGGGAATGGCTCATTTCTCCTGCCTGGGAGAAAGGAGCAGAAGGGCTTATTAACAAAACAAAAGATGGAGCTGAGAGCCAGAGAGAAATTCTACCTTTAAAAAAATCCTAAAAATGAAAAATTACCAAAAAAACATGAGGAGACAGGAGCAGAGAGAGACAGAGACCTCAGAGACACAGGGACAGGGATAGAAGGCCAGAGGGGCTCCCTACCACACTAGCTTTTCTTGCTGGAGGCTGAATTATGAGTAGAAAATCTTCATTTCTCCTGTGCCTGAAATATCTATTTTCCAGTATATTTGTGGATACTTCTCAGAGAATGGCTCAACTCTCCTGCCTGGGAGAAAGGAGAAGAAGGGCTTATTAACAAAACAAAAGATGGAGCTGAGAGCCAGAGAGAAATTCTACCTTTAAAAAAGTCGTAAAAAGGAAAAATTACCAAAAAAACATGAGGAGACAGGAGCAGAGAGAGACAGAGACCTCAGAGACACAGGGACAGTGATAGAAGGCCAGAGGGGCTCCCTACCACACTAGCTTTGCTTGCTGGAGGCTGAATTATGAGTAGAAAATCTTCATTTCTCCTGTGCCTGAAATATTTAGTTCCCAGTATCCATGTGGATTCTTCTCAAGGAATGGCTCAACTTTCCTGCCTGCGAGAAAGGAGCAGAAGGGCTTATTAACAAAACAAAAGATGGAGCTGAGAGCCAGAGAGAAATTCTACCTTTAAAAAAATCGTAAAAAGGAAAAATTACCAAAAAAACATGATGAGACAGGAGCAGAGAGGGACAGAGACCTCAGAGACACAGGGAGAGGGATAGAAGGCAAGAGGGGATCCCTACCACACTAGCTTTGCTTGCTGGAGGCTGAAATATGAGTAGAAAATCTTCATTTCTCCTGTGCCTGAACTATCTAGTTCCCAGTATCCATGTTGATTCTTGTCAGAGAATGGCTCAACTCTCCTGCCTGGGAGAGAGGAGCAGAAGGGCTTATTAACAAAACAAAAGATGGAGCTGAGAGCCAGAGAGAAATTCTACCTTTAAAAAAATCCTAAAAAGGAAAAATTACCAAAAAACCATGAGGAGACAGGAGCAGAGAGAGACAGAGACCTCAGACACACAGGGACAGGTATAGAAGGCCAGAGGGGCTCCCTACCACACTAGCTTTGCTTGCTGGAGGCTGAATTATGAGTAGAAAATCTTCATTTCTCCGGTGCCTGAAATATCTAGTTCCCAGTATCCATGTGGATTCTTCTCAGAAAATGGCTCAACTCTCCTGCCTGGGAGAAAGGAGCAGAAGGGCTTATTAACAAAACAAAAGATGGAGCTGAGAGCTAGAGAGAAATTCTACCTTTAAAATAATCGTAAAAAGGAAAAATTACCAAAAAAAAACATGAGGAGACAGGAACAGAGAGAGACAGAGACCTAAGAGACACAGGGACAGGGATAGAAGGCCAGAGGGGCTTCCTACCACACTAGCTTTGCTTGCTGGAGGCTGAATTATGAGTAGAAAATCTTCATTTCTCCGGTGCCTGAAATATCTAGTTCCCAGTATCCATGTGGATCCTTCTCAGGGAATGGCTCAACTCTCCTGCCTGGGAGAAAGGAGCAGAAGGGCTTATTAACAAAACAAAAGATGGAGCTGAGAGCCAGAGAGAAATTCTACATTTAAAAAAACCGTAAGAAGGAAAAATTACCAAAAAAACATGAGGAGACAGGAGCAGAGAGAGACAGAGAACTCAGAGACACAGGGACAGGGATAGAAGGCCAGAGGGGCTCCCTACCACACTAGCTTTGCTTGCTTGAGGCTGAATTATGAGTAGAAAATCTTCATTTCTCCGGTGCCTGAAATATCTAGTTCCCAATATCCATGTTGATCCTTCTCAGAGAATGGCTCAACTCTCCTGCCTGGGAGAAAGGAGCAGAAGGGCTTATTAACAAAACAAAAGATGGAGCTGAGAGCCAGAGAGAAATTCTACCTTTAAAATAATCGTAAAAAGGAAAAATTACCAAAAAAACTTATGAGACAGGAGCAGAGAGAGACAGAGACCTCAGAGACACAGGGACAGGGATAGAAGGCCAGAGAGGCTCCCTACCACACTAGCTTTGCTTGCTGGATGCTGAATTGTGAGTAGAAAATCTTCATTTCTCCTATGCCCTGAAATATCTAGTTCCCAGTATCCATGTGGATTCTTCGCAGGGAATGGCTCATTTCTCCTGCCTGGGAGAAAGGAGCAGAAGGGCTTATTAACAAAACAAAAGATGGAGCTGAGAGCCAGAGAGAAATTCTACCTTTAAAAAAATCCTAAAAATGAAAAATTACCAAAAAAACATGAGGAGACAGGAGCAGAGAGAGACAGAGACCTCAGAGACACAGGGACAGGGATAGAAGGCCAGAGGGGCTCCCTACCACACTAGCTTTTCTTGCTGGAGGCTGAATTATGAGTAGAAAATCTTCATTTCTCCTGTGCCTGAAATATCTATTTTCCAGTATATTTGTGGATACTTCTCAGAGAATGGCTCAACTCTCCTGCCTGGGAGAAAGGAGAAGAAGGGCTTATTAACAAAACAAAAGATGGAGCTGAGAGCCAGAGAGAAATTCTACCTTTAAAAAAGTCGTAAAAAGGAAAAATTACCAAAAAAACATGAGGAGACAGGAGCAGAGAGAGACAGAGACCTCAGAGACACAGGGACAGTGATAGAAGGCCAGAGGGGCTCCCTACCACACTAGCTTTGCTTGCTGGAGGCTGAATTATGAGTAGAAAATCTTCATTTCTCCTGTGCCTGAAATATTTAGTTCCCAGTATCCATGTGGATTCTTCTCAAGGAATGGCTCAACTTTCCTGCCTGCGAGAAAGGAGCAGAAGGGCTTATTAACAAAACAAAAGATGGAGCTGAGAGCCAGAGAGAAATTCTACCTTTAAAAAAATCGTAAAAAGGAAAAATTACCAAAAAAACATGATGAGACAGGAGCAGAGAGGGACAGAGACCTCAGAGACACAGGGAGAGGGATAGAAGGCAAGAGGGGATCCCTACCACACTAGCTTTGCTTGCTGGAGGCTGAAATATGAGTAGAAAATCTTCATTTCTCCTGTGCCTGAACTATCTAGTTCCCAGTATCCATGTTGATTCTTGTCAGAGAATGGCTCAACTCTCCTGCCTGGGAGAGAGGAGCAGAAGGGCTTATTAACAAAACAAAAGATCGAGCTGAGAGCCAGAGAGAAATTCTACCTTTAAAAAAATCCTAAAAAGGAAAAATTACCAAAAAACCATGAGGAGACAGGAGCAGAGAGAGACAGAGACCTCAGACACACAGGGACAGGTATAGAAGGCCAGAGGGGCTCCCTACCACACTAGCTTTGCTTGCTGGAGGCTGAATTATGAGTAGAAAATCTTCATTTCTCCGGTGCCTGAAATATCTAGTTCCCAGTATCCATGTGGATTCTTCTCAGAAAATGGCTCAACTCTCCTGCCTGGGAGAAAGGAGCAGAAGGGCTTATTAACAAAACAAAAGATGGAGCTGAGAGCTAGAGAGAAATTCTACCTTTAAAATAATCGTAAAAAGGAAAAATTACCAAAAAAAAACATGAGGAGACAGGAACAGAGAGAGACAGAGACCTAAGAGACACAGGGACAGGGATAGAAGGCCAGAGGGGCTTCCTACCACACTAGCTTTGCTTGCTGGAGGCTGAATTATGAGTAGAAAATCTTCATTTCTCCGGTGCCTGAAATATCTAGTTCCCAGTATCCATGTGGATCCTTCTCAGGGAATGGCTCAACTCTCCTGCCTGGGAGAAAGGAGCAGAAGGGCTTATTAACAAAACAAAAGATGGAGCTGAGAGCCAGAGAGAAATTCTACATTTAAAAAAACCGTAAGAAGGAAAAATTACCAAAAAAACATGAGGAGACAGGAGCAGAGAGAGACAGAGAACTCAGAGACACAGGGACAGGGATAGAAGGCCAGAGGGGCTCCCTACCACACTAGCTTTGCTTGCTTGAGGCTGAATTATGAGTAGAAAATCTTCATTTCTCCGGTGCCTGAAATATCTAGTTCCCAATATCCATGTTGATCCTTCTCAGAGAATGGCTCAACTCTCCTGCCTGGGAGAAAGGAGCAGAAGGGCTTATTAACAAAACAAAAGATGGAGCTGAGAGCCAGAGAGAAATTCTACCTTTAAAATAATCGTAAAAAGGAAAAATTACCAAAAAAACTTATGAGACAGGAGCAGAGAGAGACAGAGACCTCAGAGACACAGGGACAGGGATAGAAGGCCAGAGAGGCTCCCTACCACACTAGCTTTGCTTGCTGGATGCTGAATTGTGAGTAGAAAATCTTCATTTCTCCTATGCCCTGAAATATCTAGTTCCCAGTATCCATGTGGATTCTTCGCAGGGAATGGCTCATTTCTCCTGCCTGGAGAAAGGAGCAGAAGGGCTTATTAACAAAACAAAAGATGGAGCTGAGAGCCAGAGAGAAATTCTACCTTTAAAAAAATCCTAAAAATGAAAAATTACCAAAAAAACATGAGGAGACAGGAGCAGAGAGAGACAGAGACCTCAGAGACACAGGGACAGGGATAGAAGGCCAGAGGGGCTCCCTACCACACTAGCTTTTCTTGCTGGAGGCTGAATTATGAGTAGAAAATCTTCATTTCTCCTGTGCCTGAAATATCTATTTTCCAGTATATTTGTGGATACTTCTCAGAGAATGGCTCAACTCTCCTGCCTGGGAGAAAGGAGAAGAAGGGCTTATTAACAAAACAAAAGATGGAGCTGAGAGCCAGAGAGAAATTCTACCTTTAAAAAAGTCGTAAAAAGGAAAAATTACCAAAAAAACATGAGGAGACAGGAGCAGAGAGAGACAGAGACCTCAGAGACACAGGGACAGTGATAGAAGGCCAGAGGGGCTCCCTACCACACTAGCTTTGCTTGCTGGAGGCTGAATTATGAGTAGAAAATCTTCATTTCTCCTGTGCCTGAAATATTTAGTTCCCAGTATCCATGTGGATTCTTCTCAAGGAATGGCTCAACTTTCCTGCCTGCGAGAAAGGAGCAGAAGGGCTTATTAACAAAACAAAAGATGGAGCTGAGAGCCAGAGAGAAATTCTACCTTTAAAAAAATCGTAAAAAGGAAAAATTACCAAAAAAACATGATGAGACAGGAGCAGAGAGGGACAGAGACCTCAGAGACACAGGGAGAGGGATAGAAGGCAAGAGGGGATCCCTACCACACTAGCTTTGCTTGCTGGAGGCTGAATTATGAGTAGAAAATCTTCATTTCTCCTGTGCCTGGACTATCTAGTTCCCAGTATCCATGTTGATTCTTGTCAGAGAATGGCTCAACTCTCCTGCCTGGGAGAGAGGAGCAGAAGGGCTTATTAACAAAACAAAAGATGGAGCTGAGAGCCAGAGAGAAATTCTACCTTTAAAAAAATCCTAAAAAGGTAAAATTACCAAAAAACCATGAGGAGACAGGAGCAGAGAGAGACAGAGACCTCAGACACACAGGGACAGGTATAGAAGGCCAGAGGGGCTCCCTACCACACTAGCTTTGCTTGCTGGAGGCTGAATTATGAGTAGAAAATCTTCATTTCTCCGGTGCCTGAAATATCTAGTTCACAGTATCCATGTGGATTCTTCTCAGAAAATGGCTCAACTCTCCTGCCTGGGAGAAAGGAGCAGAAGGGCTTATTAACAAAACAAAAGATGGAGCTGAGAGCTAGAGAGAAATTCTACCTTTAAAATAATCGTAAAAAGGAAAAATTACCAAAAAAAAACATGAGGAGACAGGAACAGAGAGAGACAGAGACCTAAGAGACACAGGGACAGGGATAGAAGGCCAGAGGGGCTCCCTACCACACTAGCTTTGCTTGCTGGAGGCTGAATTATGAGTAGAAAATCTTCATTTCTCCGGTGCCTGAAATATCTAGTTCCCAGTATCCATGTGGATTCTTCTCAGGGAATGGCTCAACTCTCCTGCCTGGGAGAAAGGAGCAGAAGGGCTTATTAACAAAACAAAAGATGGAGCTGAGAGCCAGAGAGAAATTCTACATTTAAAAAAACCGTAAGAAGGAAAAATTACCAAAAAAACATTAGCAGACAGGAGCAGAGAGAGACAGAGAACTCAGAGACACAGGGACAGGGATAGAAGGCCAGAGGGGCTCCCTACCACACTAGCTTTGCTTGCTGGAGGCTGAATTATGAGTAGAAAATCTTCATTTCTCCGGTGCCTGAAATATCTAGTTCCCAATATCCATGTTGATCCTTCTCAGAGAATGGCTCAACTCTCCTGCCTGGGAGAAAGGAGCAGAAGGGCTTATTAACAAAACAAAAGATGGAGCTGAGAGCCAGAGAGAAATTCTACCTTTAAAATAATCGTAAAAAGGAAAAATTACCAAAAAATCTTATGAGTCAGGAGCAGAGAGAGACAGAGACCTCAGAGACACAGGGACAGGTATAGAAGGCCAGAGGGGCTCCCTACCACACTAGCTTTGCTTGCTGGATGCTGAATTGTGAGTAGAAAATCTTCATTTCTCCTATGCCCTGAAATATCTAGTTCCCAGTATCCATGTGGATTCTTCTCAGGGAATGGCTCATTTCTCCTGCCTGGGAGAAAGGAGCAGAAGGGCTTATTAACAAAACAAAAGATGGAGCTGAGAGCCAGAGAGAAATTCTACATTTAAAATATCGTAAAAAGAAAAATTACCAAAAAAACTTGAGGAGACAGGAGCAGAGAGAGACAGAGACGTTTAGAAACACAGGGGACAGGTATAAAAGGCCAGAGAGGCTCCCTACCACACTAGCTTAGCTTGCTGGAGGCTGAATTATGAGAAGAAAATCTTCATTTCTCCTGTGCCTAAACTATCTAGTTACCAGTATCCATGTGGATTCTTCTCAGAGAATGGCTCAACTCTCCTGCCTGGGAGAAAGGAGCAGAAGGGCTTATTATCAAAACAAAAGATGGAGCTGAGAGCCAGAGAGAAATTCTACCTTTAAAAAAATCCTAAAAATGAAAAATTACCAAAAAAACATGAGGAGACAGGAGCAGAGAGAGACAGAGACCTCAGAGACACAGGGACAGGGATAGAAGGCCAGAGGGGCTCCCTACCACACTAGCTTTTCTTGCTGGAGGCTGAATTATGAGTAGAAAATCTTCATTTCTCCTGTGCCTGAAATATCTATTTTCCAGGATATTTGTGGATACTTTTCAGAGAATGGCTCAACTCTCCTGCCTGGGAGAAAGGAGAAGAAGGGCTTATTAACAAAACAAAAGATGGAGCTGAGAGCCAGAGAGAAATTCTACCTTTAAAAAAGTCGTAAAAAGGAAAAAATTACCAAAAAAACATGAGGAGACAGGAGCAGAGAGAGACAGAGACCTCAGAGACACAGGGACAGTGATAGACGGCCAGAGGGCTCCCTACCACACTAGCTTTGCTTGCTGGAGGCTGAATTATGAGTAGAAAATCTTCATTTCTCCTGTGCCTGAAATATTTAGTTCCCAGTATCCATGTGGATTCTTCTCAAGGAATGGCTCAACTTTCCTGCCTGCGAGAAGGAGCAGAAGGGCTTATTAACAAAACAAAAGATGGAGCTGAGAGCCAGAGAGAAATTCTACCTTTAAAAAAATCGTAAAAAGGAAAAATTACCAAAAAAACATGATGAGACAGGAGCAGAGAGGGACAGAGACCTCAGAGACACAGGGAGAGGGATAGAAGGCAAGAGGGGATCCCTACCACACTAGCTTTGCTTGCTGGAGGCTGAATTATGAGTAGAAAATCTTCATTTCTCCTGTGCCTGAACTATCTAGTTCCCAGTATCCATGTTGATTCTTGTCAGAGAATGGCTCAACTCTCCTGCCTGGGAGAGAGGAGCAGAAGGGCTTATTAACAAAACAAAAGATGGAGCTGAGAGCCAGAGAGAAATTCTACCTTTAAAAAAATCCTAAAAAGGAAAAATTACCAAAAAACCATGAGGAGACAGGAGCAGAGAGAGACAGAGACCTCAGACACACAGGGACAGGTATAGAAGGCCAGAGGGGCTCCCTACCACACTAGCTTTGCTTGCTGGAGGCTGAATTATGAGTAGAAAATCTTCATTTCTCCGGTGCCTGAAATATCTAGTTCCCAGTATCCATGTGGATTCTTCTCAGAAAATGGCTCAACTCTCCTGCCTGGGAGAAAGGAGCAGAAGGGCTTATTAACAAAACAAAAGATGGAGCTGAGAGCTAGAGAGAAATTCTACCTTTAAAATAATCGTAAAAAGGAAAAATTACCAAAAAAAAACATGAGGAGACAGGAACAGAGAGAGACAGAGACCTAAGAGACACAGGGACAGGGATAGAAGGCCAGAGGGGCTCCCTACCACACTAGCTTTGCTTGCTGGAGGCTGAATTATGAGTAGAAAATCTTCATTTCTCCGGTGCCTGAAATATCTAGTTCCCAGTATCCATGTGGATTCTTCTCAGGGAATGGCTCAACTCTCCTGCCTGGGAGAAAGGAGCAGAAGGGCTTATTAACAAAACAAAAGATGGAGCTGAGAGCCAGAGAGAAATTCTACATTTAAAAAAACCGTAAGAAGGAAAAATTACCAAAAAAACATTAGCAGACAGGAGCAGAGAGAGACAGAGAACTCAGAGACACAGGGACAGGGATAGAAGGCCAGAGGGGCTCCCTACCACACTAGCTTTGCTTGCTGGAGGCTGAATTATGAGTAGAAAATCTTCATTTCTCCGGTGCCTGAAATATCTAGTTCCCAATATCCATGTTGATCCTTCTCAGAGAATGGCTCAACTCTCCTGCCTGGGAGAAAGGAGCAGAAGGGCTTATTAACAAAACAAAAGATGGAGCTGAGAGCCAGAGAGAAATTCTACCTTTAAAATAATCGTAAAAAGGAAAAATTACCAAAAAATCTTATGAGTCAGGAGCAGAGAGAGACAGAGACCTCAGAGACACAGGGACAGGTATAGAAGGCCAGAGGGGCTCCCTACCACACTAGCTTTGCTTGCTGGATGCTGAATTGTGAGTAGAAAATCTTCATTTCTCCTATGCCCTGAAATATCTAGTTCCCAGTATCCATGTGGATTCTTCTCAGGGAATGGCTCATTTCTCCTGCCTGGGAGAAAGGAGCAGAAGGGCTTATTAACAAAACAAAAGATGGAGCTGAGAGCCAGAGAGAAATTCTACATTTAAAATATCGTAAAAAGAAAAATTACCAAAAAAACTTGAGGAGACAGGAGCAGAGAGAGACAGAGACGTTAGAAACACAGGGACAGGTATAAAAGGCCAGAGAGGCTCCCTACCACACTAGCTTAGCTTGCTGGAGGCTGAATTATGAGAAGAAAATCTTCATTTCTCCTGTGCCTAAACTATCTAGTTACCAGTATCCATGTGGATTCTTCTCAGAGAATGGCTCAACTCTCCTGCCTGGGAGAAAGGAGCAGAAGGGCTTATTATCAAAACAAAAGATGGAGCTGAGAGCCAGAGAGAAATTCTACCTTTAAAAAAATCCTAAAAATGAAAAATTACCAAAAAAACATGAGGAGACAGGAGCGGAGAGAGACAGAGACCTCAGAGACACAGGGACAGGGATAGAAGGCCAGAGGGGCTCCATTCCACACTAGCTTTGCTTGCTGGAGGCTAAATTATGAGTAGAAAATCTTCATTTCTCCGGTGCCTGAAATATCTAGTTCCCAGTATCCATGTGGATTCTTCTAAGAGAATGGCTCAACTCTCCTGCCAGGGAGAAAGGAGCAGAAGGGCTTATTAACAAAACAAAAGATGCAGCTGAGAGCCAGAGAGAAATGCTACCTTTAAAGAAATAGTAAAAAGGAAAAATTACCAAAAAAACATGAGGAGACAGGAGCAGACAGAGACAGAGACGTTAGAGACACAGCGACAGGGATAGAAGGCCAGAGGGGCTCCCAACCACACTAGCTTTGCTTGTTGGAGGCTGAATTATGAGTAGAAAATCTTCATTTCTCCGGTGCCTGAAATATCTAGTTCCCAATATCCATGTTGATCCTTCTCAGAGAATGGCTCAACTCTCCTGCCTGGGAGAAAGGAGCAGAAGGGCTTATTAACAAAACAAAAGATGGAGCTGAGAGCCAGAGAGAAATTCTACCTTTAAAATAATCGTAAAAAGGAAAAATTACCAAAAAAACTTATGAGACAGGAGCAGAGAGAGACAGAGACCTCAGAGACACAGGGACAGGGATAGAAGGCCAGAGAGGCTCCCTACCACACTAGCTTTGCTTGCTGGATGCTGAATTGTGAGTAGAAAATCTTCATTTCTCCTATGCCCTGAAATATCTAGTTCCCAGTATCCATGTGGATTCTTCGCAGGGAATGGCTCATTTCTCCTGCCTGGGAGAAAGGAGCAGAAGGGCTTATTAACAAAACAAAAGATGGAGCTGAGAGCCAGAGAGAAATTCTACCTTTAAAAAAATCCTAAAAATGAAAATTACCAAAAAAACATGAGGAGACAGGAGCAGAGAGAGACAGAGACCTCAGAGACACAGGACAGGGATAGAAGGCCAGAGGGGCTCCCTACCACACTAGCTTTTCTTGCTGGAGGCTGAATTATGAGTAGAAAATCTTCATTTCTCCTGTGCCTGAAATATCTATTTTCCAGTATATTTGTGGATACTTCTCAGAGAATGGCTCAACTCTCCTGCCTGGGAGAAAGGAGAAGAAGGGCTTATTAACAAAACAAAAGATGGAGCTGAGAGCCAGAGAGAAATTCTACCTTTAAAAAAGTCGTAAAAAGGAAAAATTACCAAAAAAACATGAGGAGACAGGAGCAGAGAGAGACAGAGACCTCAGAGACACAGGGACAGTGATAGAAGGCCAGAGGGGCTCCCTACCACACTAGCTTTGCTTGCTGGAGGCTGAATTATGAGTAGAAAATCTTCATTTCTCCTGTGCCTGAAATATTTAGTTCCCAGTATCCATGTGGATTCTTCTCAAGGAATGGCTCAACTTTCCTGCCTGCGAGAAAGGAGCAGAAGGGCTTATTAACAAAACAAAAGATGGAGCTGAGAGCCAGAGAGAAATTCTACCTTTAAAAAATCGTAAAAAGGAAAAATTACCAAAAAAACATGATGAGACAGGAGCAGAGAGGGACAGAGACCTCAGAGACACAGGGAGAGGGATAGAAGGCAAGAGGGGATCCCTACCACACTAGCTTTGCTTGCTGGAGGCTGAATTATGAGTAGAAAATCTTCATTTCTCCTGTGCCTGAACTATCTAGTTCCCAGTATCCATGTTGATTCTTGTCAGAGAATGGCTCAACTCTCCTGCCTGGGAGAGAGGAGCAGAAGGGCTTATTAACAAAACAAAAGATCGAGCTGAGAGCCAGAGAGAAATTCTACCTTTAAAAAAAATCCTAAAAAGGAAAAATTACCAAAAAACCATGAGGAGACAGGAGCAGAGAGAGACAGAGACCTCAGACACACAGGGACAGGTATAGAAGGCCAGAGGGGCTCCCTACCACACTAGCTTTGCTTGCTGGAGGCTGAATTATGAGTAGAAAATCTTCATTTCTCCGGTGCCTGAAATATCTAGTTCCCAGTATCCATGTGGATTCTTCTCAGAAAATGGCTCAACTCTCCTGCCTGGGAGAAAGGAGCAGAAGGGCTTATTAACAAAACAAAAGATGGAGCTGAGAGCTAGAGAGAAATTCTACCTTTAAAATAATCGTAAAAAGGAAAAATTACCAAAAAAAAACATGAGGAGACAGGAACAGAGAGAGACAGAGACCTAAGAGACACAGGGACAGGGATAGAAGGCCAGAGGGGCTTCCTACCACACTAGCTTTGCTTGCTGGAGGCTGAATTATGAGTAGAAAATCTTCATTTCTCCGGTGCCTGAAATATCTAGTTCCCAGTATCCATGTGGATCCTTCTCAGGGAATGGCTCAACTCTCCTGCCTGGGAGAAAGGAGCAGAAGGGCTTATTAACAAAACAAAAGATGGAGCTGAGAGCCAGAGAGAAATTCTACATTTAAAAAAACCGTAAGAAGGAAAAATTACCAAAAAAACATGAGGAGACAGGAGCAGAGAGAGACAGAGAACTCAGAGACACAGGGACAGGGATAGAAGGCCAGAGGGGCTCCCTACCACACTAGCTTTGCTTGCTTGAGGCTGAATTATGAGTAGAAAATCTTCATTTCTCCGGTGCCTGAATATCTAGTTCCCAATATCCATGTTGATCCTTCTCAGAGAATGGCTCAACTCTCCTGCCTGGGAGAAAGGAGCAGAAGGGCTTATTAACAAAACAAAAGATGGAGCTGAGAGCCAGAGAGAAATTCTACCTTTAAAATAATCGTAAAAAGGAAAAATTACCAAAAAAACTTATGAGACAGGAGCAGAGAGAGACAGAGACCTCAGAGACACAGGGACAGGGATAGAAGGCCAGAGAGGCTCCCTACCACACTAGCTTTGCTTGCTGGATGCTGAATTGTGAGTAGAAAATCTTCATTTCTCCTATGCCCTGAAATATCTAGTTCCCAGTATCCATGTGGATTCTTCGCAGGGAATGGCTCATTTCT
This sequence comes from Tupaia tana, assembly GCA_026018925.1. NCBI lineage: Eukaryota > Metazoa > Chordata > Mammalia > Scandentia > Tupaiidae > Tupaia > Tupaia tana. The sequence goes on along the minus strand of JAKSZU010000039.1, from coordinate 1,904,903 downwards.
CCTGCCTGGGAGAAAGGAGCAGAAGGGCTTATTAACAAAACAAAAGATGGAGCTGAGAGCCAGAGAGAAATTCTACCTTTAAAAAAATCCTAAAAATGAAAAATTACCAAAAAAACATGAGGAGACAGGAGCAGAGAGAGACAGAGACCTCAGAGACACAGGGACAGGGATAGAAGCCAGAGGGCTCCCTACCACACTAGCTTTTCTTGCTGGAGGCTGAATTATGAGTAGAAAATCTTCATTTCTCCTGTGCCTGAAATATCTATTTTCCAGTATATTTGTGGATACTTCTCAGAGAATGGCTCAACTCTCCTGCCTGGGAGAAAGGAGAAGAAGGGCTTATTAACAAAACAAAAGATGGAGCTGAGAGCCAGAGAGAAATTCTACCTTTAAAAAAGTCGTAAAAGGAAAAATTACCAAAAAAACATGAGGAGACAGGAGCAGAGAGAGACAGAGACCTCAGAGACACAGGGACAGTGATAGAAGGCCAGAGGGGCTCCCTACCACACTAGCTTTGCTTGCTGGAGGCTGAATTATGAGTAGAAAATCTTCATTTCTCCTGTGCCTGAAATATTTAGTTCCCAGTATCCATGTGGATTCTTCTCAAGGAATGGCTCAACTTTCCTGCCTGCGAGAAAGGAGCAGAAGGGCTTATTAACAAAACAAAAGATGGAGCTGAGAGCCAGAGAGAAATTCTACCTTTAAAAAAATCGTAAAAAGGAAAAATTACCAAAAAAACATGATGAGACAGGAGCAGAGAGGGACAGAGACCTCAGAGACACAGGGAGAGGGATAGAAGGCAAGAGGGGATCCCTACCACACTAGCTTTGCTTGCTGGAGGCTGAATTATGAGTAGAAAATCTTCATTTCTCCTGTGCCTGGACTATCTAGTTCCCAGTATCCATGTTGATTTTGTCAGAGAATGGCTCAACTCTCCTGCCTGGGAGAGAGGAGCAGAAGGGCTTATTAACAAAACAAAAGATGGAGCTGAGAGCCAGAGAGAAATTCTACCTTTAAAAAAATCCTAAAAAGGTAAAATTACCAAAAAACCATGAGGAGACAGGAGCAGAGAGAGACAGAGACCTCAGACACACAGGGACAGGTATAGAAGGCCAGAGGGGCTCCCTACCACACTAGCTTTGCTTGCTGGAGGCTGAATTATGAGTAGAAAATCTTCATTTCTCCGGGTGCCTGAAATATCTAGTTCCCAGTATCCATGTGGATTCTTCTCAGAAAATGGCTCAACTCTCCTGCCTGGGAGAAAGGAGCAGAAGGGCTTATTAACAAAACAAAAGATGGAGCTGAGAGCTAGAGAGAAATTCTACCTTTAAAATAATCGTAAAAAGGAAAAATTACCAAAAAAAACAGGAGGAGACAGGAACAGAGAGAGACAGAGACCTAAGAGACACAGGGACAGGGATAGAAGGCCAGAGGGGCTCCCTACCACACTAGCTTTGCTTGCTGGAGGCTGAATTATGAGTAGAAAATCTTCATTTCTCCGGTGCCTGAAATATCTAGTTCCCAGTATCCATGTGGATTCTTCTCAGGGAATGGCTCAACTCTCCTGCCTGGGAGAAAGGAGCAGAAGGGCTTATTAACAAAACAAAAGATGGAGCTGAGAGCCAGAGAGAAATTCTACATTTAAAAAAACCGTAAGAAGGAAAAATTACCAAAAAAACATTAGCAGACAGGAGCAGAGAGAGACAGAGAACTCAGAGACACAGGGACAGGGATAGAAGGCCAGAGGGGCTCCCTACCACACTAGCTTTGCTTGCTGGAGGCTGAATTATGAGTAGAAAATCTTCATTTCTCCGGTGCCTGAAATATCTAGTTCCCAATATCCATGTTGATCCTTCTCAGAGAATGGCTCAACTCTCCTGCCTGGGAGAAAGGAGCAGAAGGGCTTATTAACAAAACAAAAGATGGAGCTGAGAGCCAGAGAGAAATTCTACCTTTAAAATAATCGTAAAAAGGAAAAATTACCAAAAAATCTTATGAGTCAGGAGCAGAGAGAGACAGAGACCTCAGAGACACAGGGACAGGTATAGAAGGCCAGAGGGGCTCCCTACCACACTAGCTTTGCTTGCTGGATGCTGAATTGTGAGTAGAAAATCTTCATTTCTCCTATGCCCTGAAATATCTAGTTCCCAGTATCCATGTGGATTCTTCTCAGGGAATGGCTCATTTCTCCTGCCTGGGAGAAAGGAGCAGAAGGGCTTATTAACAAAACAAAAGATGGAGCTGAGAGCCAGAGAGAAATTCTACATTTAAAATATCGTAAAAAGAAAAATTACCAAAAAAACTTGAGGAGACAGGAGCAGAGAGAGACAGAGACGTTAGAAACACAGGGACAGGTATAAAAGGCCAGAGAGGCTCCCTACCACACTAGCTTAGCTTGCTGGAGGCTGAATTATGAGAAGAAAATCTTCATTTCTCCTGTGCCTAAACTATCTAGTTACCAGTATCCATGTGGATTCTTCTCAGAGAATGGCTCAACTCTCCTGCCTGGGAGAAAGGAGCAGAAGGGCTTATTATCAAAACAAAAGATGGAGCTGAGAGCCAGAGAGAAATTCTACCTTTAAAAAAATCCTAAAAATGAAAAATTACCAAAAAAACATGAGGAGACAGGAGCAGAGAGAGACAGAGACCTCAGAGACACAGGGACAGGGATAGAAGGCCAGAGGGGCTCCCTACCACACTAGCTTTTCTTGCTGGAGGCTGAATTATGAGTAGAAAATCTTCATTTCTCCTGTGCCTGAAATATCTATTTTCCAGGATATTTGTGGATACTTTTCAGAGAATGGCTCAACTCTCCTGCCTGGGAGAAAGGAGAAGAAGGGCTTATTAACAAAACAAAAGATGGAGCTGAGAGCCAGAGAGAAATTCTACCTTTAAAAAAGTCGTAAAAAGGAAAAATTACCAAAAAAACATGAGGAGACAGGAGCAGAGAGAGACAGAGACCTCAGAGACACAGGGACAGTGATAGACGGCCAGAGGGGCTCCCTACCACACTAGCTTTGCTTGCTGGAGGCTGAATTATGAGTAGAAAATCTTCATTTCTCCTGTGCCTGAAATATTTAGTTCCCAGTATCCATGTGGATTCTTCTCAAGGAATGGCTCAACTTTCCTGCCTGCGAGAAAGGAGCAGAAGGGCTTATTAACAAAACAAAAGATGGAGCTGAGAGCCAGAGAGAAATTCTACCTTTAAAAAAATCGTAAAAAGGAAAAATTACCAAAAAAACATGATGAGACAGGAGCAGAGAGGGACAGAGACCTCAGAGACACAGGGAGAGGGATAGAAGGCAAGAGGGGATCCCTACCACACTAGCTTTGCTTGCTGGAGGCTGAATTATGAGTAGAAAATCTTCATTTCTCCTGTGCCTGAACTATCTAGTTCCCAGTATCCATGTTGATTCTTGTCAGAGAATGGCTCAACTCTCCTGCCTGGGAGAGAGGAGCAGAAGGGCTTATTAACAAAACAAAAGATGGAGCTGAGAGCCAGAGAGAAATTCTACCTTTAAAAAAATCCTAAAAAGGAAAAATTACCAAAAAAACCATGAGGAGACAGGAGCAGAGAGAGACAGAGACCTCAGACACACAGGGACAGGTATAGAAGGCCAGAGGGGCTCCCCTACCACACTAGCTTTGCTTGCTGGAGGCTGAATTATGAGTAGAAAATCTTCATTTCTCCGGTGCCTGAAATATCTAGTTCCCAGTATCCATGTGGATTCTTCTCAGAAAATGGCTCAACTCTCCTGCCTGGGAGAAAGGAGCAGAAGGGCTTATTAACAAAAACAAAAGATGGAGCTGAGAGCTAGAGAGAAATTCTACCTTTAAAATAATCGTAAAAAGGAAAAATTACCAAAAAAAAACATGAGGAGACAGGAACAGAGAGAGACAGAGACCTAAGAGACACAGGGACAGGGATAGAAGGCCAGAGGGGCTCCCTACCACACTAGCTTTGCTTGCTGGAGGCTGAATTATGAGTAGAAAATCTTCATTTCTCCGGGTGCCTGAAATATCTAGTTCCCAGTATCCATGTGGATTCTTCTCAGGGAATGGCTCAACTCTCCTGCCTGGGAGAAAGGAGCAGAAGGGCTTATTAACAAAACAAAAGATGGAGCTGAGAGCCAGAGAGAAATTCTACATTTAAAAAAAACCGTAAGAAGGAAAAATTACCAAAAAAACATTAGCAGACAGGAGCAGAGAGAGACAGAGAACTCAGAGACACAGGGACAGGGATAGAAGGCCAGAGGGGCTCCCTACCACACTAGCTTTGCTTGCTGGAGGCTGAATTATGAGTAGAAAATCTTCATTTCTCCGGTGCCTGAAATATCTAGTTCCCAATATCCATGTTGATCCTTCTCAGAGAATGGCTCAACTCTCCTGCCTGGGAGAAAGGAGCAGAAGGGGCTTATTAACAAAACAAAAGATGGAGCTGAGAGCAGAGAGAAATTCTACCTTTAAAATAATCGTAAAAAGGAAAAATTACCAAAAAATCTTATGAGTCAGGAGCAGAGAGAGACAGAGACCTCAGAGACACAGGGACAGGTATAGAAGGCCAGAGGGGCTCCCTACCACACTAGCTTTGCTTGCTGGATGCTGAATTGTGAGTAGAAAATCTTCATTTCTCCTATGCCCTGAATTATCTAGTTCCCAGTATCCATGTGGATTCTTCTCAGGGAATGGCTCATTTCTCCTGCCTGGGAGAAAGGAGCAGAAGGGCTTATTAACAAAACAAAAGATGGAGCTGAGAGCCAGAGAGAAATTCTACATTTAAAATATCGTAAAAAGAAAAATTACCAAAAAAACTTGAGGAGACAGGAGCAGAGAGAGACAGAGACGTTAGAAACACAGGGACAGGTATAAAAGGCCAGAGAGGCTCCCTACCACACTAGCTTAGCTTGCTGGAGGCTGAATTATGAGAAGAAAATCTTCATTTCTCCTGTGCCTAAACTATCTAGTTACCAGTATCCATGTGGATTCTTCTCAGAGAATGGCTCAACTCTCCTGCCTGGGAGAAAGGAGCAGAAGGGCTTATTATCAAAACAAAAGATGGAGCTGAGAGCCAGAGAGAAATTCTACCTTTAAAAAAATCCTAAAAATGAAAAATTACCAAAAAAACATGAGGAGACAGGAGCGGAGAGAGACAGAGACCTCAGAGACACAGGGACAGGGATAGAAGGCCAGAGGGGCTCCATTCCACACTAGCTTTGCTTGCTGGAGGCTAAATTATGAGTAGAAAATCTTCATTTCTCCGGTGCCTGAAATATCTAGTTCCCAGTATCCATGTGGATTCTTCTAAGAGAATGGCTCAACTCTCCTGCCAGGGAGAAAGGAGCAGAAGGGCTTATTAACAAAACAAAAGATGCAGCTGAGAGCCAGAGAGAAATGCTACCTTTAAGAAATAGTAAAAAGGAAAAATTACCAAAAAAACATGAGGAGACAGGAGCAGACAGAGACAGAGACGTTAGAGACACAGCGACAGGGATAGAAGGCCAGAAGGGGCTCCCCAACCACACTAGCTTTGCTTGTTGGAGGCTGAATTATGAGTAGAAAATCTTCATTTCTCCGGTGCCCTGAAATATCTAGTTCCCAATATCCATGTTGATCCTTCTCAGAGAATGGCTCAACTCTCCTGCCTGGGAGAAAGGAGCAGAAGGGCTTATTAACAAAACAAAAGATGGAGCTGAGAGCCAGAGAGAAATTCTACCTTTAAAATAATCGTAAAAAGGAAAAATTACCAAAAAAACTTATGAGACAGGAGCAGAGAGAGACAGAGACCTCAGAGACACAGGGACAGGGATAGAAGGCCAGAGAGGCTCCCTACCACACTAGCTTTGCTTGCTGGATGCTGAATTGTGAGTAGAAAATCTTCATTTCTCCTATGCCCTGAAATATCTAGTTCCCAGTATCCATGTGGATTCTTCGCAGGGAATGGCTCATTTCTCCTGCCTGGGAGAAAGGAGCAGAAGGGCTTATTAACAAAACAAAAGATGGAGCTGAGAGCCAGAGAGAAATTCTACCTTTAAAAAAATCCTAAAAATGAAAAATTACCAAAAAAAACATGAGGAGACAGGAGCAGAGAGAGACAGAGACCTCAGAGACACAGGGACAGGGATAGAAGGCCAGAGGGGCTCCCTACCACACTAGCTTTTCTTGCTGGAGGCTGAATTATGAGTAGAAAATCTTCATTTCTCCTGTGCCTGAAATATCTATTTTCCAGTATATTTGTGGATACTTCTCAGAGAATGGCTCAACTCTCCTGCCTGGGAGAAAGGAGAAGAAGGGCTTATTAACAAAACAAAAGATGGAGCTGAGAGCCAGAGAGAAATTCTACCTTTAAAAAAGTCGTAAAAAGGAAAAATTACCAAAAAAACATGAGGAGACAGGAGCAGAGAGAGACAGAGACCTCAGAGACACAGGGACAGTGATAGAAGGCCAGAGGGGCTCCCTACCACACTAGCTTTGCTTGCTGGAGGCTGAATTATGAGTAGAAAATCTTCATTTCTCCTGTGCCTGAAATATTTAGTTCCCAGTATCCATGTGGATTCTTCTCAAGGAATGGCTCAACTTTCCTGCCTGCGAGAAAGGAGCAGAAGGGCTTATTAACAAAACAAAAGATGGAGCTGAGAGCCAGAGAGAAATTCTACCTTTAAAAAAATCGTAAAAAGGAAAAATTACCAAAAAAACATGATGAGACAGGAGCAGAGAGGGACAGAGACCTCAGAGACACAGGGAGAGGGATAGAAGGCAAGAGGGGATCCCTACCACACTAGCTTTGCTTGCTGGAGGCTGAATTATGAGTAGAAAATCTTCATTTCTCCTGTGCCTGAACTATCTAGTTCCCAGTATCCATGTTGATTCTTGTCAGAGAATGGCTCAACTCTCCTGCCTGGGAGAGAGGAGCAGAAGGGCTTATTAACAAAACAAAAGATCGAGCTGAGAGCCAGAGAGAAATTCTACCTTTAAAAAAATCCTAAAAAGGAAAAATTACCAAAAAACCATGAGGAGACAGGAGCAGAGAGAGACAGAGACCTCAGACACACAGGGACAGGTATAGAAGGCCAGAGGGGCTCCCTACCACACTAGCTTTGCTTGCTGGAGGCTGAATTATGAGTAGAAAATCTTCATTTCTCCGGTGCCTGAAATATCTAGTTCCCAGTATCCATGTGGATTCTTCTCAGAAAATGGCTCAACTCTCCTGCCTGGGAGAAAGGAGCAGAAGGGCTTATTAACAAAACAAAAGATGGAGCTGAGAGCTAGAGAGAAATTCTACCTTTAAAATAATCGTAAAAAGGAAAAATTACCAAAAAAAAAACATGAGGAGACAGGAACAGAGAGAGACAGAGACCTAAGAGACACAGGGACAGGGATAGAAGGCCAGAGGGGCTTCCTACCACACTAGCTTTGCTTGCTGGAGGCTGAATTATGAGTAGAAAATCTTCATTTCTCCGGTGCCTGAAATATCTAGTTCCCAGTATCCATGTGGATCCTTCTCAGGGAATGGCTCAACTCTCCTGCCTGGGAGAAAGGAGCAGAAGGGCTTATTAACAAAACAAAAGATGGAGCTGAGAGCCAGAGAGAAATTCTACATTTAAAAAAACCGTAAGAAGGAAAAATTACCAAAAAAACATGAGGAGACAGGAGCAGAGAGAGACAGAGAACTCAGAGACACAGGGACAGGGATAGAAGGCCAGAGGGGCTCCCTACCACACTAGCTTTGCTTGCTTGAGGCTGAATTATGAGTAGAAAATCTTCATTTCTCCGGTGCCTGAAATATCTAGTTCCCAATATCCATGTTGATCCTTCTCAGAGAATGGCTCAACTCTCCTGCCTGGGAGAAAGGAGCAGAAGGGCTTATTAACAAAACAAAAGATGGAGCTGAGAGCCAGAGAGAAATTCTACCTTTAAAATAATCGTAAAAAGGAAAAATTACCAAAAAAACTTATGAGACAGGAGCAGAGAGAGACAGAGACCTCAGAGACACAGGGACAGGGATAGAAGGCCAGAGAGGCTCCCTACCACACTAGCTTTGCTTGCTGGATGCTGAATTGTGAGTAGAAAATCTTCATTTCTCCTATGCCCTGAAATATCTAGTTCCCAGTATCCATGTGGATTCTTCGCAGGGAATGGCTCATTTCTCCTGCCTGGGAGAAAGGAGCAGAAGGGCTTATTAACAAAACAAAAGATGGAGCTGAGAGCCAGAGAGAAATTCTACCTTTAAAAAAATCCTAAAAATGAAAAATTACCAAAAAAACATGAGGAGACAGGAGCAGAGAGAGACAGAGACCTCAGAGACACAGGGACAGGGATAGAAGGCCAGAGGGGCTCCCTACCACACTAGCTTTTCTTGCTGGAGGCTGAATTATGAGTAGAAAATCTTCATTTCTCCTGTGCCTGAAATATCTATTTTCCAGTATATTTGTGGATACTTCTCAGAGAATGGCTCAACTCTCCTGCCTGGGAGAAAGGAGAAGAAGGGCTTATTAACAAAACAAAAGATGGAGCTGAGAGCCAGAGAGAAATTCTACCTTTAAAAAAGTCGTAAAAAGGAAAAATTACCAAAAAAACATGAGGAGACAGGAGCAGAGAGAGACAGAGACCTCAGAGACACAGGGACAGTGATAGAAGGCCAGAGGGGCTCCCTACCACACTAGCTTTGCTTGCTGGAGGCTGAATTATGAGTAGAAAATCTTCATTTCTCCTGTGCCTGAAATATTTAGTTCCCAGTATCCATGTGGATTCTTCTCAAGGAATGGCTCAACTTTCCTGCCTGCGAGAAAGGAGCAGAAGGGCTTATTAACAAAACAAAAGATGGAGCTGAGAGCCAGAGAGAAATTCTACCTTTAAAAAAATCGTAAAAAGGAAAAATTACCAAAAAAACATGATGAGACAGGAGCAGAGAGGGACAGAGACCTCAGAGACACAGGGAGAGGGATAGAAGGCAAGAGGGGATCCCTACCACACTAGCTTTGCTTGCTGGAGGCTGAATTATGAGTAGAAAAATCTTCATTTCTCCTGTGCCTGGACTATCTAGTTCCCAGTATCCATGTTGATTTTGTCAGAGAATGGCTCAACTCTCCTGCCTGGGAGAGAGGAGCAGAAGGGCTTATTAACAAAACAAAAGATGGAGCTGAGAGCCAGAGAGAAATTCTACCTTTAAAAAAATCCTAAAAAGGTAAAATTACCAAAAAACCATGAGGAGACAGGAGCAGAGAGAGACAGAGACCTCAGACACACAGGGACAGGTATAGAAGGCCAGAGGGGCTCCCTACCACACTAGCTTTGCTTGCTGGAGGCTGAATTATGAGTAGAAAATCTTCATTTCTCCGGTGCCTGAAATATCTAGTTCCCAGTATCCATGTGGATTCTTCTCAGAAAATGGCTCAACTCTCCTGCCTGGGAGAAAGGAGCAGAAGGGCTTATTAACAAAACAAAAGATGGAGCTGAGAGCTAGAGAGAAATTCTACCTTTAAAATAATCGTAAAAAGGAAAAATTACCAAAAAAAACAGGAGGAGACAGGAACAGAGAGAGACAGAGACCTAAGAGACACAGGGACAGGGATAGAAGGCCAGAGGGGCTCCCTACCACACTAGCTTTGCTTGCTGGAGGCTGAATTATGAGTAGAAAATCTTCATTTCTCCGGTGCCTGAAATATCTAGTTCCCAGTATCCATGTGGATTCTTCTCAGGGAATGGCTCAACTCTCCTGCCTGGGAGAAAGGAGCAGAAGGGCTTATTAACAAAACAAAAGATGGAGCTGAGAGCCAGAGAGAAATTCTACATTTAAAAAAACCGTAAGAAGGAAAAATTACCAAAAAAACATTAGCAGACAGGAGCAGAGAGAGACAGAGAACTCAGAGACACAGGGACAGGGATAGAAGGCCAGAGGGGCTCCCTACCACACTAGCTTTGCTTGCTGGAGGCTGAATTATGAGTAGAAAATCTTCATTTCTCCGGTGCCTGAAATATCTAGTTCCCAATATCCATGTTGATCCTTCTCAGAGAATGGCTCAACTCTCCTGCCTGGGAGAAAGGAGCAGAAGGGCTTATTAACAAAACAAAAGATGGAGCTGAGAGCCAGAGAGAAATTCTACCTTTAAAATAATCGTAAAAAGGAAAAATTACCAAAAAATCTTATGAGTCAGGAGCAGAGAGAGACAGAGACCTCAGAGACACAGGGACAGGTATAGAAGGCCAGAGGGGCTCCCTACCACACTAGCTTTGCTTGCTGGATGCTGAATTGTGAGTAGAAAATCTTCATTTCTCCTATGCCCTGAAATATCTAGTTCCCAGTATCCATGTGGATTCTTCTCAGGGAATGGCTCATTTCTCCTGCCTGGGAGAAAGGAGCAGAAGGGCTTATTAACAAAACAAAAGATGGAGCTGAGAGCCAGAGAGAAATTCTACATTTAAAATATCGTAAAAAGAAAAATTACCAAAAAAACTTGAGGAGACAGGAGCAGAGAGAGACAGAGACGTTAGAAACACAGGGACAGGTATAAAAGGCCAGAGAGGCTCCCTACCACACTAGCTTAGCTTGCTGGAGGCTGAATTATGAGAAGAAAATCTTCATTTCTCCTGTGCCTAAACTATCTAGTTACCAGTATCCATGTGGATTCTTCTCAGAGAATGGCTCAACTCTCCTGCCTGGGAGAAAGGAGCAGAAGGGCTTATTATCAAAACAAAAGATGGAGCTGAGAGCCAGAGAGAAATTCTACCTTTAAAAAAATCCTAAAAATGAAAAATTACCAAAAAAACATGAGGAGACAGGAGCAGAGAGAGACAGAGACCTCAGAGACACAGGGACAGGGATAGAAGGCCAGAGGGGCTCCCTACCACACTAGCTTTTCTTGCTGGAGGCTGAATTATGAGTAGAAAATCTTCATTTCTCCTGTGCCTGAAATATCTATTTTCCAGGATATTTGTGGATACTTCTCAGAGAATGGCTCAACTCTCCTGCCTGGGAGAAAGGAGAAGAAGGGCTTATTAACAAAACAAAAGATGGAGCTGAGAGCCAGAGAGAAATTCTACCTTTAAAAAAGTCGTAAAAAGGAAAAATTACCAAAAAAACATGAGGAGACAGGAGCAGAGAGAGACAGAGACCTCAGAGACACAGGGACAGTGATAGACGGCCAGAGGGGCTCCCTACCACACTATCTTTGCTTGCTGGAGGCTGAATTATGAGTAGAAAATCTTCATTTCTCCTGTGCCTGAAATATTTAGTTCCCAGTATCCATGTGGATTCTTCTCAAGGAATGGCTCAACTTTCCTGCCTGCGAGAAAGGAGCAGAAGGGCTTATTAACAAAACAAAAGATGGAGCTGAGAGCCAGAGAGAAATTCTACCTTTAAAAAAATCGTAAAAAGGAAAAATTACCAAAAAAACATGATGAGACAGGAGCAGAGAGGGACAGAGACCTCAGAGACACAGGGAGAGGGATAGAAGGCAAGAGGGGATCCCTACCACACTAGCTTTGCTTGCTGGAGGCTGAATTATGAGTAGAAAATCTTCATTTCTCCTGTGCCTGAACTATCTAGTTCCCAGTATCCATGTTGATCCTTGTCAGAGAATGGCTCAACTCTCCTGCCTGGGAGAGAGGAGCAGAAGGGCTTATTAACAAAACAAAAGATGGAGCTGAGAGCCAGAGAGAAATTCTACCTTTAAAAAAATCCTAAAAAGGAAAAATTACCAAAAAACCATGAGGAGACAGGAGCAGAGAGAGACAGAGACCTCAGACACACAGGGACAGGTATAGAAGGCCAGAGGGGCTCCCTACCACACTAGCTTTGCTTGCTGGAGGCTGAATTATGAGTAGAAAATCTTCATTTCTCCGGTGCCTGAAATATCTAGTTCCCAGTATCCATGTGGATTCTTCTCAGAAAATGGCTCAACTCTCCTGCCTGGGAGAAAGGAGCAGAAGGGCTTATTAACAAAACAAAAGATGGAGCTGAGAGCTAGAGAGAAATTCTACCTTTAAAATAATCGTAAAAAGGAAAAATTACCAAAAAAAACAGGAGGAGACAGGAACAGAGAGAGACAGAGACCTAAGAGACACAGGGACAGGGATAGAAGGCCAGAGGGGCTCCCTACCACACTAGCTTTGCTTGCTGGAGGCTGAATTATGAGTAGAAAATCTTCATTTCTCCGGTGCCTGAAATATCTAGTTCCCAGTATCCATGTGGATTCTTCTCAGGGAATGGCTCAACTCTCCTGCCTGGGAGAAAGGAGCAGAAGGGCTTATTAACAAAACAAAAGATGGAGCTGAGAGCCAGAGAGAAATTCTACATTTAAAAAAACCGTAAGAAGGAAAAATTACCAAAAAAACATTAGCAGACAGGAGCAGAGAGAGACAGAGAACTCAGAGACACAGGGACAGGGATAGAAGGCCAGAGGGGCTCCCTACCACACTAGCTTTGCTTGCTGGAGGCTGAATTATGAGTAGAAAATCTTCATTTCTCCGGTGCCTGAAATATCTAGTTCCCAATATCCATGTTGATCCTTCTCAGAGAATGGCTCAACTCTCCTGCCTGGGAGAAAGGAGCAGAAGGGCTTATTAACAAAACAAAAGATGGAGCTGAGAGCCAGAGAGAAATTCTACCTTTAAAATAATCGTAAAAAGGAAAAATTACCAAAAAATCTTATGAGTCAGGAGCAGAGAGAGACAGAGACCTCAGAGACACAGGGACAGGTATAGAAGGCCAGAGGGGCTCCCTACCACACTAGCTTTGCTTGCTGGATGCTGAATTGTGAGTAGAAAATCTTCATTTCTCCTATGCCCTGAAATATCTAGTTCCCAGTATCCATGTGGATTCTTCTCAGGGAATGGCTCATTTCTCCTGCCTGGGAGAAAGGAGCAGAAGGGCTTATTAACAAAACAAAAGATGGAGCTGAGAGCCAGAGAGAAATTCTACATTTAAAATATCGTAAAAAGAAAAATTACCAAAAAAACTTGAGGAGACAGGAGCAGAGAGAGACAGAGACGTTAGAAACACAGGGACAGGTATAAAAGGCCAGAGAGGCTCCCTACCACACTAGCTTAGCTTGCTGGAGGCTGAATTATGAGAAGAAAATCTTCATTTCTCCTGTGCCTAAACTATCTAGTTAACAGTATCCATGTGGATTCTTCTCAGAGAATGGCTCAACTCTCCTGCCTGGGAGAAAGGAGCAGAAGGGCTTATTATCAAAACAAAAGATGGAGCTGAGAGCCAGAGAGAAATTCTACCTTTAAAAAAATCCTAAAAATGAAAAATTACCAAAAAAACATGAGGAGACAGGAGCAGAGAGAGACAGAGACCTCAGAGACACAGGGACAGGGATAGAAGGCCAGAGGGGCTCCCTACCACACTAGCTTTTCTTGCTGGAGGCTGAATTATGAGTAGAAAATCTTCATTTCTCCTGTGCCTGAAATATCTATTTTCCAGGATATTTGTGGATACTTCTCAGAGAATGGCTCAACTCTCCTGCCTGGGAGAAAGGAGAAGAAGGGCTTATTAACAAAACAAAAGATGGAGCTGAGAGCCAGAGAGAAATTCTACCTTTAAAAAAGTCGTAAAAAGGAAAAATTACCAAAAAAACATGAGGAGACAGGAGCAGAGAGAGACAGAGACCTCAGAGACACAGGGACAGTGATAGACGGCCAGAGGGGCTCCCTACCACACTATCTTTGCTTGCTGGAGGCTGAATTATGAGTAGAAAATCTTCATTTCTCCTGTGCCTGAAATATTTAGTTCCCAGTATCCATGTGGATTCTTCTCAAGGAATGGCTCAACTTTCCTGCCTGCGAGAAAGGAGCAGAAGGGCTTATTAACAAAACAAAAGATGGAGCTGAGAGCCAGAGAGAAATTCTACCTTTAAAAAAATCGTAAAAAGGAAAAATTACCAAAAAAACATGATGAGACAGGAGCAGAGAGGGACAGAGACCTCAGAGACACAGGGAGAGGGATAGAAGGCAAGAGGGGATCCCTACCACACTAGCTTTGCTTGCTGGAGGCTGAATTATGAGTAGAAAATCTTCATTTCTCCTGTGCCTGAACTATCTAGTTCCCAGTATCCATGTTGATCCTTGTCAGAGAATGGCTCAACTCTCCTGCCTGGGAGAGAGGAGCAGAAGGGCTTATTAACAAAACAAAAGATGGAGCTGAGAGCCAGAGAGAAATTCTACCTTTAAAAAAATCCTAAAAAGGAAAAATTACCAAAAAACCATGAGGAGACAGGAGCAGAGAGAGACAGAGACCTCAGACACACAGGGACAGGTATAGAAGGCCAGAGGGGCTCCCTACCACACTAGCTTTGCTTGCTGGAGGCTGAATTATGAGTAGAAAATCTTCATTTCTCCGGTGCCTGAAATATCTAGTTCCCAGTATCCATGTGGATTCTTCTCAGAAAATGGCTCAACTCTCCTGCCTGGGAGAAAGGAGCAGAAGGGCTTATTAACAAAACAAAAGATGGAGCTGAGAGCTAGAGAGAAATTCTACCTTTAAAATAATCGTAAAAAGGAAAAATTACCAAAAAAAAACATGAGGAGACAGGAACAGAGAGAGACAGAGACCTAAGAGACACAGGGACAGGGATAGAAGGCCAGAGGGGCTCCCTACCACACTAGCTTTGCTTGCTGGAGGCTGAATTATGAGTAGAAAATCTTCATTTCTCCGGTGCCTGAAATATCTAGTTCCCAGTATCCATGTGGATTCTTCTCAGGGAATGGCTCAACTCTCCTGCCTGGGAGAAAGGAGCAGAAGGGCTTATTAACAAAACAAAAGATGGAGCTGAGAGCCAGAGAGAAATTCTACATTTAAAAAAACCGTAAGAAGGAAAAATTACCAAAAAAACATTAGCAGACAGGAGCAGAGAGAGACAGAGAACTCAGAGACACAGGGACAGGGATAGAAGGCCAGAGGGGCTCCCTACCACACTAGCTTTGCTTGCTGGAGGCTGAATTATGAGTAGAAAATCTTCATTTCTCCGGTGCCTGAAATATCTAGTTCCCAATATCCATGTTGATCCTTCTCAGAGAATGGCTCAACTCTCCTGCCTGGGAGAAAGGAGCAGAAGGGCTTATTAACAAAACAAAAGATGGAGCTGAGAGCCAGAGAGAAATTCTACCTTTAAAATAATCGTAAAAAGGAAAAATTACCAAAAAATCTTATGAGTCAGGAGCAGAGAGAGACAGAGACCTCAGAGACACAGGGACAGGGATAGAAGGCCAGAGGGGCTCCCTACCACACTAGCTTTGCTTGCTGGATGCTGAATTGTGAGTAGAAAATCTTCATTTCTCCTATGCCCTGAAATATCTAGTTCCCAGTATCCATGTGGATTCTTCTCAGGGAATGGCTCATTTCTCCTGCCTGGGAGAAAGGAGCAGAAGGGCTTATTAACAAAACAAAAGATGGAGCTGAGAGCCAGAGAGAAATTCTACATTTAAAATATCGTAAAAAGAAAAATTACCAAAAAAACTTGAGGAGACAGGAGCAGAGAGAGACAGAGACGTTAGAAACACAGGGACAGGTATAAAAGGCCAGAGAGGCTCCCTACCACACTAGCTTAGCTTGCTGGAGGCTGAATTATGAGAAGAAAATCTTCATTTCTCCTGTGCCTAAACTATCTAGTTACCAGTATCCATGTGGATTCTTCTCAGAGAATGGCTCAACTCTCCTGCCTGGGAGAAAGGAACAGAAGGGCTTATTATCAAAACAAAAGATGGAGCTGAGAGCCAGAGAGAAATTCTACCTTTAAAAAAATCCTAAAAATGAAAAATTACCAAAAAAACATGAGGAGACAGGAGCGGAGAGAGACAGAGACCTCAGAGACACAGGGACAGGGATAGAAGGCCAGAGGGGCTCCATTCCACACTAGCTTTGCTTGCTGGAGGCTAAATTATGAGTAGAAAATCTTCATTTCTCCGGTGCCTGAAATATCTAGTTCCCAGTATCCATGTGGATTCTTCTAAGAGAATGGCTCAACTCTCCTGCCAGGGAGAAAGGAGCAGAAGGGCTTATTAACAAAACAAAAGATGCAGCTGAGAGCCAGAGAGAAATGCTACCTTTAAAGAAATAGTAAAAAGGAAAAATTACCAAAAAACCATGAGGAGACAGGAGCAGACAGAGACAGAGACGTTAGAGACACAGCGACAGGGATAGAAGGCCAGAAGGGCTCCCAACCACACTAGCTTTGCTTGCTGGAGGCTGAATTATGAGTAGAAAATCTTCATTTCTCCGGTGCCTGAAATATCTAGTTCCCAGTATACATGTGGATTCTTCTCAGAGAATGGCTCAACTCTCCTGCATGGGAGAAAGGAGCAGAAGGGCTTATTAACAAAACAAAAGATGGAGCTGAGAGCTAGAGAGAAATTCTACCTTTAAAATAATCGTAAAAAGGAAAAATTACCAAAAAAAAACATGAGGAGACAGGAACAGAGAGAGACAGAGACCTAAGAGACACAGGGACAGGGATAGAAGGCCAGAGGGGCTCCCTTCCACACTAACTTTGCTTGCTGGAGGCTGAATTATGAGTAGAAAATCTTCATTTCTCCGGTGCCTGGAATATCTAGTTCCCAGTATCCATGTGGATTCTTCTCAGGGAATGGCTCAACTCTCCTGCCTGGGAGAAAGGAGCAGAAGGGCTTATTAACAAAACAAAAGATGGAGCTGAGAGCCAGAGAGAAATTCTACATTTAAAAAAACCGTAAGAAGGAAAAATTAACAAAAAAACATGAGGAGACAGGAGCAGAGAGAGACAGAGAACTCAGAGACACAGGGACAGGGATAGAAGGCCAGAGGGGCTCCCGACCACACTAGCTTTGCTTGCTGGAGGCTGAATTATGAGTAGAAAATCTTCATTTCTCCTGTGCCTGAAATATCAAGTTCCCAGTATCCATGTGGATTCTTCTCAGAGAATGGCTCAACTCTCCTGCCTGAGAGAAAGGAGCAGAAGGGCTTATTAACAAAACAAAAGATGGAGCTGAGAGCCAGAGAGAAATTCTACCTTTAAAAATATCGTAAAAAGGAAAAATTACCAAAAAAACATGAGGAGAGTGGAGCAGAGAGAGACAGAGACCTCAGAGACACAGGGACAGGGAGAGAAGGCCAGAGGGGCTCTCTTCCACACTTGCTTTGTTTGCTGGAGTCTAAATTATGAATAGAAAATCTTCATTTCTCTGGTGCCTGAAATATCTAGTTCCCAGTATCCATGTGGATCCTTCTCAGAGAATGGCTCAACTCTCCTGCCAGGGAGAAAGGAGCAGAAGGGCTTATTAACAAAACAAAAGATGCAGCTGAGAGCCAGAGAGAAATTCTACCTTTAAAGAAATAGTAAAAAGGAAAAATTAACAAAAAAAACATGAGGAGACAGGAGCAGAGAGAGACAGAGACCTCAGAGACACAGGGACAGGGATAGAAGGCCAGATGGGCTCCCAACCACACTAGCTTTGCTTGCTGGAGGCTGAATTATGAATAGAAAATCTTCATTTCTCCGGTGCCTGAAATATCTAGTTCCCAGTATCCATGTGGATCCTTCTCAGAGAATGGCTCAACTCTCCTGCCTGGGAGAAAGGAGCAGAAGGGCTTATTAACAAAACAAAAGATGGAGCTGAGAGCTAGAGAGAAATTCTACCTTTAAAATAATCGTAAAAATGAAAAATTACCAAAAAACCTGAGGAGACAGGAACAGAGAGAGACAGAGACCTCAGAGACACAGGGACAGGGATAGAAGGCCAGAGGGGCTCCCTTCCACACTAGCTTTGCTTGCTGGAGGCTGAATTATGAGTAGAAAATCTTCATTTCTCCGGTGCCTGAAATATCTAGTTCCCAGTATCCATGTGGATTCTTCTCAGAGAATGGCTCAACTCTCCTGCCAGGGAGAAAGGAGCAGAAGGGCTTATTAACAAAACAAAAGATGCAGCTGAGATCTAGAGAGAAATTCTACCTTTAAAATAATCGTAAAAAGGAAAAATTACGAAAAAAAAACATGAGGAGACAGGAACAGAGAGAGACAGAGACCTAAGAGACACAGGGACAGGGATAGAAGGCCAGAGGGGCTCCCTACCACACTTGCTTTGCTTCCTGGAGGCTGAATTATGAGTAGAAAATCTTCATTTCTCCGGTGCCTGAAATATCTAGTTCCCAGTATCCATGTGGATTCTTCTCAGAGAATGGCTCAACTCTCCTGCCAGGGAGAAAGGAGCAGAAGGGCTTATTAACAAAACAAAAGATGGAGCTGAGAGCCAGAGAGAAATTCTACATTTAAAAAAACCATAAGAAAGAAAAATTACCAAAAAAACATGAGGAGACAGGAGCAGAGAGAGACAGAGAACTCAGAGACACAGGGACAGGGATAGAAGGCCAGAGGGGCTCCCTACCATACTAGTTTTGCTTGCTGGAGGCTGAATTATGAGTATAAAATCTTCATTTCTCCGGTGCCTGAAATATCTAGTTCCCAATATCCATGTTGATCCTTCTCAGAGAATGGCTCAACTCTCCTGCCTGGGAGAAAGGAGCAGAAGGGCTTATTATCAAAACAAAAGATATAGCTGAGAGCCAGAGAGAAATTCTACCTTTAAAATAATCGTAAAAAGGAAAAATTACCAAAAAAACCTATGAGACAGGAGCAGAGAGAGACAGAGACCTCAGAGACACCGGGACAGGGATAGAAGGCCATAGGTGATCCCTACCACACTAGCTTTGCTTGCTGGATGCTGAATTGTGAGTAGAAAAATCTTCATTTCTCCGGTGCCTGAAATATCTAGTTCCCAGTATCCATGTGGATTCTTCTCAGGGAATGGCTCATTTCTTCTCCCTGGGAGAAAGGAGCAGAAGGGCTTATTAACAAAACAAAAGATGGAGCTGAGAGCCAGAGAGAAATTCTACCTTTAAAAAAATCGTAAAAAGAAAAATTACCAAAAAAACTTGAGGAGACAGGAGCAGAGAGAGACAGAGACGTTAGAGACACAGGGACAGGTATAAAAGGCCAGAGGGGCTCCCTACCACACTAGCTTAGATTGCTGGACGCTGAATTATGAGAAGAAAATCTTCATTTCTCCTGTGCCTAAACTATCTAGTTACCAGTATCCATGTGGATTCTTCTCAGAGAATGGCTCAACTCTCCTGCCTGGGAGAAAGGAGCAGAAGGGCTTATTATCAAAACAAAAGATGGAGCTGAGAGCCAGAGAGAAATTCTACCTTTAAAAAAATCCTAAAAATGAAAAATTACCAAAAAAACATGAGGAGACAGGATCAGAGAGATACAGAGACCTCAGAGAAACAGGGACAGGGATAGAAGGCCAGAGGGGCTCCCTACCACTCTAGCTTTGCTTGCTGGAGGCTGAATTATGAGTAGAAAATCTTCATTTCTCCTGTGCCTGAAATATCTATGTTCCAGTATCTTTGTGGATACTTCTCAGAGAATGGCTCAACTCTCCTGCCTGGGAGAAAGGAGAAGAAGGGCTTATTAACAAAACAAAAGATGGAGCTGAGAGCCAGATAGAAATTCTACCTTTAAAAAAATCGTAAAAAGGAAAAATTACCAAAAAAAAGGAGGAGACAGGAGCAGAGAGAGACAGAGACCTCAGAGAAACAGGGCCAGTGATAGAAGGCCAGAGGGGCTCCCTACCACACTAGCTTTGCTTGCTGGAGGCTGAATTATGAGTAGAAAATCTTCATTTCTCCGGTGCCTGAAATATCTAGTTCCCAGTATCCATGTGGATTCTTCTCAGGGAATGGCTCAACTCTCCTGCATGGGAGAAAGGAGCAGAAGGGCTTATTAACAAAACAAAAGATTGAGCTGAGAGCCAGAGAGAAATTCTACCTTTTAAAAAATCGTAAAAAGGAAAAATTACCAAAAAAACATGAGGAGACAGGAGCAGAGAGAGCCAGAGACCTCAGAGACACAGGGACAGGGATAGAAGGCCAGAGGGGCTCCCTACCACACTAGCTTTGCTTGCTGGAGGCTGAATTATGAGTAGAAAATCTTCATTTCTCCGGTGCCTGAAATATCTAGTTCCCAGTATCCATGTGGATTCTTCTCAGAAAATGGCTCAACTCTCCTGCCTGGGAGAAAGGAGCAGAAGGGCTTATTAACAAAACAAAAGATGGAGCTGAGAGCTAGAGAGAAATTCTACCTTTAAAATAATCGTAAAAAGGAAAAATTACCAAAAAAAAACATGAGGAGACAGGAACAGAGAGAGACAGAGACCTAAGAGACACAGGGACAGGGATAGAAGGCCAGAGGGGCTCCCTACCACACTAGCTTTGCTTGCTGGAGGCTGAATTATGAGTAGAAAATCTTCATTTCTCCGGTGCCTGAAATATCTAGTTCCCAGTATCCATGTGGATTCTTCTCAGGGAATGGCTCAACTCTCCTGCCTGGGAGAAAGGAGCAGAAGGGCTTATTAACAAAACAAAAGATGGAGCTGAGAGCCAGAGACAAATTCTACATTTAAAAAAACCGTAAGAAGGAAAAATTACCAAAAAAACATTAGCAGACAGGAGCAGAGAGAGACAGAGAACTCAGAGACACAGGGACAGGGATAGAAGGCCAGAGGGGCTCCCTACCACACTAGCTTTGCTTGCTGGAGGCTGAATTATGAGTAGAAAATCTTCATTTCTCCGGTGCCTGAAATATCTAGTTCCCAATATCCATGTTGATCCTTCTCAGAGAATGGCTCAACTCTCCTGCCTGGGAGAAAGGAGCAGAAGGGCTTATTAACAAAACAAAAGATGGAGCTGAGAGCCAGAGAGAAATTCTACCTTTAAAAAAATGGTAAAAAGGAAAAATTACCAAAAAAACTTATGAGACAGGAGCAGAGAGAGACAGAGACCTCAGAGACACAGGGACAGGGAAAGAAGGCCAGAGGGGCTCCCTACCACACTAGCTTTGCTTGCTGGATGCTGAATTGTGAGTAGAAAATCTTCATTTCTCCTATGCCCTGAAATATCTAGTTCCCAGTATCCATGTGGATTCTTCGCAGGGAATGGCTCATTTCTCCTGCCTGGGAGAAAGGAGCAGAAGGGCTTATTAACAAAACAAAAGATCGAGCTGAGAGCCAGAGAGAAATTCTACCTTTAAAAAAATCCTAAAAATTAAAAATTACCAAAAAAACATGAGGAGACAGGAGCAGAGAGAGACAGAGACCTCAGAGACACAGGGACAGGGATAGAAGGCCAGAGGGGCTCCCTACCACACTAGCTTTTCTTGCTGGAGGCTGAATTATGAGTAGAAAATCTTCATTTCTCCTGTGCCTGAAATATCTATTTTCCAGTATATTTGTGGATACTTCTCAGAGAATGGCTCAACTCTCCTGCCTGGGAGAAAGGAGAAGAAGGGCTTATTAACAAAACAAAAGATGGAGCTGAGAGCCAGAGAGAAATTCTACCTTTAAAAAAGTCGTAAAAAGGAAAAATTACCAAAAAAAACATGAGGAGACAGGAGCAGAGAGAGACAGAGACCTCAGAGACACAGGGACAGTGATAGAAGGCCAGAGGGGCTCCCTACCACACTAGCTTTGCTTCTGGAGGCTGAATTATGAGTAGAAAATCTTCATTTCTCCTGTGCCTGAAATATCTAGTTCCCAGTATCCATGTGGATTTTTCTCAAGGAATGGCTCAACTTTCCTGCCTGTGAGAAAGGAGCAGAAGGGCTTATTAACAAAACAAAAGATGGAGCTGAGAGCCAGAGAGAAATTCTACCTTTAAAAAAATCGTAAAAAGGAAAAATTACCAAAAAAACATGATGAGACAGGAGCAGAGAGGGACAGAGACCTCAGAGACACAGGGAGAGTGATAGAAGGCAAGAGGGGCTCCCTACCACACTAGCTTTGCTTGCTGGAGGCTGAATTATGAGTAGAAAATCTTCATTTCTCCGGTGCCTGAAATATCTTGTTCCCAGTATCCATGTGGATCCTTCTCAGAGAATGGCTCAACTGTCCTGAGTGGGAGAAAGGAGAAGAAGGGCTTATTAACAAAACAAAAGATGGAGCTGAGAGTCAGAGAGAAATTCTACCTTTAAAAAAGTCGTAAAAAGGAAAAATTACCAAAAAAACATGAGGAGAGAGGATCAGAGAGAGACAGAGACCTCAGAGACACAGGGACACGGATAGAAGGCCAGAGGGGCTCCATTCCACACTAGCTTTGCTTGCTGGAGGCTAAATTATGAGTAGAAAATCTTCATTTCTCCGGTGCCTGAAATATCTAGTTCCCAGTATCCATGTGGATTCTTCTCAGAGAATGGCTCAACTCTCCTGCCAGGGAGAAAGGAGCAGAAGGGCTTATTAACAAAACAAAAGATGGAGCTGAGAGCCAGAGAGAAATGCTACCTTTAAAGAAATAGTAAAAAGGAAAAATTACCGAAAAAACATGAGGAGACAGGAGCAGAGAGAGACAGAGACGTCAGAGACACAGGGACAGGGATAGAAGACCAGAGGGGCTCCCAACCACACTAGCTTTGCTTGCTGGAGGCTGAATTATGAGTAGAAAATCTTCATTTCTCCGGTGCCTGAAATATCTAGTTCCCAGTATACATGTGGATTCTTCTCAGAGAATGGCTCAACTCTCCTGCCTGGGAGAAAGGAGCAGAAGGGCTTATTAACAAAACAAAAGATGGAGCTGAGAGCTAGAGAGAAATTCTACCTTTAAAATAATCGTAAAAAGGAAAAATTACGAAAAAAAAACCATGAGGAGACAGGAAAAGAGAGAGACAGAGACCTAAGAGACACAGGGACAGGGATAGAATGCCAGAGGGGCTCCCTACCACACTTGCTTTGCTTCCTGGAGGCTGAATTATGAGTAGAAAATCGTCATTTCTCCGGTGCCTGAAATATCTAGTTCCCAGTATCCATGTGGATTCTTCTCAGGGAATGGCTCAACTCTCCTTCCTGGGAGAAAGGAGCAGAAGGGCTTATTAACAAAACAAAAGATGGAGCTGAGAGCCAGAGAGAAATTCTACATTTAAAAAAATCGTAAGAAGGAAAAATTACCAAAAAAACATGAGGAGACAGGAGCAGAGAGAGACAGAGAACTCAGAGACACAGGGACAGGGATAGAAGACATAGGGGCTCACTACCATACTAGCTTTGCTTGCTGGAGGCTGAATTATGAGTATAAAATCTTCATTTCTCCGGTGCCTGAAATATCTAGTTCCCAATATCCATGTTGATCCTTCTCAGAGAATGGCTCAACTCTCCTGCCTGGGAGAAAGGAGCAGAAGGGCTTATTATCAAAACAAAAGATGGAGCTGAGAGCCAGAGAGAAATTCTACCTTTAAAATAATCGTAAAAAGGAAAAATTACCAAAAAAACATGAGTAGACAGGAGCAGAGAGAGACAGAGACCTCAGACACACAGGGACAGGAATAGAAGGACAGAGGGGATCCCTACCACACTAGCTTTGCTTGCTGGATGCTGAATTGTGAGTAGAAAATCTTCATTTCTCCTATGCCCTGAAATATCTAGTTCCAAGTATCCATGTGGATTCTTCTTAGGGAATGGCTCATTTCTCTTGCCTGGGAGAAAGGAGCAGAAGGGCTTATTAACAAAACAAAAGATGGAGCTGAGAGCCAGAGAGAAATTCTACCTTTAAAAAAATCGTAAAAAAAAAAATTACCAAAATATTGAGGAGACAGGAGCAGAGAGAGACAGAGACGTTAGAGACACAGGGACAGGTATAAAATGCCAGAGGGGCTCCCTACCACACTAGCTTAGCTTGCTGGAGGCTGAATTATGAGAAGAAAATCTTCATTTCTCCTGTGCCTAAACTATCTAGTTACCAGTATCCATGTGGATTCTTCTCAGAGAATGGCTCAACTCTCCTGCCTGGGAGAAAGGAGCAGAAGGGCTTATTAACAAAACAAAAGATGGAGCTGAGGGCCAGAGAGAAATTCTACCTTTAAAAAAATCTTAAAAAGGAAAAGTTACCAAAAAAACATGAGGAGACAGGAGCAGAGAGAGACAGCGACCTCAGAGACACAGGGACAGGGATAGAAGGCCAGAGGCGCTCCCTAGCTCACTAGCTTTGCTTGCTCGAGGATGAATTATGAGTAGAAAATCTTCATTTCTCCGGTGCCTGAAATATCTAGTTCCCAGTATCCATGAGGATTCTTCTCAGGGAATGGCTCAACTCTCCTTCCGGGGCGAAAAGAGCAGAAGGGCTTATTAACAAAACGAAAGATGGAGCTGAGAGCCAGAGAGAAATTCTACCTTTAAAAAAATCGTAAAAAGGAAAAATTACCAAAAAAACATGAGGAGACAGGAGCAGAGAGAGACAGAGACGTCAGAGACACAGGGACAGGGATAAAAGGCCAGAGGGGCTCCCTACCACACTAGCTTTGCTTGCTGGAGGCTCAATTATGAGTAGAAAATCTTTATTTCGCCTGTGCCTGTACTATCTATTTCCCAGTATCCATGTTGATTCTTGTCAGAGAATGGCTCAACTCTCCTGCCTGGGAGAAAGGAGCAGAAGGGCTTATTAACAAAACAAAAGATGGAGCTGAGAGCCAGAGAGAAATTCTACCTTTAAAAAAATCGTAAAAAGGAAAAATTACCAAAAAAACATTAGGAGACAGGAGGAGAGAGAGACAGAAACCTCAGAGACACAGGGACAGGGATAGAAGGCCAGAGGGGCTCCCTGCCACACTAGCTTTGCTTGCTGGAGGCTGAATTATGAGTAGAAAATCTTCATTTCTCCGGTGCCTGAAATATCTAGTTCCCAGGTTCCATGTGGATTCTTCTCAGAGAATGGCTCAACTCTCCTGCCTGGGAGAAAAGAGCAGAAGGGCTTATTAACCAAACAAAAGATGGAGCTGAGAGCCAGAGAGAAATTCTACATTTAAAAAAATCGTAAAAAGGAAAAATTACCAAAAAAACATGAGGAGACAGGAGCAGAGAGAGACAGATACCTCAGAGACACAGGGACAGGGATAGAAGGCCAGAGGTGCTCCCTACCACACAAGCTTTGCTTGCTGGAGGCTGAATTATGAGTAGAAAATCTTCATTTCTCCTATGCCTGAAATATCTAATTCCCAGTATCCATGTGGATCCTTCTCAGAGAATGGCTCAACTCTCCTGCCTGGGAGAAAGGAGCAGAAGGGCTTATTAACAAAACAAAAGATGGAGCTGAGAGCTAGAGAGAAATTCTACCTTTAAAATAATCGTAAAAAGGAAAAATTACAAAGAAAACCTGAGGAGACAGGAACAGAGAGACACAGAGACCTCAGAGACACAGGGACAGGGATAGAAGGCCAGAGGGGCTCCCTACCACACTAGCTTTGCTTGCTGGAGGCTGAATTATGAGTAGAAAATCTTCATTTCTCCGGTGCCTGAAATATCTAGTTCCCAGTATCCATGTGGATACTTCTCAGAGAATGGCTCAACTGTCCTGAGTGGGAGAAAGGAGCAGAAGGGCTTATTAACAAAACAAAAGATGGAGCTGAGAGCCAGAGAAAATTCTTCCTTTAAAAAAATCGTAAAAAGGAAAAATTACCAAAAAAACTTTAGGAGACAGGAGGAGAGAGAGACAGAGACCTCAGAGACACAGGGACAGGGATAGAAGGCCAGAGGGGCTCCCTACCACACTAGCTTTGCTTGCTGGATGCTGAATTATGAGTAGAAAATTGTCATTTCTCCTGTGCCTGAAATATCTATTTCCCAGTATCCATGTGGATACTTCTCAGAAGATGGCTCAACTCTCCTGCCTGGGAGAAAGGAGTAGAAGGGCTTATTAACAAAACAAAAGATGGAGCTGAGAGCCAGAGAGAAATTCTACCTTTAAAAAAATCTTAAAAAGGAAAAGTTACCAAAAAAACATGAGGAGACAGGAGCAGAGAGAGACAGAGACCTCAGAGACACAGGGACAGGGATAGAAGGCCAGAGGGGCTCCCTACCTCACTAGCTTTGCTTGCTGGAGGCTGAATTATGAGTAGAAAATCTTCATTTCTCCTGTGCCTGAAATATCTATTTCCCAGTATCCAGGTGGATACTTCTAAGAGAATGGCTCAACTCTCCTGCCTGGGAGAAAGGAGCAGAAGGGCTTATTAACAAAACAAAAGATGGAGCTGAGAGCCAGAGAGAAATTCTAACTTTAAAAAAATCGTAAAAAGGAAAAATTATCAAAAAAACATGAGGAGACAGGAGCAGAGAGGACAGAGAACTCAGAGACACAGGGACAGGGATAGAAGGCCAGAGGGGCTCCCTTCCACATTAGCTTTGCTTGCTGGAGGCTAAATTATGAGTAGAAAATCTTCATTTCTCCGGTGCCTGAAATATCTAGTTCCCAGTATCCATGTGGATTCTTCTCAGAGAATGACTCAACTCTCCTGCCAGGGAGAAAGGAGCAGAAGGGCTTATTAACAAACAAAAGATGGAGCTGAGAGCCAGAGAGAAATTCTACATTTAAAGAAATAGTAAAAAGGAAAAATTACCAAAAAAACATGAGGAGACAGGAGCAGAGAGAGACAGAGGAATCAGAGACACAGGGACAGGGATAGAAGGCCAGAAGGGCTCCCAACCACACAAGCTTTGCTTGCTGGAGGCTGAATTATGAGTAGAAAATCTTCATTTTTCCTGTGCCTGAAATATCTAGTTCCCAGTATCCATGTGGATACTACTCAGAGAATGGCTCAACTCTCCTGCATGGGAGAAAGGAGCAGAAGGGCTTATTAACAAAACAGAAGATGGAGCTGAGAGCCAGAGAGAAATTATACCTTTAAAATAATCGTAAAAAGTAAAAATTACGAAAAAAAACATGAGGAGACAGGAACAGAGAGAGACAGAGACCTCAGAGACACAGGGACAGGTATAGAAGGCCAGAGGGGCTCCCTACCACACTAGCTTTGCTTGCTGGAGGCTGAATTATGAGTAGAAAATCTTCATTTCTCCGGTGCCTGAAATATCTAGTTCCCAGTATCCATGTGGATGCTTCACAGAGAATGGCTCAACTGTCCTGAGTGGGAGAAAGAAGCACAAGGGCTTATTAACAAAACAAAAGATGGAGCTGAGAGCCAGAGAAAATTCTAACTTTAAAGAAATAGTAAAAAGGAAAAATTACCAAAAAAACATGAGGAGACAGGAGCAGAGAGAGACAGAGACCTCAGAGACACAGGGACAGGGATCGAAGGCCAGAGGCGCTCCCTACCACACAAGCTTTGCTTGCTGGAGGCTGAATTATGAGTAGAAAATCTTCATTTCTCCTGTGCCTGAAATATCTAGTTCCCAGTATCCATGTGAATTCTTCTCATAGAATAGCTCAACTCTCCTGCCTGGGAGAAAGGAGCAGAAGGGCTTATTAACAAAACAAAAGATGGAGCTGAGAGCCAGAGAGAAATTCTACCTTTTAAAAAATCGTAAAAAGGAAAAATTACCAAAAAAACATGAGACAGGAGCAGAGAGAGACAGAGACCTCAGAGACACAGGGACAGGGATAGAAGGCCAGAGGGGCTCCCTACCACACTAGCTTTGCTTGCTGGAGGCTGAATTATGAGTAGAAAATCTTCATTTCTCCGGTGCCTGAAATATCTAGTTTCCATTATCCATGTGGATCCTTCTCAGAGAATGGCTCAACTGTCCTGAGTGGGAGAAAGGAGCATAAGGGCTTATTAACAAAACAAAAGATGGAGCTGAGAGCCAGAGAGAAATTCTACCTTTAAAAAAATCGTAAAAAGGAAAAAGGACCAAAAAAACATGAGGAGACAGGAGCAGAGAGAGACAGAGACCTCAGAGACACAGGGACAGGGATAGAAGGCCAGAGGTGCTCCCTACCACACTAGCTTTGCTTGTTGGAGGCTGAATTATGAGTAGAAAATCTTCATTTCTCCTGTGCCTGAAATATCTAGTTCCCAGTATCCATGTGGATACTTCTCAGAGAATGGCTCAACTCTCCTGCCTGAGAGAAAGGAGCAGAAGGGCTTATTACCTAAACAAAAGATGGAGCTGAGAGCCAGAGAGAAATTCTATCTTTAAAAAAATCGTATAAAGGAAAAACTACGAAAAAAACATGAAGAGACAGGAGCAGAGAGAGACAGAGACCTCAGAGACACAGGGACAGGGATAGAAGACCAGAGGGGCTCCCTACCACACTAGCTTTGCTTACTGGATGCTGAATTATGAGTAGAAAATCGTCATTTCTCCTGTGCCTGAAATATCTAGTTCCCAGTACCCATGTGGATACTTCTCAGAGAATGGCTCTACTCTCCTGCCTGGGAGAAAGGAGCAGAAGGGCTTATTAACAAAACAAATGATGGAGCTGAGAGCCAGAGAGAAATTCTACCTTTAAAAAAATGGTAAAAAGGAAAAATTACCAAAAAAACATGAGGAGACAGGAGCAGAGAGAGACAGAGACCTCAGAGACACAGGGACAGGGATAGAAGGCAGAGGGGCTCCCTACCACCCTAACTTTGCTTGCTGGAGGCTGAATTATGAGTACAAAATCTTCATTTCTCCTGTGCCTGAAATATCTAGTTCCCAGTATCCATGTGGATCCTTCACAGAGAATGGCTCAACTGTCCTGAGTGGGAGAAAGGAGCAGAAGGGCTTATTAACAAAACAAAAGATGGAGCTGAGAGCCAGAGATAATTCTATCTTTAAAAAAATCGTAAAAAGGAAAAATTACCAAAAAAACATGAGGAGACAGGAGCAGAGAGAGACAGAGACCTCAGAGACACAGGGACAGGTATAGAAGGCCAGAGGGGCTCCCTTCCACATTAGCTTTGCTTGCTGGAGGCTAAATTATGAGTAGAAAATCTTCATTTCTCCGGTGCCTGAAATATCTAGTTCCCAGTATCCATGTGGATACTACTCAGAGAATGGCTCAACTCTCCTGCCTGGGAGAAAGGAGCAGAAGGGCTTATTAACAAAACAAAAATGGAGCTGAGAGCCAGAGAGAAATTCTACCTTTAAAAAAATCGTAAAAAGGAAAAACGACCAAAAAAACATGAGGAGACAGGAGCAGAGAGAGACAGAGACCTCAGAGACACAGGGACAGGGATAGAAGGCCAGAGGTGCTGCCTACCACACTAGCTTTGCTTGTTAGAGGCTGAATTATGAGTAGAAAATCTTCATTTCTCCTGTGCCTGAAATATCTATTTCCCAGTATCCATGTGGATACTTCTCAGAGAATGGCTCAACTCTCCTGCCTGAGAGAAAGGAGCAGAAGGGCTTATTACCAAAACAAAAGATGGAGCTGAGAGCCAGAGAGAAATTCTACCTTTAAAAAAATCGTATAAAGGAAAAACTACGAAAAAAACATGAAGAGACAGGAGCAGAGAGAGACAGAGACCTCAGAGACACAGGGACAGGGATAGAAGACCAGAGGGGCTCACTACCACACTAGCTTTGCTTACTGGATGCTGAATTATGAGTAGAAAATCGTCATTTCTCCTGTGCCTGAAATATCTAGTTCCCAGTACCCATGTGGATACTTCTCAGAGAATGGCTCTACTCTCCTGCCTGGGAGAAAGGAGCAGAAGGGCTTATTAACAAAACAAATGATGGAGCTGAGAGCCAGAGAGAAATTCTACCTTTAAAAAAATGGTAAAAAGGAAAAATTACCAAAAAAACATGAGGAGACAGAAGCAGAGAGAGACAGAGACCTCAGAGACACAGGGACAGGGATAGAAGGCAGAGGGGCTCCCTACCACCCTAACTTTGCTTGCTGGAGGCTGAATTATGAGTACAAAATCTTCATTTCTCCTGTGCCTGAAATATCTAGTTCCCAGTATCCATGTGGATTCTTCTCAGAGAATGGCTCAACTCTCCTGCCAGGGAAAAAGGAGCAGAAGGGCTTATTAACAAAACAAAAGATGGAGCTGAGAGCCAGAGAGAAATTCTACATTTAAAGAAATAGTAAAAAGGAAAAATTACCAAAAAAACATGAGGAGACAGGAGCAGAGAGAGACAGAGAAATCAGAGACACAGGGACAGGGATAGAAGGCCAGAAGGGCTCCCAACCACACTAGCTTTGCTTGCTGGAGGCTGAATTATGAGTAGAAAATCTTCATTTTTCCTGTGCCTGAAATATCTAATTCTCAGTATCCATGTAGATACTACTCAGAGAATGGCTCAACTCTCCTGCCTGGGAGAAAGGAGCAGAAGGGCTTATTAACAAAACAAAAGATGGAGCTGAGAGCCAGAGAGAAATTATACCTTTAAAATAATCGTAAAAAGGGAAAATTACCAAAAATCATGAGGAGACAGGAACAGAGAGAGACAGAGACCTCAGAGACACAGGGACAGGTATAGAAGGCCAGAGCGGCTCCCTACGACACTAGCTTTGCTTGCTGGAGGCTGAATTATGAGTAGAAAATCTTCATTTCTCCGGTGCCTGAAATATCTAGTTCCCAGTATCCATGTGGATCCTTCACAGAGAATGGCTCAACTGTCCTGAGTGGGAGAAAGGAGCAGAAGGGCTTATTAACAAAACAAAAGATGGAGCTGAGAGCCAGAGAAAATTCTAACTTTAAAGAAATAGTAAAAAGGATAAATTACCAAAAAAAATGAGGAGACAGGAGCAGAGAGAGACAGAGACCTCAGAGACACAGGGACAGGGATAGAAGGCCAGAGGCGCTCTCTACCACACAAGCTTTGCTTGCTGGAGGCTGAATTATGAGTAGAAAATCTTCATTTCTCCTGTGCCTGAAATATCTAGTTCCCAGTATCCATGTGGATTCTTCTCAGAGAATAGCTCAACTCTCCTGCCTGGGAGAAAGGAGCAGAAGGGCTTATTAACAAAACAAAAGATGGAGCTGAGAGCCAGAGAGAAATTCTACATTTAAAAAAATCGTAAAAAGGAAAAATTACCAAAAAACATGAGGAGAGAGGAGCAGAGAGAGACAGAGACCTCAGAGACACAGGGACAGGTATAGAAGACCAGAGGGGCTCCCTTCCACACAAACTTTGCTTGCTGGAGGCTAAATTATGAGTAGAAAATCTTCATTTCTCCGGTGCCTGAAATATCTAGTTCCCAATATCCATGTTGATCCTTCTCAGAGAATGGCTCAACTCTCCTGCCTGGGAGAAAGGAGCAGAAGGGCTTATTAACAAAACAAAAGATGGAGCTGAGAGCCAGAGAGAAATTCTACCTTTAAAAAAATGGTAAAAAGGAAAAATTACCAAAAAAACTTATGAGACAGGAGCAGAGAGAGACAGAGACCTCAGAGACACAGGGACAGGGAAAGAAGGCCAGAGGGGCTCCCTACCACACTAGCTTTGCTTGCTGGATGCTGAATTGTGAGTAGAAAATCTTCATTTCTCCTATGCCCTGAAATATCTAGTTCCCAGTATCCATGTGGATTCTTCGCAGGGAATGGCTCATTTCTCCTGCCTGGGAGAAAGGAGCAGAAGGGCTTATTAACAAAACAAAAGATCGAGCTGAGAGCCAGAGAGAAATTCTACCTTTAAAAAAATCCTAAAAATTAAAAATTACCAAAAAAACATGAGGAGACAGGAGCAGAGAGAGACAGAGACCTCAGAGACACAGGGACAGGGATAGAAGGCCAGAGGGGCTCCCTACCACACTAGCTTTTCTTGCTGGAGGCTGAATTATGAGTAGAAAATCTTCATTTCTCCTGTGCCTGAAATATCTATTTTCCAGTATATTTGTGGATACTTCTCAGAGAATGGCTCAACTCTCCTGCCTGGGAGAAAGGAGAAGAAGGGCTTATTAACAAAACAAAAGATGGAGCTGAGAGCCAGAGAGAAATTCTACCTTTAAAAAAGTCGTAAAAAGGAAAAATTACCAAAAAAAACATGAGGAGACAGGAGCAGAGAGAGACAGAGACCTCAGAGACACAGGGACAGTGATAGAAGGCCAGAGGGGCTCCCTACCACACTAGCTTTGCTTCTGGAGGCTGAATTATGAGTAGAAAATCTTCATTTCTCCTGTGCCTGAAATACCTAGTTCCCAGTATCCATGTGGATTTTTCTCAAGGAATGGCTCAACTTTCCTGCCTGTGAGAAAGGAGCAGAAGGGCTTATTAACAAAACAAAAGATGGAGCTGAGAGCCAGAGAGAAATTCTACCTTTAAAAAAATCGTAAAAAGGAAAAATTACCAAAAAAACATGATGAGACAGGAGCAGAGAGGGACAGAGACCTCAGAGACACAGGGAGAGGGATAGAAGGCAAGAGGGGCTCCCTACCACACTAGCTTTGCTTGCTGGAGGCTGAATTATGAGTAGAAAATCTTCATTTCTCCGGTGCCTGAAATATCTTGTTCCCAGTATCCATGTGGATCCTTCTCAGAGAATGGCTCAACTGTCCTGAGTGGGAGAAAGGAGAAGAAGGGTTTATTAACAAAACAAAAGATGGAGCTGAGAGTCAGAGAGAAATTCTACCTTTAAAAAAATCGTAAAAAGGAAAAATTACCAAAAAAACATGAGGAGAGAGGATCAGAGAGAGACAGAGACCTCAGAGACACAGGGACACGGATAGAAGGCCAGAGGGGCTCCATTCCACACTAGCTTTGCTTGCTGGAGGCTAAATTATGAGTAGAAAATCTTCATTTCTCCGGTGCCTGAAATATCTAGTTCCCAGTATCCATGTGGATTCTTCTCAGAGAATGGCTCAACTCTCCTGCCAGGGAGAAAGGAGCAGAAGGGCTTATTAACAAAACAAAAGATGGAGCTGAGAGCCAGAGAGAAATGCTACCTTTAAAGAAATAGTAAAAAGGAAAAATTACCGAAAAAACATGAGGAGACAGGAGCAGAGAGAGACAGAGACGTCAGAGACACAGGGACAGGGATAGAAGACCAGAGGGGCTCCCAACCACACTAGCTTTGCTTGCTGGAGGCTGAATTATGAGTAGAAAATCTTCATTTCTCCGGTGCCTGAAATATCTAGTTCCCAGTATACATGTGGATTCTTCTCAGAGAATGGCTCAACTCTCCTGCCTGGGAGAAAGGAGCAGAAGGGCTTATTAACAAAACAAAAGATGGAGCTGAGAGCTAGAGAGAAATTCTACCTTTAAAATAATCGTAAAAAGGAAAAATTACGAAAAAAAACCATGAGGAGACAGGAAAAGAGAGAGACAGAGACCTAAGAGACACAGGGACAGGGATAGAATGCCAGAGGGGCTCCCTACCACACTTGCTTTGCTTCCTGGAGGCTGAATTATGAGTAGAAAATCGTCATTTCTCCGGTGCCTGAAATATCTAGTTCCCAGTATCCATGTGGATTCTTCTCAGGGAATGGCTCAACTCTCCTTCCTGGGAGAAAGGAGCAGAAGGGCTTATTAACAAAACAAAAGATGGAGCTGAGAGCCAGAGAGAAATTCTACATTTAAAAAAATCGTAAGAAGGAAAAATTACCAAAAAAACATGAGGAGACAGGAGCAGAGAGAGACAGAGAACTCAGAGACACAGGGACAGGGATAGAAGACATAGGGGCTCACTACCATACTAGCTTTGCTTGCTGGAGGCTGAATTATGAGTATAAAATCTTCATTTCTCCGGTGCCTGAAATATCTAGTTCCCAATATCCATGTTGATCCTTCTCAGAGAATGGCTCAACTCTCCTGCCTGGGAGAAAGGAGCAGAAGGGCTTATTATCAAAACAAAAGATGGAGCTGAGAGCCAGAGAGAAATTCTACCTTTAAAATAATCGTAAAAAGGAAAAATTACCAAAAAAACATGAGGAGACAGGAGCAGAGAGAGACAGAGACCTCAGACACACAGGGACAGGAATAGAAGGACAGAGGGGATCCCTACCACACTAGCTTTGCTTGCTGGATGCTGAATTGTGAGTAGAAAATCTTCATTTCTCCTATGCCCTGAAATATCTAGTTCCAAGTATCCATGTGGATTCTTCTTAGGGAATGGCTCATTTCTCTTGCCTGGGAGAAAGGAGCAGAAGGGCTTATTAACAAAACAAAAGATGGAGCTGAGAGCCAGAGAGAAATTCTACCTTTAAAAAAATCGTAAAAAAAAAAATTACCAAAAAAATTGAGGAGACAGGAGCAGAGAGAGACAGAGACGTTAGAGACACAGGGACAGGTATAAAAGGCCAGAGGGGCTCCCTACCACACTAGCTTAGCTTGCTGGAGGCTGAATTATGAGAAGAAAATCTTCATTTCTCCTGTATCTAAACTATCTAGTTACCAGTATCCATGTGGATACTTCTCAGAGAATGGCTCAACTCTCCTGCCTGGGAGAAAGGAGCAGAAGGGCTTATTATCAAAACAAAAGATGGAGCTGAGAGCCAGAGAGAAATTCTACCTTTAAAAAAATCCTAAAAATGAAAAATTACCAAAAAAACATGAGGAGACAGGAGCAGAGAGAGACAGAGACCTCAGAGACACAGGGACAGGGAAAGAAGGCCAGAGGGGCTCCCTACCACTCTAGCTTTGCTTGCTGGATGCTGAATTATGAGTAGAAAATCTTCATTTCTCCTGTGCCTGAAATATCTATTTTCCAGTATCTTTGTGGATACCTCTCAGAGAATGGCTCAACTCTCCTGCCTGGGAGAAAGGAGAAGAAGGGCTTATTAAAAAAACAAAAGATGGAGCTGAGAGCCAGAGAGAAATTCTACCTTTAAAAAAATCGTAAAAAGGAAAAATTACCAAAAAAAATGAGGAGACAGGAGCAGAGAGAGACAGAGACCTCAGAGACACAGGGACAGGGATAGAAGGCCAGAGGGTCTCCCTACCACACTAGCTTTGCTTGCTGGAGGCTGAATTATGAGTAGAAAATCTTCATTTCTCCGGTGCCTGAAATATCTAGTTCCCAGTATCCATGTGGATTCTTCTCAGGGAATGGCTCAACTCTCCTGCATGGGAGAAAGGAGCAGAAGGGCTTATTAACAAAACAAAAGATGGAGCTGAGAGACAGAGAGAAATTCTACCTTTTAAAAAATCGTAAAAAGGAAAAATTACCAAAAAAACATGAGGAGACAGGAGCAGAGAGAGCCAGAGACCTCAGAGACACAGGGACAGGGATAGAAGGCCAGAGGGGCTCCCTACCACACTAGCTTTGCTTGCTGGATGCTGAATTATGAGTAGAAAATCTTCATTTCTCCTATGCCCTGAAATATCTACTTCCCAGTATCAATGGGGATCCTTCTCAGGGAATGGCTCATTTCTCCTGCCTGGGAGAAAGGAGCAGAAGGGCTTATTAACAAAACAAAAGATGGAGCTGAGAGCCAGAGAGAAATTCTACCTTTAAAAAAATCGTAAAAAGAAAAATTACCAAAAAAACTTGAGGAGACAGGAGCAGAGAGAGACAGAGATGTTAGAGACACAGGGACAGTTATAAAAGGCCAGAGAGGCTCCCTACCACACTAGCTTAGCTTGCTGGAGGCTGAATTATGAGAAGAAAATCTTCATTTCTCCTGTGCCTAAACTATCTAGTTACCAGTATCCATGTGGATTCTTCTCAGAGAATGGCTCAACTCTCCTGCCTGGGAGAAAGGAGCAGAAGGGCTTATTAACAAAACAAAAGATGGAGCTGAGGGCCAGAGAGAAATTCTACCTTTAAAAAAATCTTAAAAAGGAAAAGTTACCAAAAAAACATGAGGAGACAGGAGCAGAGAGAGACAGCGACCTCAGAGACACAGGGACAGGGATAGAAGGCCAGAGGCGCTCCCTAGCTCACTAGCTTTGCTTGCTCGAGGATGAATTATGAGTAGAAAATCTTCATTTCTCCGGTGCCTGAAATATCTAGTTCCCAGTATCCATGAGGATTCTTCTCAGGGAATGGCTCAACTCTCCTTCCGGGGCGAAAAGAGCAGAAGGGCTTATTAACAAAACAAAAGATGGAGCTGAGAGCCAGAGAGAAATTCTACCTTTAAAAAAATCGTAAAAAGGAAAAATTACCAAAAAAACATGAGGAGACAGGAGCAGAGAGAGACAGAGACGTCAGAGACACAGGGACAGGGATAAAAGGCCAGAGGGGCTCCCTACCACACTAGCTTTGCTTGCTGGAGGCTCAATTATGAGTAGAAAATCTTTATTTCGCCTGTGCCTGTACTATCTATTTCCCAGTATCCATGTTGATTCTTGTCAGAGAATGGCTCAACTCTCCTGCCTGGGAGAAAGGAGCAGAAGGGCTTATTAACAAAACAAAAGATGGAGCTGAGAGCCAGAGAGAAATTCTACCTTTAAAAAAATCGTAAAAAGGAAAAATTACCAAAAAAACATTAGGAGACAGGAGGAGAGAGAGACAGAAACCTCAGAGACACAGGGACAGGGATAGAAGGCCAGAGGGGCTCCCTGCCACACTAGCTTTGCTTGCTGGAGGCTGAATTATGAGTAGAAAATCTTCATTTCTCCGGTGCCTGAAATATCTAGTTCCCAGGTTCCATGTGGATACTTCTCAGAGAATGGCTCAACTCTCCTGCCTGGGAGAAAAGAGCAGAAGGGCTTATTAACCAAACAAAAGATGGAGCTGAGAGCCAGAGAGAAATTCTACATTTAAAAAAATCGTAAAAAGGAAAAATTACCAAAAAAACATGAGGAGACAGGAGCAGAGAGAGACAGATACCTCAGAGACACAGGGACAGGGATAGAAGGCCAGAGGTGCTCCCTACCACACAAGCTTTGCTTGCTGGAGGCTGAATTATGAGTAGAAAATCTTCATTTCTCCTATGCCTGAAATATCTAATTCCCAGTATGCATGTGGATCCTTCTCAGAGAATGGCTCAACTCTCCTGCCTGGGAGAAAGGAGCAGACGGGCTTATTAACAAAACAAAAGATGGAGCTGAGAGCTAGAGAGAAATTCTACCTTTAAAATAATCGTAAAAAGGAAAAATTACAAAGAAAACCTGAGGAGACAGGAACAGAGAGACACAGAGACCTCAGAGACACAGGGACAGGGATAGAAGGCCAGAGGGGCTCCCTACCACACTAGCTTTGCTTGCTGGAGGCTGAATTATGAGTAGAAAATCTTCATTTCTCCGGTGCCTGAAATATCTAGTTCCCAGTATCCATGTGGATACTTCTCAGAGAATGGCTCAACTGTCCTGAGTGGGAGAAAGGAGCAGAAGGCCTTATTAACAAAACAAAAGATGGAGCTGAGAGCCAGAGAAAATTCTTCCTTTAAAAAAATCGTAAAAAGGAAAAATTACCAAAAAAACTTTAGGAGACAGGAGGAGAGAGAGACAGAGACCTCAGAGACACAGGGACAGGGATAGAAGGCCAGAGGGGCTCCCTACCACACTAGCTTTGCTTCTGGAGGCTGAATTATGAGTAGAAAATCTTCATTTCTCCTGTGCCTGAAATATCTAGTTCCCAGTATCCATGTGGATTTTTCTCAAGGAATGGCTCAACTTTCCTGCCTGTGAGAAAGGAGCAGAAGGGCTTATTAACAAAACAAAAGATGGAGCTGAGAGCCAGAGAGAAATTCTACCTTTAAAAAAATCGTAAAAAGGAAAAATTACCCAAAAAACATGATGAGACAGGAGCAGAGAGGGACAGAGACCTCAGAGACACAGGGAGAGGGATAGAAGGCAAGAGGGGCTCCCTACCACACTAGCTTTGCTTGCTGGAGGCTGAATTATGAGTAGAAAATCTTCATTTCTCCGGTGCCTGAAATATCTTGTTCCCAGTATCCATGTGGATCCTTCTCAGAGAATGGCTCAACTGTCCTGAGTGGGAGAAAGGAGAAGAAGGGCTTATTAACAAAACAAAAGATGGAGCTGAGAGTCAGAGAGAAATTCTACCTTTAAAAAAATCGTAAAAAGGAAAAATTACCAAAAAAACATGAGGAGAGAGGATCAGAGAGAGACAGAGACCTCAGAGACACAGGGACACTGATAGAAGGCCAGAGGGGCTCCATTCCACACTAGCTTTGCTTGCTGGAGGCTAAATTATGAGTAGAAAATCTTCATTTCTCCGGTGCCTGAAATATCTAGTTCCCAGTATCCATGTGGATTCTTCTCAGAGAATGGCTCAACTCTCCTGCCAGGGAGAAAGGAGCAGAAGGGCTTATTAACAAAACAAAAGATGGAGCTGAGAGCCAGAGAGAAATGCTACCTTTAAAGAAATAGTAAAAAGGAAAAATTACCGAAAAAACATGAGGAGACAGGAGCAGAGAGATACAGAGACGTCAGAGACACAGGGACAGGGATAGAAGACCAGAGGGGCTCCCAACCACACTAGCTTTGATTGCTGGAGGCTGAATTATGAGTAGAAAATCTTCATTTCTCCGGTGCCTGAAATATCTAGTTCCCAGTATACATGTGGATTCTTCTCAGAGAATGGCTCAACTCTCCTGCCTGGGAGAAAGGAGCAGAAGGGCTTATTAACAAAACAAAAGATGGAGCTGAGAGCTAGAGAGAAATTCTACCTTTAAAATAATCGTAAAAAGGAAAAATTACGAAAAAAAACCATGAGGAGACAGGAAAAGAGAGAGACAGAGACCTAAGAGACACAGGGACAGGGATAGAATGCCAGAGGGGCTCCCTACCACACTTGCTTTGCTTCCTGGAGGCTGAATTATGAGTAGAAAATCGTCATTTCTCCGGTGCCTGAAATATCTAGTTCCCAGTATCCATGTGGATTCTTCTCAGGGAATGGCTCAACTCTCCTTCCTGGGAGAAAGGAGCAGAAGGGCTTATTAACAAAACAAAAGATGGAGCTGAGAGCCAGAGAGAAATTCTACATTTAAAAAAATCGTAAGAAGGAAAAATTACCAAAAAAAAAAAGGAGACAGGAGCAGAGAGAGACAGAGAACTCAGAGACACAGGGACAGGGATAGAAGACATAGGGGCTCACTACCATACTAGCTTTGCTTGCTGGAGGCTGAATTATGAGTATAAAATCTTCATTTCTCCGGTGCCTGAAATATCTAGTTCCCAATATCCATGTTGATCCTTCTCAGAGAATGGCTCAACTCTCCTGCCTGGGAGAAAGGAGCAGAAGGGCTTATTATCAAAACAAAAGATGGAGCTGAGAGCCAGAGAGAAATTCTACCTTTAAAATAATCGTAAAAAGGAAAAATTACCAAAAAAACATGAGGAGACAGGAGCAGAGAGAGACAGAGACCTCAGACACACAGGGACAGGAATAGAAGGACAGAGGGGATCCCTACCACACTAGCTTTGCTTGCTGGATGCTGAATTGTGAGTAGAAAATCTTCATTTCTCCTATGCCCTGAAATATCTAGTTCCAAGTATCCATGTGGATTCTTCTTAGGGAATGGCTCATTTCTCTTGCCTGGGAGAAAGGAGCAGAAGGGCTTATTAACAAAACAAAAGATGGAGCTGAGAGCCAGAGAGAAATTCTACCTTTAAAAAAATCGTAAAAAAAAAAATTACCAAAAAAATTGAGGAGACAGGAGCAGAGAGAGACAGAGACGTTAGAGACACAGGGACAGGTATAAAAGGCCAGAGGGGCTCCCTACCACACTAGCTTAGCTTGCTGGAGGCTGAATTATGAGAAGAAAATCTTCATTTCTCCTGTATCTAAACTATCTAGTTACCAGTATCCATGTGGATACTTCTCAGAGAATGGCTCAACTCTCCTGCCTGGGAGAAAGGAGCAGAAGGGCTTATTAACCAAACAAAAGATGGAGCTGAGAGCCAGAGAGAAATTCTACATTTAAAAAAATCGTAAAAAGGAAAAATTACCAAAAAAACATGAGGAGACAGGAGCAGAGAGAGACAGATACCTCAGAGACACAGGGACAGGGATAGAAGGCCAGAGGTGCTCCCTACCACACAAGCTTTGCTTGCTGGAGGCTGAATTATGAGTAGAAAATCTTCATTTCTCCTATGCCTGAAATATCTAATTCCCAGTATCCATGTGGATCCTTCTCAGAGAATGGCTCAACTCTCCTGCCTGGGAGAAAGGAGCAGACGGGCTTATTAACAAAACAAAAGATGGAGCTGAGAGCTAGAGAGAAATTCTACCTTTAAAATAATCGTAAAAAGGAAAAATTACAAAGAAAACCTGAGGAGACAGGAACAGAGAGACACAGAGACCTCAGAGACACAGGGACAGGGATAGAAGGCCAGAGGGGCTCCGTACCACACTAGCTTTGCTTGCTGGAGGCTGAATTATGAGTAGAAAATCTTCATTTCTCCGGTGCCTGAAATATCTAGTTCCCAGTATCCATGTGGATACTTCTCAGAGAATGGCTCAACTGTCCTGAGTGGGAGAAAGGAGCAGAAGGGCTTATTAACAAAACAAAAGATGGAGCTGAGAGCCAGAGAAAATTCTTCCTTTAAAAAAATCGTAAAAAGGAAAAATTACCAAAAAAACTTTAGGAGACAGGAGGAGAGAGAGACAGAGACCTCAGAGACACAGGGACAGGGATAGAAGGCCAGAGGGGCTCCCTACCACACTAGCTTTGCTTGCTGGATGCTGAATTATGAGTAGAAAATTGTCATTTCTCCTGTGCCTGAAATATCTATTTCCCAGTATCCATGTGGATACTTCTCAGAAGATGGCTCAACTCTCCTGCCTGGGAGAAAGGAGTAGAAGGGCTTATTAACAAAACAAAAGATGGAGCTGAGAGCCAGAGAGAAATTCTACCTTTAAAAAAATCTTAAAAAGGAAAAGTTACCAAAAAAACATGAGGAGACAGGAGCAGAGAGAGACAGAGACCTCAGAGACACAGGGACAGGGATAGAAGGCCAGAGGGGCTCCCTACCTCACTAGCTTTGCTTGCTGGAGGCTGAATTATGAGTAGAAAATCTTCATTTCTCCTGTGCCTGAAATATCTATTTCCCAGTATCCAGGTGGATACTTCTAAGAGAATGGCTCAACTCTCCTGCCTGGGAGAAAGGAGCAGAAGGGCTTATTAACAAAACAAAAGATGGAGCTGAGAGCCAGAGAGAAATTCTAACTTTAAAAAAATCGTAAAAAGGAAAAATTATCAAAAAAACATGAGGAGACAGGAGCAGAGAGGACAGAGAACTCAGAGACACAGGGACAGGGATAGAAGGCCAGAGGGGCTCCCTTCCACATTAGCTTTGCTTGCTGGAGGCTAAATTATGAGTAGAAAATCTTCATTTCTCCGGTGCCTGAAATATCTAGTTCCCAGTATCCATGTGGATTCTTCTCAGAGAATGACTCAACTCTCCTGCCAGGGAGAAAGGAGCAGAAGGGCTTATTAACAAACAAAAGATGGAGCTGAGAGCCAGAGAGAAATTCTACATTTAAAGAAATAGTAAAAAGGAAAAATTACCAAAAAAACATGAGGAGACAGGAGCAGAGAGAGACAGAGGAATCAGAGACACAGGGACAGGGATAGAAGGCCAGAAGGGCTCCCAACCACACAAGCTTTGCTTGCTGGAGGCTGAATTATGAGTAGAAAATCTTCATTTTTCCTGTGCCTGAAATATCTAGTTCCCAGTATCCATGTGGATACTACTCAGAGAATGGCTCAACTCTCCTGCCTGGGAGAAAGGAGCAGAAGGGCTTATTAACAAAACAGAAGATGGAGCTGAGAGCCAGAGAGAAATTATACCTTTAAAATAATCGTAAAAAGGAAAAATTACGAAAAAAAACATGAGGAGACAGGAACAGAGAGAGACAGAGACCTCAGAGACACAGGGACAGGTATAGAAGGCCAGAGGGGCTCCCTACCACACTAGCTTTGCTTGCTGGAGGCTGAATTATGAGTAGAAAATCTTCATTTCTCCGGTGCCTGAAATATCTAGTTCCCAGTATCCATGTGGATGCTTCACAGAGAATGGCTCAACTGTCCTGAGTGGGAGAAAGAAGCACAAGGGCTTATTAACAAAACAAAAGATGGAGCTGAGAGCCAGAGAAAATTCTAACTTTAAAGAAATAGTAAAAAGGAAAAATTACCAAAAAAACATGAGGAGACAGGAGCAGAGAGAGACAGAGACCTCAGAGACACAGGGACAGGGATCGAAGGCCAGAGGCGCTCCCTACCACACAAGCTTTGCTTGCTGGAGGCTGAATTATGAGTAGAAAATCTTCATTTCTCCTGTGCCTGAAATATCTAGTTCCCAGTATCCATGTGGATTCTTCTCATAGAATAGCTCAACTCTCCTGCCTGGGAGAAAGGAGCAGAAGGGCTTATTAACAAAACAAAAGATGGAGCTGAGAGCCAGAGAGAAATTCTACCTTTTAAAAAATCGTAAAAAGGAAAAATTACCAAAAAAACATGAGACAGGAGCAGAGAGAGACAGAGACCTCAGAGACACAGGGACAGGGATAGAAGGCCAGAGGGGCTCCCTACCACACTAGCTTTGCTTGCTGGAGGCTGAATTATGAGTAGAAAATCTTCATTTCTCCGGTGCCTGAAATATCTAGTTTCCATTATCCATGTGGATCCTTCTCAGAGAATGGCTCAACTGTCCTGAGTGGGAGAAAGGAGCATAAGGGCTTATTAACAAAACAAAAGATGGAGCTGAGAGCCAGAGAGAAATTCTACCTTTAAAAAAATCGTAAAATGGAAAAAGGACCAAAAAAACATGAGGAGACAGGAGCAGAGAGAGACAGAGACCTCAGAGACACAGGGACAGGGATAGAAGGCCAGAGGTGCTCCCTACCACACTAGCTTTGCTTGTTGGAGGCTGAATTATGAGTAGAAAATCTTCATTTCTCCTGTGCCTGAAATATCTAGTTCCCAGTATCCATGTGGATACTTCTCAGAGAATGGCTCAACTCTCCTGCCTGAGAGAAAGGAGCAGAAGGGCTTATTACCTAAACAAAAGATGGAGCTGAGAGCCAGAGAGAAATTCTACCTTTAAAAAAATCGTATAAAGGAAAAACTACGAAAAAAACATGAAGAGACAGGAGCAGAGAGAGACACAGACCTCAGAGACACAGGGACAGGGATAGAAGACCAGAGGGGCTCCCTACCACACTAGCTTTGCTTACTGGATGCTGAATTATGAGTAGAAAATCGTCATTTCTCCTGTGCCTGAAATATCTAGTTCCCAGTACCCATGTGGATACTTCTCAGAGAATGGCTCTACTCTCCTGCCTGGGAGAAAGGAGCAGAAGGGCTTATTAACAAAACAAATGATGGAGCTGAGAGCCAGAGAGAAATTCTACCTTTAAAAAAATGGTAAAAAGGAAAAATTACGAAAAAAACATGAGGAGACAGGAGCAGAGAGAGACAGAGACCTCAGAGACACAGGGACAGGGATAGAAGGCAGAGGGGCTCCCTACCACCCTAACTTTGCTTGCTGGAGGCTGAATTATGAGTACAAAATCTTCATTTCTCCTGTGCCTGAAATATCTAGTTCCCAGTATCCATGTGGATCCTTCACAGAGAATGGCTCAACTGTCCTGAGTGGGAGAAAGGAGCAGAAGGGCTTATTAACAAAACAAAAGATGGAGCTGAGAGCCAGAGATAATTCTATCTTTAAAAAAATCGTAAAAAGGAAAAATTACCAAAAAAACATGAGGAGACAGGAGCAGAGAGAGACAGAGACCTCAGAGACACAGGGACAGGTATAGAAGGCCAGAGGGGCTCCCTTCCACATTAGCTTTGCTTGCTGGAGGCTAAATTATGAGTAGAAAATCTTCATTTCTCCGGTGCCTGAAATATCTAGTTCCCAGTATCCATGTGGATACTTCTCAGAGAATGGCTCAACTCTCCTGCCAGGGAGAAAGGAGCAGAAGGGCTTATTAACAAAACAAAAGAGGGAGCTGAGAGCCAGAGAGAAATTCTACATTTAAAGAAATAGTAAAAAGGAAAAATTACCAAAAAAACATGAGGAGACAGGAGCAGAGAGAGACAGAGAAATCAGAGACACAGGGACAGGGATAAAGGCCAGAAGGGCTCCCAACCACACAAGCTTTGCTTGCTGGAGGCCGAATTATGAGTAGAAAATCTTCATTTTTCCTGTGCCTGAAATATCTAGTTCCCAGTATCCATGTGGATACTACTCAGAGAATGGCTCAACTCTCCTGCCTGGGAGAAAGGAGCAGAAGGGCTTATTATCAAAACAAAAATGGAGCTGAGAGCCAGAGAGAAATTCTACCTTTAAAAAAATCGTAAAAAGGAAAAACGACCA
Source organism: Tupaia tana (assembly GCA_026018925.1). Taxonomy (NCBI): domain Eukaryota; kingdom Metazoa; phylum Chordata; class Mammalia; order Scandentia; family Tupaiidae; genus Tupaia; species Tupaia tana. The sequence continues at coordinate 1,860,993 of JAKSZU010000039.1, read as the reverse complement.
AAAAAACATGAGGAGACAGGAGCAGAGAGAGACAGAGACCTCAGAGACACAGGGACAGGGATAGAAGGCCAGAGGTGCTGCCTACCACACTAGCTTTGCTTGTTAGAGGCTGAATTATGAGTAGAAAATCTTCATTTCTCCTGTGCCTGAAATATCTATTTCCCAGTATCCATGTGGATACTTCTCAGAGAATGGCTCAACTCTCCTGCCTGAGAGAAAGGAGCAGAAGGGCTTATTACCAAAACAAAAGATGGAGCTGAGAGCCAGAGAGAAATTCTACCTTTAAAAAAATCGTATAAAGGAAAAACTACGAAAAAAACATGAAGAGACAGGAGCAGAGAGAGACAGAGACCTCAGAGACACAGGGACAGGGATAGAAGACCAGAGGTGCTCACTACCACACTAGCTTTGCTTACTGGATGCTGAATTATGAGTAGAAAATCGTCATTTCTCCTGTGCCTGAAATATCTAGTTCCCAGTACCCATGTGGATACTTCTCAGAGAATGGCTCTACTCTCCTGCCTGGGAGAAAGGAGCAGAAGGGCTTATTAACAAAACAAATGATGGAGCTGAGAGCCAGAGAGAAATTCTACCTTTAAAAAAATGGTAAAAAGGAAAAATTACCAAAAAAACATGAGGAGACAGAAGCAGAGAGAGACAGAGACCTCAGAGACACAGGGACAGGGATAGAAGGCAGAGGGGCTCCCTACCACCCTAACTTTGCTTGCTGGAGGCTGAATTATGAGTACAAAATCTTCATTTCTCCTGTGCCTGAAATATCTAGTTCCCAGTATCCATGTGGATTCTTCTCAGAGAATGGCTCAACTCTCCTGCCAGGGAAAAAGGAGCAGAAGGGCTTATTAACAAAACAAAAGATGGAGCTGAGAGCCAGAGAGAAATTCTACATTTAAAGAAATAGTAAAAAGGAAAAATTACCAAAAAAACATGAGGAGACAGGAGCAGAGAGAGACAGAGAAATCAGAGACACAGGGACAGGGATAGAAGGCCAGAAGGGCTCCCAACCACACTAGCTTTGCTTGCTGGAGGCTGAATTATGAGTAGAAAATCATCATTTTTCCTGTGCCTGAAATATCTAATTCTCAGTATCCATGTAGATACTACTCAGAGAATGGCTCAACTCTCCTGCCTGGGAGAAAGGAGCAGAAGGGCTTATTAACAAAACAAAAGATGGAGCTGAGAGCCAGAGAGAAATTATACCTTTAAAATAATCGTAAAAAGGGAAAATTACCAAAAATCATGAGGAGACAGGAACAGAGAGAGACAGAGACCTCAGAGACACAGGGACAGGTATAGAAGGCCAGAGCGGCTCCCTACGACACTAGCTTTGCTTGCTGGAGGCTGAATTATGAGTAGAAAATCTTCATTTCTCCGGTGCCTGAAATATCTAGTTCCCAGTATCCATGTGGATCCTTCACAGAGAATGGCTCAACTGTCCTGAGTGGGAGAAAGGAGCAGAAGGGCTTATTAACAAAACAAAAGATGGAGCTGAGAGCCAGAGAAAATTCTAACTTTAAAGAAATAGTAAAAAGGAAAAATTACCAAAAAAAATGAGGAGACAGGAGCAGAGAGAGACAGAGACCTCAGAGACACAGGGACAGGGATAGAAGGCCAGAGGCGCTCTCTACCACACAAGCTTTGCTTGCTGGAGGCTGAATTATGAGTAGAAAATCTTCATTTCTCCTGTGCCTGAAATATCTAGTTCCCAGTATCCATGTGGATTCTTCTCAGAGAATAGCTCAACTCTCCTGCCTGGGAGAAAGGAGCAGAAGGGCTTATTAACAAAACAAAAGATGGAGCTGAGAGCCAGAGAGAAATTCTACATTTAAAAAAATCGTAAAAAGGAAAAATTACCAAAAAACATGAGGAGAGAGGAGCAGAGAGAGACAGAGACCTCAGAGACACAGGGACAGGTATAGAAGACCAGAGGGGCTCCCTTCCACACTAACTTTGCTTGCTGGAGGCTAAATTATGAGTAGAAAATCTTCATTTCTCCGGTGCCTGAAATATCTAGTTCCCAGTATCCATGTGGATTCTTCTCAGAGAATGGCTCAACTGTCCTGAGTGGGAGAAAGGAGCAGAAGGGCTTATTAACAAAACAAAAGATGGAGCTGAGAGCCAGAGAGAAATTCTACATTTAAAAAAATCGTAAAAAGGAAAAATTACCAAAAAAAACATGAGGAGACAGGAGCAGAGATAGACAGAGAAATCAGAGACACAGGGACAGGGACAGAAGGCCAGAAGGGCTCCCAATCACACAAGCTTTGCTTGCTGGAGGCTGAATTATGAGTAGAAAATCTTCATTTTTCCTGTGCCTGAAATATCTAGTTCCCAGTAACCATGTGGATACTACTGAGAGAATGGCTCAACTCTCCTGCCTGGGAGAAAGGAGCAGAAGGGCTTATTAACAAAACAAAAGATGGAGCTGAGAGCCAGAGAGAAATTCTACCTTTAAAAAAATCGTAAAAAGGAAAAATTACCAAAAAAACATGAGACAGGAGCAGAGAGAGACAGAGACCTCAGAGACACAGGGACAGGGATAGAAGGCCAGAGGGGCTCCCTACCACACTAGCTTTGCTTGCTGGATGCTGAATTATGAGTAGAAAATCTTCATTTCTCCTGTGCCTGAAATATCTAGTTCCCAGTATCCATGTGGATCCTACTCAGAGAATGGCTCAACACTCCTGCCTGGGAGAAAGGAGCAGAAGGGCTTATTAACAAAAAAAAAAGATGGAGCTGAGAGCCAGAGAGAAATTATACCTTTAAAATAATCGTAAAAAGGAAAAATTACCAAAAAAAATATAAGGAGACAGGAACAGAGAGAGACAGAGACCTCAGAGACACAGGGACAGGGATAGAAGGCCAGAGGGGCTCCCTACCACACTAGCTTTGCTTGCTGGAGGCTGAATTATGAGTAGAAAATCTTCATTTCTCCGGTGCCTGAAATATCTAGTTCCCAGTATCTATGTGGATACTTCACAGAGAATGGCTCAACTCTCCTGAGTGGGAGAAAGAAGCAGAAGGGCTTATCAACAAAACAAAAGATGGAGCTGAGAGCCAGAGAAAATTCTAACTTTAAAAAAATTATAAAAATGAAAAATTACCAAAAAAACATGAGGAGACAGGAGCAGAGAGAGACAGAGACCTCAGAGACACAGGGACAGGTATAGAAGGCCAGAGGGGCTCCCTACCACACGAGCTTTGCTTGCTGGAGGCTGAATTATGAGTAGAAAATCTTCATCTCTCCGGTGCCTGAAATATCTAGATCCCAGTATCCATGTGGATTCTTCTCAGAGAATGGCTCAACTCTCCTGCCTGAGAGAAAGGAGTACAAGGGCTTATTAACAAAACAAAAGATGGAGCTGAGAGCCAGAGAGAAATTCTACATTTAAAAAAATCGTTAAAAGGAAAAATTACCAACAAAACATGAGGAGAGAGGAGCAGAGAGAGACAGTGACCTCAGAGACACAGGGACAGGTATAGAAGACCAGAGGGGCTCCCTTCCACACTAGCTTTGCTTGCTGGAGGCTAAATTATGAGTAGAAAATCTTCATTTCTCCGGTGCCTGAAATATCTAGTTCCCAGTATCCATGTGGATTCTTCTCAGAGAATGGCTCAACTCTCCTGCCTGGGAGAATGGAGCAGAAGGGCTTATTAACAAAACAAAAGATGGAGCTGAGAGCCAGAGAGAAATTCTTCCTTTAAAGAAATCGTAAAAAGGAAAAATTACCAAAAAAACTTTAGGAGACAGGAGGAGAGAGAGACAGAGACCTCAGAGACACAGGGACTGGGATAGAAGGCCAGAGGGGCTCCCTACCACACTAGCTTTGCTTGCTGGAGGCTAAATTATGAGTAGAAAATCTTCATTTCTCCGGTGCCTGAAATATCTAGTTCCCAGTATCCATGTGGATTCCTCTCAGAGAATGGCTCAACTCTCCTGCCAGGGAGAAAGGAGCAGAAGGGCTTATTAACAAAACAAAAGATGGAGCTGAGAGCCAGAGAGAAATTCTACCTTTAAAGAAATAGTAAAAAGGAAAAATTACCAAAAAAACATGAGGAGACAGGAGCAGAGAGAGACAGAGACCTCAGAGACACAGGGACAGGGATAGAAGGCCAGAGGCGCTCCCTACCACACAAGCTTTGCTTGCTGGAGGCTGAATTATGAGTAGAAAATCTTCATTTCTCCTGTGCCTGAAATATCTAGTTCCCAGTATCCATGTGGATTCTTCTCAGAGAATAGCTCAACTCTCCTGCCTGGGAGAAAGGAGCAGAAGGGCTTATTAACAAAACAAAAGATGGAGCTGAGAGCCAGAGAGAAATTCTACCTTTTAAAAAATCGTAAAAAGGAAAAATTACCAAAAAAAACATGAGACAGGAGCAGAGAGAGACAGAGACCTCAGAGACACAGGGACAGGGAGAGAAGGCCAGAGGGGCTCCCTACCACACTAGCTTTGCTTGCTGGAGGCTGAATTATGAGTAGAAAATCTTCATTTCTCCTGTGCCTGAAATATCTAGTTCCCAGTATCCATGTGGATCCTTCTCAGAGAATGGATCAACTGTCCTGAGTGGGAGAAAGGAGCAGAAGGGCTTATTAACAAAACAAAAGATGGAGCTGAGAGCCAGAGAGAAATTCTACCTTTAAAAAAATCGTGAAAAGGAAAAACGACCAAAAAAACATGAGGAGACAGGAGCAGAGAGAGACAGAGACCTCAGAGACACAGGGACAGGGATAGAAGGCCAGAGGTGCTCCCTACCACACTAGCTTTGCTTGTTGGAGGCTGAATTATGAGTAGAAAATCTTCATTTCTCCTGTGCCTGAAATATCTAGTTCCCAGTATCCATGTGGATACTTCTCAGAGAATGGCTCAACTCTCCTGCCTGAGAGAAAGGAGCAGAAGGGCTTATTACCAAAACAAAAGATGGAGCTGAGAGCCAGAGAGAAATTCTACCTTTAAAAAAATCGTAAAAAGGAAAAACTACGAAAAAAACATGAAGAGACAGGAGCAGAGAGAGACAGAGACCTCAGAGACACAGGGACAGGGATAGAAGACCAGAGGGGCTCCCTACCACACTAGCTTTGCTTACTGGATGCTGAATTATGAGTAGAAAATCGTCATTTCTCCTGTGCCTGAAATATCTAATTCCCAGTACCCATGTGGATACTTCTCAGAGAATGGCTCAACTCTCCTGCCTGGGAGAAAGGAGCAGAAGGGATTATTAACAAAACAAATGATGGAGCTGAGAGCCAGAGAGAAATTCTACATTTAAAAAAATCGTAAAAAGGAATAATTACCAAAAAAACATGAGGAGACAGGAGCAGAGAGAGACAGAGACCTCAGCGACACAGGGACAGGGATAGAAGGCAGAGGGGATCCCTACCACCCTAGCTTTGCTTGCTGGAGGCTGAATTATGAGTACAAAATCTTCATTTCTCCTGTGCCTGAAATATCTAGTTCCCAGTATCCATGTGGATTCTTCTCAGAGAATGGCTCAACTCTCCTGCCAGGGAGAAAGGAGCAGAAGGGCTTATTAACAAAACAAAAGATGGAGCTGAGAGCCAGAGAGAAATTCCACATTTAAAGAAATAGTAAAAAGGAAAAATTACCAAAAAAACATGAGGAGACAGGAGCAGAGAGAGACAGAGAAATCAGAGAGACAGGGACAGGGATAGAAGGCCAGAAGGGCTCCCAACCACACTAGCTTTGCTTGCTGGAGGCTGAATTATGAGTAGAAAATCTTCATTTTTCCTGTGCCTGAAATATCTAGTTCCCAGTATCCATGTGGATACTATTCAGAGAATGGCTCAACTCTCCTGCCTGGGAGAAAGGAGCAGAAGGGCTTATTAACAAAACAAAAGATGGAGCTGAGAGCCAGAGAGAAATTATACCTTTAAAATAATCGTAAAAAGGAAAAATTACCAAAAAAAACATGAGGAGACAGGAACAGAGAGAGACAGAGACCTCAGAGACACAGGGACAGGGATAGAAGGCCAGAGGGGCTCCCTACCACACTAGCTTTGCTTGCTGGAGGCTGAATTATGAGTAGAAAATCTTCATTTCTCCGGTGCCTGAAATATCTAGTTCCCAGTATCCATGTGGATCCTTCACAGAGAATGGCTCAACTGTTCTGAGTGGGAAAAAGAAGCAGAAGGGCTTATTAACAAAACAAAAGATGGAGCTGAGAGCCAGAGAAAATTCTAACTTTAAAGAAAGAGTAAAAAGGAAAAATTACCAAAAAAACATGAGGAGACAGGAGCAGAGAGAGACAGAGACCTCAGAGACACAGGGACAGGGATAGAAGGCCAGAGGCGCTCCCTACCACACAAGCTTTGCTTGCTGGAGGCTGAATTATGAGTAGAAAATCTTCATTTCTCCGGTGCCTGAAATATCTAGTTCCCAGTATCCATGTGGATTCTTCTCATAGAATGGCTCAACTCTCCTGCCAAGGAGAAAGGAGCAGAAGGGCTTATTAACAAAACAAAAGATGGAGCTGAGAGCCAGAGAGAAATTCTTCCTTTAAAAAAATCGTAAAAAGGAAAAATTACCAAAAAAACTTTAGGAGACAGGAGGAGAGAGAGACAGAGACCTCAGAGACACAGGGACTGGGATAGAAGACCAGAGGGGCTCCCTACCACAATAGCTTTGCTTCCTGGATGCTGAATTATGAGTAGAAAATTTTCATTTCTCCTGTGCCTGAAATATCTAGTTCCCAGTATCCATGTGGATCCTTCTCAGAGGATGGCTCAACTCTCCTGCCTGGGAGAAAGGAGCAGAAGGGCTTATTAACAAAACAAAAGATGGAGCTGAGAGCCAGAGAGAAATTCTACCTTTAAAAAAATCTTAAAAAGGAAAAGTTACCAAAAAAACATGAGGAGACAGGAGCAGAGAGAGACAGAGACCTCAGAGACACAGGGACAGGGATAGAAGGCCAGAGGGGCTCCCTACCTCACTACCTTTGCTTGCTGGAGGCTGAATTATGAGTAGAAAATCTTCATTTCTCCTGTGCCTGAAATATCTATTTCCCAGTATCCATGTGGATACTTCTCAGAGAATGGCTCAACTCTCCTGGCTGGGAGAAAGGAGCAGAAGGGCTTATTAACAAAACAAAAGATGGAGCTGAGAGCCAGAGAGAAATTCTACGTTTAAAGAAATAGTAAAAAGGTAAAATTACCAAAAAAACATGAGGAAACAGGATCAGAGAGAGACAGAGAAATCAGAGACACAGGGACAGGGATAGAAGGCCAGAAGGGCTCCCAACCACACAAGCTTTGCTTGCTGGAGGCTGAATTATGAGTAGAAAATCTTCATTTTTCCTGTGCCTGAAATATTTATTTCCCAGTATCCATGTGGATACTACTCAGAGAATGGCTCAACTCTCCTGCCTGGGAGAAAGGAGCAGAAGGGCTTATTAACAAAAAAAAAGATGGAGCTGAGAGCCAGAGAGAAATTATACCTTTAAAATAATCGTTAAAAGGAAAAATTACCAAAAAAAACAGGAGGAGACAGGAACAGAGAGAGACAGAGACCTCAGAGACACAGGGACAGGGATAGAACGCCAGAGGGGCTCCCTACCACACTAGCTTTGCTTGCTGGAGGCTGAATTATGAGTAGAAAATCTTCATTTCTCCGGTGCCTGAAATATCTAGTTCCCAGTATCTATGTGGATCCTTCACAGAGAATGGCTCAACTGTCCTGAGTGGGAGAAGGAAGCAGAAGGGCTTATTAACAAAACAAAAGATGGAGCTGAGAGCCAGAGAGAAATTCTACATTTAAAAAAATCGTAAAAAGGAAAAATTACCAAAAAAACATGAGGAGACAGGAGCAGAGAGAGACAGAGACCTCAGAGACACAGGGACAGGTATAGAAGGCCAGAGGGGCTCCCTACCACACTAGCTTTGCTTGCTGGAGGCTGAATTATGAGTAGAAAATCTTCATCTCTCCGGTGCCTGAAATATCTAGATCCCAGTATCCATGTGGATTCTTCTCAGAGAATGGCTCAACACTCCTGCTTGAGAGAAAGGAGTACAAGGGCTTATTAACAAAACAAAAGATGGAGCTGAGAGCCAGAGAGAAATTCTACATTTAAAAAAATCGTTAAAAGGAAAAATTACCAAAAAAACATGAGGAGAGAGGAGCAGAGAGAGACAGTGACCTCAGAGACACAGGGACAGGTATAGAAGACCAGAGGGGCTCCCTTCCACACTAGCTTTGCTTGCTGGAGGCTAAATTATGAGTAGAAAATCTTCATTTCTCCGGTGCCTGAAATATCTAGTTCCCAGTATCCATGTGGATTCCTCTCAGAGAATGGCTCAACTCTCCTGCCAGGGAGAAAGGAGCAGAAGTGCTTATTAACAAAACAAAAGATGGAGCTGAGAGCCAGAGAGAAATTCTACCTTTAAAGAAATAGTAAAAAGGAAAAATTACCAAAAAAACATGAGGAGACAGGAGCAGAGAGATACAGAGACGTCAGAGACACAGGGACAGGGATAGAAGGCCAGAGGCGCTCCCTACCACACAAGCTTTGCTTGCTGGAGGCTGAATTATGAGTAGAAAATCTTCATTTCTCCTGTGCCTGAAATATCTAGTTCCCAGTATCCATGTGGATTCTTCTCAGAGAATAGCTCAACTCTCCTGCCTGGGAGAAAGGAGCAGAAGGGCTTATTAACAAAACAAAAGATGGAGCTGAGAGCCAGAGAGAAATTCTACCTTTTAAAAAATCGTAAAAAGGAAAAATTACCAAAAAAAACATGAGACAGGAGCAGAGAGAGACAGAGACCTCAGAGACACAGGGACAGGGAGAGAAGGCCAGAGGGGCTCCCTACCACACTAGCTTTGCTTGCTGGAGGCTGAATTATGAGTAGAAAATCTTCATTTCTCCTGTGCCTGAAATATCTAGTTCCCAGTATCCATGTGGATCCTTCTCAGAGAATGGATCAACTGTCCTGAGTGGGAGAAAGGAGCAGAAGGGCTTATTAACAAAACAAAAGATGGAGCTGAGAGCCAGAGAGAAATTCTACCTTTAAAAAAATCGTGAAAAGGAAAAACGACCAAAAAAACATGAGGAGACAGGAGCAGAGAGAGACAGAGACCTCAGAGACACAGGGACAGGGATAGAAGGCCAGAGGTGCTCCCTACCACACTAGCTTTGCTTGTTGGAGGCTGAATTATGAGTAGAAAATCTTCATTTCTCCTGTGCCTGAAATATCTAGTTCCCAGTATCCATGTGGATACTTCTCAGAGAATGGCTCAACTCTCCTGCCTGAGAGAAAGGAGCAGAAGGGCTTATTACCAAAACAAATGATGGAGCTGAGAGCCAGAGAGAAATTCTACCTTTAAAAAAATGGTAAAAAGGAAAAATTACCAAAAAAACATGAGGAGACAGGAGCAGAGAGAGACAGATACCTCAGAGACACAGGGACAGGGATAGAAGGCAGAGGGGATCCCTACCACCCTAGCTTTGCTTGCTGGAGGCTGAATTATGAGTACAAAATCTTCATTTCTCCTGTGCCTGAAATATCTAGTTCCCAGTATCCATGTGGATTCTTCTCAGAGAATGGCTCAACTCTCCTGCCAGGGAGAAAGGAGCAGAAGGGCTTATTAACAAAACAAAAGATGGAGCTGAGAGCCAGAGAGAAATTCTACATTTAAAGAAATAGTAAAAAGGAAAAATTACCAAAAAAACATGAGGAGACAGGAGCAGAGAGAGACAGAGAAATCAGAGACACAGGGACAGGGATAGAAGGCCAGAAGGGCTCCCAACCACACTAGCTTTGCTTGCTGGAGGCTGAATTATGAGTAGAAAATCTTCATTTTTCCTGTGCCTGAAATATCTAGTTCCCAGTATCCATGTGGATACTATTCAGAGAATGGCTCAACTCTCCTGCCTGGGAGAAAGGAGCAGAAGGGCTTATTAACAAAACAAAAGATGGAGCTGAGAGCCAGAGAGAAATTATACCTTTAAAATAATCGTAAAAAGGAAAAATTACCAAAAAAAACATGAGGAGACAGGAACAGAGAGAGACAGAGACCTCAGAGACACAGGGACAGGGATAGAAGGCCAGAGGGGCTCCCTACCACACTAGCTTTGCTTGCTGGAGGCTGAATTATGAGTAGAAAATCTTCATTTCTCCGGTGCCTGAAATATCTAGTTCCCAGTATCCATGTGGATCCTTCACAGAGAATGGCTCAACTGTTCTGAGTGGGAGAAAGAAGCAGAAGGGCTTATTAATAAAACAAAAGATGGAGCTGAGAGCCAGAGAAAATTCTAACTTTAAAGAAAGAGTAAAAAGGAAAAATTACCAAAAAAACATGAGGAGACAGGAGCAGAGAGAGACAGAGACCTCAGAGACACAGGGACAGGGATAGAAGGCCAGAGGCGCTCCCTACCACACAAGCTTTGCTTGCTGGAGGCTGAATTATGAGTAGAAAATCTTCATTTCTCCGGTGCCTGAAATATCTAGTTCCCAGTATCCATGTGGATACTTCTCAGAGAATGGCTCAACTCTCCTGCCAAGGAGAAAGGAGCAGAAGGGCTTATTAACAAAACAAAAGATGGAGCTGAGAGCCAGAGAGAAATTCTTCCTTTAAAAAAATCGTAAAAAGGAAAAATTACCAAAAAAACTTTAGGAGACAGGAGGAGAGAGAGACAGAGACCTCAGAGACACAGGGACTGGGATAGAAGGCCAGAGGGGTTCCCTACCACACTAGCTTTGCTTGCTGGATGCTGAATTATGAGTAGAAAATTTTCATTTCTCCTGTGCCTGAAATATCTAGTTCCCAGTATCCATGTGGATCCTTCTCAGAGGATGGCTCAACTCTCCTGCCTGGGAGAAAGGAGCAGAAGGGCTTATTAACAAAACAAAAGATGGAGCTGAGAGCCAGAGAGAAATTCTACCTTTAAAAAAATCTTAAAAAGGAAAAGTTACCAAAAAAACATGAGGAGACAGGAGCAGAGAGAGACAGAGACCTCAGAGACACAGGGACAGGGATAGAAGGCCAGAGGGGCTCCCTACCTCACTACCTTTGCTTGCTGGAGGCTGAATTATGAGTAGAAAATCTTCATTTCTCCTGTGCCTGAAATATCTATTTCCCAGTATCCATGTGGATACTTCTCAGAGAATGGCTCAACTCTCCTGCCTGGGAGAAAGGAGCAGAAGGGCTTATTAACAAAACAAAAGATGGAGCTGAGAGCCAGAGAGAAATTCTAACTTTAAAAAAATCGTAAAAAGGAAAAATTATCAAAAAAACATGAGGAGACAGGAGCAGAGAGAGACAGAGACCTCAGAGACACAGTGACAGGGATAGAAGGCCAGAGGGGCTCCCTTCCACACTAGCTTTGCTTGCTGGAGGCTAAATTATGAGTAGAAAATCTTCATTTCTCCGGTGCCTGAAATATCTAGTTCCCAGTATCCATGTGGATACTTCTCAGAGAAAGGCTCAACTCTCCTGCCAGGGAGAAAGGAGCAGAAGGGCTTATTAACAAAACAAAAGATGGAGCTGAGAGCAGGAGAGAAATTCTACATTTAAAGAAATAGTAAAAAGGTAAAATTACCAAAAAAACATGAGGAAACAGGAGCAGAGAGAGACAGAGAAATCAGAGACACAGGGACAGTGATAGAAGGCCAGAAGGGCTCCCAACCACACAAGCTTTGCTTGCTGGAGGCTGAATTATGAGTAGAAAATCTTCATTTCTCCTGTGCCTGAAATATCTAGTTCCCAGTATCCATGTGGATTCTTCTCAGAGAATAGCTCAACTCTCCTGCCTGGGAGAAAGGAGCAGAAGGGCTTATTAACAAAATAAAAGATGGAGCTTAGAGCCAGAGAGAAATTCTAACTTTTAAAAAATCGTAAAAAGGAAAATTTACCAAAAAAAACATGAGACAGGAGCAGAGAGAGACAGAGACCTCAGAGACACAGGGACAGGGATAGAAGGCCAGAGGGGCTCCCTACCACACTAGCTTTGCTTGCTGGAGGCTGAATTATGAGTAGAAAATCTTCATTTCTCCTGTGCCTGAAATATCTAGTTCCCAGTATCCATGTGGATACTTCTCATAGAATGGCTCAACTCTCCTGCCTGAGAGAAAGGAGCAGAAGGGCTTATTACCAAAACAAAAGATGGAGCTGAGAGCCAGAGAGAAATTCTACCTTTAAAAAAATCGTAAAAAGGAAAAACTACGAAAAAAACATGAAGAGACAGGAGCAGAGAGAGACAGAGACCTCAGAGACACAGGGACAGGGATAGAAGACCAGAGGGGCTCCCTACCACACTAGCTTTGCTTACTGGATGCTGAATTATGAGTAGAAAATCGTCATTTCTCCTGTGCCTGAAATATCTAATTCCCAGTACCCATGTGGATACTTCTCAGAGAATGGCTCAACTCTCCTGCCTGGGAGAAAGGAGCAGAAGGGATTATTAACAAAACAAATGATGGAGCTGAGAGCCAGAGAGAAATTCTACCTTTAAAAAAATGGTAAAAAGGAAAAATTACCAAAAAAACATGAGGAGACAGGAGCAGAGAGAGACAGAGACCTCAGAGACACAGGGACAGGGAGAGAAGGCAGAGGGGCTCCCTACCACCCTAGCTTTGCTTGCTGGAGGCTGAATTATGAGTACAAAATCTTCATTTCTCCTGTGCCTGAAATATCTAGTTCCCAGTATCCATGTGGATTCTTCTCAGAGAATGGCTCAACTCTCCTGCCAGGGAGAAAGGAGCAGAAGGGCTTATTAACAAAACAAAAGATGGAGCTGAGAGCCAGAGAGAAATTCTACATTTAAAGAAATAGTAAAAAGGAAAAATTACCAAAAAAACATGAGGAGACAGGAGCAGAGAGAGACAGAGTAATCAGAGACACAGGGACAGGGATAGAAGGCCAGAAGGGCTCCCAACAACACTAGCTTTGCTTGCTGGAGGCTGAATTATGAGTAGAAAATCTTCATTTTTCCTGTGCCTGAAATATCTAGTTCCCAGTATCCATGTGGATACTACTCAGAGAATGGCTCAACTCTCCTGCCTGGGAGAAAGGAGCAGAAGGGCTTATTAACAAAACAAAAGATGGAGCTGAGAGCCAGAGAGAAATTATACCTTTAAAATAATCGTAAAAAGGAAAAATTACCAAAAAAAACATGAGGAGACAGGAACAGAGAGAGACAGAGACCTCAGAGACACAGGGACAGGGATAGAAGGCCAGAGGGGCTCCCTACCACACTAGCTTTGCTTGCTGGAGGCTGAATTATGAGTAGAAAATCTTCATTTCTCCGGTGCCTGAAATATCTAGTTCCCAGTATCCATGTGGATCCTTCACAGAGATTGGCTCAACTGTTCTGAGTGGGAGAAAGAAGCAGAAGGGCTTATTAACAAAACAAAAGATGGAGCTGAGAGCCAGAGAAAATTCTAACTTTAAAGAAAGAGTAAAAAGGAAAAATTACCAAAAAAACATGAGGAGACAGGAGCAGAGAGAGACAGAGACCTCAGAGACACAGGGACAGGGATAGAAGGCCAGAGGCGCTCCCTACCACACAAGCTTTGCTTGCTGGAGGCTGAATTATGAGTAGAAAATCTTCATTTCTCCTGTGCCTGAAATATCTAGTTCCCAGTATCCATGTGGATTCTTCTCAGAGAATAGCTCAACTCTCCTGCCTGGGAGAAAGGAGCAGAAGGGCTTATTAACAAAACAAAAGATGGAGCTGAGAGCCAGAGAGAAATTCTACCTTTTAAAAAATCGTAAAAAGGAAAAATTACCAAAAAAACATGAGACAGGAACAGAGAGAGACAGAGACCTCAGAGACACAGGGACAGGGATAGAAGGCCAGAGGGGCTCCCTACCACACTAGCTTTGCTTGCTGGAGGCTGAATTATGAGTAGAAAATCTTTATTTCTCCTGTACCTGAAATATCTAGTTTCCAGTATCCATGTGGATCCTTCTCAGAGAATGGCTCAACTGTCCTGAGTGGGAGAAAGGAGCAGAAGGGCTTATTAACAAAACAAAAGATGGAGCTGAGAGCCAGAGAGAAATTCTACCTTTAAAGAAATCGTAAAAAGGAAAAACGACCAAAAAAACATGAGGAGACAGGAGCAGAGAGAGACAGAGACCTCAGAGACACAGGGACAGGGATAGAAGGCCAGAGGTGCTCCCTACCACACTAGCTTTGCTTGTTGGAGGCTGAATTATGAGTAGAAAATCTTCATTTCTCCTGTGCCTGAAATATCTAGTTCCCAGTATCCATGTGGATACTTCTCAGAGAATGGCTCAACTCTCCTGCCTGAGAGAAAGGAGCAGAAGGGCTTATTACCAAAACAAAAGATGGAGCTGAGAGCCAGAGAGAAATTCAACCTTTAAAAAAATCGTAAAAAGGAAAAACTACGAAAAAAACATGAAGAGACAGGAACAGAGAGAGACAGAGACCTCAGAGACACAGGGACAGGGATAGAAGACCAGAGGGGCTCCCTACCACACTAGCTTTGCTTACTGGATGCTGAATTATGAGTAGAAAATCGTCATTTATACTGTGCCTGAAATATCTAATTCCCAGTACCCATGTGGATACTTCTCAGAGAATGGCTCAACTCTCCTGCCTGGGAGAAAGGAGCAGAAGGGCTTATTAACAAAACAAATGATGGAGCTGAGAGCCAGAGAGAAATTCTACCTTTAAAAAAATGGTAAAAAGGAAAAATTACCAAAAAAACATGAGGAGACAGGAGCAGAGAGAGACAGAGACCTCAGAGACACAGGGACAGGGAGAGAAGGCAGAGGGGCTCCCTACCACCCTAGCTTTGCTTGCTGGAGGCTGAATTATGAGTACAAAATCTTCATTTCTCCTGTGCCTGAAATATCTAGTTCCCAGTATCCATGTGGATTCTCCTCAGAGAATGGCTCAACTCTCCTGCCAGGGAGATAGGAGCAGAAGGGCTTATTAACAAAACAAAAGATGGAGCTGAGAGCCAGAGAGAAATTCTACATTTAAAGAAATAGTAAAAAGGAAAAATTATCAAAAAAACATGAGGAGACAGGAGCAGAGAGAGACAGAGAAATCAGAGACACAGGGACAGGGATAGAAGGCCAGAAGGGCTCCCAACCACACTAGCTTTGCTTGCTGGAGGCTGAATTATGAGTAGAAAATCTTCATTTTTCCTGTGCCTGAAATATCTAGTTCCCAGTATCCATGTGGATACTACTCAGAGAATGGCTCAACTCTCCTGCCTGGGAGAAAGGAGCAGAAGGGCTTATTAACAAAACAAAAGATGGAGCTGAGAGCCAGAGAGAAATTCTAACTTTAAAAAAAATCGTAAAAAGAAAAATTACCAAAAAAACATGAGGAGACAGGAGCAGAGACAGACAGAGACCTCAGAGACACTGGGACAGGTATAGAAGGCCAGAGGGGCTCCCTACCACACTAGCTTTGCTTGCTGGAGGCTGAATTATGAGTAGAAAATCTTCATTTCTCCGGTGCCTGAAATATCTAGTTCCCAGTATCCATGTGGATCCTTCTCAGAGAATGGCTCAACTGTCCTGAGTGGGAGAAAGGAGCAGAAGGGCTTATTAACAAAACAAAAGATGGAGCTGAGAGCCAGAGAGAAATTCTACCTTTAAAAAAATCGTAAAAAGGAAAAACGACCAAAAAAACATGAGGAGACAGGAGCAGAGAGAGACAGAGACCTCAGAGACACAGGGACAGGAATAGAAGGCCAGAGGTGCTCCCTACCACACTAGCTTTGCTTGCTGGAGGCTGAATTATGAGTAGAAAATCTTCATTTCTCCTGTGCCTGAAATATCTAGTTCCCAGTATCCATGTGGTTACTTCTCAGAGAATGGCTCAACTCTCCTGCCTGAGAGAAAGGAGCAGAAGGGCTTATTAACAAAACAAAAGATGGAGCTGAGAGCCAGAGAGAAATTCTACATTTAAAAAAATCGTAAAAAGGAAAAATTACCAAAAAAACATGAGGAGACAGGAGCAGAGAGAGACAGAGACCTCAGAGACACAGGGACAGGGATAGAAGGCCAGAGGTGCTCCCTACCACACTAGCTATGCTTGCTGGAGGCTGAATTATGAGTAGAAAATCTTCATTTCTCCTGTTCCTGAAATATCTAGTTCCCAGTATCCATGTGGATCCTTCTCAGAGAATGGCTCAACTCTCCTGCCTGGGAGAAAGGAGCAGAAGGGCTTATTAACAAAACAAAAGATGGAGCTGAGAGCTAGAGAGAAATTCTACCTTTAAAATAATCGTAAAAAGGAAAAATTACCAAAAAAACATGAGGAGACAGGAACAGAGAGAGACAGAGACCTCAGAGACACAGGGACAGGGATAGAAGGCCAGAGGGGCTCCCTACCACTCTAGCTTTGCTTGCTGGAGGCTGAATTATGAGTAGAAAATCTTCATTTCTCCGGTGCCTGAAATATCTAGTTCCCAGTATCCATGTGGATACTTCTCAGAGAATGGCTCAACTGTCCTGAGTGGGAGAAAGGAGCAGAAGGGCTTATTAACAAAACAAAAGATGGAGCTGAGAGCCAGAGAGAAATTCTTCCTTTAAAAAAATCGTAAAAAGGAAAAATTACCAAAAAAACTTTAGGAGACAGGAGGAGAGAGAGACAGAGACCTCAGAGACACAGGGACAGGGGTAGAAGGCCAGAGGGGCTGCCTACCACACTAGCTTTGCTTGCTGGATGCTGAATTATGAGTAGAAAATTTTCATTTCTCCTGTGCCTGAAATATCTAGTTCCCAGTATCCATGTGGATTCTTCTCAGAGGATGGCTCAACTCTCCTGCCTGGGAGAAAGGAGCAGAAGGGCTTATTAACAAAACAAAAGATGGAGCTGAGAGCCAGAGAGAAATTCTAACTTTAAAAAAATCGTAAAAAGGAAAAATTATCAAAAAAACATGAGGAGACTGGAGCAGAGAGAGACAGAGAACTCAGAGACACAGGGACAGGGATAGAAGGCCAGAGGGGCTCCCTACCTCACTAGATTTGCTTGCTGGAGGCTGAATTATGAGTAGAAAATCTTCATTTCTCCTGTGCCTGAAATATCTATTTCCCAGTATCCATGTGGATACTTCTCAGAGAATGGCTCAACTCTCCTGCCTGGGAGAAAGGAGCAGAAGGGCTTATTAACAAAACAAAAGATGGAGCTGAGAGCCAGAGAGAAATTCTAACTTTAAAAAAATCGTAAAAAGGAAAAATTATCAAAAATCATGAGGAGACAGGAGCAGAGAGAGACAGAGACCTCATAGACACAGGGACAGGGATAGAAGGCCAGAGGTGCTCCCTACCACACTAGCTTTGCTTGTTGGAGGCTGAATTATGAGTAGAAAATCTTCATTTCTCCTGTGCCTGAAATATCTAGTTCCCAGTATCCATGTGGATACTTCTCAGAGAATGGCTCAACTCTCCTTCCTTTAGAGAAAGGAGCAGAAGGGCTTATTACCAAAACAAAAGATGGAGCTGAGAGCCAGAGAGAAATTCTACCTTTAAAAAAATCGTAAAAAGGAAAAACTACGAAAAAAAACATGAAGAGACAGGAGCAGAGAGAGACAGAGACCTCAGAGACACAGGGACAGGGATAGAAGACCAGAGGGGCTCCCTACCACACTAGCTTTGCTTGCTGGATGCTGAATTATGAGTAGAAAATCGTCATTTCTCCTGTGCCTGAAATATCTAGTTCCCAATACCCATGTGGATACTTCTCAGAGAATGGCTCAACTCTCCTGCCTGGGAGAAAGGAGCAGAAGGGCTTATTAACAAAACAAATGATGGAGCTGAGAGCCAGAGAGAAATTCTACCTTTAAAAAAATCGTAAAAAGGAAAAATTACCAAAAAAACATGAGGAGACAGGAGCAGAGAGAGACAGAGACCTCAGAGACACAGGGACAGGGATAGAAGGCAGAGGGACTCCCTACCACCCTAGCTTTGCTTGCTGGAGGCTGAATTATGAGTACAAAATCTTCATTTCTCCTGTGCCTGAAATATCTAGTTCCCAGTATCCATGTGGATTCTTCTCACAGAATGGCTCAACTCTCCTGCCTGGGAGAAAGGAGCAGAAGGGCTTATTCTCAAAACAAAAGATGGAGCTGAGAGCCAGAGAGAAATTCTACATTTAAAAAAATCGTAAAAAGTAAAAATGACCAAAAAAACATAAGGAGACAGGAGCAGAGAGAGACAGAGACCTCAGAGACACAGGGACAGGGATAGAAGGCCACAGGGGCTCCCTACCACACTAGCTTTGCTTGCTGGAGGCTGAGTTATGAGTAGAAAATCTTCATTTCTCCGGTGCCTGAAATATCTAGTTCCCAGTATCCATGTGGATTCTTCTCAGAGAATGGCTCAACTCTCCTGCCTGGGAGAAAGGAGCAGAAGGGCTTATTAACAAAACAAAAGATGGAGCTGAGAGCCAGAGAGAAATTCGACCTTTAAAAAAGTCGTAAAAAGGAAAAATTACCAAAAAAACATGAGGAGCCAGGAGCAGAGAGAGACAGAGAAATCAGAGACACAGGGACAAGGATAGATGGCCAGAAGGGCTCCCAACCACACTAGCTTTGCTTGCTGGAGGCTGAATTATGAGTAGAAAATCTTCATTTTTCCTGTACCTGAAAGATCTAGTTCCCAGTATCCATGTGGATACTACTCAGAGTATGGCTCAACTCTCCTGCCTGGGAGAAAGGAGCAGAAGGGCTTATTAACAAAACAAAAGATGGAGCTGAGAGCCAGAGAGAAATTATACCTTTAAAATAATCGTAAAAAGGAAAAATTACCAAAAAAAACATGAGGAGACAGGAACAGAGAGAGACAGAGACCTCAGAGACACAGGACAGGGATAGAAGGCCAGAGGGGCTCCCTACCACACTAGCTTTGCTTGCTGGAGGCTGAATTATGAGTAGAAAATCTTCATTTCTCCGGTGCCTGAAATATCTAGTTCCCAGTATCCATGTGGATCCTTCACAGAGAATGGCTCAACTGTCCTGAGTGGGAGAAAGGAGCAGAAGGGCTTATTAACAAAACAAAAGATGGAGCTGAGAGCCAGAGAAAATTCTAAATTTAAAAAAATCGTAAAAAGGAAAAATTACCAAAAAAACATGAGGAGACAGGAGCAGAGAGAGACAGAGACCTCAGAGACACAGGGAAAGGTACAGAAGGCCAGAGGGGCTCCGTACCACACTAGCTTTGCTTGCTGGAGGCTGAATTATGAGTAGAAAATCTTAATTTCTCCGGTGCCTGAAATATCTAGTTCCCAGTATCCATGTGGATTCTTCTCAGAGAATGGCTCAACTCTCCTGCCTGAGAGAAAGGAGTAGAAGGGCTTATTAACAAAACAAAAGATGGAGATGAGAGCCAGAGAGAAATTCTACATTTAAAAAAATCGTAAAAAGGGAAAATTACCAAGAAAACATGAGGAGAGAGGAGCAGAGAGAGACAGAGACCTCAGAGACACAGGGACAGGTATAGAAGGCCAGAGGGGCTCCCTTCCACACTAGCTTTTCTTGCTGGAGGCTAAATTATGAGTAGAAAATCTTCATTTCTCCGGTGCCTGAAATATCTAGTTCCCAGTATCCATGTGGATTCTTCTCAGAGAATGGCTCAACTCTCCTGCCAGGGAGAAAGGAGCAGAAGGGCTTATTAACAAACAAAAGATGGAGCTGAGAGCCAGAGAGAAATTCTACCTTTAAAGAAATAGTAAAAGGAAAAACTACCAAAAAAACATGAGGAGACAGGAGCAGAGAGAGACAGAGACCTCAGAGACACAGGGACAGGGATAGAAGGCCAGAGGTGCTCCCTACCACACAAGCTTTGCTAGCTGGAGGCTGAATTATGAGTAGAAAATCTTCATTTCTCCTGTGCCTGAAATATCTAGTTCCCAGTATACATGTGGATTCTTCTCAGAGAATGGCTCAACTGTCCTGAGTGGGAGAAAGGAACAGAAGGGCTTATTAACAAAACAAAAGATGGAGCTGAGAGCCAGAGACAAATTCTACCTTTAAAAAAATCGTAAAAAGGAAAAACGACCAAAAAAACATGAGGAGACAGGAGCAGAGAGAGACAGAGACCTCAGAGACACAGGGACAGGGATAGAAGGCCAGAGGGGCTCCCTACCACACTAGCTTTGCTTGTTGGAGGCTGAATTATGAGTAGAAAATCTTCATTTCTCCTGTGCCTGAAATATCTAGTTCCCAGTATCCATGTGGATACTTCTCAGAGAATGGCTCAACTCTCCTGCCTGAGAGAAAGGAGCAGAAGGGCTTCTTACCAAAACGAAAGATGGAGCTGAGAGCCAGAGAGAAATTCTACCTTTTAAAAAATCGTAAAAAGGAAAAATTACCAAAAAAACATGAGGAGACAGGAGCAGAGAGAGACAGAGACCTCAGAGACACAGGGACAGGGATAGAAGGCAGAGGGGCTCCCTACCACCCTAGATTTGCTTGCTGGAGGCTGAATTATGAGTACAAAATCTTCATTTCTCCTGTGCCTGAAATATCTAGTTCCCAGTATCCATGTGGATACTTCTCACAAAATGGCTCAACTCTCCTGCCTGGGAGAAAGGAGCAGAAGGGCTTATTATCAAAACAAAAGATGGAGCTGAGAGCCAGAGAGAAATTATACATTTAAAAAAATCGTAAAAAGGAAAAATGACCAAAAAAACATGAGGAGACAGGAGCAGAGAGAGACAGAGTGCTCAGAGACACAGGGACAGGGATAGAAGGCCAGAGGTGCTCCCTACCACACTAGCTTTGCTTGCTGGAGGCTGAATTATGAGTAGAAAATCTTCATTTCTCCTATGCCTGAAATATCTAGTTCCCAGTATCCATGTGGATTCTTCTCAGAGAATGGCTCAACTCTCCTGCCTGAGAGAAAGGAGTAGAAGGGCTTATTAACAAAACAAAAGATGGAGCTGAGAGCCAGAGAGAAATTCTACATTTAAAAAAATCGTAAAAAGGGAAAATTACCAAGAAAACATGAGGAGAGAGGAGCAGAGAGAGACAGAGACCTCAGAGACACAGGGACAGGTATAGAAGGCCAGAGGGGCTCCCTTCCACACTAGCTTTTCTTGCTGGAGGCTAAATTATGAGTAGAAAATCTTCATTTCTCTGGTGCCTGAAATATCTAGTTCCCAGTATCCATGTGGATTCTTCTCAGAGAATGGCTCAACTCTCCTGCCAGGGAGAAAGGAGCAGAAGGGCTTATTAACAAACAAAAGATGGAGCTGAGAGCCAGAGAGAAATTCTACCTTTAAAGAAATAGTAAAAGGAAAAACTACCAAAAAAACATGAGGAGACAGGAGCAGAGAGAGACAGAGACCTCAGAGACACAGGGACAGGGATAGAAGGCCAGAGGTGCTCCCTACCACACAAGCTTTGCTAGCTGGAGGCTGAATTATGAGTAGAAAATCTTCATTTCTCCTGTGCCTGAAATATCTAGTTCCCAGTATACATGTGGATTCTTCTCAGAGAATAGCTCAACTCTCCTGCCAGGGAGAAAGGAGCAGAAGGGCTTATTAACAAAACAAAAGATGGAGGTGAGAGCCAGAGAGAAATTCTACCTTTAAAAAAATCGTAAAAAGGAAAAATTACCAAAAAAACATGAGACAGGAGCAGAGAGAGACAGAGAACTCAGAGACACAGGGACAGGGATAGAAGGCCAGAGGGGCTCCCTACCACACTAGCTTTGCTTGCTGGAGGCTGAATTATGAGTAGAAAATCTTCATTTCTCCTGTGCCTGAAATATCTAGTTTCCAGTATCCATGTGGATCCTTCTCAGAGAATGGCTCAACTGTCCTGAGTGGGAGAAAGGAACAGAAGGGCTTATTAACAAAACAAAAGATGGAGCTGAGAGCCAGAGACAAATTCTACCTTTAAAAAAATCGTAAAAAGGAAAAACGACCAAAAAAACATGAGGAGACAGGAGCAGAGAGAGACAGAGACCTCAGAGACACAGGGACAGGGATAGAAGGCCAGAGGTGCTCCCTACCACACTAGCTTTGCTTGTTGGAGGCTGAATTATGAGTAGAAAATCTTCATTTCTCCTGTGCCTGAAATATCTAGTTCCCAGTATCCATGTGGATACTTCTCAGAGAATGGCTCAAATCTCCTGCCTGAGAGAAAGGAGCAGAAGGGCTTCTTACCAAAACGAAATATGGAGCTGAGAGCCTGAGAGAAATTCTACCTTTTAAAAAATCGTAAAAAGGAAAAATTACCAAAAAAACATGAGGAGACAGGAGCAGAGAGAGACAGAGACCTCAGAGACACAGGGACAGGGATAGAAGGCAGAGGGGCTCCCTACCACCCTAGATTTGCTTGCTGGAGGCTGAATTATGAGTACAAAATCTTCATTTCTCCTGTGCCTGAAATATCTAGTTCCCAGTATCCATGTGGATCCTTCTCACAAAATGGCTCAACTCTCCTGCCTGGGAGAAAGGAGCAGAAGGGCTTATTATCAAAACAAAAGATGGAGCTGAGAGCCAGAGAGAAATTATACATTTAAAAAAATCGTAAAAAGGAAAAATGACCAAAAAAACATGAGGAGACAGGAGCAGAGAGAGACAGAGTGCTCAGAGACACAGGGACAGGGATAGAAGGCCAGAGGTGCTCCCTACCACACTAGCTTTGCTTGCTGGAGGCTGAATTATTTGTAGAAAATCTTCATTTCTCCTATGCCTGAAATATCTAGTTCCCAGTATCCATGTGGATCCTTCTCAGAGAATGGCTCAAATCTCATGCCTGGGAGAAAGGAGCAGAAGGGCTTATTAACAAAACAAAAGATGGAGCTGAGAGCTAGAGAGAAATTCTACCTTTAAAATAATCGTAAAAAGGAAAAATTACCAAAAAAAACATGAGGAGACCGGAACAGAGAGAGACAGAGACCTCAGAGACACAGGGACAGGGATAGAAGGCCAGAGGGGCTCCCTACCACACTAGCTTTGCTTGCTGGAGGCTGAATTATGAGTAGAAAATCTTCATTTCTCCGGTGCCTGAAATATCTATTTCCCAGTATCCATGTGGATACTTCTCAGAGAATGGCTGAACTCTCCTGCCTGGGAGAAAGGAGCAGAAGGGCTTATTAACAAAACCAAAGATGGAGCTGAGAGCCAGAGAGAAATTCTACCTTTAAAAAATTGTAAAAAGGAAAAATTACCAAAAAAACTTTAGGAGACATGAGGAGAGAGAGACAGAGACCTCAGAGACACAGGGACTGGGATAGAAGGCCAGAGGGGCTCCCTACCACAATAGCTTTGCTTGCTGGATGCTGAATTATGAGTAGAAAATTTTCATTTCTCCTGTGCCTGAAATATCTAGTTCCCAGTATCCATGTGGATTCTTCTCAGAGGATGGCTCAACTCTCCTGCCTGGGAGAAAGGAGCAGAAGGGCTTATTAACAAAACAAAAGATGGAGCTGAGAGCCAGAGAGAAATTCTACCTTTAAAAAAATCCTAAAAAGGAAAAGTTACCAAAAAAACATGAGGAGACAGGAGCAGAAAGAGACAGAGAAATCAGAGACACAGGGACAGGGATAGAAGGCCAGAGGGGCTCCCTACCACACTAGCTTTGCTTGCTGGATGCTGAATTATGAGTAGAAAATCTTCATTTCTCCTATGCCCTGAAATATCAGGTTCCCAGTATCCATGTGGATTCTTCTCAGGGAATGGCTCATTTCTCCTGCCTGGGAGAAAGGAGCAGAAGGGCTTATTAACAAAACAAAAGATGGAGCTGAGAGCCAGAGAGAAATTCTACCTTGAAAAAAATCGTAAAAAGAAAAATTACCAAAAAAACTTGAGGAGACAGGAGAAGAGAGAGACAGAGACGTTAGAGACACAGGGACAGGTATAAAAGGCCAGAGAGGCTCCCTACCACACTAGCTTAGCTTGCTGGAGGCTGAATTATGAGAAGAAAATCTTCATTTCTCCTGTGCCTAAACTATCTAGTTACCAGTATCCATGTAGATTCTTCTCAGAGAATGGCTCAACCTTCCTGCCTGAAAGAAAGGAGAAGAAGGGCTTATTATCAAAACAAAAGATGGAGCTGAGAGCCAGAGAGAAATTCTACCTTTAAAAAAATCGTAAAATGGAAAAATTACCAATAAAAAAGAGGAGACAGGAGCAGAGAGAGACAGAGACCTCAGAGACACAGGGACAGTGATAGCAGGCCAGAGGGGCTCCCTACCACACTAGCTTTGCTTGCTGGAGGCTGAATTATGAGTAGAAAATCTTCATTTCTCCAGTGCCTGAAATATCTAGTTCCCAGTATCCATGTGGATCCTTCTCAGAGAATGGCTCAACTCCCCTGCCTGGGAGAATGGAGCAGAAGGGCTTATTAACAAACAAAAGATGGAGCTGAGAGCTAGAGAGAAATTCTACCTTTAAAATAATCGTAAAAAGGAAAAATTACCAAAAAAAACATGAGGTGACAGGAACAGACAGAGACAGAGACCTCAGAGACACAGGGACAGGGATAGAAGGCCAGAGGGGCTCCCAACCACACTAGCTTTGCTTGCTGGAGGCTGAATTATGAGTAGAAAATCTTCATTTCTCCGGTGCCTGAAATATCTAGTTCCCAGTATCCATGTGGATTCTTCTCAGGGAATGGCTCAACTCTCCTGCCTGGGAGAAAGGAGCAGAAGGGCTTATTAACAAAACCAAAGATGGAGCTGAGAGCCAGAGAGAAATTCTACATTTAAAAAAACCGTAAGAAGGAAAAATTACCAAAAAAACATGAGGAGACAGGAGCAGAGAGAGACAGAGAACTCAGAGACACAGGGACAGGGATAGAAGGCCAGAGGGGCTCCTTACCACACTAGCTTTGCTTGCTGGAGGCTGAATTATGAGTAGAAAATCTTCATTTCTCCGGTGCCTGAAATATCTAGTTCCCAATATCCATGTTGATACTTCTCAGAGAATGGCTCAACTCTCCTGCCTGGGAGAAAGGAGCAGAAGGGCTTATTAAGAAAAGAAAAGATGGAGCTGAGAGCCAGAGAGAAATTCTACCTTTAAAATAATCGTAAAAGAAAAATTACCAAAAAAACCTATGAGACAGGAGCAGAGAGAGACAGAGACCTCAGAGACACAGGGACAGGGATAGAAGGCCAGAGGGGCTCCCTACCACACTAGCTTTGCTTGCTGGATGCTGAATTGTGAGTAGAAAATCTTCATTTCTCCTATGCCCTGAAATATCTAGTTCCCAGTATCCATGTGGATTCTTCTCAGGGAATGGCTCATTTCTCCTGCCTGGGAGAAAGGAGCAGAAGGCTTATTAACAAAACAAAAGATGGAGCTGAGAGCCAGAGAGAAATTCTACCTTGAAAAAAATCGTAAAAATAAAAATTACCAAAAAAACTTGAGGAGACATGAGCAGAGAGAGACAGAGACCTCAGAGACACAGGGACAGGGATAGAAGGCCAGAGGGGCTCCCTACCACACTAGCTTTGCTTGCTGGAGGCTGAATTATGAGTAGAAAATCTTCATTTCTCCTGTGCCTGAAATATCTATTTTCCAGTATTTTTGTGGATTCTTCTAAGAGAATGGCTCAACACTCCTGCCTGAAAGAAAGGAGAAGAAGGGCTTTTTAACAAAACAAAAGATGGAGCTGAGAGCCAGAGAGAAATTCTACCTTTAAAAAAATCGTAAAATGGAAAAATTACCAAAAAAACATGAGGAGACAGGAGCAGAGAGAGACAGAGACCTCAGAGACACAGGGACAGGGATAAAAGGCCAGAGGGGCTCCCTACCACACTAGCTTTGCTTGCTGGAGGCTGAATTATGAGTAGAAAATCTTCATTTCTCCGGTGCCTGAAATATCTAGTTCCCAGTATCCATGTGGATTCTTCTCAGAGAATGGCTCAACACTCCTGCCTGAGAGAAAGGAGTAGAAGGGCTTATTAACAAAACAAAAGATGGAGCTGAGAGCCAGAGAGAAATTATACCTTTAAAAAAATCGTAAAAAGGAAAAATTACAAAAAAAATATGAGGAGAGAGGAGCAGAGAGAGACAGAGACCTTAGAGACACAGGGACAGGGATAGAAGGCCAGAGGGGCTCCCTTCCACACTAGCTTTGCTTGCTGGAGGCTAAATTATGAGTAGAAAATCTTCATTTCTCCGGTGCCTGAAATATCTAGTTCCCAGTATCCATGTGGATTCTTCTCAGAGAATAGCTCAACTCTCCTGCCAGGGAGAAAGGAGCAGAAGGGCTAATTAACAAAACAAAAGATGGAGCTGAGAGCCAGAGAGAAATGCTACCTTTAAAGAAATAGTAAAAAGGAAAAATTACCAAAAAACATGAGGAGACAGGAGCAGAGAGAGACAGAGACGTCAGAGACACAGGGACAGGGATAGAAGGCCAGAAGGGCTCCCAACCACACTAGCTTTGCTTGCTGGAGGCTGAATTATGAGTAGAAAATCTTCATTTCTCCGGTGCCTGAAATATCTAGTTCCCAGTATCCATGTGGATTCTTCTCAGAGAATGGCTCAACTCTCCTGCCTGGGAGAAAGGAGCAGAAAGGCTTATTAACAAAACAAAAGATGGAGCTGAGAACTAGAGAGAAATTCTACCTTTAAAATAATCGTAAAAAGGAAAAATTTCCAAAAAAAACATGGGGAGACAGGAACAGAGAGAGACAGAGACCTCAGAGACACAGGGACAGGGATAGAACGCCAGAGGGGCTCCCTACCACACTAGCTTTGCTTGCTGGAGGCTGAATTATGAGTAGAAAATCTTCATTTCTCCGGTGCCTGAAATATCTATTTCCCAGTATCCATGTGGATACTTCTCAGAGAATGGCTGAACTCTCCTGCCTGGGAGAAAGGAGCAGAAGGGCTTATTAACAAAACCAAAGATGGAGCTGAGAGCCAGAGAGAAATTCTACCTTTAAAAAATTGTAAAAAGGAAAAATTACCAAAAAAACTTTAGGAGACATGAGGAGAGAGAGACAGAGACCTCAGAGACACAGGGACTGGGATAGAAGGCCAGAGGGGCTCCCTACCACAATAGCTTTGCTTGCTGGATGCTGAATTATGAGTAGAAAATTTTCATTTCTCCTGTGCCTGAAATATCTAGTTCCCAGTATCCATGTGGATTCTTCTCAGAGGATGGCTCAACTCTCCTGCCTGGGAGAAAGGAGCAGAAGGGCTTATTAACAAAACAAAAGATGGAGCTGAGAGCCAGAGAGAAATTCTACCTTTAAAAAAATCCTAAAAAGGAAAAGTTACCAAAAAAACATGAGGAGACAGGAGCAGAAAGAGACAGAGAAATCAGAGACACAGGGACAGGGATAGAAGGCCAGAGGGGCTCCCTACCACACTAGCTTTGCTTGCTGGATGCTGAATTATGAGTAGAAAATCTTCATTTCTCCTATGCCCTGAAATATCAGGTTCCCAGTATCCATGTGGATTCTTCTCAGGGAATGGCTCATTTCTCCTGCCTGGGAGAAAGGAGCAGAAGGGCTTATTAACAAAACAAAAGATGGAGCTGAGAGCCAGAGAGAAATTCTACCTTGAAAAAAATCGTAAAAAGAAAAATTACCAAAAAAACTTGAGGAGACAGGAGAAGAGAGAGACAGAGACGTTAGAGACACAGGGACAGGTATAAAAGGCCAGAGAGGCTCCCTACCACACTAGCTTAGCTTGCTGGAGGCTGAATTATGAGAAGAAAATCTTCATTTCTCCTGTGCCTAAACTATCTAGTTACCAGTATCCATGTAGATTCTTCTCAGAGAATGGCTCAACCTTCCTGCCTGAAAGAAAGGAGAAGAAGGGCTTATTATCAAAACAAAAGATGGAGCTGAGAGCCAGAGAGAAATTCTACCTTTAAAAAAATCGTAAAATGGAAAAATTACCAATAAAAAAGAGGAGACAGGAGCAGAGAGAGACAGAGACCTCAGAGACACAGGGACAGTGATAGCAGGCCAGAGGGGCTCCCTACCACACTAGCTTTGCTTGCTGGAGGCTGAATTATGAGTAGAAAATCTTCATTTCTCCAGTGCCTGAAATATCTAGTTCCCAGTATCCATGTGGATCCTTCTCAGAGAATGGCTCAACTCCCCTGCCTGGGAGAATGGAGCAGAAGGGCTTATTAACAAACAAAAGATGGAGCTGAGAGCTAGAGAGAAATTCTACCTTTAAAATAATCGTAAAAAGGAAAAATTACCAAAAAAAACATGAGGTGACAGGAACAGACAGAGACAGAGACCTCAGAGACACAGGGACAGGGATAGAAGGCCAGAGGGGCTCCCAACCACACTAGCTTTGCTTGCTGGAGGCTGAATTATGAGTAGAAAATCTTCATTTCTCCGGTGCCTGAAATATCTAGTTCCCAGTATCCATGTGGATTCTTCTCAGGGAATGGCTCAACTCTCCTGCCTGGGAGAAAGGAGCAGAAGGGCTTATTAACAAAACCAAAGATGGAGCTGAGAGCCAGAGAGAAATTCTACATTTAAAAAAACCGTAAGAAGGAAAAATTACCAAAAAAACATGAGGAGACAGGAGCAGAGAGAGACAGAGAACTCAGAGACACAGGGACAGGGATAGAAGGCCAGAGGGGCTCCTTACCACACTAGCTTTGCTTGCTGGAGGCTGAATTATGAGTAGAAAATCTTCATTTCTCCGGTGCCTGAAATATCTAGTTCCCAATATCCATGTTGATACTTCTCAGAGAATGGCTCAACTCTCCTGCCTGGGAGAAAGGAGCAGAAGGGCTTATTAAGAAAAGAAAAGATGGAGCTGAGAGCCAGAGAGAAATTCTACCTTTAAAATAATCGTAAAAGAAAAATTACCAAAAAAACCTATGAGACAGGAGCAGAGAGAGACAGAGACCTCAGAGACACAGGGACAGGGATAGAAGGCCAGAGGGGCTCCCTACCACACTAGCTTTGCTTGCTGGATGCTGAATTGTGAGTAGAAAATCTTCATTTCTCCTATGCCCTGAAATATCTAGTTCCCAGTATCCATGTGGATTCTTCTCAGGGAATGGCTCATTTCTCCTGCCTGGGAGAAAGGAGCAGAAGGCTTATTAACAAAACAAAAGATGGAGCTGAGAGCCAGAGAGAAATTCTACCTTGAAAAAAATCGTAAAAATAAAAATTACCAAAAAAACTTGAGGAGACATGAGCAGAGAGAGACAGAGACCTCAGAGACACAGGGACAGGGATAGAAGGCCAGAGGGGCTCCCTACCACACTAGCTTTGCTTGCTGGAGGCTGAATTATGAGTAGAAAATCTTCATTTCTCCTGTGCCTGAAATATCTATTTTCCAGTATTTTTGTGGATTCTTCTAAGAGAATGGCTCAACACTCCTGCCTGAAAGAAAGGAGAAGAAGGGCTTTTTAACAAAACAAAAGATGGAGCTGAGAGCCAGAGAGAAATTCTACCTTTAAAAAAATCGTAAAATGGAAAAATTACCAAAAAAACATGAGGAGACAGGAGCAGAGAGAGACAGAGACCTCAGAGACACAGGGACAGGGATAAAAGGCCAGAGGGGCTCCCTACCACACTAGCTTTGCTTGCTGGAGGCTGAATTATGAGTAGAAAATCTTCATTTCTCCGGTGCCTGAAATATCTAGTTCCCAGTATCCATGTGGATTCTTCTCAGAGAATGGCTCAACACTCCTGCCTGAGAGAAAGGAGTAGAAGGGCTTATTAACAAAACAAAAGATGGAGCTGAGAGCCAGAGAGAAATTATACCTTTAAAAAAATCGTAAAAAGGAAAAATTACAAAAAAAATATGAGGAGAGAGGAGCAGAGAGAGACAGAGACCTTAGAGACACAGGGACAGGGATAGAAGGCCAGAGGGGCTCCCTTCCACACTAGCTTTGCTTGCTGGAGGCTAAATTATGAGTAGAAAATCTTCATTTCTCCGGTGCCTGAAATATCTAGTTCCCAGTATCCATGTGGATTCTTCTCAGAGAATAGCTCAACTCTCCTGCCAGGGAGAAAGGAGCAGAAGGGCTAATTAACAAAACAAAAGATGGAGCTGAGAGCCAGAGAGAAATGCTACCTTTAAAGAAATAGTAAAAAGGAAAAATTACCAAAAAACATGAGGAGACAGGAGCAGAGAGAGACAGAGACGTCAGAGACACAGGGACAGGGATAGAAGGCCAGAAGGGCTCCCAACCACACTAGCTTTGCTTGCTGGAGGCTGAATTATGAGTAGAAAATCTTCATTTCTCCGGTGCCTGAAATATCTAGTTCCCAGTATCCATGTGGATTCTTCTCAGAGAATGGCTCAACTCTCCTGCCTGGGAGAAAGGAGCAGAAAGGCTTATTAACAAAACAAAAGATGGAGCTGAGAACTAGAGAGAAATTCTACCTTTAAAATAATCGTAAAAAGGAAAAATTTCCAAAAAAAACATGGGGAGACAGGAACAGAGAGAGACAGAGACCTCAGAGACACAGGGACAGGGATAGAACGCCAGAGGGGCTCCCTACCACACTAGCTTTGCTTGCTGGAGGATGAATTATGAGTAGAAAATATTCATTTCTCCGGTGCCTGAAATATCTAGTTCCCAGTATGCATGTGGATCCTTCTCAGAGAATGGCTCAACTGTCCTGAGTGGGAGAAAGGAGCAGAATGGCTTATTAACAAAACAAAAGATGGAGGTGAGAGCAAGAGAAAATTCTACCTTTAAAAAAATCGTAAAAAGGAAAAATTACCAAAAAACATGAGGAGACAGGAGCAGAGAGAGACAGAGACCTCAGAGACACAGGAACAGGGATAGAAGGCCAGAGGGGCTCCTTACCACACTAGCTTTGCTTGCTGGAGGCTGAATTATGAGTAGAAAATCTTCATTTCTCCGGTGCCTGAAATATCTAGTTCCCAGTATCCATGTGGATACTTCTCAGAGAATGACTCAACTCTCCTGCCTGAGAGAAAGGAGTAGAAGGGCTTATTAACAAAACAAAAGATGGAGCTGAGAGCCAGAGAGAAATTCTACATTTAAAAAAATCGTAAAAAGGAAAAATTACCAAAAAAACATGAGGAGAGAGGAGCAGAGAGAGACAGAGACCTCAGAGACACAGGGACAGGAATAGAAGGCCAGAGGGGCTCCCTTCCACACTAGCTTTGCTTGTTGGAGTCTAAATTATGAGTAAAAAATCTTCATTTCTCCGGTGCCTGAAATATCTAGTTCCCAGTATCCATGTGGATTCTTCTCAGAGAATGGCTCAACTCTCCTGCCAGGGAGAAAGGAGCAGAAGGGCTTATTAACAAAACAAATGATGGAGCTGAGAGCCAGAGAGAAATTCTACCTTTAAAGAAATAGTAAAAAGGAAAATTTACCAAAAAAAACATGAGGAGACAGGAACAGAGAGAGACAGAGACCTCAGAGACACAGGGACAGGGATAGAAGGCCAGAGGGGCTCCCTACCACACTAGCTTTGCTTGCTGGAGGCTGAATTATGAGTAGAAAATCTTCATTTCTCCGGTGCCTGAAATATCTAAATTCCAGTATCCATGTGGATACTTCTCAGAGAATGGCTCAACTGTCCTGAGTGGGAGAAAGGAGCAGAAGGGCTTATTAACAAAACAAAAGATGGAGCTGAGAGCCAGAGAGAAATTCTACCTTTAAAAAAATCCTAAAAAGGAAAAATTACCAAAAAACCATGAGGAGACAGGAGCAGAGAGAGACAGAGACCTCAGACACACAGGGACAGGTATAGAAGGCCAGAGGGGCTCCCTACCACACTACCTTTGCTTGCTGGAGGCTGAATTATGAGTAGAAAATCTTCATTTCTCCGGTGCCTGAAATATCTAGTTCCCAGTATCCATGTGGATACTTTTCAGAAAATGGCTCAACTCTCCTGCCTGAGAGAAAGGAGTAGAAGGGCTTATTAACTAAACAAAAGATGGAGCTGAGAGCCAGAGAGAAATTCTACCTTTAAAAAAATCGTAAAAGGGAAAAATTACCAAAAAAACATGAGGAGAGAGGAGCAGAGAGAGACAGAGACCTCAGAGACACAGGGACAGGTATAGAAGGCCAGAGGGGCTCCCTTCCACACTAGCTTTGCTTGCTGGAGGCTAAATTATGAGTAGAAAATCTTCATTTCTCCGGTGCCTGAAATATATAGTTCCCAGTATCCATGTGGATTCTTCTCAGAGAATGGCTCAACTCTCCTGCCAGGGAGAAAGGAGCAGAATGGCTTATTAACAAAACAAAAGATGGAGCTGAGAGCCAGAGAGAAATTCTACCTTTTAAGAAATAGTAAAAAGGAAAAATTACCAAAAAAACATGAGGAGACAGGAGCAGAGAGAAACAGAGACCTCAGAGACACAGGGACAGGGATAGAAGGCCAGAGGGGCTCCCTACCACACAAGCTTTGCTTGCTGGAGGCTGAATTATGAGTAGAATATCTTCATTTCTCCTGTGCCTGAAATATCTAGTTCCCAGTATCCATGTGGATTATTCTCAGAGAATAGCTCAACTCTCCTGCCTGGGAGAAAGGAGCAGAAGGGCTTATTAACAAAACAAAAGATGGAGCTGAGAGCCAGAGAGAAATTCTACCTTTAAAAAAATCGTAAAAAGGAAAAATTACCAAAAAAACATGAGGAGACAGGAGCAGAGAGAGCCAGAGACGTCAGAGACACAGGGACAGGTATAGAAGGCCAGAGGGGCTCCCTACCACACTAGCTTTGCTTGCTGGATGCTGAATTATGAGTAGAAAATCTTCATTTCTCCTATGCCCTGAAATATCAGGTTCCCAGTATCCATGTGGATTCTTCTCAGGGAATGGCTCATTTCTCCAGCCTGGGAGAAAGGAGCAGAAGGGCTTATTAACAAAACAAATGATGGAGCTGAGAGCCAGAGAGAAATTCTACCTTTAAAGAAATAGTAAAAAGGAAAAATTACCAAAAAAACATGAGGAGACAGGAGCAGAGAGAGACAGAGACCTCAGAGACATAGGGACAGGGATAGAAGGCCAGAGGGGCTCCCAACCACACTAGCTTTGCTTGCTGGAGGCTGAATTATGAGTAGAAAATATTCATTTCTCCTATGCCTGAAATATCTAGTTCCCAGTATCCATGTGGATCCTTCTCAGAGAATGGCTCAACTCTCCTGCCTGGGAGAAAGGAGCAGAAGGGCTTATTAACAAAACAAAAGATGGAGCTGAGAACTAGAGAGAAATTCTACCTTTAAAATAATCGTAAAAAGGAAAATTTACCAAAAAAAACATGAGGAGACAGGAACAGAGAGAGAGAGAGACCTCAGAGACACAGGGACAGGGATAGAAGGCCAGAGGGGCTCCCTACCACACTAGCTTTGCTTGCTGGAGGCTGAATTATGAGTAGAAAATCTTCATTTCTCCCGTGCCTGAAATATCTAAATTCCAGTATCCATGTGGATACTTCTCAGAGAATGGCTCAACTGTCCTGAGTGGGAGAAAGGATCAGAAGGGCTTATTAACAAAACAAAAGATGGAGCTGAGAGCCAGAGAGAAATTCTACCTTTAAAAAAATCCTAAAAAGGAAAAATTACCAAAAAACCATGAGGAGACAGGAGCAGAGAGATACAGAGAACTCAGACACACAGGGACAGGTATAGAAGGCCAGAGGAGCTCCCTACCACACTACCTTTGCTTGCTGGAGGCTGAATTATGAGTAGAAAATCTTCATTTCTCCGGTGCCTGAAATATCTAGTTCCCAGTATCCATGTGGATACTTTTCAGAAAATGGCTCAACTCTCCTGCCTGAGAGAAAGGAGTAGAAGGGCTTATTAACTAAACAAAAGATGGAGCTGAGAGCCAGAGAGAAATTCTACCTTTAAAAAAATCGTAAAAGGGAAAAATTACCAAAAAAACATGAGGAGAGAGGAGCAGAGAGAGACAGAGACCTCAGAGACACAGGGACAGGTATAGAAGGCCAGAGGGGCTCCCTTCCACACTAGCTTTGCTTGCTGGAGGCTAAATTATGAGTAGAAAATCTTCATTTCTCCGGTGCCTGAAGTATATAGTTCCCAGTATCCATGTGGATTCTTCTTAGAGAATGGCTCAACTCTCCTGCCAGGGAGAAAGGAGCAGAATGGCTTATTAACAAAACAAAAGATGGAGCTGAGATCCAGAGAGAAATTCTACCTTTTAAGAAATAGTAAAAAGGAAAAATTACCAAAAAAACATGAGGAGACAGGAGCAGAGAGAAACAGAGACCTCAGAGACACAGGGACAGGGATAGAAGGCCAGAGGGGCTCCCTACCACACAAGCTTTGCTTGCTGGAGGCTGAATTATAAGTAGAATATCTTCATTTCTCCTGTGCCTGAAATATCTAGTTCCCAGTATCCATGTGGATTCTTCTCAGAGAATAGCTCAACTCTCCTGCCTGGGAGAAAGGAGCAGAAGGGCTTATTAACAAAACAAAAGATGGAGCTGAGAGCCAGAGAGAAATTCTACCTTTAAAAAAATCGTAAAAAGGAAAAATTACCAAAAAAACATGAGGAGACAGGAGCAGAGAGAGCCAGAGACGTCAGAGACACAGGGACAGGTATAGAAGGCCAGAGGGGCTCCCTACCACACTAGCTTTGCTTGCTGGATGCTGAATTATGAGTAGAAAATCTTCATTTCTCCTATGCCCTGAAATATCAGTTTCCCAGTATCCATGTGGATTCTTCTCAGGGAATGGCTCATTTCTCCTGCCTGGGAGAAAGGAGCAGAAGGGCTTATTAACAAAACAAAAGATGGAGCTGAGAGCCAGAGAGAAATTCTACCTTGAAAAAAATCGTAAAAAGAAAAATTACCAAAAAAACTTGAGGAGACAGGAGCAGAGAGAGACAGAGACGTTAGAGACACAGGGACAGGTATAAAAGGCCAGAGAGGCTCCCTACCACACTAGCTTAGCTTGCTGGAGGCTGAATTATGAGAAGAAAATCTTCATTTCTCCTGTGCCTAAACTATCTATTTAAAAGTATCCATGTAGTTTCTTCTCAGAGAATGGCTCAACTATCCTGCCTGAAAGAAAGGAGAAGAAGGGCTTATTATCAAAACAAAAGATGGAGCTGAGAGGCAGAGAGAAATTCTACCTTTAAAAACATCGTAAAATGGAAAAATTACCAATAAAAAAGAGGAGACAGGAGCAGAGAGAGACAGAGACCTCAGAGAACAGGGACAGGGATAGAAGGCCAGAGGGGCTCCCTACCACACTAGCTTTGCTTGCTGGAGGCTGAATTATGAGTAGAAAATCTTCATTTCTCCGGTGCCTGAAATATCTAGTTCCCAGTATCCATGTGGATTCTTCTCAGGGAATGGCTCAACTCTCCTGCCTGGGAGAAAGGAGCAGAAGGGCTTATTAACAAAACAAAAGATGGAGCTGAGAGCCAGAGAGAAATTCTACATTTAAAAAAACCGTAAGAAGGAAAAATTACCAAAAAAACATGAGGAGACAGGAGCAGAGAGAGACAGAGAACTCAGAGACACAGGGACAGGGATAGAAGGCCAGAGGGGCTCCTTACCACACTAGCTTTGCTTGCTGGAGGCTGAATTATGAGTAGAAAATCTTCATTTCTCCGGTGCCTGAAATATCTAGTTCCCAATATCCATGTTGATACTTCTCAGAGAATGGCTCAACTCTCCTGCCTGGGAGAAAGGAGCAGAAGGGCTTATTAACAAAACAAAAGATGGAGCTGAGAGCCAGAGAGAAATTCTACCTTTAAAAAAATCGTAAAAGAAAAATTACCAAAAAAAACCTATGAGACAGGAGCAGAGAGAGACAGAGACCTCAGAGACACAGGGAGAGGGACAGAAGGCCAGAGGGGCTCCCTACCACACTAGCTTTGCTTGCTGGAGGCTGAATTATGAGTAGAAAATCTTCATTTCTCCGGTGCCTGAAATATCTAGTTCCCAGTATCCATGAGGATTCTTCTCAGAGAATGGCTCAACACTCCTGCCTGAGAGAAAGGAGTAGAAGGGCTTATTAACAAAACAAAAGATGGAGCTGAGAGCCAGAGAGAAATTCTACCTTTAAAAAAATCGTAAAAAGGAAAAATTACCAAAAAAAAAATGAGGAGAGAGGAGCAGAGAGAGACAGAGACCTTAGAGACACAGGGACAGGGATAGAAGGCCAGAGGGGCTCCCTTCCACACTAGCTTTGCTTGCTGGAGGCTAAATTATGAGTAGAAAATCTTCATTTCTCCGGTGCCTGAAATATCTAGTTCCCAGTATCCATGTGGATTCTTCTCAGAGAATGGCTCAACTCTCCTGCCAGGGAGAAAGGAGCAGAAGGGCTTATTAACAAAACAAAAGATGGAGCTGAGAGCCAGAGAGAAATTCTACCTTTAAAGAAATAGTAAAAAGGAAAAATTACCAAAAAAACATGAGGAGACAGGAGCAGAGAGAGACAGAGACGTCAGAGACACAGGGACAGGGATAGAAGGCCAGAAGGGCTCCCAACCACACTAGCTTTGCTTGCTGGAGGCTCAATTATGAGTAGAAAATCTTCATTTCTCCGGTGCCTGAAATATCTAGTTCCCAGTATCCACGTGGATTCTTCTCAGAGAATGGCTCAACTCTCCTGCCTGGGAGAAAGGAGCAGAAAGGCTTATTAACAAAACAAAAGATGGAGCTGAGAACTAGAGAGAAATTCTACCTTTAAAATAATCGTAAAAAGGAAAAATTTCCAAAAAAAAACATGGGGAGACAGGAACAGAGAGAGACAGAGACCTCAGAGACACAGGGACAGGGATAGAAGGCCAGAGGGGCTCCCTACCACACTAGCTTTGCTTGCTGGAGGATGAATTATGAGTAGAAAATCGTCATTTCTCCGGTGCATGAAATATCTAGTTCCCAGTATGCATGTGGATCCTTCTCAGAGAATGGCTCAACTGTCCTGAGTGGGAGAAAGGAGCAGAATGGCTTATTAACAAAACAAAAGATGGAGGTGAGAGCCAGAGAAAATTCTACCTTTAAAAAAATCGTAAAAAGGAAAAATTACCAAAAAACATGAGGAGACAGGAGCAGAGAGAGACAGAGACCTCAGAGACACAGGGACAGGGATAGAAGGCCAGAGGGGCTCCCTACCACACTAGCTTTGCTTGCTGGAGGCTGAATTATGAGTAGAAAATCTTCATTTCTCCGGTGCCTGAAATATCTAGTTCCCAGTATCCATGTGGATTCTTCTCAGAGAATGACTCAACTCTCCTGCCTGAGAGAAAGGAGTAGAAGGGCTTATTAACAAAACAAAAGATCGAGCTGAGAGCCAGAGAGAAATTCTACATTTAAAAAATCGTAAAAAGGAAAAATTACCAAAAAAACATGAGGAGAGAGGAGCAGAGAGAGACAGAGACCTCAGAGACACAGGGACACGTATAGAAGGCCAGAGGGGCTCCCTTCCACACTAGCTTTGCTTGTTGGAGTCTAAATTATGAGTAAAAAATCTTCATTTCTCCTATGCCTGAAATATCTATTTCCCAGTATCCATGTGGATCCTTCTCAGAGAATGGCTCAACTCTCCTGCCTGGGAGAAAGGAGCAGAAGGGCTTATTAACAAAACAAAAGATGGAGCTGAGAACTAGAGAGAAATTCTACCTTTAAAATAATCGTAAAAAGGAAAATTTACCAAAAACAACATGAGGAGACAGGAACAGAGAGAGACAGAGACCTCAGAGACACAGGGACAGGGATAGAAGGCCAGAGGGGCTCCCTACCACACTAGCTTTGCTTGCTGGAGGCTGAATTATGAGTAGAAAATCTTCATTTCTCCGGTGCCTGAAATATCTAATTTCCAGTATCCATGTGGATACTTCTCAGAGAATGGCTCAACTGTCCTGAGTGGGAGAAAGGAGCAGAAGGGCTTATTAACAAAACAGAAGATGGAGCTGAGAGCCAGAGAGAAATTCTACCTTTAAAAAAATCCTAAAAAGGAAAAATTACCAAAAAACCATGAGGAGACAGGAGCAGAGAGAGACAGAGACCTCAGACACACAGGGACAGGTATAGAAGGCCAGAGGGGCTCCCTACCACACTACCTTTGCTTGCTGGAGGCTGAATTATGAGTAGAAAATCTTCATTTCTCCGGTGCCTGAAATATCTAGTTCCCAGTATCCATGTGGATTCTTCTCAGAAAATGGCTCAACTCTCCTGCCTGAGAGAAAGGAGTAGAAGGGCTTATTAACTAAACAAAAGATGGAGCTGAGATCCAGAGAGAAATTCTACCTTTAAAAAAATCGTAAAAAGGAAAAATTACCAAAAAAACATGAGGAGAGAAGAGCAGAGAGAGACAGATACCTCAGAGACACAGGGACAGGAATAGAAGGCAAGAGGGGCTCACTTCCACACTAGCTTTGCTTGCTGGAGGCTAAATTATGAGTAGAAAATCCTCATTTCTCTGGTGCCCGAAATATCTATTTCCCAGTATCCATGTGGATTCTTCTCAGAGAATGGCTCAACTCTCCTGCCAGGGAGAAAGGAGCAGAAGGGCTTATTAACAAAACAAAAGATGGAGCTGAGAGCCAGAGAGAAATTCTACCTTTAAAAAAATCGTAAAAAGGAAAAATTACCAAAAAAACATGAGGAGACAGGAGCAGAGAGAGACAGAGACCTCAGAGACACAGGAACAGGGACAGAAGGCCAGAGGGGCTCCCTACCACACTAGCTTTGCTTGCTGGAGGCTGAATTATGAGTAGAAAATCTTCATTTCTCCG
Organism: Tupaia tana; assembly: GCA_026018925.1. Classification (NCBI taxonomy): domain Eukaryota; kingdom Metazoa; phylum Chordata; class Mammalia; order Scandentia; family Tupaiidae; genus Tupaia; species Tupaia tana. Next base: position 1,822,393 of record JAKSZU010000039.1, on the reverse strand, counting down.
GTGCCTGAAATATCTAGTTCCCAGTATCCATGTGGATTCTTCTCAGAGAATGGCTCAACTCTCCTGCCTGAGAGAAAGGAGTACAAGGGCTTATTAACAAAACAAAAGATGGAGCTGAGAGCCAGAGAGAAATTCTACATTTAAAAAAATCGTAAAAAGGAAAAATTACCAAAAAAACATGAGGAGAGAGGAGCAGAGAGAGACAGAGACCTCAGAGACACAGGGACAGGGATAGAAGGCCAGAGGGGCTCCCTTCCACACTAGCTTTGCTTGCCGGATGCTAAATTATGAGTAGAAAATCTTCATTTCTCCGGTGCCTGAAATATCTAGTTCCCAGTATCCATTTGGATTCTTCTCAGAGAATGGCTCAACTCTCCTGCCAGGGAGAAAGGAGCAGGAGGGCTTATTAACAAAACAAAAGATGGAGCTGAGAGCCAGAGAGAAATTCTACCTTTAAAGAAATAGTAAAAAGGAAAAATTACCAAAAAAACTTGAGGAGACAGGAGCGGAGAGAGACAGAGACCTCAGAGACACAGGGACAGGGATAGAAGGCCAGAGGGGCTACCAACCACACTAGCTTTGCTTGCTGGAGGCTGAATTATGAGTAGAAAATCTTCATTTCTCCTATGCCTGAAATATCTAGTTCCCAGTATCTATGTGGATCCTTCTCAGAGAATGGCTCAACTCTCCTGCCTGGGAGAAAGGAGCAGAAGGGCTTATTAACAAAACAAAAGATGGAGCTGAGAGCTAGAGAGAAATTCTACATTTAAAGAAATAGTAAAAAGGAAAAATTACCAAAAAAACATGATGAGACAGGAGCAGAGAGAGACAGAGAAATCAGAGACACATGGACAGGAATAGAAGGCCAGAAGGGCTCCCAACCACACTAGCTTTGCTTGCTGGAGGCTGAATTATGAGTAGGAAATCTTCATTTCTCCTGTGCCTGAAATATCTAGTTCCCAGTATCCATGTGGATTCTTCTCAGAGAATGGCTCACCTCTCCTGCCTGGGAGAAAGGAGCAGAAGGGCTTATTAACAAAACAAAAGATGGAGCTGAGAGCCAGAGAGAAATTCTACCTTTAAAAAAATCGTAAAAAGGAAAAATTACCAAAAAAACATGAGGAGACAGGAGCAGAGAGAGACAGAGACCTCAGAGACACAGGGACAGGGATAGAAGGCCAGAGGGGCTCCCTGCCACACTAGCTTTGCTTGCTGGAGGCTGAATTATGAGTAGCAAATCTTCATTTCTCCGGTGCCTGAAATATCTAGTTCCCAGTATCCATGTGGATTCTTCTCAGAGAATGACTCAACTCTCCTGCCTGGGAGAAAAGAGCAGAAGGGCTTATTAACAAAACAAATGATGGAGCTGAGAGCCAGAGAGAAATTCTACCTTTAAAAAAATCGTAAAAAGGAAAAATTACCAAAAAAACATGAGGAGACAAGAGAAGAGAGAGACAGAGACCTCAGAGACACAGGGACAGGAATAGAAGGCCAGAGGGTCTCCCTACCACACAAGCTTTGCTTGCTGGAGGCTGAATTATGAGTAGAAAATCTTCATTTCTCCTGTGCCTGAAATATCTAGTTCCCACTATCCATGTGGATCCTTCTCAGAGAATAGCTCAACTCTCCTGCCTGGGAAAAAGGAGCAGAAGGGCTTATTAACAAAACAAAAGATGGAGCTGAGAGCCAGAGAGAAATTCTACCTTTAAAAAAATCGTAAAAAGGAAAAATTACCAAAAAAACATGAGACAGGAGCAGAGAGAGACAGAGACCTCAGAGACACAGGGACAGGGATAGAAGGCCAGAGGGGCTCCCTACCACACTAGCTTTGCTTGCTGGATGCTGAATTATGAGTAGAAAATTTTCATTTCTCCTGTGCCTGAAATATCTAGTTCCCAGTATCCATGTGGATTCTTCTCAGAGGATGGCTCAACTGTCCTGAGTGGGACAAAGGAGCAGAAGGGCTTATTAACAAAACAAAAGATGGGAGCTGAGAGCCAGAGAGAAATTCTACCTTTAAAAAAATCTTAAAAAGATAAGTTACCAAAAAAACATGAGGAGACAGGAGCAGAGAGAGACAGAGACCTCAGAGACACAGGGACAGGGATAGAAGGCGAGAGGTGCTCCCTACCACACTAGGTTTGCTTGTTGGAGGCTGAATTATGAGTAGAAAATCTTCATTTCTCCTGTGCCTGATATATCTAGTTCCCAGGATCCATGTGGATACTTCTCAGAGAATGGCTCAACTCTCCTGCCTGAGAGAAAGGAGCAGAAGGGCTTATTACCAAAACAAAAGATGGAGCTGAGAGCCAGAGAGAAATTCTACATTTAAAAAAATCGTAAAAAGGAAAAATGACCAAAAAAACATGAGGAGACAGGAGCAGAGAGAGACAGAGTCCTCAGAGACACAGGGACAGTTATAGAAGGCCAGAGGGGCTCCCTACCACACTAGCTTTGCTTGCTGGAGGCTGAATTATGAGTAGAAAATCTTCATTTCTCCTGAGCCCTGAAATATCTAGTTCCCACTATCCATGTGGATTCTTCTCAGAGAATGGCTCAACTCTCCTGCCTGGGGGAAAGGAGCAGAAGGGCTTATTAACAAAACAAAAGATGGAGCTGAGAGCCAGAGAGAAATTCTACATTTAAAAAAACCGTAAGAAGGAAAAATTACCAAAAAAACATGAGGAGACAGGAGCAGATAGAGACAGAGAACTCAGAGACACAGGGACAGGGATAGAAGGCCAGAGGGGCTCCTTACCACACTATCTTTGCTTGCTGGAGGCTGAATTATGAGTAGAAAATCTTCATTTCTCCGGTGCCTGAAATATCTAGTTCCCAGTATCCATGTTGATACTTCTCAGAGAATGGCTCAACTCTCCTGCCTGGGAGAAAGGAGCAGAAGGGCTTATTAACAAAACAAAAGATGGAGCTGAGAGCCAGAGAGAAATTCTACCTTTAAAATAATCGTAAAAGAAAAATTACCAAAAAAACCTATGTGACAGGAGCAGAGAGAGACAGAGACCTCAGAGACACAGGGACAGGGATAGAAGGCCAGAGGGGCTCCCTACCACACTAGCTTTGCTTGCTGGAGGCTGAATTATGAGTAGAAAATCTTCATTTCTCCTGAGCCCTGAAATATCTAGTTCCCACTATCCATGTGGATTCTTCTCAGAGAATGGCTCAACTCTCCTGCCTGGGGGAAAGGAGCAGAAGGGCTTATTAACAAAACAAAAGATGGAGCTGAGAGCCAGAGAGAAATTCTACATTTAAAAAAACCGTAAGAAGGAAAAATTACCAAAAAAACATGAGGAGACAGGAGCAGATAGAGACAGAGAACTCAGAGACACAGGGACAGGGATAGAAGGCCAGAGGGGCTCCTTACCACACTATCTTTGCTTGCTGGAGGCTGAATTATGAGTAGAAAATCTTCATTTCTCCGGTGCCTGAAATATCTAGTTCCCAGTATCCATGTTGATACTTCTCAGAGAATGGCTCAACTCTCCTGCCTGGGAGAAAGGAGCAGAAGGGCTTATTAACAAAACAAAAGATGGAGCTGAGAGCCAGAGAGAAATTCTACCTTTAAAATAATCGTAAAAGAAAAATTACCAAAAAAACCTATGTGACAGGAGCAGAGAGAGACAGAGACCTCAGAGACACAGGGACAGGGATAGAAGGCCAGAGGGGCTCCCTACCACACTAGCTTTGCTTGCTGGATGCTGAATTGTGAGTAGAAAATCTTCATTTCTCCTATGCCCTGAAATATCTAGTTCCCAGTATCCATGTGGATTCTTCTCAGGGAATGGCTCATTTCTCCTGCCTGGGAGAAAGGAGCAGAAGGCTTATTAACAAAACAAAAGATGGAGCTGAGAGCCAGAGAGAAATTCTACCTTTAAAAAAATCGTAAAAATAAAAATTACCAAAAAAACTTGAGGAGACAGGAGCAGAGAGAGACAGAGATGTTAGAGACACAGGGACAGGTATAAAAGGCCAGAGAGGCTCCCTACCACACTAGCTTAGCATGCTGGAGGCTGAATTATGAGAAGAAAATCTTCATTTCTCCTGTGCCTAAACTATCTAGTTACCAGTATCCATGTGGATTCTTCTCAGAGAATGGCTCAACTCTCCTGCCTGGGAGAAAGGAGCAGAAGGGCTTATTATCAAAACAAAAGATGGAGCTGAGAGCCAGAGAGAAATTCTACCTTTAAAAAAATCGTAAAATGGAAAAATTGCCAAAAAAATGAGGAGACAGGAGCAGAGAGAGACAGAGACCTCAGAGACACAGGGACAGTGATAGAAGGCCAGAGGGGCTCCCTACCACACTAGCTTTGCTTGCTGGAGGCTGAATTATGAGTAGAAAATCTTCATTTCTCCTGTTTCTGAAATATCTAGTTCCCAGTATCCATGTGGATTCTTCTCAGGGAATGGCCCAACCCTCCTGCCTGCGAGAAAGGAGAAGAAGGGCTTATTAACAAAACAAAAGATGGAGCTGAGAGCCAGAGAGAAATTCTACCTTAAAAAAAATCGTAAAAATGAAAAATTACCAAAAAAACATGATGAGACAGGAGCAGAGAGAGACAGAGACCTCAGAGACACAGGGAGAGGGATAGAAGGCCAGAGGGGCTCCCTACCACACTAGCTTTGCTTGCTGGAGGCTGAATTATGAGTAGAAAATCTTCATTTCTCCGGTGCCTGAAATATCTAGTTCCCAGTATCCATGAGGATACTTTTCAGGGAATGGCTCAACTCTCCTGCCTGGGCGAAATTAGCTGAAGGGCTTATTAATAAAACAAAAGATGGAGCTGAGAGCCAGAGAGAAATTCTACCTTTAAAAAAATCGTAAAAAGGAAAAATTACCAAAAAAACATGAGGAGACAGGAGCAGAGAGAGACAGAGACGTCAGAGACACAGGGACAGGGATAAAAGGCCAGAGGGGCTCCCTACCACACTAGCTTTGCTTGCTGGAGGCTGAATTATGAGTAGAAAATCTTCATTTCTCCGGTGCCTGAAATATCTAGTTCCCAGTATCCATGTGGATTCTTCTCAGAAAATGGCTCAACTCTCCTGCCTGAGAGAAAGGAGTAGAAGGGCTTATTAACTAAACAAAAGATGGAGCTGAGAGCCGTAGAGAAATTCTACCTTTAAAAAAATCGTAAAAAGTAAAAATTACCAAAAAAACATGAGGAGAGAAGAGCAGAGAGAGACAGATACCTCAGAGACACAGGGACAGGAATAGAAGGCCAGAGGGGCTCACTTCCACACTAGCTCTGCTTGCTGGAGGCTAAATTATGAGTAGAAAATCTTCATTTCTCCGGTGCCTGAAATATCTAGTTCCCAGTATCCATTTGGATTCTTCTCAGAGAATGGCTCAACTCTCCTGCCAGGGAGAAAGGAGCAGGAGGGCTTATTAACAAAACAAAAGATGGAGCTGAGAGCCAGAGAGAAATTCTACCTTTAAAGAAATAGTAAAAAGGAAAAATTACCAAAAAAACATGAGGAGACAGGAGCGGAGAGAGACAGAGACCTCAGAGACACATGGACAGGGATAGAAGGCCAGAGGGGCTACCAACCACACTAGCTTTGCTTGCTGGAGGCTGAATTATGAGTAGAAAATCTTCATTTCTCCTATGCCTGAAATATCTAGTTCCCAGTATCTATGTGGATCCTTCTCAGAGAATGGCTCAACTCTCCTGCCTGGGAGAAAGGAGCAGAAGGGCTTATTAACAAAACAAAAGATGGAGCTGAGAGCTAGAGAGAAATTCTACATTTAAAGAAATAGTAAAAAGGAAAAATTACCAAAAAAACATGAGGAGACAGGAGCAGAGAGAGACAGAGAAATCCGAGACACAGGGACAGGGATAGAAGGCCAGAAGGGCTCCCAACCACACTAGCTTTGCTTGCTGGAGGCTGAATTATGAGTAGGAAATCTTCATTTCTCCTGTGCCTGAAATATCTAGTTCCCAGTATCTATGTGGATCCTTCTCAGAGAATGGCTCAACTCTCCTGCCTGGGAGAAAGGAGCAGAAGGGCTTATTAACAAAACAAAAGATGGAGCTGAGAGCTAGAGAGAAATTCTACATTTAAAGAAATAGTAAAAAGGAAAAATTACCAAAAAAACATGATGAGACAGGAGCAGAGAGAGACAGAGAAATCAGAGACACATGGACAGGAATAGAAGGCCAGAAGGGCTCCCAACCACACTAGCTTTGCTTGCTGGAGGCTGAATTATGAGTAGGAAATCTTCATTTCTCCTGTGCCTGAAATATCTAGTTCCCAGTATCCATGTGGATTCTTCTCAGAGAATGGCTCACCTCTCCTGCCTGGGAGAAAGGAGCAGAAGGGCTTATTAACAAAACAAAAGATGGAGCTGAGAGCCAGAGAGAAATTCTACCTTTAAAAAAATCGTAAAAAGGAAAAATTACCAAAAAAACATGAGGAGACAGGAGCAGAGAGAGACAGAGACCTCAGAGACACAGGGACAGGGATAGAAGGCCAGAGGGGCTCCCTGCCACACTAGCTTTGCTTGCTGGAGGCTGAATTATGAGTAGCAAATCTTCATTTCTCCGGTGCCTGAAATATCTAGTTCCCAGTATCCATGTGGATTCTTCTCAGAGAATGACTCAACTCTCCTGCCTGGGAGAAAAGAGCAGAAGGGCTTATTAACAAAACAAATGATGGAGCTGAGAGCCAGAGAGAAATTCTACCTTTAAAAAAATCGTAAAAAGGAAAAATTACCAAAAAAACATGAGGAGACAAGAGAAGAGAGAGACAGAGACCTCAGAGACACAGGGACAGGAATAGAAGGCCAGAGGGTCTCCCTACCACACAAGCTTTGCTTGCTGGAGGCTGAATTATGAGTAGAAAATCTTCATTTCTCCTGTGCCTGAAATATCTAGTTCCCACTATCCATGTGGATCCTTCTCAGAGAATAGCTCAACTCTCCTGCCTGGGAGAAAGGAGCAGAAGGGCTTATTAACAAAACAAAAGATGGAGCTGAGAGCCAGAGAGAAATTCTACCTTTAAAAAAATCGTAAAAAGGAAAAATTACCAAAAAAACATGAGACAGGAGCAGAGAGAGACAGAGACCTCAGAGACACAGGGACAGGGATAGAAGGCCACAGGGGCTCCCTACCACACTAGCTTTGCTTGCTGGATGCTGAATTATGAGTAGAAAATTTTCATTTCTCCTGTGCCTGAAATATCTAGTTCCCAGTATCCATGTGGATTCTTCTCAGAGGATGGCTCAACTGTCCTGAGTGGGACAAAGGAGCAGAAGGGCTTATTAACAAAACAAAAGATGGAGCTGAGAGCCAGAGAGAAATTCTACCTTTAAAAAAATCTTAAAAAGATAAGTTACCAAAAAAACATGAGGAGACAGGAGCAGAGAGAGACAGAGACCTCAGAGACACAGGGACAGGGATAGAAGGCGAGAGGTGCTCCCTACCACACTAGGTTTGCTTGTTGGAGGCTGAATTATGAGTAGAAAATCTTCATTTCTCCTGTGCCTGATATATCTAGTTCCCAGGATCCATGTGGATACTTCTCAGAGAATGGCTCAACTCTCCTGCCTGAGAGAAAGGAGCAGAAGGGCTTATTACCAAAACAAAAGATGGAGCTGAGAGCCAGAGAGAAATTCTACATTTAAAAAAATCGTAAAAAGGAAAAATGACCAAAAAAACATGAGGAGACAGGAGCAGAGAGAGACAGAGTCCTCAGAGACACAGGGACAGTTATAGAAGGCCAGAGGGGCTCCCTACCACACTAGCTTTGCTTGCTGGAGGCTGAATTATGAGTAGAAAATCTTCATTTCTCCTGAGCCCTGAAATATCTAGTTCCCACTATCCATGTGGATTCTTCTCAGAGAATGGCTCAACTCTCCTGCCTGGGGGAAAGGAGCAGAAGGGCTTATTAACAAAACAAAAGATGGAGCTGAGAGCCAGAGAGAAATTCTACATTTAAAAAAACCGTAAGAAGGAAAAATTACCAAAAAAACATGAGGAGACAGGAGCAGATAGAGACAGAGAACTCAGAGACACAGGGACAGGGATAGAAGGCCAGAGGGGCTCCTTACCACACTAGCTTTGCTTGCTGGAGGCTGAATTATGAGTAGAAAATCTTCATTTCTCCGGTGCCTGAAATATCTAGTTCCCAGTATCCATGTTGATACTTCTCAGAGAATGGCTCAACTCTCCTGCCTGGGAGAAAGGAGCAGAAGGGCTTATTAACAAAACAAAAGATGGAGCTGAGAGCCAGAGAGAAATTCTACCTTTAAAATAATCGTAAAAGAAAAATTACCAAAAAAACCTATGTGACAGGAGCAGAGAGAGACAGAGACCTCAGAGACACAGGGACAGGGATAGAAGGCCAGAGGGGCTCCCTACCACACTAGCTTTGCTTGCTGGATGCTGAATTGTGAGTAGAAAATCTTCATTTCTCCTATGCCCTGAAATATCTAGTTCCCAGTATCCATGTGGATTCTTCTCAGGGAATGGCTCATTTCTCCTGCCTGGGAGAAAGGAGCAGAAGGCTTATTAACAAAACAAAAGATGGAGCTGAGAGCCAGAGAGAAATTCTACCTTTAAAAAAATCGTAAAAATAAAAATTACCAAAAAAACTTGAGGAGACAGGAGCAGAGAGAGACAGAGATGTTAGAGACACAGGGACAGGTATAAAAGGCCAGAGAGGCTCCCTACCACACTAGCTTAGCATGCTGGAGGCTGAATTATGAGAAGAAAATCTTCATTTCTCCTGTGCCTAAACTATCTAGTTACCAGTATCCATGTGGATTCTTCTCAGAGAATGGCTCAACTCTCCTGCCTGGGAGAAAGGAGCAGAAGGGCTTATTATCAAAACAAAAGATGGAGCTGAGAGCCAGAGAGAAATTCTACCTTTAAAAAAATCGTAAAATGGAAAAATTGCCAAAAAAATGAGGAGACAGGAGCAGAGAGAGACAGAGACCTCAGAGACACAGGGACAGTGATAGAAGGCCAGAGGGGCTCCCTACCACACTAGCTTTGCTTGCTGGAGGCTGAATTATGAGTAGAAAATCTTCATTTCTCCTGTTTCTGAAATATCTAGTTCCCAGTATCCATGTGGATTCTTCTCAGGGAATGGCCCAACCCTCCTGCCTGCGAGAAAGGAGAAGAAGGGCTTATTAACAAAACAAAAGATGGAGCTGAGAGCCAGAGAGAAATTCTACCTTAAAAAAAATCGTAAAAATGAAAAATTACCAAAAAAACATGATGAGACAGGAGCAGAGAGAGACAGAGACCTCAGAGACACAGGGAGAGGGATAGAAGGCCAGAGGGGCTCCCTACCACACTAGCTTTGCTTGCTGGAGGCTGAATTATGAGTAGAAAATCTTCATTTCTCCGGTGCCTGAAATATCTAGTTCCCAGTATCCATGAGGATACTTTTCAGGGAATGGCTCAACTCTCCTGCCTGGGCGAAATTAGCTGAAGGGCTTATTAATAAAACAAAAGATGGAGCTGAGAGCCAGAGAGAAATTCTACCTTTAAAAAAATCGTAAAAAGGAAAAATTACCAAAAAAACATGAGGAGACAGGAGCAGAGAGAGACAGAGACGTCAGAGACACAGGGACAGGGATAAAAGGCCAGAGGGGCTCCCTACCACACTAGCTTTGCTTGCTGGAGGCTGAATTATGAGTAGAAAATCTTCATTTCTCCGGTGCCTGAAATATCTAGTTCCCAGTATCCATGTGGATTCTTCTCAGAAAATGGCTCAACTCTCCTGCCTGAGAGAAAGGAGTAGAAGGGCTTATTAACTAAACAAAAGATGGAGCTGAGAGCCGTAGAGAAATTCTACCTTTAAAAAAATCGTAAAAAGTAAAAATTACCAAAAAAACATGAGGAGAGAAGAGCAGAGAGAGACAGATACCTCAGAGACACAGGGACAGGAATAGAAGGCCAGAGGGGCTCACTTCCACACTAGCTCTGCTTGCTGGAGGCTAAATTATGAGTAGAAAATCTTCATTTCTCCGGTGCCTGAAATATCTAGTTCCCAGTATCCATTTGGATTCTTCTCAGAGAATGGCTCAACTCTCCTGCCAGGGAGAAAGGAGCAGGAGGGCTTATTAACAAAACAAAAGATGGAGCTGAGAGCCAGAGAGAAATTCTACCTTTAAAGAAATAGTAAAAAGGAAAAATTACCAAAAAAACATGAGGAGACAGGAGCGGAGAGAGACAGAGACCTCAGAGACACATGGACAGGGATAGAAGGCCAGAGGGGCTACCAACCACACTAGCTTTGCTTGCTGGAGGCTGAATTATGAGTAGAAAATCTTCATTTCTCCTATGCCTGAAATATCTAGTTCCCAGTATCTATGTGGATCCTTCTCAGAGAATGGCTCAACTCTCCTGCCTGGGAGAAAGGAGCAGAAGGGCTTATTAACAAAACAAAAGATGGAGCTGAGAGCTAGAGAGAAATTCTACATTTAAAGAAATAGTAAAAAGGAAAAATTACCAAAAAAACATGAGGAGACAGGAGCAGAGAGAGACAGAGAAATCCGAGACACAGGGACAGGGATAGAAGGCCAGAAGGGCTCCCAACCACACTAGCTTTGCTTGCTGGAGGCTGAATTATGAGTAGGAAATCTTCATTTCTCCTGTGCCTGAAATATCTAGTTCCCAGTATCCATGTGGATTCTTCTCAGAGAATGGCTCACCTCTCCTGCCTGGGAGAAAGGAGCAGAAGGGCTTATTAACAAAACAAAAGATGGAGCTGAGAGCCAGAGAGAAATTCTACCTTTAAAAAAATCGTAAAAAGGAAAAATTACCAAAAAAACATGAGGAGACAGGAGCAGAGAGAGACAGAGACCTCAGAGACACAGGGACAGGGATAGAAGGCCAGAGGGGCTCCCTGCCACACTAGCTTTGCTTGCTGGAGGCTGAATTATGAGTAGCAAATCTTCATTTCTCCGGTGCCTGAAATATCTAGTTCCCAGTATCCATGTGGATTCTTCTCAGAGAATGGCTCAACTCTCCTGCCTGGGAGAAAAGAGCAGAAGGGCTTATTAACAAAACAAAAGATGGAGCTGAGAGCCAGAGAGAAATTCTACCTTTAAAAAAATCGTAAAAAGGAAAAATTACCAAAAAAACATGAGGAGACAAGAGAAGAGAGAGACAGAGACCTCAGAGACACAGGGACAGGGATAGAAGGCCAGAGGGGCTCCCTACCACACTAGCTTTGCTTGCTGGAGGCTGAATTTTGAGTAGAAAATCATCATTTCTCCGGTGCCTGAAATATCTAGTTCCCAGTATCCATGTGGATTCTTCTCAGAGAATGGCTCAACACTCCTGCCTGAGAGAAAGGAGTAGAAGGGCTTATTAACAAAACAAAAGATGGAGCTGAGAGCCAGAGAGAAATTCTACTTTTAAAAAAATCGTAAAAAGGAAAAATTACCAAAAAAAAATGAGGAGAGAGGAGCAGAGAGAGACAGAGACCTTAGAGACACAGGGACAGGGATAGAAGGCCAGAGGGGCTCCCTTCCACACTAGCTTTGCTTGCTGGAGGCTAAATTATGAGTAGAAAATCTTCATTTCTCCGGTGCCTGAAATATCTAGTTCCCAGTATCCATGTGGATTCTTCTCAGAGAATGGCTCAACTCTCCTGCCAGGGAGAAAGGAGCAGGAGGGCTTATTAACAAAACAAAAGATGGAGCTGAGAGCCAGAGAGAAATTCTACCTTTAAAGAAATAGTAAAAAGGAAAAATTACCAAAAAAAATGAGGAGACAGGAGCAGAGAGAGACAGAGACGTCAGAGACACAGGGACAGGGATAGAAGGCCAGAAGGGCTCCCAACCACACTAGCTTTGCTTGCTGGAGGCTGAATTATGAGTAGAAAATCTTCATTTCTCCGGTGCCTGAAATATCTAGTTCCCAGTATCCACGTGGATTCTTCTCAGAGAATGGCTCAACTCTCCTGCCTGGGAGAAAGGAGCAGAAATGCTTATTAACAAAACAAAAGATGGAGCTGAGATTTAGAGAGAAATTCTACCTTTAAAATAATCGTAAAAAGGAAAAATTTCCAAAAAAATCATGGGGAGACAGGAACAGAGAGAGACAGAGACCTCAGAGACACAGGGACAGGGATAGAAGGCCAGAGGGGCTCCCTACCACACTAGCTTTGCTTGCTGGAGGATGAATTATGAGTAGAAAATCTTCATTTCTCCGGTGCCTGAAATATCTAGTTCCCAGTATGCATGTGGATCCTTCTCAGAGAATGGCTCAACTGTCCTGAGTGGGAGAAAGGAGCAGAATGGCTTATTAACAAAACAAAAGATGGAGGTGAGAGCCAGAGAGAAATTCTACATTTAAAAAAATCGTAAAAAGGAAAAATTACCAAAAAAACATGAGGAGACAGGAGCAGAGAGAGACAGAGAAATCAGAGACACAGGGACAGGGATAGAAGGCCAGAAGGGCTCCCAACCACACTAGCTTTGCTTGCTGGAGGCTGAATTATGAGTAGGAAATCTTCATTTCTCCTGTGCCTGAAATATCTAGTTCCCAGTATCCATGTGGATTCTTCTCAGAGAATGGCTCACCTCTCCTGCCTGGGAGAAAGGAGCAGAAGGGCTTATTAACAAAACAAAAGATGGAGCTGAGAGCCAGAGAGAAATTCTACCTTTAAAAAAATCGTAAAAAGGAAAAATTACCAAAAAAACATGAGGAGACAGGAGCAGAGAGAGACAGAGACCTCAGAGACACAGGGACAGGGATAGAAGGCCAGAGGGGCTCCCTACCTCACTAGCTTTGCTTGCTGGAGGCTGAATTATGAGTAGAAAATCTTCATTTCTCCTGTGCCTGAAATATCTAGTTCCCAGTATCCATGTGGATCCTTCTCAGATAATGGCTCAACTCTCCTGCCTGGGAGAAAGGAGCAGAAGGGCTTATTAACAAAACAAAAGATGGAGCTGAGAGCCAGAGAGAAATTCTACCTTTAAACAAATCGTAAAAAGGAAAAATTACCAAAAAAACATGAGGAGACAGGAGCAGAAAGAGACAGAGACCTCAGAGACACAAGGACAGCGATAGAAGGCCAGAGGGGCTCCCTTCCACACTAGCTTTGCTTGCTGGAGGCTAAATTATGAGTAGAAAATCTTCATTTCTCCTGTGCCTGAAATATCTAGTTCCCAGTATCCATGTGGATTCTTCTCAGAGAATGGCTCAACTCTCCTGCCAGGGAGAAAGGAGCAGAAGGGCTTATTAACAAAACAAAAGATGGAGCTGAGAGCCAGAGGAAATTCTACTTTTAAAGAAATAGTAAAAAGGAAAAATTACCAAAAAAACATGAGGAGACAGGAGCAGAGAGAGACAGAGACCTCAGAGACACAGGGACAGGGATAGAAGGCCAGAGGGGCTCCCTACCACACTAGCTTTGCTTGTTGGAGACTGAATTATGAGTAGAAAATCTTCATTTCGCCTGTGCCTGAAATATCTAGTTCCCAGTATCCATGTGGATCCTTCTCAGAGAATGGATCAACTGTCCTGAGTGGGAGAAAGAAGCAGAAGGGCTTATTAACAAAAGAAAAGATGGAGCTGAGAGCCAGAGAGAAATTCTACCTTTAAAAAAATCGTAAAAAGGAAAAACGACCAAAAAATCATGAGGAGACAGGAGCAGAGAGAGACAGAGACCTCAGAGACACAGGGACAGGGATAGAAGGCCAGAGGTGCTCCCTACCACACTAGGTTTGCTTGTTGGAGGCTGAATTATGAGTAGAAAATCTTCATTTCTCCTGTGCCGGATATATCTAGTTCCCAGGATCCATGTGGATACTTCTCAGAGAATGGCTCAACTCTCCTGCCTGAGAGAAAGGAGCAGAAGGGCTTATTACCAAAACAAAAGATGGAGCTGAGAGCCAGAGAGAAATTCTACATTTTAAAAAATCGTAAAAAGGAAAAATGACCAAAAAAACATGAGGAGACAGGAGCAGAGAGAGACAGAGTCCTCAGAGACACAGGGACAGTTATAGAAGGCCAGAGGGGCTCCCTACCACACTAGCTTTGCTTGCTGGAGGCTGAATTATGAGTAGAAAATCTTCATTTCTCCTGAGCCCTGAAATATCTAGTTCCCACTATCCATGCGGATTCTTCTCAGAGAATGGCTCAATTCTCCTGCCTGGGAGAAAGGAGCAGAAGGGCTTATTAACAAAACAAAAGATGGAGCTGAGAGCCAGAGAGAAATTCTACATTTAAAAAAACCGTAAGAAGGAAAAATGACCAAAAAAACATGAGGAGACAGGAGCAGAGAGAGACAGAGAACTCAGAGACACAGGGACAGGGATAGAAGGCCAGAGGGGCTCCTTACCACACTAGCTTTGCTTGCTGGAGGCTGAATTATGAGTAGAAAATATTCATTTCTCCGGTGCCTGAAATATCTAATTCCCAATATCCATGTTGATACTTCTCAGAGAATGGCTCAACTCTCCTGCCTGGGAGAAAGGAGCAGAAGGGCTTATTAACAAAACAAAAGATGGAGCTGAGAGTCAGAGAGAAATTCTACCTTTAAAATAATCGTAAAAGAAAAATTACCAAAAAAACCTATTAGACAGGAGCAGAGAGAGACAGAGACCTCAGAGACACAGGGACAGGGATAGAAGGCCAGAGGGGCTCCCTACCACACTAGCTTTGCTTCCTGGATGCTGAATTGTGAGTAGAAAATCTTCATTTCTCCTATGCCCTGAAATATCTAGTTCCCAGTATCCATGTGAATTCTTCTCAGGGAATGGCTCATTTCTCCTGCCTGGGAGAAAGGAGCAGAAGGTTTATTAACAAAACAAAAGATGGAGCTGAGAGCCAGAGAGAAATTTTACCTTTAAAAAAATCGTAAAAATAAAAATTACCAAAAAAACTTGAGGAGACAGGAGCAGAGAGAGACAGAGACGTTAGAGACACAGGGACAGGTATAAAAGGCCAGAGAGGCTCCCTACCACACTAGCTTAGCTTGCTGGAGGCTGAATTATGAGAAGAAAATCTTCATTTCTCCTGTGCCTAAACTATCTAGTTACAAGTATCCATGTGGATTCTTCTCAGAGAATGGCTCAACTCTCCTGCCTGGGAGAAAGGAGCAGAAGGGCTTATTATCAAAACAAAAGATGGAGCTGAGAGCCAGAGAGAAATTCTACCTTTAAAAAAATCCTAAAAATGAAAAATTACCAAAAAAACATGAGGAGACAGGTGCAGAGAGAGACAGAGACCTCAGAGACACAGGGACAGGGATAGAAGGCCAGAGGGGCTCCCTACCACACTAGCTTTGCTTGCTGGAGGCTGAATTATGAGTAGAAAATCTTCATTTCTCCTGTGCCTGAAATATCTATTTTCCAGTATTTTTGTGGATTCTTCTCAGAGAATGGCTCAACTCTCCTGCCTGAAAGAAGGAGAAGAAGGGCTTTTTAACAAAACAAAAGATGGAGCTGAGAGCTAGAGAGAAATTCTACCTTTAAAAAAATCGTAAAATGGAAAAATTGCCAAAAAAAATGAGGAGACAGGAGCAGAGAGAGACAGAGACCTCAGAGACACAGGGACAGTGATAGAAGGCCAGAGGGGCTCCCTACCACACTAGCTTTGCTTGCTGGAGGCTGAATTATGAGTAGAAAATCTTCATTTCTCCTGTGCCTGAAATATCTAGTTCCCAGTATCCATGTGGATTCTTCTCAGGGAATGGCTCAACCCTCCTGCCTGCGAGAAAGGAGCAGAAGGGCTTATTAACAAAACAAAAGATGGAGCTGAGAGCCAGAGAGAAATTCTACCTTAAAAAAAATCGTAAAAATGAAAAATTACCAAAAAAACATGATGAGACAGGAGCAGAGAGAGATAGAGACCTCAGAGACACAGGGAGAGGGATAGAAGGCCAGAGGGGCTCCCTACCACACTAGCTTTGCTTGCTGGAGGCTGAATTATGAGTAGAAAATCTTCATTTCTCCGGTGCCTGAAATATCTAGTTCCCAGTATCCATGAGGATTCTTTTCAGGGAATGGCTCAACTCTCCTGCCTGGGCGAAATTAGCTGAAGGGCTTATTAATAAAACAAAAGATGGAGCTGAGAGCCAGAGAGAAATTCTACCTTTAAAAAAATCGTAAAAAGGAAAAATTACCAAAAAAACATGAGGAGACAGGAGCAGAGAGAGACAGAGACGTCAGAGACACAGGGACAGGGATAAAAGGCCAGAGGGGCTCCCTACCACACTAGCTTTGCTTGCTGGAGGCTGAATTATGAGTAGAAAATCTTCATTTCTCCTGTGCCTGAAATATCTAGTTCCCAGTATCCATGTGGATTCTTGTCAGAAAATGGCTCAACTCTCCTGCCTGGGAGAAAGGAGCAGAAGGGCTTATTAACAAAACAAAAGATGGAGCTGAGAGCCAGAGAGAAATTCTACCTTTAAAAAAATCCTAAAAAGGAAAAATTACCAAAAAACCATGAGGAGACAGGAGCAGAGAGAGACAAAGACCTCAGACACACAGGGAGAGGTATAGAAGGCCAGAGGGCTCCCTACCACACTAGCTTTGCTTGCTGGAGGCTGAATTTTGAGTAGAAAATCATCATTTCTCCGGTGCCTGAAATATCTAGTTCCCAGTATCCATGTGGATTCTTCTCAGAGAATGGCTGAACACTCCTGCCTGAGAGAAAGGAGTAGAAGGGCTTATTAACAAAACAAAAGATGGAGCTGAGAGCCAGAGAGAAATTCTACCTTTAAAAAAATCGTAAAAAGGAAAAATTACCAAAAAAAAATGAGGAGAGAGGAGCAGAGAGAGACAGAGACCTTAGAGACACAGGGACAGGGATAGAAGGCCAGAGGGGCTCCCTTCCACACTAGCTTTGCTTGCTGGAGGCTAAATTATGAGTAGAAAATCATCATTTCTCCGGTGCCTGAAATATCTAGTTCCCAGTATCCATGTGGATTCTTCTCAGAGAATGGCTCAACTCTCCTGCCAGGGAGAAAGGAGCAGAAGGGCTTATTAACAAAACAAAAGATGGAGCTGAGAGCCAGAGAGAAATTCTACCTTTAAAGAAATAGTAAAAAGGAAAAATTACCAAAAAAACATGAGGAGACAGGAGCAGAGAGAGACAGAGACGTCAAAGACACAGGGACAGGGATAGAAGGCCAGAAGGTCTCCCAACCACACTAGCTTTGCTTGCTGGAGGCTGAATTATGAGTAGAAAATCTTCATTTCTCCGGTGCCTGAAATATCTAGTTCCCAGTATCCACGTGGATTCCTCTCAGAGAATGGCTCAACTCTCCTGCCTGGGAGAAAGGAGCAGAAAGGCTTATTAACAAAACAAAAGATGGAGCTGAGAACTAGAGAGAAATTCTACCTTTAAAATAATCGTAAAAAGGAAAAATTTCCAAAAAAAACATGGGGAGACAGGAACAGAGAGAGACAGAGACCTCAGAGACACAGGGACAGGGATAGAAGGCCAGAGGGGCTCCCTACCACACTAGCTTTGCTTGCTGGAGGATGAATTATGAGTAGAAAATCTTCATTTCTCCTGTGCCTGAAATATCTAGTTCCCAGTATCCATGTGGATTCTTCTCAGAGAATGGCTCACCTCTCCTGCCTGGGAGAAAGGAGCAGAAGGGCTTATTAACAAAACAAAAGATGGAGCTGAAAGCCAGAGAGAAATTCTACCTTTAAAAAAATCGTAAAAAGGAAAAATTACCAAAAAAACATGAGGAGACAGGAGCAGAGAGAGACAGAGACCTCAGAGACACAGGGACAGGGATAGAAGGCCAGAGGGGCTCCCTGCCACACTAGCTTTGCTTGCTGGAGGCTGAATTATGAGTAGCAAATCTTCATTTCTCCGGTGCCTGAAATATCTAGTTCCCAGTATCCATGTGGATTCTTCTCAGAGAATGGCTCAACTCTCCTGCCTGGGAGAAAAGAGCAGAAGGGCTTATTAACAAAACAAAAGATGGAGCTGAGAGCCAGAGAGAAATTCTACCTTTAAAAAAATCGTAAAAAGGAAAAATTACCAAAAAAACATGAGGAGACAAGAGAAGAGAGAGACAGAGACCTCAGAGACACAGGGACAGGGATAGAAGGCCAGAGGGGCTCCCTACCACACAAGCTTTGCTTGCTGGAGGCTGAATTATGAGCAGAAAATCTTCATTTCTCCTGTGCCTGAAATATCTAGTTCCCACTATCCATGCGGATCCTTCTCAGAGAATAGCTCAACTCTCCTGCCTGGGAGAAAGGAGCTGAAGGGCTTATTAACAAAACAAAAGATGGAGCTGAGAGCCAGAGAGAAATTCTACATTTAAAAAAATCGTAAAAAGGAAAAATTACCAAAAAAACATGAGACAGGAGCAGAGAGAGACAGAGACCTCAGAGACACAGGGACAGGGATAGAAGGCCAGAGGGGCTCCCTACCACACTAGCTTTGCTTGCTGGATGCTGAATTGTGAGTAGAAAATCTTCATTTCTCCTATGCCCTGAAATATCTACTTCCCAGTATCCATGTGGATTCTTCTCAGGGAATGGCTCATTTCTCCTGCCTGGGAGAAAGGAGCAGAAGGCTTATTAACAAAACAAAAGATGGAGCTGAGAGCCAGAGAGAAATTCTACCTTTAAAAAAATCGTAAAAATAAAAATTACCAAAAAATCTTGAGGAGACAGGAGCAGAGAGAGACAGAGACGTTAGAGACACAGGGACAGGTATAAAAGGCCCGAGAGACTCCCTACCACACTAGCTTAGCATGCTGGAGGCTGAATTATGAGAAGAAAATCTTCATTTCTCCTGTGCCTAAACTATCTAGTTACCAGTATCCATGTGGATTCTTCTCAGAGAATGGCTCAACTCTCCTGCCTGGGAGAAAGGAGCAGAAGGGCTTATTATCAAAACAAAAGATGGAGCTGAGAGCCAGAGAGAAATTCTACCTTTAAAAAAATCGTAAAATGGAAAAATTGCTAAAAAAAATGAGGAGACAGGAGCAGAGAGAGACAGAGACCTCAGAGACACAGGGACAGTGATAGAAGGCCAGAGGGGCTCCCTACCACACTAGCTTTGCTTGCTGGAGGCTGAATTATGAGTAGAAAATCTTCATTTCTCCTGTGCCTGAAATATCTAGTTCCCAGTATCCATGTGGATACTTCTCAGGGAATGGCTCAACCCTCCTGCCTGCGAGAAAGGAGCAGAAGGGCTTATTAACAAAACAAAAGATGGAGCTGAGGGCCAGAGAGAAATTCTACCTTAAAAAAAATCGTAAAAATGAAAAATTACCAAAAAAACATGATGAGACAGGAGCAGAGAGAGAAAGAGACCTCAGAGACACAGGGAGAGGGATAGAAGGCCAGAGGGGCTCCCTACCACACTAGCTTTGCTTGCTGGAGGCTGAATTATGAGTAGAAAATCTTCATTTCTCCGGTGCCTGAAATATCTAGTTCCCAGTATCCATGAGGATTCTTTTCAGGGAATGGCTCAACTCTCCTGCCTGGGCGAAATTAGCTGAAGGGCTTATTAATAAAACAAAAGATGGAGCTGAGAGCCAGAGAGAAATTCTACCTTTAAAAAAATCGTAAAAAGGAAAAATTACCAAAAAAACATGAGGAGACAGGAGCAGAGAGAGACAAAGACCTCAGACACACAGGGACAGTTATAGAAGGCCAGAGGGCTCCCTACCACACTAGCTTTGCTTGCTGGAGGCTGAATTTTGAGTAGAAAATCATCATTTCTCCGGTGCCTGTAATATCTAGTTCCCAGTATCCGTGTGGATACTTCTCAGAGAATGGCTCAACACTCCTGCCTGAGAGAAAGGAGTAGAAGGGCTTATTAACAAAACAAAAGATGGAGCTGAGAGCCAGAGAGAAATTCTACTTTTAAAAAAAATCGTAAAAAGGAAAAATTACCAAAAAAAAATGAGGAGAGAGGAGCAGAGAGAGACAGAGACCTTAGAGACACAGGGACAGGGATAGAAGGCCAGAGGGGCTCCCTTCCACACTAGCTTTGCTTGCTGGAGGCTAAATTATGAGTAGAAAATCTTCATTTCTCCGGTGCCTGAAATATCTAGTTCCCAGTATCCATGTGGATTCTTCTCAGAGAATGGCTCAACTCTCCTGCCAGGGAGAAAGGAGCAGAAGGGCTTATTAACAAAACAAAAGATGGAGCTGAGAGCCAGAGAGAAATTCTACCTTTAAAGAAATAGTAAAAAGGAAAAATTACCAAAAAAACATGAGGAGACAGGAGCAGAGAGAGACAGAGACGTCAGAGACACAGGGACAGGGATAGAAGGCCAGAAGGGCTCCCAACCACACTAGCTTTGCTTGCTGGAGGCTGAATTATGAGAAGAAAATCTTCATTTCTCCGGTGCCTGAAATATCTAGTTCCCAGTATCCACGTGGATTCTTCTCAGAGAATGGCTCAACTCTCCTGCCTGGGAGAAAGGAGCAGAAAGGCTTATTAACAAAACAAAAGATGGAGCTGAGAACTAGAGAGAAATTCTACCTTTAAAATAATCGTAAAAAGGAAAAATTTCCAAAAAAAACATGGGGAGACAGGAACAGAGAGAGACAGAGACCTCAGAGACACAGGGACAGGGATAGAAGGCCAGAGGGGCTCCCTACCACACTAGCTTTGCTTGCTGGAGGATGAATTATGAGTAGAAAATCTTCATTTCTCCGGTGCCTGAAATATCTAGTTCCCAGTATGCATGTGGATCCTTCTCAGAGAATGGCTCAACTGTCCTGAGTGGGAGAAAGGAGCAGAATGGCTTATTAACAAAACAAAAGATGGAGGTGAGAGCCAGAGAGAAATTCTACATTTAAAAAAATCGTAAAAAGGAAAAATTACCAAAAAACATGAGGAGACAGGAGCAGAGAGAGACAGAGACCTCAGAGACACAGGGACAGGGATAGAAGGCGAGAGGGGCTCCCTACCTCACTAGCTTTGCTTGCTGGAGGCTGAATTATGAGTAGAAAATCTTCATTTCTCCTGTGCCTGAAATATCTAGTTCCCAGTATCCATGTGGATTCTTCTCAGAGAATGGCTCAACTCTCCTGCCTGGGAGAAAGGAGCAGAAGGGCTTATTAACAAAACAAAAGATGGAGCTGAGAGCCAGAGAGAAATTCTACCTTTAAACAAATCGTAAAAAGGAAAAATTACCAAAAAAACATGAGGAGACAGGAGCAGAGAGAGACAGAGACCTCAGAGACACAAGGACAGGGATAGAAGGCCAGAGGGGCTCCCTTCCACACTAGCTTTGCTTGCTGGAGGCTAAATTATGAGTAGAAAATCTTCATTTCTCCGGTGCCTGAAATATCTAGTTCCCAGTATCCATGTGGATTCTTCTCGGAGAATGGCTCAACTCTCCTGCCAGGGAGAAAGGAGCAGAAGGGCTTATTAACAAAACAAAAGATGGAGCTGAGAACCAGAGGAAATTCTACATTTAAAGAAATAGTAAAAAGGAAAAATTACCAAAAAAACATGAGGAGACAGGAGCAGAGAGAGACAGAGACCTCAGAGACACAGGGACAGGGATAGAAGGCCAGAGGGGCTCCCTACCACACTAGCTTTGCTTGTTGGAGACTGAATTATGAGTAGAAAATCTTCATTTCTCCTGTGCCTGAAATATCTAGTTCCCAGTATCCATGTGGACCCTTCTCAGAGGATGGCTCAACTGTCCTGAGTGGGAGAAAGGAGTAGAAGGGCTTATTAACAAAACAAAAGATGGAGCTGAGAGCCAGAGAGAAATTCTACCTTTAAAAAAATCGTAAAAAGGAAAAACGACCAAAAAATCATGAGGAGACAGGAGCAGAGAGAGACAGAAACCTCAGAGACACAGGGACAGGGATAGAAGGCCAGAGGTGCTCCCTACCACACTAGCTTTGCGTGCTGGAGGCTGAATTATGAGTAGAAAATCTTCATTTCTCCTGTGCCTGATATATCTAGTTCCCAGGATCCATGTGGATACTTCTCAGAGAATGGCTCAACTCTCCTGCCTGAGAGAAAGGAGCAGAAGGGCTTATTACCAAAACAAAAGATGGAGCTGAGAGCCAGAGAGAAATTCTACATTTAAAAAAATCGTAAAAAGGAAAAATGACCAAAAAAACATGAGGAGAGAGGAGCAGAGAGAGACAGAGTCCTCAGAGACACAGGGACAGTTATAGAAGGCCAGAGGGGCTCCCTACCACACTAGCTTTGCTTGCTGGAGGCTGAATTATGAGAAGAAAATCTTCATTTCTCCTGTGCCTAAACTATCTAGTTCCCACTATCCATGTGGATTCTTCTCAGAGAATGGCTCAACTCTCCTGCCTGGGAGAAAGGAGCAGAAGGGCTTATTAACAAAACAAAAGATGGAGCTGAGAGCCAGAGAGAAATTCTACATTTAAAAAAACCGTACGAAGGAAAAATTACCCAAAAAACATGAGGAGACAGGAGCAGACAGAGACAGAGACCTCAGAGACACAGGGACAGGGATAGAAGGCCAGAGGGGCTCCCTACCACACTAGCTTTGCTTGCTGGATGCTGAATTGTGAGTAGAAAATCTTCATTTCTCCTATGCCCTGAAATATCTAGTTCCCAGTATCCATGTGGATTCTTCTCAGGGAATGGCTCATTTCTCCTGCCTGGGAGAAAGGAGCAGAAGGCTTATTAACAAAACAAAAGATGGAGCTGAGAGCCAGAGAGAAATTCTACCTTTAAAAAAATCGTAAAAATAAAAATTACCAAAAAAACTTGAGGAGACAGGAGCAGAGAGAGACAGAGACGTTAGAGACACAGGGACAGGTATAAAAGGCCAGAGAGGCTCCCTACCACACTAGCTTAGCTTGCTGGAGGCTGAATTATGAGAAGAAAATCTTCATTTCTCCTGTGCCTAAACTATCTAGTTACCAGTATCCATGTGGATTCTTCTCAGAGAATGGCTCAACTCTCCTGCCTGGGAGAAAGGAGCAGAAGGGCTTATTATCAAAACAAAAGATGGAGCTGAGAGCCAGAGAGAAATTCTACCTTTAAAAAAATCCTAAAAATGAAAAATTACCAAAAAAACATGAGGAGACAGGTGCAGAGAGAGACAGAGACCTCAGAGACACAGGGACAGGGATAGAAGGCCAGAGGGGCTCCCTACCACACTAGCTTTGCTTGTTGGAGACTGAATTATGAGTAGAAAATCTTCATTTCTCCTGTGCCTGAAATATCTAGTTCCCAGTATCCATGTGGATCCTTCTCAGAGGATGGCTCAACTGTCCTGAGTGGGAGAAAGGAGTAGAAGGGCTTATTAACAAAACAAAAGATGGAGCTGAGAGCCAGAGAGAAATTCTACCTTTAAAAAAATCGTAAAAAGGAAAAACGACCAAAAAATCATGAGGAGACAGGAGCAGAGAGAGACAGAGACCTCAGAGACACAGGGACAGGGATAGAAGGCCAGAGGTGCTCCCTACCACACTAGCTTTGCGTGCTGGAGGCTGAATTATGAGTAGAAAATCTTCATTTCTCCTGTGCCTGATATATCTAGTTCCCAGGATCCATGTGGATACTTCTCAGAAAATGGCTCAACTCTCCTGCCTGAGAGAAAGGAGCAGAAGGGCTTATTACCAAAACAAAAGATGGAGCTGAGAGCCAGAGAGAAATTCTACATTTAAAAAAATCGTAAAAAGGAAAAATGACCAAAAAAACATGAGGAGAGAGGAGCAGAGAGAGACAGAGTCCTCAGAGACACAGGGACAGTTATAGAAGGCCAGAGGGGCTCCCTACCACAATAGCTTTGCTTGCTGGAGGCTGAATTATGAGAAGAAAATCTTCATTTCTCCTGTGCCTAAACTATCTAGTTCCCACTATCCATGTGGATTCTTCTCAGAGAATGGCTCAACTCTCCTGCCTGGGAGAAAGGAGCAGAAGGGCTTATTAACAAAACAAAAGATGGAGCTGAGAGCCAGAGAGAAATTCTACATTTAAAAAAACCGTACGAAGGAAAAATTACCCAAAAAACATGAGGAGACAGGAGCAGACAGAGACAGAGACCTCAGAGACACAGGGACAGGGATAGAAGGCCAGAGGGGCTCCCTACCACACTAGCTTTGCTTGCTGGATGCTGAATTGTGAGTAGAAAATCTTCATTTCTCCTATGCCCTGAAATATCTAGTTCCCAGTATCCATGTGGATTCTTCTCAGGGAGTGGCTCATTTCTCCTGCCTGGGAGAAAGGAGCAGAAGGCTTATTAACAAAACAAAAGATGGAGCTGAGAGCCAGAGAGAAATTCTACCTTTAAAAAAATCGTAAAAATAAAAATTACCAAAAAAACTTGAGGAGAAAGGAGCAGAGAGAGACAGAGACGTTAGAGACACAGGGACAGGTATAAAAGGCCAGAGAGGCTCCCTACCACACTAGCTTAGCTTGCTGGAGGCTGAATTATGAGAAGAAAATCTTCATTTCTCCTGTGCCTAAACTATCTAGTTACCAGTATCCATGTGGATTCTTCTCAGAGAATGGCTCAACTCTCCTGCCTGGGAGAAAGGAGCAGAAGGGCTTATTATCAAAACAAAAGATAGAGCTGAGAGCCAGAGAGAAATTCTACCTTTAAAAAAATCCTAAAAATGAAAAATTACCAAAAAAACATGAGGAGACAGGTGCAGAGAGAGACAGAGACCTCAGAGACACAGGGACAGGGATAGAAGGCCAGAGGGGCTCCCTACCACACTAGCTTTGCTTGCTGGAGGCTGAATTATGAGTAGAAAATCTTCATTTCTCCTGTGCCTGAAATATCTATTTTCCAGTATTTTTGTGGATTCTTCTCAGAGAATGGCTCAATTCTCCTGCCTGAAAGAAAGGAGAAGAAGGGCTTTTTAACAAAACAAAAGATGGAGCTGAGAGCCAGAGAGAAATTCTACCTTTAAAAAAATCGTAAAATGGAAAAATTGCCAAAAAAAATGAGGAGACAGGAGCAGAGAGAGACAGAGACCTCAGAGACACAGGGACAGTGATAGAAGGCCAGAGGGGCTCCCTACCACACTAGCTTTGCTTGCTGGAGGCTGAATTATGAGTAGAAAATCTTCATTTCTCCTGTGCCTGAAATATCTAGTTCCCAGTATCCATGTGGATTCTTCTCAGGGAATGGCTCAACCCTCCTGCCTGCGAGAAAGGAGCAGAAGAGCTTATTAACAAAACAAAAGATGGAGCTGAGAGCCAGAGAGAAATTCTACCTTAAAAAAAATCGTAAAAATGAAAAATTACCAAAAAAACATGATGAGACAGGAGCAGAGAGAGACAGAGACCTCAGAGACACAGGGACAGGGATAGAAGGCCAGAGGGGCTCCCTACCACACTAGCTTTGCTTGCTGGAGGCTGAATTATGAGTAGAAAATCTTCATTTCTCCGGTGCCTGAAATATCTAGTTCCCAGTATGCATGAGGATTCTTTTCAGGGAATGGCTCAACTGTCCTGAGTGGGAGAAAGGAGCAGAATGGCTTATTAACAAAACAAAAGATGGAGGTGAGAGCCAGAGAAAATTCTACCTTTAAAAAAATCGTAAAAAGGAAAAATTACCAAAAAACATGAGGAGACAGGAGCAGAGAGAGACAGAGACCTCAGAGACACAGGGACAGGGATAGAAGGCCAGAGGGGCTCCCTACCACACTAGCTTTGCTTGCTGGAGGCTGAATTATGAGTAGAAAATATTCATTTCTCCGGTGCCTGAAATATGTAGTTCCCAGTATCCATGTGGATTCTTCTCAGAGAATGACTCAACTCTCCTGCCTGAGAGAAAGGAGTAGAAGGGCTTATTAACTAAACAAAAGATCGAGCTGAGAGCCAGAGAGAAATTCTACATTTAAAAAAATCGTAAAAAGGAAAAATTACCAAAAAAACATGAGGAGAGAGGTGCAGAGAGAGACAGAGACCTCAGAGACACAGGGACAGGTATAGAAGGACAGAGGGGCTCCCTTCCACACTAGCTTTGCTTGTTGGAGTCTAAATTATGAGTAAAAAATCTTCATTTCTCCGGTGCCTGAAATATCTAGTTCCCAGTATACATGTGGATTCTTCTCAGAGAATGGCTCAACTCTCCTGCCAGGGAGAAAGGAGCAGAAGGGCTTATTAACAAAACAAATGATGGAGCTGAGAGCCAGAGAGAAATTCTACCTTTAAAGAAATAGTAAAAAGAAAAAATTACCAAAAAAACATGAGGAGACAGGAGCAGAGAGAGACAGAGACCTCAGAGACATAGGGACAGGGATAGAAGGCCAGAGGGGCTCCCAACCACACTAGCTTTGCTTGCTGGAGGCTGAATTATGAGTAGAAAATCTTCATTTCTCCTATGCCTGAAATATCTAGTTCCCAGTATCCATGTGGATCCTTCTCAGAGAATGGCTCAACTCTCCTGCCTGGGAGAAAGGAGCAGAAGGGCTTATTAACAAACCAAAGATGGAGCTGAGAACTAGAGAGAAATTCTACCTTTAAAATAATCGTAAAAAGGAAAATTTACCAAAAAAAACATGAGGAGACTGGAACAGAGAGAGACAGAGACCTCAGAGACACAGGGACAGGGATAGAAGGCCAGAGGGGCTCCCTACCACACTAGCTTTGCTTGCTGGAGGCTGAATTATGAGTAGAAAATCTTCATTTCTCCGGTGCCTGAAATATCTAATTTCCAGTATCCATGTGGATACTTCTCAGAGAATGGCTCAACTGTCCTGAGTGGGAGAAAGGAGCAGAAGGGCTTATTAACAAAACAAAAGATGGAGCTGAGAGCCAGAGAGAAATTCTACCTTTAAAGAAATAGTAAAAAGGAAAAATTACCAAAAAAACATGAGGAGACAGGAGCAGAGAGAGACAGAGACGTCAGAGACACAGGGACAGGGATAGAAGGCCAGAAGGGCTCCCAACCACACTAGCTTTGCTTGCTGGAGGCTGAATTATGGGTAGAAAATCTTCATTTCTCCGGTGCCTGAAATATCTAGTTCCCAGTATCCACGTGGATTCTTCTCAGAGAATGGCTCAACTCTCCTGCCTGGGAGAAAGGAGCAGAAAGGCTTATTAACAAAACAAAAGATGGAGCTGAGAACTACAGAGAAATTCTACCTTTAAAATAATCGTAAAAAGGAAAAATTTCCAAAAAAAACATGGGGAGACAGGAACAGAGAGAGACAGAGACCTCAGAGACACAGGGACAGGGATAGAAGGCCAGAGGGGCTCCCTACCACACTAGCTTTGCTTGCTGGAGGATGAATTATGAGTAGAAAATCTTCATTTCTCCGGTGCCTGAAATATCTAGTTCCCAGTATGCATGTGGATCCTTCTCAGAGAATGGCTCAACTGTCCTGAGTGGGAGAAAGGAGCAGAATGGCTTATTAACAAAACAAAAGATGGAGGTGAGAGCCAGAGAAAATTCTACCTTTAAAAAAATCGTAAAAAGGAAAAATTACCAAAAAACCTGAGGAGACAGGAGCAGAGAGAGACAGAGACCTCAGAGACACAGGGACAGGGATAGAAGGCCAGAGGGGCTCCCTACCACACTAGCTTTGCTTCCTGGAGGCTGAATTATGAGTAGAAAATATTCATTTCTCCGGTGCCTGAAATATGTATTTCCCAGTATCCATGTGGATTCTTCTCAGAGAATGACTCAACTCTCCTGCCTGAGAGAAAGGAGTAGAAGGGCTTATTAACAAAACAAAAGATCGAGCTGAGAGCCAGAGAGAAATTCTACATTTAAAAAAATCGTAAAAAGGAAAAATTACCAAAAAAACATGAGGAGAGAGGAGCAGAGAGAGACAGAGACCTCAGAGACACAGGGACAGGTATAGAAGGCCAGAGGGGCTCCCTTCCACACTAGCTTTGCTTGTTGGAGTCTAAATTATGAGTAAAAAATCTTCATTTCTCCGGTGCCTGAAATATCTAGTTCCCAGTATACATGTGGATTCTTCTCAGAGAATGGCTCAACTCTCCTGCCAGGGAGAAAGGAGCAGAAGGGCTTATTAACAAAACAAATGATGGAGCTGAGAGCCAGAGAGAAATTCTACCTTTAAAGAAATAGTAAAAAGAAAAAATTACCAAAAAAAACATGAGGAGACAGGAGCAGAGAGAGACAGAGACCTCAGAGACATAGGGACAGGGATAGAAGGCCAGAGGGGCTCCCAACCACACTAGCTTTGCTTGCTGGAGGCTGAATTATGAGTAGAAAATCTTCATTTCTCCTATGCCTGAAATATCTAGTTCCCAGTATCCATGTGGATCCTTCTCAGAGAATGGCTCAACTCTCCTGCCTGGGAGAAAGGAGCAGAAGGGCTTATTAACAAACCAAAGATGGAGCTGAGAACTAGAGAGAAATTCTACCTTTAAAATAATCGTAAAAAGGAAAATTTACCAAAAAAAACATGAGGAGACTGGAACAGAGAGAGACAGAGACCTCAGAGACACAGGGACAGGGATAGAAGGCCAGAGGGGCTCCCTACCACACTAGCTTTGCTTGCTGGAGGCTGAATTATGAGTAGAAAATCTTCATTTCTCCGGTGCCTGAAATATCTAATTTCCAGTATCCATGTGGATACTTCTCAGAGAATGGCTCAACTGTCCTGAGTGGGAGAAAGGAGCAGAAGGGCTTATTAACAAAACAAAAGATGGAGCTGAGAGCCAGAGAGAAATTCTACCTGTAAAAAAATCCTAAAAAGGAAAAATTACCAAAAAACCATGAGGAGACAGGAGCAGAGAGAGACAGAGACCTCAGACACACAGGGACAGGTATAGAAGGCCAGAGGGGCTCCCTACCACACTACCTTTGCCTGCTGGAGGCTGAATTATGAGTAGAAAATCTTCATTTCTCCTGTGCCTGAAATATCTAGTTCCCAGTATCCATGTGGATTCTTCTCAGAAAATGGCTCAACTCTCCTGCATGAGAGAAAGGAGTAGAAGGGCTTATTAACTAAACAAAAGATGGAGCTGAGAGCCAGAGAGAAATTCTACCTTTAAAAAAATCGTAAAAAGGAAAAATTACCAAAAAAACATGAGGAGAGAAGAGCAGAGAGAGACAGATACCTCAGAGACACAGGGACAGGAATAGAAGGCCAGAGTGGCTCACTTCCACACTAGCTTTGCTTGCTGGAGGCTAAATTATGAGTAGAAAATCTTCATTTCTCCGGTGCCCGAAATATCTAGTTCCCAGTATCCCTGTGGATTCTTCTCAGAGAATGGCTCAACTCTCCTGCCAGGGAGAAAGGAGCAGAAGGGCTTATTAACAAAACAAAAGATGGAGCTGAGAGCCAGAGAGAAATTCTACCTTTAAAAAAATCGTAAAAAGGAAAAATTACCAAAAAAACATGAGGAGACAGGAGCAGAGAGAGACAGAGACCTCAGAGACACAGGAACAGGGACAGAAGGCCAGAGGGGCTCCCTACCACACTAGCTTTGCTTGCTGGAGGCTGAATTATGAGTAGAAAATCTTCATTTCTCCGGTGCCTGAAATATCTAGTTCCCAGTATCCATGTGGATTCTTCTCAGAGAATGGCTCAACCCTCCTGCCTGAGAGAAAGGAGTAGAAGGGCTTATTAACAAAACAAAAGATGGAGCTGAGAGCCAGAGAGAAATTCTACCTTTAAAAAAATCGTAAAAAGGAAAAATTACCAAAAAAACATGAGGAGAGAGGAGCAGAGAGAGACAGAGACCTCAGAGACACAGGGACAGGGATAGAAGGCCAGAGGGGCTCCCTTCCACACTAGCTTTGCTTGCTGGAGGCTAAATTATGAGTAGAAAATCTTCATTTCTCCGGTGCCTGAAATATCTAGTTCCCAGTATCCATGTGGATTCTTCTCAGAAAATGGCTCAACTCTCCTGCCAGGGAGAAAGGAGCAGAAGGGCTTATTAACAAAACAAAAGATGGAGCTGAGAGCCAGAGAGAAATTCTACCTTTAAACAAATCGTAAAAAGGAAAAATTACCAAAAAAACATGAGGAGACAGGAGCAGAGAGAGACAGAGACGTCAGAGACACAGGGACAGGGATAGAAGGCCAGAGGGGCTCCCTACCACACTAGCTTTGCTTGCTGGAGGATGAATTATGAGTAGAAAATCTTCATTTCTCCGGTGCCTGAAATATCTAGTTCCCAGTATCCACGTGGATTCTTTTCAGAGAATGGCTCAACTCTCCTGCCTGGGAGAAAGGAGCAGAAAGGCTTATTAACAAAACAAAAGATGGAGCTGAGAACTAGAGAGAAATTCTACCTTTAAAATAATCGTAAAAAGGAAAAATTTCCAAAAAAAAACATGGGGAGACAGGAACAGAGAGAGACAGAGACCTCAGAGACACAGGGACAGGGATAGAAGGCCAGAGGGGCTCCCTACCACACTAGCTTTGCTTGCTGGAGGATGAATTATGAGTAGAAAATCTTCATTTCTCCGGTGCCTGAAATATCTAGTTCCCAGTATGCATGTGGATCCTTCTCAGAGAATGGCTCAACTGTCCTGAGTGGGAGAAAGGAGCAGAATGGCTTATTAACAAAACAAAAGATGGAGGTGAGAGCCAGAGAAAATTCTACCTTTAAAAAAATCGTAAAAAGGAAAAATTACCAAAAAACATGAGGAGACAGGAGCAGAGAGAGACAGAGACCTCAGAGACACAGGGACAGGGATAGAAGGCCAGAGGGGCTCCCTACCACACTAGCTTTGCTTGCTGGAGGCTGAATTATGAGTAGAAAATATTCATTTCTCCGGTGCCTGAAATATGTATTTCCAGTATCCATGTGGATTCTTCTCAGAGAATGACTCAACTCTCCTGCCTGAGAGAAAGGAGTAGAAGGGCTTATTAACAAAACAAAAGATCGAGCTGAGAGCCAGAGAGAAATTCTACATTTAAAAAAAATCGTAAAAAGGAAAAATTACCAAAAAAAACATGAGGAGAGAGGAGCAGAGAGAGACAGAGACCTCAGAGACACAGGGACAGGTATAGAAGGCCAGAGGGGCTCCCTTCCACACTAGCTTTGCTTGTTGGAGTCTAAATTATGAGTAAAAAATCTTCATTTCTCCGGTGCCTGAAATATCTAGTTCCCAGTATACATGTGGATTCTTCTCAGAGAATGGCTCAACTCTCCTGCCAGGGAGAAAGGAGCAGAAGGGCTTATTAACAAAACAAATGATGGAGCTGAGAGCCAGAGAGAAATTCTACCTTTAAAGAAATAGTAAAAAGAAAAAATTACCAAAAAAACATGAGGAGACAGGAGCAGAGAGAGACAGAGACCTCAGAGACATAGGGACAGGGATAGAAGGCCAGAGGGGCTCCCAACCACACTAGCTTTGCTTGCTGGAGGCTGAATTATGAGTAGAAAATCTTCATTTCTCCTATGCCTGAAATATCTAGTTCCCAGTATCCATGTGGATCCTTCTCAGAGAATGGCTCAACTCTCCTGCCTGGGAGAAAGGAGCAGAAGGGCTTATTAACAAACCAAAGATGGAGCTGAGAACTAGAGAGAAATTCTACCTTTAAAATAATCGTAAAAAGGAAAATTTACCAAAAAAAAACATGAGGAGACTGGAACAGAGAGAGACAGAGACCTCAGAGACACAGGGACAGGGATAGAAGGCCAGAGGGGCTCCCTACCACACTAGCTTTGCTTGCTGGAGGCTGAATTATGAGTAGAAAATCTTCATTTCTCCGGTGCCTGAAGTATCTAATTTCCAGTATCCATGTGGATACTTCTCAGAGAATGGCTCAACTGTCCTGAGTGGGAGAAAGGAGCAGAAGGGCTTATTAACAAAACAAAAGATGGAGCTGAGAGCCAGAGAGAAATTCTACCTGTAAAAAAATCCTAAAAAGGAAAAATTACCAAAAAACCATGAGGAGACAGGAGCAGAGAGAGACAGAGACCTCAGACACACAGGGACAGGTATAGAAGGCCAGAGGGGCTCCCTACCACACTACCTTTGCCTGCTGGAGGCTGAATTATGAGTAGAAAATCTTCATTTCTCCGGTGCCTGAAATATCTAGTTCCCAGTATCCATGTGGATTCTTCTCAGAAAATGGCTCAACTCTCCTGCATGAGAGAAAGGAGTAGAAGGGCTTATTAACTAAACAAAAGATGGAGCTGAGAGCCAGAGAGAAATTCTACCTTTAAAAAAATCGTAAAAAGGAAAAATTACCAAAAAAACATGAGGAGAGAAGAGCAGAGAGAGACAGATACCTCAGAGACACAGGGACAGGAATAGAAGGCCAGAGTGGCTCACTTCCACACTAGCTTTGCTTGCTGGAGGCTAAATTATGAGTAGAAAATCTTCATTTCTCCGGTTCCCGAAATATCTAGTTCCCAGTATCCCTGTGGATTCTTCTCAGAGAATGGCTCAACTCTCCAGCCAGGGAGAAAGGAGCAGAAGGGCTTATTAACAAAACAAAAGATGGAGCTGAGAGCCAGAGAGAAATTCTTCCTTTAAAAAAATCGTAAAAAGGAAAAATTACCAAAAAAACATGAGGAGACAGGAGCAGAGAGAGACAGAGACCTCAGAGACACAGGAACAGGGACAGAAGGCCAGAGGGGCTCCCTACCACCCTAGCTTTGCTTGCTGGAGGCTGAATTATGAGTAGAAAATCTTCATTTCTCCAGTGCCTGAAATATCTAGTTCCCAGTATCCATGTGGATTCTTCTCAGAGAATGGCTCAACTCTCCTGCCTGAGAGAAAGGAGTAGAAGGGCTTATTAACAAAACAAAAGATGGAGCTGAGAGCCAGAGAGAAATTCTACCTTTAAAAAAATCGTAAAAAGGAAAAATTACCAAAAAAACATGAGGAGAGAGGAGCAGAGAGAGACAGAGACCTCAGAGACACAGGGACAGGGATAGAAGGCCAGAGGGGCTCCCTTCCACACTAGCTTTGCTTGCTGGAGGCTAAATTATGAGTAGAAAATCTTCATTTCTCCGGTGCCTGAAATATCTAGTTCCCAGTATCCATGTGGATTCTTCTCAGAAAATGGCTCAACTCTCCTGCCAGGGAGAAAGGAGCAGAAGGGCTTATTAACAAAACAAAAGATGGAGCTGAGAGCCAGAGAGAAATTCTACCTTTAAACAAATCGTAAAAAGGAAAAATTACCAAAAAAACATGAGGAGACAGGAGCAGAGAGAGACAGAGACCTCAGAGACACAAGGACAGGGATAGAAGGCCAGAGGGGCTCCCTTCCACACTAGCTTTGCTTGCTGGAGGCTAAATTATGAGTAGAAAATCTTCATTTCTCCGGTGCCTGAAATATCTAGTTCCCAGTATCCATGTGGATTCTTCTCAGAGAATGGCTCAACTCTCCTGTGAGGGAGAAAGGAGCAGAAGGGCTTATTAACAAAACAAAAGATGGAGCTGAGAGCCAGAGGAAATTCTACATTTAAAGAAATAGTAAAAAGGAAAAATTACCAAAAAAACATGAGGAGACAGGAGCAGAGAGAGACAGAGACCTCAGAGACACAGGGACAGGGATAAAAGGACAGAGGGGCACCCTACCACACTAGCTTTGCTTGTTGGAGACTGAATTATGAGTAGAAAATCTTCATTTCTCCTGTGCCTGAAATATCTAGTTCCCAGTATCCATGTGCATCCTTCTCAGAGAATGGCTCAACTGTCCTGAGTGGGAGAAAGGAGCAGAAGGGCTTATTAACAAAACAAAAGACGGAGCTGAGAGCCAGAGAGAAATTCTACCTTTAAAAAAATCGTAAAAAGGAAAAACGACCAAAAAATCATGAGGAGACAGGAGCAGAGAGAGACAGAGACCTCAGAGACACAGGGACAGGGATAGAAGGCCAGAGGTGCTCCCTACCACACTAGCTTTGCTTGCTGGAGGCTGAATTATGAGTAGAAAATCTTCATTTCTCCTGTGCCTGATATATCTAGTTCCCAGGATCCATGTGGATACTTCTCAGAGAATGGCTCAACTCTCCTGCCTGAGAGAAAGGAGCAGAAGGGCTTATTACCAAAACAAAAGATGGAGCTGAGAGCCAGAGAGAAATTCTACATTTAAAAAAATCGTAAAAAGGAAAAATGACCAAAAAAACATGAGGAGACAGGAGCAGAGACAGACAGAGTCCTCAGAGACACAGGGACAGTTATAGAAGGCCAGAGGGGCTCCCTACCACACTAGCTTTGCTTGCTGGAGGCTGAATTATGAGTAGAAAATCTTCATTTCTCCTGAGCCCTGAAATATCTAGTTCCCACTATCCATGTGGATTCTTCTCAGAGAATGGCTCAACTCTCCTGCCTGGGAGAAAGGAGCAGAAGGGCTTATTAACAAAACAAAAGATGGAGCTGAGAGCCAGAGAGAAATTCTACATTTAAAAAAACCGTACGAAGGAAAAATTACCCAAAAAACATGAGGAGACAGGAGCAGAGAGAGACAGAGAACTCAGAGACACAGGGACAGGGATAGAAGGCCAGAGGGGCTCCTTACCACACTAGCTTTGCTTGCTGGAGGCTGAATTATGAGTAGAAAATCTTCATTTCTCCGGTGCCTGAAATATCTAGTTCCCAATATCCATGTTGATACTTCTCAGAGAATGGCTCAACTCTCCTGACTGGGAGAAAGGAGCAGAAGGGCTTATTAACAAAACAAAAGATGGAGCTGAGAGCCAGAGAGAAATTCTACCTTTAAAATAATCGTAAAAGAAAAATTACCAAAAAAACCTATGAGACAGGAGCAGAGAGAGACAGAGACCTCAGAGACACAGGGACAGGGATAGAAGGCCAGAGGGGCTCCCTACCACACTAGCTTTGCTTGCTGGATGCTGAATTGTGAGTAGAAAATCTTCATTTCTCCTATGCCCTGAAATATCTAGTTCCCAGTATCCATGTGGATTCTTCTCAGGGAATGGCTCATTTCTCCTGCCTGGGAGAAAGGAGCAGAAGGCTTATTAACAAAACAAAAGATGGAGCTGAGAGCCAGAGAGAAATTCTACCTTTAAAAAAATCGTAAAAATAAAAATTACCAAAAAAACTTGAGGAGACAGGAGCAGAGAGAGACAGAGACGTTAGAGACACAGGGACAGGTATAAAAGGCCAGAGAGGCTCCCTACCACACTAGCTTTGCTTGCTGGAGGCTGAATTATGAGTAGAAAATCTTCATTTCTCCTGTGCCTGAAATATCTAGTTCCCAGTATCCATGTGGATTCTTCTCAGGGAATGGCTCAACCCTCCTGCCTGCGAGAAAGGAGCAGAAGGGCTTATTAACAAAACAAAAGATGGAGCTGAGAGCCAGAGAGAAATTCTACCTTAAAAAAAAATCGTAAAAATGAAAAATTACCAAAAAAACATGATGAGACAGGAGCAGAGAGAGACAGAGACCTCAGAGACACAGGGAGAGGGATAGAAGGCCAGAGGGGCTCCCTACCACACTAGCTTTGCTTGCTGGAGGCTGAATTATGAGTAGAAAATCTTCATTTCTCCGGTGCCTGAAATATCTAGTTCCGAGTATCCATGAGGATTCTTTTCAGGGAATGGCTCAACTCTCCTGCCTGGGCGAAATTAGCTGAAGGGCTTATTAATAAAACAAAAGATGGAGCTGAGAGCCAGAGAGAAATTCTACCTTTAAAAAAATCGTAAAAAGGAAAAATTACCAAAAAAAACATGAGGAGACAGGAGCAGAGAGAGACAGAGACGTCAGAGACACAGGGACAGGGATAAAAGGCCAGAGGGGCTCCCTACCACACTAGCTTTGCTTGCTGTAGGCTGAATTATGAGTAGAAAATCTTCATTTCTCCTGTGCCTGAAATATCTAGTTCCCAGTATCCATGTTGATTCTTGTCAGAAAATGGCTCAACTCTCCTGCCTGGGAGAAAGGAGCAGAAGGGCTTATTAACAAAACAAAAGATGGAGCTGAGAGCCAGAGAGAAATTCTACCTTTAAAAAAATCCTAAAAAGGAAAAATTACCAAAAAACCATGAGGAGACAGGAGCAGAGAGAGACAAAGACCTCAGACACACAGGGACAGGTATAGAAGGCCAGAGGGCTCCCTACCACACTAGCTTTGCTTGCTGGAGGCTGAATTTTGAGTAGAAAATCATCATTTCTCCGGTGCCTGTAATATCTAGTTCCCAGTATCCATGTGGATTCTTCTCAGAGAATGGCTCAACACTCCTGCCTGAGAGAAAGGAGTAGAAGGGCTTATTAACAAAACAAAAGATGGAGCTGAGAGCCAGAGAGAAATTCTACCTTTAAAAAAATCGTAAAAAGGAAAAATTACCAAAAAAAATGAGGAGAGAGGAGCAGAGAGAGACAGAGACCTTAGAGACACAGGGACAGGGATAGAAGGCCAGAGGGGCTCCCTTCCACACTAGCTTTGCTTGCTGGAGGCTAAATTATGAGTAGAAAATCTTCATTTCTCCGGTGCCTGAAATATCTAGTTCCCAGTATCCATGTGGATTCTTCTCAGAGAATGGCTCAACTCTCCTGCCAGGGAGAAAGGAGCAGAAGGGCTTATTAACAAAACAAAAGATGGAGCTGAGAGCCAGAGAGAAATTCTACCTTTAAAGAAATAGTAAAATGGAAAAATTACCAAAAAAAACATGGGGAGACAGGAACAGAGAGAGACAGAGACCTCAGAGACACAGGGACAGGGATAGAAGGCCAGAGGGGCTCCCTACCACACTAGCTTTGCTTGCTGGAGGATGAATTATGAGTAGAAAATCTTCATTTCTCCGGTGCCTGAAATATCTAGTTCCCAGTATGCATGTGGATCCTTCTCAGAGAATGGCTCAACTGTCCTGAGTGGGAGAAAGGAGCAGAATGGCTTATTAATAAAACAAAAGATGGAGGTGAGAGCCAGAGAAAATTCTACCTTTAAAAAAATCGTAAAAAGGAAAAATTACCAAAAAACATGAGGAGACAGGAGCAGAGAGAGACAGAGACCTCAGAGACACAGGGACAGGGATAGAAGGCCAGAGGGGCTCCCTACCACACTAGCTTTGCTTGCTGGAGGCTGAATTATGAGTAAAAAATATTCATTTCTCCGGTGCCTGAAATATGTATTTCCCAGTATCCATGTGGATTCTTCTCAGAGAATGACTCAACTCTCCTGCCTGAGAGAAAGGAGTAGAAGGGCTTATTAACAAAACAAAAGATCGAGCTGAGAGCCAGAGAGAAATTCTACATTTAAAAAAATCGTAAAAAGGAAAAATTACCAAAAAAACATGAGGAGAGAGGAGCAGAGAGAGACAGAGACCTCAGAGACACAGGGACAGGTATAGAAGGCCAGAGGGGCTCCCTTCCACACTAGCTTTGCTTGTTGGAGTCTAAATTATGAGTAAAAAATCTTCATTTCTCCGGTGCCTGAAATATCTAGTTCCCAGTATACATGTGGATTCTTCTCAGAGAATGGCTCAACTCTCCTGCCAGGGAGAAAGGAGCAGAAGGGCTTATTAACAAAACAAATGATGGAGCTGAGAGCCAGAGAGAAATTCTACCTTTAAAGAAATAGTAAAAAGAAAAAATTACCAAAAAAACATGAGGAGACAGGAGCAGAGAGAGACAGAGACCTCAGAGACATAGGGACAGGGATAGAAGGCCAGAGGGGCTCCCAACCACACTAGCTTTGCTTGCTGGAGGCTGAATTATGAGTAGAAAATCTTCATTTCTCCTATGCCTGAAATATCTAGTTCCCAGTATCCATGTGGATCCTTCTCAGAGAATGGCTCAACTCTCCTGCCTGGGAGAAAGGAGCAGAAGGGCTTATTAACAAACCAAAGATGGAGCTGAGAACTAGAGAGAAATTCTACCTTTAAAATAATCGTAAAAAGGAAAATTTACCAAAAAAAACATGAGGAGACTGGAACAGAGAGAGACAGAGACCTCAGAGACACAGGGACAGGGATAGAAGGCCAGAGGGGCTCCCTACCACACTAGCTTTGCTTGCTGGAGGCTGAATTATGAGTAGAAAATCTTCATTTCTCCGGTGCCTGAAATATCTAATTTCCAGTATCCATGTGGATACTTCTCAGAGAATGGCTCAACTGTCCTGAGTGGGAGAAAGGAGCAGAAGGGCTTATTAACAAAACAAAAGATGGAGCTGAGAGCCAGAGAGAAATTCTACCTTTAAAAAAATCCTAAAAAGGAAAAATTACCAAAAAAC
Organism: Tupaia tana; assembly: GCA_026018925.1. NCBI lineage: Eukaryota > Metazoa > Chordata > Mammalia > Scandentia > Tupaiidae > Tupaia > Tupaia tana. The sequence continues at coordinate 1,784,382 of JAKSZU010000039.1, read as the reverse complement.
CATGAGGAGACAGGAGCAGAGAGAGACAGAGACCTCAGACACACAGGGACAGGTATAGAAGGCCAGAGGGGCTCCCTACCACACTACCTTTGCCTGCTGGAGGCTGAATTATGAGTAGAAAATCTTCATTTCTCCTGTGCCTGAAATATCTAGTTCCCAGTATCCATGTGGATTCTTCTCAGAAAATGGCTCAACTCTCCTGCATGAGAGAAAGGAGTAGAAGGGCTTATTAACTAAACAAAAGATGGAGCTGAGAGCCAGAGAGAAATTCTACCTTTAAAAAAATCGTAAAAAGGAAAAATTACCAAAAAAAACATGAGGAGAGAGGAGCAGAGAGAGACAGAGACCTCAGAGACACAGGGACAGGGATAGAAGGCCAGAGGGGCTCCCTTCCACACTAGCTTTGCTTGCTGGAGGCTAAATTATGAGTAGAAAATCTTCATTTCTCCGGTGCCTGAAATATCTAGTTCCCAGTATCCATGTGGATTCTTCTCAGAAAATGGCTCAACTCTCCTGCCAGGGAGAAAGGAGCAGAAGGGCTTATTAACAAAACAAAAGATGGAGCTGAGAGCCAGAGAGAAATTCTACCTTTAAACAAATCGTAAAAAGGAAAAATTACCAAAAAAACATGAGGAGACAGGAGCAGAGAGAGACAGAGACCTCAGAGACACAAGGACAGGGATAGAAGGCCAGAGGGGCTCCCTTCCACACTAGCTTTGCTTGCTGGAGGCTAAATTATGAGTAGAAAATCTTCATTTCTCCGGTGCCTGAAATATCTAGTTCCCAGTATCCATGTGGATTCTTCTCAGAGAATGGCTCAACTCTCCTGTGAGGGAGAAAGGAGCAGAAGGGCTTATTAACAAAACAAAAGATGGAGCTGAGAGCCAGAGGAAATTCTACATTTAAAGAAATAGTAAAAAGGAAAAATTACCAAAAAAACATGAGGAGACAGGAGCAGAGAGAGACAGAGACCTCAGAGACACAGGGACAGGGATAGAAGGCCAGAGGGGCTCCCTACCACACTAGCTTTGCTTGTTGGAGACTGAATTATGAGTAGAAAATCTTCATTTCTCCTGTGCCTGAAATATCTAGTTCCCAGTATCCATGTGGATCCTTCTCAGAGAATGGCTCAACTGTCCTGAGTGGGAGAAAGGAGCAGAAGGGCTTATTAACAAAACAAAAGATGGAGCTGAGAGCCAGAGAGAAATTCTACCTTTAAAAAAATCGTAAAAAGGAAAAATTACCAAAAAAACATGAGGAGAGAAGAGCAGAGAGAGACAGATACCTCAGAGACACAGGGACAGGAATAGAAGGCCAGAGTGGCTCACTTCCACACTAGCTTTGCTTGCTGGAGGCTAAATTATGAGTAGAAAATCTTCATTTCTCCGGTGCCCGAAATATCTAGTTCCCAGTATCCCTGTGGATTCTTCTCAGAGAATGGCTCAACTCTCCTGCCAGGGAGAAAGGAGCAGAAGGGCTTATTAACAAAACAAAAGATGGAGCTGAGAGCCAGAGAGAAATTCTACCTTTAAAAAAATCGTAAAAAGGAAAAATTACCAAAAAAACATGAGGAGACAGGAGCAGAGAGAGACAGAGACCTCAGAGACACAGGAACAGGGACAGAAGGCCAGAGGGGCTCCCTACCACACTAGCTTTGCTTGCTGGAGGCTGAATTATGAGTAGAAAATCTTCATTTCTCCGGTGCCTGAAATATCTAGTTCCCAGTATCCATGTGGATTCTTCTCAGAGAATGGCTCAACTCTCCTGCCTGAGAGAAAGGAGTAGAAGGGCTTATTAACAAAACAAAAGATGGAGCTGAGAGCCAGAGAGAAATTCTACCTTTAAAAAAATCGTAAAAAGGAAAAATTACCAAAAAAACATGAGGAGAGAGGAGCAGAGAGAGACAGAGACCTCAGAGACACAGGGACAGGGATAGAAGGCCAGAGGGGCTCCCTTCCACACTAGCTTTGCTTGCTGGAGGCTAAATTATGAGTAGAAAATCTTCATTTCTCCGGTGCCTGAAATATCTAGTTCCCAGTATCCATGTGGATTCTTCTCAGAAAATGGCTCAACTCTCCTGCCAGGGAGAAAGGAGCAGAAGGGCTTATTAACAAAACAAAAGATGGAGCTGAGAGCCAGAGAGAAATTCTACCTTTAAACAAATCGTAAAAAGGAAAAATTACCAAAAAAACATGAGGAGACAGGAGCAGAGAGAGACAGAGACCTCAGAGACACAAGGACAGGGATAGAAGGCCAGAGGGGCTCCCTTCCACACTAGCTTTGCTTGCTGGAGGCTAAATTATGAGTAGAAAATCTTCATTTCTCCGGTGCCTGAAATATCTAGTTCCCAGTATCCATGTGGATTCTTCTCAGAGAATGGCTCAACTCTCCTGTGAGGGAGAAAGGAGCAGAAGGGCTTATTAACAAAACAAAAGATGGAGCTGAGAGCCAGAGGAAATTCTACATTTAAAGAAATAGTAAAAAGGAAAAATTACCAAAAAAACATGAGGAGACAGGAGCAGAGAGAGACAGAGACCTCAGAGACACAGGGACAGGGATAGAAGGCCAGAGGGGCTCCCTACCACACTAGCTTTGCTTGTTGGAGACTGAATTATGAGTAGAAAATCTTCATTTCTCCTGTGCCTGAAATATCTAGTTCCCAGTATCCATGTGGATCCTTCTCAGAGAATGGCTCAACTGTCCTGAGTGGGAGAAAGGAGCAGAAGGGCTTATTAACAAAACAAAAGATGGAGCTGAGAGCCAGAGAGAAATTCTACCTTTAAAAAAATCGTAAAAAGGAAAAACGACCAAAAAATCATGAGGAGACAGGAGCAGAGAGAGACAGAGACCTCAGAGACACAGGGACAGGGATAGAAGGCCAGAGGTGCTCCCTACCACACTAGCTTTGCTTGCTGGAGGCTGAATTATGAGTAGAAAATCTTCATTTCTCCTGTGCCTGATATATCTAGTTCCCAGGATCCATGTGGATACTTCTCAGAGAATGGCTCAACTCTCCTGCCTGAGAGAAAGGAGCAGAAGGGCTTATTACCAAAACAAAAGATGGAGCTGAGAGCCAGAGAGAAATTCTACATTTAAAAAAATCGTAAAAAGGAAAAATGACCAAAAAAACATGAGGAGACAGGAGCAGAGACAGACAGAGTCCTCAGAGACACAGGGACAGTTATAGAAGGCCAGAGGGGCTCCCTACCACACTAGCTTTGCTTGCTGGAGGCTGAATTATGAGTAGAAAATCTTCATTTCTCCTGAGCCCTGAAATATCTAGTTCCCACTATCCATGTGGATTCTTCTCAGAGAATGGCTCAACTCTCCTGCCTGGGAGAAAGGAGCAGAAGGGCTTATTAACAAAACAAAAGATGGAGCTGAGAGCCAGAGAGAAATTCTACATTTAAAAAAACCGTACGAAGGAAAAATTACCCAAAAAACATGAGGAGACAGGAGCAGAGAGAGACAGAGAACTCAGAGACACAGGGACAGGGATAGAAGGCCAGAGGGGCTCCTTACCACACTAGCTTTGCTTGCTGGAGGCTGAATTATGAGTAGAAAATCTTCATTTCTCCGGTGCCTGAAATATCTAGTTCCCAATATCCATGTTGATACTTCTCAGAGAATGGCTCAACTCTCCTGACTGGGAGAAAGGAGCAGAAGGGCTTATTAACAAAACAAAAGATGGAGCTGAGAGCCAGAGAGAAATTCTACCTTTAAAATAATCGTAAAAGAAAAATTACCAAAAAAACCTATGAGACAGGAGCAGAGAGAGACAGAGACCTCAGAGACACAGGGACAGGGATAGAAGGCCAGAGGGGCTCCCTACCACACTAGCTTTGCTTGCTGGATGCTGAATTGTGAGTAGAAAATCTTCATTTCTCCTATGCCCTGAAATATCTAGTTCCCAGTATCCATGTGGATTCTTCTCAGGGAATGGCTCATTTCTCCTGCCTGGGAGAAAGGAGCAGAAGGCTTATTAACAAAACAAAAGATGGAGCTGAGAGCCAGAGAGAAATTCTACCTTTAAAAAAATCGTAAAAATAAAAATTACCAAAAAAACTTGAGGAGACAGGAGCAGAGAGAGACAGAGACGTTAGAGACACAGGGACAGGTATAAAAGGCCAGAGAGGCTCCCTACCACACTAGCTTAGCTTGCTGGAGGCTGAATTATGAGAAGAAAATCTTCATTTCTCCTGTGCCTAAACTATCTAGTTACCAGTATCCATGTAGATTCTTCTCAGAGAATGGCTCAACTCTCCTGCCTGGGAGAAAGGAGCAGAAGGGCTTATTATCAAAACAAAAGATGGAGCTGAGAGCCAGAGAGAAATTCTACCTTTAAAAAAATCCTAAAAATGAAAAATTACCAAAAAAACATGAGGAGACAGGTGCAGAGAGAGACAGAGACCTCAGAGACACAGGGACAGGGATAGAAGGCCAGAGGGGCTCCCTACCACACTAGCTTTGCTTGCTGGAGGCTGAATTATGAGTAGAAAATCTTCATTTCTCCTGTGCCTGAAATATCTATTTTCCAGTATTTTTGTGGATTCTTCTCAGAGAATGGCTCAACTCTCCTGCCTGAAAGAAAGGAGAAGAAGGGCTTTTTAACAAAACAAAAGATGGAGCTGAGAGCCAGAGAGAAATTCTACCTTTAAAAAAATCGTAAAATGGAAAAATTGACAAAAAAAATGAGGAGACAGGAGCAGAGAGAGACAGAGACCTCAGAGACACAGGGACAGTGATAGAAGGCCAGAGGGGCTCCCTACCACACTAGCTTTGCTTGCTGGAGGCTGAATTATGAGTAGAAAATCTTCATTTCTCCTGTGCCTGAAATATCTAGTTCCCAGTATCCATGTGGATTCTTCTCAGGGAATGGCTCAACCCTCCTGCCTGCGAGAAAGGAGCAGAAGGGCTTATTAACAAAACAAAAGATGGAGCTGAGAGCCAGAGAGAAATTCTACCTTAAAAAAAATCGTAAAAATGAAAAATTACCAAAAAAACATGATGAGACAGGAGCAGAGAGAGACAGAGACCTCAGAGACACAGGGAGAGGGATAGAAGGCCAGAGGGGCTCCCTACCACACTAGCTTTGCTTGCTGGAGGCTGAATTATGAGTAGAAAATCTTCATTTCTCCGGTGCCTGAAATATCTAGTTCCGAGTATCCATGAGGATTCTTTTCAGGGAATGGCTCAACTCTCCTGCCTGGGCGAAATTAGCTGAAGGGCTTATTAATAAAACAAAAGATGGAGCTGAGAGCCAGAGAGAAATTCTACCTTTAAAAAAATCGTAAAAAGGAAAAATTACCAAAAAAAACATGAGGAGACAGGAGCAGAGAGAGACAGAGACGTCAGAGACACAGGGACAGGGATAAAAGGCCAGAGGGGCTCCCTACCACACTAGCTTTGCTTGCTGTAGGCTGAATTATGAGTAGAAAATCTTCATTTCTCCTGTGCCTGAAATATCTAGTTCCCAGTATCCATGTTGATTCTTGTCAGAAAATGGCTCAACTCTCCTGCCTGGGAGAAAGGAGCAGAAGGGCTTATTAACAAAACAAAAGATGGAGCTGAGAGCCAGAGAGAAATTCTACCTTTAAAAAAATCCTAAAAAGGAAAAATTACCAAAAAACCATGAGGAGACAGGAGCAGAGAGAGACAAAGACCTCAGACACACAGGGACAGGTATAGAAGGCCAGAGGGCTCCCTACCACACTAGCTTTGCTTGCTGGAGGCTGAATTTTGAGTAGAAAATCATCATTTCTCCGGTGCCTGTAATATCTAGTTCCCAGTATCCATGTGGATTCTTCTCAGAGAATGGCTCAACACTCCTGCCTGAGAGAAAGGAGTAGAAGGGCTTATTAACAAAACAAAAGATGGAGCTGAGAGCCAGAGAGAAATTCTACCTTTAAAAAAATCGTAAAAAGGAAAAATTACCAAAAAAAATGAGGAGAGAGGAGCAGAGAGAGACAGAGACCTTAGAGACACAGGGACAGGGATAGAAGGCCAGAGGGGCTCCCTTCCACACTAGCTTTGCTTGCTGGAGGCTAAATTATGAGTAGAAAATCTTCATTTCTCCGGTGCCTGAAATATCTAGTTCCCAGTATCCATGTGGATTCTTCTCAGAGAATGGCTCAACTCTCCTGCCAGGGAGAAAGGAGCAGAAGGGCTTATTAACAAAACAAAAGATGGAGCTGAGAGCCAGAGAGAAATTCTACCTTTAAAGAAATAGTAAAATGGAAAAATTACCAAAAAAAACATGGGGAGACAGGAACAGAGAGAGACAGAGACCTCAGAGACACAGGGACAGGGATAGAAGGCCAGAGGGGCTCCCTACCACACTAGCTTTGCTTGCTGGAGGATGAATTATGAGTAGAAAATCTTCATTTCTCCGGTGCCTGAAATATCTAGTTCCCAGTATCCATGTGGATCCTTCTCAGAGAATGGCTCAACTGTCCTGAGTGGGAGAAAGGAGCAGAATGGCTTATTAACAAAACAAAAGATGGAGGTGAGAGCCAGAGAAAATTCTACCTTTAAAAAAATCGTAAAAAGGAAAAATTACCAAAAAACATGAGGAGACAGGAGCAGAGAGAGACAGAGACCTCAGAGACACAGGGACAGGGATAGAAGGCCAGAGGGGCTCCCTACCACACTAGCTTTGCTTGCTGGAGGCTGAATTATGAGTAGAAAATATTCATTTCTCCGGTGCCTGAAATATCTAGTTCCCAGTATCCATGTGGATTCTTCTCAGAGAATGACTCAACTCTCCTGCCTGAGAGAAAGGAGTAGAAGGGCTTATTAACAAAATAAAAGATCGAGCTGAGAGCCAGAGAGAAATTCTACATTTAAAAAAATCGTAAAAAGGAAAAATTACCAAAAAAACATGAGGAGAGAGGAGCAGAGAGAGACAGAGACCTCAGAGACACAGGGACAGGTATAGAAGGCCAGAGGGGCTCCCTTCCACACTAGCTTTGCTTGTTGGAGTCTAAATTATGAGTAAAAAATCTTCATTTCTCCGGTGCCTGAAATATGTAGTTCCCAGTATACATGTGGATTCTTCTCAGAGAATGGCTCAACTCTCCTGCCAGGGAGAAAGGAGCAGAAGGGCTTATTAACAAAACAAATGATGGAGCTGAGAGCCAGAGAGAAATTCTACCTTTAAAGAAATAGTAAAAAGAAAAAATTACCAAAAAAACATGAGGAAACAGGAGCAGAGAGAGACAGAGACCTCAGAGACATAGGGACAGGGATAGAAGGCCAGAGGGGCTCCCAACCACACTAGCTTTGCTTGCTGGAGGCTGAATTATGAGTAGAAAATCTTCATTTCTCCTATGCCTGAAATATCTAGTTCCCAGTATCCATGTGGATCCTTCTCAGAGAATGGCTCAACTCTCCTGCCTGGGAGAAAGGAGCAGAAGGGCTTATTAACAAACCAAAGATGGAGCTGAGAACTAGAGAGAAATTCTACCTTTAAAATAATCGTAAAAAGGAAAATTTACCAAAAAAAACATGAGGAGACAGGAACAGAGAGAGACAGAGACCTCAGAGACACAGGGACAGGGATAGAAGGCCAGAGGGGCTCCCTACCACACTAGCTTTGCTTGCTGGAGGCTGAATTATGAGTAGAAAATCTTCATTTCTCCGGTGCCTGAAATATCTAATTTCCAGTATCCATGTGGATACTTCTCAGACAATGGCTCAACTGTCCTGAGTGGGAGAAAGGAGCAGAAGGGCTTATTAACAAAACAAAAGATGGAGCTGAGAGCCAGAGAGAAATTCTACCTTTAAAAAAATCCTAAAAAGGAAAAATTACCAAAAAAACATGAGGAGAGAAGAGCAGAAAGAGACAGATACCTCAGAGACACAGGGACAGGAATAGAAGGCCAGAGCGGCTCACTTCCACACTAGCTTTGCTTGCTGGAGGCTAAATTATGAGTAGAAAATCTTCATTTCTCCGGTGCCCGAAATATGTAGTTCCCAGTATCCATGTGGATTCTTCTCAGAGAATGGCTCAACTCTCCTGCCAGGGAGAAAGGAGCAGAAGGGCTTATTAACAAAACAAAAGATGGAGCTGAGAGCCAGAGAGAAATTCTACCTTTAAAAAAATCGTAAAAAGAAAAATTACCAAAAAAACATGAGGAGACAGGATCAGAGAGAGACAGAGACCTCAGAGACACAGGAACAGGGACAGAAGGCCAGGGGGGCTCCCTACCACACTAGCTTTGCTTGCTGGAGGCTGAATTATGAGTAGAAAATCTTCATTTCTCCGGTGCCTGAAATATCTAGTTCCCAGTATCCATGTGGATTCTTCTCAGAGAATGGCTCAACTCTCCTGCCTGAGAGAAAGGAGTAGAAGGGCTTATTAACAAAACAAAAGATGGAGCTGAGAGCCAGAGAGAAATTCTACATTTAAAAAAATCGTAAAAAGGAAAAATTACCAAAAAAACATGAGGAGAGAGGAGCAGAGAGAGACAGAGACCTCAGAGACACAGGGACAGGGATAGAAGGCCAGAGGGGCTCCCTTCCACACTAGCTTTGCTTGCTGGAGGCTAAATTATGAGTAGAAAATCTTCATTTCTCCGGTGCCTGAAATATGTAGTTCCCAGTATCCATGTGGATTCTTCTCAGAGAATGACTCAACTCTCCTGCCTGAGAGAAAGGAGTAGAAGGGCTTATTAACAAAACAAAAGATCGAGCTGAGAGCCAGAGAGAAATTCTACATTTAAAAAAATCGTAAAAAGGAAAAATTACCAAAAAAACATGAGGAGAGAGGAGCAGAGAGAGACAGAGACCTCAGAGACACAGGGACAGGTATAGAAGGCCAGAGGGGCTCCCTTCCACACTAGCTTTGCTTGTTGGAGTCTAAATTATGAGTAAAAAATCTTCATTTCTCCGGTGCCTGAAATATCTAGTTCCCAGTATACATGTGGATTCTTCTCAGAGAATGGCTCAAATCTCCTGCCAGGGAGAAAGGAGCAGAAGGGCTTATTAACAAAACAAAAGATGGAGCTGAGAGCCAGAGAGAAATTCTACCTTTAAAAAAATCGTAAAAAGGAAAAATTACCAAAAATACATGAGGAGACAGGAGCAGAGAGAGACAGAGACCTCAGAGACACAGGAACAGGGACAGAAGGCCAGAGGGGCTCCCTACCACACTACCTTTGCTTGCTGGAGGCTGAATTATGAGTAGAAAATCTTCATTTCTCCGGTGCCTGAAATATCTAGTTCCCAGTATCCATGTGGATTCTTCTCAGAGAATGGCTCAACTCTCCTGCCTGAGAGAAAGGAGTAGAAGGGCTTATTAACAAAACAAAAGATGGAGCTGAGAGCCAGAGAGAAATTCTACATTTAAAAAAATCGTAAAAAGGAAAAATTACCAAAAAAACATGAGGAGAGAGGAGCAGAGAGAGACAGAGACCTCAGAGACACAGGGACAGGGATAGAAGGCCAGAGGGGCTCCCTTCCACACTAGCTTTGCTTGCTGGAGGCTAAATTATGAGTAGAAAATCTTCATTTCTCCGGTGCCTGAAATATCTAGTTCCCAGTATCCATGTGGATTCTTCTCAGAGAATGGCTCAACTCTCCTGCCAGGGAGAAAGGAGCAGAAGGGCTTATTAACAAAACAAAAGATGGAGCTGAGAGCCAGAGAGAAATTCTACCTTTAAACAAATCGTAAAAAGGAAAAATTACCAAAAAAACATGAGGAGACAGGAGCAGAGAGAGACAGAGACCTCAGAGACACAAGGACAGGGATAGAAGGCCAGAGGGGCTCCCTTCCACACTAGCTTTGCTTGCTGGAGGCTAAATTATGAGTAGAAAATCTTCATTTCTCCGGTGCCTGAAATATCTAGTTCCCAGTATCCATGTGGATTCTTCTCAGAGAATGGCTCAACTCTCCTGCCAGGGAGAAAGGAGCAGAAGGGCTTATTAACAAAACAAAAGATGGAGCTGAGAGCCAGAGGAAATTCTACATTTAAAGAAATAGTAAAAAGGAAAAATTACCAAAAAAACATGAGGAGACAGGAGCAGAGAGAGACAGAGACCTCAGAGACACAGGGACAGGGATAAAAGGACAGAGGGGCACCCTACCACACTAGCTTTGCTTGTTGGAGACTGAATTATGAGTAGAAAATCTTCATTTCTCCTGTGCCTGAAATATCTAGTTCCCAGTATCCATGTGCATCCTTCTCAGAGAATGGCTCAACTGTCCTGAGTGGGAGAAAGGAGCAGAAGGGCTTATTAACAAAACAAAAGATGGAGCTGAGAGCCAGAGAGAAATTCTACCTTTAAAAAAATCGTAAAAAGGAAAAACGACCAAAAAATCATGAGGACACAGGAGCAGAGAGAGACAGAGACCTCAGAGACACAGGGACAGGGATAGAAGGCCAGAGGTGCTCCCTACCACACTAGCTTTGCTTGCTGGAGGCTGAATTATGAGTAGAAAATCTTCATTTCTCCTGTGCCTGATATATCTAGTTCCCAGGATCCATGTGGATACTTCTCAGAGAATGGCTCAACTCTCCTGCCTGAGAGAAAGGAGCAGAAGGGCTTATTACCAAAACAAAAGATGGAGCTGAGAGCCAGAGAGAAATTCTACATTTAAAAAAATCGTAAAAAGGAAAAATGACCAAAAAAACATGAGGAGACAGGAGCAGAGACAGACAGAGTCCTCAGAGACACAGGGACAGTTATAGAAGGCCAGAGGGGCTCCCTACCACACTAGCTTTGCTTGCTGGAGGCTGAATTATGAGTAGAAAATCTTCATTTCTCCTGAGCCCTGAAATATCTAGTTCCCACTATCCATGTGGATTCTTCTCAGAGAATGGCTCAACTCTCCTGCCTGGGAGAAAGGAGCAGAAGGGCTTATTAACAAAACAAAAGATGGAGCTGAGAGCCAGAGAGAAATTCTACATTTAAAAAAACCGTACGAAGGAAAAATTACCCAAAAAACATGAGGAGACAGGAGCAGAGAGAGACAGAGAACTCAGAGACACAGGGACAGGGATAGAAGGCCAGAGGGGCTCCTTACCACACTAGCTTTGCTTGCTGGAGGCTGAATTATGAGTAGAAAATCTTCATTTCTCCGGTGCCTGAAATATCTAGTTCCCAATATCCATGTTGATACTTCTCAGAGAATGGCTCAACTCTCCTGACTGGGAGAAAGGAGCAGAAGGGCTTATTAACAAAACAAAAGATGGAGCTGAGAGCCAGAGAGAAATTCTACCTTTAAAATAATCGTAAAAGAAAAATTATCAAAAAAACCTATGAGACAGGAGCAGAGAGAGACAGAGACCTCAGAGACACAGGGACAGGGATAGAAGGCCAGAGGGGCTCCCTACCACACTAGCTTTGCTTGCTGGATGCTGAATTGTGAGTAGAAAATCTTCATTTCTCCTATGCCCTGAAATATCTAGTTCCCAGTATCCATGTGGATTCTTCTCAGGGAATGGCTCATTTCTCCTGCCTGGGAGAAAGGAGCAGAAGGCTTATTAACAAAACAAAAGATGGAGCTGAGAGCCAGAGAGAAATTCTACCTTTAAAAAAATCGTAAAAATAAAAATTACCAAAAAAACTTGAGGAGACAGGAGCAGAGAGAGACAGAGACGTTAGAGACACAGGGACAGGTATAAAAGGCCAGAGAGGCTCCCTACCACACTAGCTTAGCTTGCTGGAGGCTGAATTATGAGAAGAAAATCTTCATTTCTCCTGTGCCTAAACTATCTAGTTACCAGTATCCATGTGGATTCTTCTCAGAGAATGGCTCAACTCTCCTGCCTGGGAGAAAGGAGCAGAAGGGCTTATTATCAAAACAAAAGATGGAGCTGAGAGCCAGAGAGAAATTCTACCTTTAAAAAAATCCTAAAAATGAAAAATTACCAAAAAAACATGAGGAGACAGGTGCAGAGAGAGACAGAGACCTCAGAGACACAGGGACAGGGATAGAAGGCCAGAGGGGCTCCCTACCACACTAGCTTTGCTTGCTGGAGGCTGAATTATGAGTAGAAAATCTTCATTTCTCCTGTGCCTGAAATATCTATTTTCCAGTATTTTTGTGGATACTTCTCAGAGAATGGCTCAACTCTCCTGCCTGAAAGAAAGGAGAAGAAGGGCTTTTTAACAAAACAAAAGATGGAGCTGAGAGCCAGAGAGAAATTCTACCTTTAAAAAAATCGTAAAATGGAAAAATTGCCAAAAAAAATGAGGAGACAGGAGCAGAGAGAGACAGAGACCTCAGAGACACAGGGACAGTGATAGAAGGCCAGAGGGGCTCCCTACCACACTAGCTTTGCTTGCTGGAGGCTGAATTATGAGTAGAAAATCTTCATTTCTCCTGTGCCTGAAATATCTAGTTCCCAGTATCCATGTGGATTCTTCTCAGGGAATGGCTCAACCCTCCTGCCTGCGAGAAAGGAGCAGAAGGGCTTATTAACAAAACAAAAGATGGAGCTGAGAGCCAGAGAGAAATTCTACCTTAAAAAAAATCGTAAAAATGAAAAATTACCAAAAAAACATGATGAGACAGGAGCAGAGAGAGACAGAGACCTCAGAGACACAGGGAGAGGGATAGAAGGCCAGAGGGGCTCCCTACCACACTAGCTTTGCTTGCTGGAGGCTGAATTATGAGTAGAAAATCTTCATTTCTCCGGTGCCTGAAATGTCTAGTTCCCAGTATCCATGAGGATTCTTTTCAGGGAATGGCTCAACTCTCCTGCCTAGGCGAAATTAGCTGAAGGGCTTATTAATAAAACAAAAGATGGAGCTGAGAGCCAGAGAGAAATTCTACCTTTAAAAAAATCGTAAAAAGGAAAAATTACCAAAAAAAACATGAGGAGACAGGAGCAGAGAGAGACAGAGACGTCAGAGACACAGGGACAGGGATAAAAGGCCAGAGGGGCTCCCTACCACACTAGCTTTGCTTGCTGTAGGCTGAATTATGAGTAGAAAATCTTCATTTCTCCTGTGCCTGAAATATCTAATTCCCAGTATCCATGTTGATTCTTGTCAGAAAATGGCTCAACTCTCCTGCCTGGGAGAAAGGAGCAGAAGGGCTTATTAACAAAACAAAAGATGGAGCTGAGAGCCAGAGAGAAATTCTACCCTTAAAAAAATCCTAAAAAGGAAAAATTACCAAAAAACCATGAGGAGACAGGAGCAGAGAGAGACAAAGACCTCAGACACACAGGGACAGGTATAGAAGGCCAGAGGGCTCCCTACCACACTAGCTTTGCTTGCTGGAGGCTGAATTTTGAGTAGAAAATCATCATTTCTCCGGTGCCTGAAATATCTAGTTCCCAGTATCCATGTGGATTCTTCTCAGAGAATGGCTCAACACTCCGGCCTGAGAGAAAGGAGTAGAAGGGCTTATTAACAAAACAAAAGATGGAGCTGAGAGCCAGAGAGAAATTCTACCTTTAAAAAAATCGTAAAAAGGAAAAATTACCAAAAAAAATGAGGAGAGAGGAGCAGAGAGAGACAGAGACCTTAGAGACACAGGGACAGGGATAGAAGGCCAGAGGGGCTCCCTTCCACACTAGCTTTGCTTGCTGGAGGCTAAATTATGAGTAGAAAATCTTCATTTCTCCGGTGCCTGAAATATCTAGTTCCCAGTATCCATGTGGATTCTTCTCAGAGAATGGCTCAACTCTCCTGCAGGGAGAAAGGAGCAGAAGGGCTTATTAACAAAACAAAAGATGGAGCTGAGAGCCAGAGAGAAATTCTACCTTTAAAGAAATAGTAAAAAGGAAAAATTACCAAAAAAACAGGAGGAGATAGGAGCAGAGAGAGACAGAGACGTCAGAGACACAGGGACAGGGATAGAAGGCCAGAAGGGCTCCCAACCACACTAGCTTTGCTTGCTGGAGGCTGAATTATGAGTAGAAAATCTTCATTTCTCCGGTGCCTGAAATATCTAGTTCCCAGTATCCACGTGGATTCTTCTCAGAGAATGGCTCAACTCTCCTGCCTGGGAGAAAGGAGCAGAAAGGCTTATTAACAAAGCAAAAGATGGAGCTGAGAACTAGAGAGAAATTCTACCTTTAAAATAATCGTAAAAAGGAAAAATTTCCAAAAAAAACATGGGGAGACAGGAACAGAGAGAGACAGAGACCTCAGAGACACAGGGACAGGGATAGAAGTCCAGAGGGGCTCCCTACCACACTAGCTTTGCGTGCTGGAGGATGAATTATGAGTAGAAAATCTTCATTTCTCCGGTGCCTGAAATATCTAGTTCCCAGTATCCATGTGGATCCTTCTCAGAGAATGGCTCAACTGTCCTGAGTGGGAGAAAGGAGCAGAATGGCTTATTAACAAAACAAAAGATGGAGGTGAGAGCCAGAGAAAATTCTACCTTTAAAAAAATCGTAAAAAGGAAAAATTACCAAAAAACATGAGGAGACAGGAGCAGAGATAGACAGAGACCTCAGAGACACAGGGACAGGGATAGAAGGCCAGAGGGGCTCCCTACCACACTAGCTTTGCTTGCTGGAGGCTGAATTATGAGTAGAAAATATTCATTTCTCCGGTGCCTGAAATATGTAGTTCCCAGTATCCATGTGGATTTTTCTCAGAGAATGACTCAACTCTCCTGCCTGAGAGAAAGGAGTAGAAGGGCTTATTAACAAAACAAAAGATCGAGCTGAGAGCCAGAGAGAAATTCTACATTTAAAAAAATCGTAAAAAGCAAAAATTACCAAAAAAACATGAGGAGAGAGGAGCAGAGAGAGACAGAGACCTCAGAGACACAGGGACAGGTATAGAAGGCCAGAGGGGCTCCCTTCCACACTAGCTTTGCTTGTTGGAGTCTAAATTATGAGTAAAAAATCTTCATTTCTCCGGTGCCTGAAATATCTAGTTCCCAGTATACATGTGGATTCTTCTCAGAGAATGGCTCAACTCTCCTGCCAGGGAGAAAGGAGCAGAAGGGCTTATTAACAAAACAAATGATGGAGCTGAGAGCCAGAGAGAAATTCTACCTATAAAGAAATAGTAAAAAGAAAAAATTACCAAAAAAACATGAGGAGACAGGAGCAGAGAGAGACAGAGACCTCAGAGACATAGGGACAGGGATAGAAGGCCAGAGGGGCTCCCAACCACACTAGCTTTGCTTGCTGGAGGCTGAATTATGAGTAGAAAATCTTCATTTCTCCTATGCCTGAAATATCTAGTTCCCAGTATCCATGTGGATCCTTCTCAGAGAATGGCTCAACTCTCCTGCCTGGGAGAAAGGAGCAGAAGGGCTTATTAACAAACCAAAGATGGAACTGAGAACTAGAGAGAAATTCTACCTTTAAAATAATCGTAAAAAGGAAAATTTACCAAAAAAAAACATGAGGAGACAGGAACAGAGAGAGACAGAGACCTCAGAGACACAGGGACAGGGATAGAAGGCCAGAGGGGCTCCCTACCACACTAGCTTTGCTTGCTGGAGGCTGAATTATGAGTAGAAAATCTTCATTTCTCCGGTGCCTGAAATATCTAATTTCCAGTATCCATGTGGATACTTCTCAGAGAATGGCTCAACTGTCCTGAGTGGGAGAAAGGAGCAGAAGGGCTTATTAACAAAACAAAAGATGGAGCTGAGAGCCAGAGAGAAATTCTGCCTTTAAAAAAATCCTAAAAAGGAAAAATTACCAAAAAACCATGAGGAGGCAGGAGCAGAGAGAGACAGAGACCTCAGACACACAGGGACAGGTATAGAAGGCCAGAGGGGCTCCCTACCACACTACCTTTGCCTGCTGGAGGCTGAATTATGAGTAGAAAATCTTCATTTCTCCGGTGCCTGAAATATCTAGTTCCCAGTATCCCTGTGGATTCTTCTCAGAAAATGGCTCAACTCTCCTGCCTGAGAGAAAGGAGTAGAAGGGCTTATTAACTAAACAAAAGATGGAGCTGAGAGCCAGAGAGAAATTCTACCTTTAAAAAAATCGTAAAAAGGAAAAATTACCAAAAAAACATGAGGAGAGAAGAGCAGAAAGAGACAGATACCTCAGAGACACAGGGACAGGAATAGAAGGCCAGAGCGGCTCACTTCCACACTAGCTTTGCTTGCTGGAGGCTAAATTATGAGTAGAAAATCTTCATTTCTCCGGTGCCCGAAATATGTAGTTCCCAGTATCCATGTGGATTCTTCTCAGAGAATGGCTCAACTCTCCTGCCAGGGAGAAAGGAGCAGAAGGGCTTATTAACAAAACAAAAGATGGAGCTGAGAGCCAGAGAGAAATTCTACCTTTAAAAAAATCGTAAAAAGGAAAAATTACCAAAAAAACATGAGGAGACAGGAGCAGAGAGAGACAGAGACCTCAGAGACACAGGAACAGGGACAGAAGGCCAGAGGGGCTCCCTACCACACTAGCTTTGCTTGCTGGAGGCTGAATTATGAGTAGAAAATCTTCATTTCTCCGGTGCCTGAAATATCTAGTTCCCAGTATCCATGTGGATCCTTCTCAGAGAATGGCTCAACTCTCCTGCCTGAGAGAAAGGAGTAGAAGGGCTTATTAACAAAACAAAAGATGGAGCTGAGAGCCAGAGAGAAATTCTACATTTAAAAAAATCGTAAAAAGGAAAAATTACCAAAAAAACATGAGGAGAGAGGAGCAGAGAGAGACAGAGACCTCAGAGACACAGGGACAGGGATAGAAGGCCAGAGGGGCTCCCTTCCACACTAGCTTTGCTTGGTGGAGGCTAAATTATGAGTAGAAAATCTTCATTTCTCCGGTGCCTGAAATATGTAGTTCCCAGTATCCATGTGGATTCTTCTCAGAGAATGACTCAACTCTCCTGCCTGATAGAAAGGAGTAGAAGGGCTTATTAACAAAACAAAAGATCGAGCTGAGAGCCAGAAGGAAATTCTACATTTAAAAAAATCGTAAAAAGGAAAAATTACCAAAAAAACATGAGGAGAGAGGAGCAGAGAGAGACAGAGACCTCAGAGACACAGGGACAGGTATAGAAGGCCAGAGGGGCTCCCTTCCACACTAGCTTTGCTTGTTGGAGTCTAAATTATGAGTAAAAAATCTTCATTTCTCCGGTGCCTGAAATATCTAGTTCCCAGTATACATGTGGATTCTTCTCAGAGAATGGCTCAACTCTCCTGCCAGGGAGAAAGGAGCAGAAGTGCTTATTAACAAAACAAATGATGGAGCTGAGAGCCAGAGAGAAATTCTACCTTTAAAGAAATAGTAAAAAGAAAAAATTACCAAAAAAACATGAGGAGACAGGAGCAGAGAGAGACAGAGACCTCAGAGACATAGGGACAGGGATAGAAGGCCAGAGGGGCTCCCTACCACACTAGCTTTGCTTGTTGGAGACTGAATTATGAGTAGAAAATCTACATTTCTCCTGTGCCTGAAATATCTAGTTCCCAGTATCCATGTGGATCCTTCTCAGAGAATGGCTCAACTGTCCTGAGTGGGAGAAAGGAGCAGAAGGGCTTATTAACAAAACAATAGATGGAGCTGAGAGCCAGAGAGAAATTCTACCTTTAAAAAAATCGTAAAAAGGAAAAACGACCAAAAAATCATGAGGAGACAGGAGCAGAGAGAGACAGAGACCTCAGAGACACAGGGACAGGGATAGAAGGCCAGAGGTGCTCCCTACCACACTAGCTTTGCTTGCTGGAGGCTGAATTATGAGTAGAAAATCTTCATTTCTCCTGTGCCTGATATATCTAGTTCCCAGGATCCATGTGGATACTTCTCAGAGAATGGCTCAACTCTCCTGCCTGAGAGAAAGGAGCAGAAGGGCTTATTACCAAAACAAAAGATGGAGCTGAGAGCCAGAGAGAAATTCTACATTTAAAAAAATCGTAAAAAGGAAAAATGACCAAAAAAACATGAGGAGACAGGAGCAGAGTCAGACAGAGTCCTCAGTGACACAGGGACAGTTATAGAAGGCCAGAGGGGCTCCCTACCACACTAGCTTTGCTTGCTGGAGGCTGAATTATGAGTAGAAAATCTTCATTTCTCCTGAGCCCTGAAATATCTAGTTCCCACTATCCATGTGGATACTTCTCAGAGAATGGCTCAACTCTCCTGCCTGGGAGAAAGGAGCAGAAGGGCTTATTAACAAAACAAAAGATGGAGCTGAGAGCCAGAGAGAAATTCTACATTTAAAAAAACCGTACGAAGGAAAAATTACCCAAAAAAAATGAGGAGACAGGAGCAGAGAGAGACAGAGAACTCAGAGACACAGGGACAGGGATAGAAGGCCAGAGGGGCTCCTTACCACACTAGCTTTGCTTGCTGGAGGCTGAATTATGAGTAGAAAATCTTCATTTCTCCGGTGCCTGAAATATCTAGTTCCCAATATCCATGTTGATACTTCTCAGAGAATGGCTCAACTCTCCTGAGTGGGAGAAAGGAGCAGAAGGGCTTATTAACAAAACAAAAGATGGAGCTGAGAGCCAGAGAGAAATTCTACCTTTAAAATAATCGTAAAAGAAAAATTACCAAAAAAACCTATGAGACAGGAGCAGAGAGAGACAGAGACCTCAGAGACACAGGGACAGGGATAGAAGGCCAGAGGGGCTCCCTACCACACTAGCTTTGCTTGCTGGATGCTGAATTGTGAGTAGAAAATCTTCATTTCTCCTATGCCCTGAAATATCTAGTTCCCAGTATCCATGTGGATTCTTCTCAGGGAATGGCTCATTTCGCCTGCCTGGGAGAAAGGAGCAGAAGGCTTATTAACAAAACAAAAGATGGAGCTGAGAGCCAGAGAGAAATTCTACCTTTAAAAAAATCGTAAAAATAAAAATTACCAAAAAAACTTGAGGAGACAGGAGCAGAGAGAGACAGAGACGTTAGAGACACAGGGACAGGTATAAAAGGCCAGAGAGGCTCCCTACCACAAGAGCTTAGCTTGATGGAGGCTGAATTATGAGAAGAAAATCTTCATTTCTCCTGTGCCTAAACTATCTAGTTACCAGTATCCATGTGGATACTTCTCAGAGAATGGCTCAACTCTCCTGCCTGGGAGAAAGGAGCAGAAGGGCTTATTAACAAAACAAAAGATGGAGCTGAGAGCCAGAGAGAAATTCTACCTTTAAAAAAATCGTAAAAAGGAAAAATTACCAAAAAAACATGAGGAGACAGGAGCAGAGAGAGACAGAGACCTCAGAGACACAGGAACAGGGACAGAAGGCCAGAGGGGCTCCCTACCACACTAGCTTTGCTTGCTGGAGGCTGAATTATGAGTAGAAAATCTTCATTTCTCCGGTGCCTGAAATATCTAGTTCCCAGTATCCATGTGGATACTTCTCAGAGAATGGCTCAACTCTCCTGCCTGAGAGAAAGGAGTAGAAGGGCTTATTAACAAAACAAAAGATGGAGCTGAGAGCCAGAGAGAAATTCTACATTTAAAAAAATCGTAAAAAGGAAAAATTACCAAAAAAACATGAGGAGAGAGGAGCAGAGAGAGACAGAGACCTCAGAGACACAGGGACAGGGATAGAAGGCCAGAGGGGCTCCCTTCCACACTAGCTTTGCTTGCTGGAGGCTAAATTATGAGTAGAAAATCTTCATTTCTCCGTTGCCTGAAATATGTAGTTCCCAGTATCCATGTGGATTCTTCTCAGAGAATGACTCAACTCTCCTGCCTGATAGAAAGGAGTAGAAGGGCTTATTAACAAAACAAAAGATCGAGCTGAGAGCCAGAGAGAAATTCTACATTTAAAAAAATCGTAAAAAGGAAAAATTACCAAAAAAACATGAGGAGAGAGGAGCAGAGAGAGACAGAGACCTCAGAGACACAGGGACAGGTATAGAAGGCCAGAGGGGCTCCCTTCCACACTAGCTTTGCTTGTTGGAGTCTAAATTATGAGTAAAAAATCTTCATTTCTCCGGTCCCTGAAATATCTAGTTCCCAGTATACATGTGGATTCTTCTCAGAGAATGGCTCAACTCTCCTGCCAGGGAGAAAGGAGCAGAAGTGCTTATTAACAAAACAAATGATGGAGCTGAGAGCCAGAGAGAAATTCTACCTTTAAAGAAATAGTAAAAAGAAAAAATTACCAAAAAAACATGAGGAGACAGGAGCAGAGAGAGACAGAGACCTCAGAGACATAGGGACAGGGATAGAAGGCCAGAGGGGCTCCCTACCACACTAGCTTTGCTTGTTGGAGACTGAATTATGAGTAGAAAATCTTCATTTCTCCTGTGCCTGAAATATCTAGTTCCCAGTATCCATGTGGATCCTTCTCAGAGAATGGCTCAACTGTCCTGAGTGGGAGAAAGGAGCAGAAGGGCTTATTAACAAAACAAAAGATGGAGCTGAGAGCCAGAGAGAAATTCTACCTTTAAAAAAATCGTAAAAAGGAAAAACGACCAAAAAATCATGAGGAGACAGGAGCAGAGAGAGACAGAGACCTCAGAGACACAGGGACAGGGATAGAAGGCCAGAGGTGCTCCCTACCACACTAGCTTTGCTTGCTGGAGGCTGAATTATGAGTAGAAAATCTTCATTTCTCCTGTGCCTGATATATCTAGTTCCCAGGATCCATGTGGATACTTCTCAGAGAATGGCTCAACTCTCCTGCCTGAGAGAAAGGAGCAGAAGGGCTTATTACCAAAACAAAAGATGGAGCTGAGAGCCAGAGAGAAATTCTACATTTAAAAAAATCGTAAAAAGGAAAAATGACCAAAAAAACATGAGGAGACAGGAGCAGAGTCAGACAGAGTCCTCAGTGACACAGGGACAGTTATAGAAGGCCAGAGGGGCTCCCTACCACACTAGCTTTGCTTGCTGGAGGCTGAATTATGAGTAGAAAATCTTCATTTCTCCTGAGCCCTGAAATATCTAGTTCCCACTATCCATGTGGATACTTCTCAGAGAATGGCTCAACTCTCCTGCCTGGGAGAAAGGAGCAGAAGGGCTTATTAACAAAACAAAAGATGGAGCTGAGAGCCAGAGAGAAATTCTACATTTAAAAAAACCGTACGAAGGAAAAATTACCCAAAAAAAATGAGGAGACAGGAGCAGAGAGAGACAGAGAACTCAGAGACACAGGGACAGGGATAGAAGGCCAGAGGGGCTCCTTACCACACTAGCTTTGCTTGCTGGAGGCTGAATTATGAGTAGAAAATCTTCATTTCTCCGGTGCCTGAAATATCTAGTTCCCAATATCCATGTTGATACTTCTCAGAGAATGGCTCAACTCTCCTGACTGGGAGAAAGGAGCAGAAGGGCTTATTAACAAAACAAAAGATGGAGCTGAGAGCCAGAGAGAAATTCTACCTTTAAAATAATCGTAAAAGAAAAATTACCAAAAAAACCTATGAGACAGGAGCAGAGAGAGACAGAGACCTCAGAGACATAGGGACAGGGATAGAAGGCCAGAGGGGCTCCCTACCACACTAGCTTTGCTTGCTGGATGCTGAATTGTGAGTAGAAAATCTTCATTTCTCCTATGCCCTGAAATATCTAGTTCCCAGTATCCATGTGGATTCTTCTCAGGGAATGGCTCATTTCTCCTGCCTGGGAGAAAGGAGCAGAAGGCTTATTAACAAAACAAAAGATGGAGCTGAGAGCCAGAGAGAAATTCTACCTTTAAAAAAATCGTAAAAATAAAAATTACCAAAAAAACTTGAGGAGACAGGAGCAGAGAGAGACAGAGACGTTAGAGACACAGGGACAGGTATAAAAGGCCAGAGAGGCTCCCTACCACAAGAGCTTAGCTTGCTGGAGGCTGAATTATGAGAAGAAAATCTTCATTTCTCCTGTGCCTAAACTATCTAGTTACCAGTATCCATGTGGATTCTTCTCAGAGAATGGCTCAACTCTCCTGCCTGGGAGAAAGGAGCAGAAGGGCTTATTATCAAAACAAAAGATGGAGCTGAGAGCCAGAGAGAAATTCTACCTTTAAAAAAATCCTAAAAATGAAAAATTACCAAAAAAACATGAGGAGACAGGTGCAGAGAGAGACAGAGACCTCAGAGACACAGGGACAGGGATAGAAGGCCAGAGGGGCTCCCTACCACACTAGCTTTGCTTGCTGGAGGCTGAATTATGAGTAGAAAATCTTCATTTCTCCTGTGCCTGAAATATCTATTTTCCAGTATTTTTGTGGATTCTTCTCAGAGAATGGCTCAACTCTCCTGCCTGAAAGAAAGGAGAAGAAGGGCTTTTTAACAAAACAAAAGATGGAGCTGAGAGCCAGAGAGAAATTCTACCTTTAAAAAAATCGTAAAATGGAAAAATTGCCAAAAAAAATGAGGAGACAGGAGCAGAGAGAGACAGAGACCTCAGAGACACAGGGACAGGGATAGAAGGCCAGAGGGGCTCCCTACCACACTAGCTTTGCTTGCTGGAGGCTGAATTATGAGTAGAAAATCTTCATTTCTCCTGTGCCTGAAATATCTAGTTCCCAGTATCCATGTGGATTCTTCTCAGGGAATGGCTCAACCCTCCTGCCTGCGAGAAAGGAGCAGAAGGGCTTATTAACAAACCAAAGATGGAGCTGAGAACTAGAGAGAAATTCTACCTTTAAAATAATCGTAAAAAGGAAAATTTACCAAAAAAAACATGAGGAGACAGGAACAGAGAGAGACAGAGACCTCAGAGACACAGGGACAGGGATAGAAGGCCAGAGGGGCTCCCTACCACACTAGCTTTGCTTGCTGGAGGCTGAATTATGAGTAGAAAATCTTCATTTCTCCGGTGCCTGAAATATCTAATTTCCAGTATCCATGTGGATACTTCTCAGAGAATGGCTCAACTGTCCTGAGTGGGAGAAAGGAGCAGAAGGGCTTATTAACAAAACAAAAGATGGAGCTGAGAGCCAGAGAGAAATTCTACCTTTAAAAAAATCCTAAAAAGGAAAAATTACCAAAAAACCATGAGGAGACAAGAGCAGAGAGAGACAGAGACCTCAGACACACAGGGACAGGTATAGAAGGCCAGAGGGGCTCCCTACCACACTACCTTTGCCTGCTGGAGGCTGAATTATGAGTAGAAAATCTTCATTTCTCTGGTGCCTGAAATATCTAGTTCCCAGTATCCATGTGGATTCTTCTCAGAAAATGGCTCAACTCTCCTGCCTGAGAGAAAGGAGTAGAAGGGCTTATTAACTAAACAAAAGATGGAGCTGAGAGCCAGAGAGAAATTCTACCTTTAAAAAAATCGTAAAAAGGAAAAATTACCAAAAAAACATGAGGAGAGAAGAGCAGAGAGAGACAGATACCTCAGAGACACAGGGACAGGAATAGAAGGCCAGAGCGGCTCACTTCCACACTAGCTTTGCTTGCTGGAGGCTAAATTATGAGTAGAAAATCTTCATTTCTCCGGTGCCCGAAATATGTAGTTCCCAGTATCCATGTGGATTCTTCTCAGAGAATGGCTCAACTCTCCTGCCAGGGAGAAAGGAGCAGAAGGGCTTATTAACAAAACAAAAGATGGAGCTGTGAGCCAGAGAGAAATTCTACCTTTAAAAAAATCGTAAAAAGGAAAAATTACCAAAAAAACATGAGGAGACAGGAGCAGAGAGAGACAGAGACCTCAGAGACACAGGAACAGGGACAGAAGGCCAGAGGGGCTCCCTACCACACTAGCTTTGCTTGCTGGAGGCTGAATTATGAGTAGAAAATCTTCATTTCTCCGGTGCCTGAAATATCTAGTTCCCAGTATCCATGTGGATTCTTCTCAGAGAATGGCTCAACTCTCCTGCCTGAGAGAAAGGAGTAGAAGGGCTTATTAACAAAACAAAAGATGGAGCTGAGAGCCAGAGAGAAATTCTACATTTAAAAAAATCGTAAAAAGGAAAAATTACCAAAAAACATGAGGAGAGAGGAGCAGAGAGAGACAGAGACCTCAGAGACACAGGGACAGGGATAGAAGGCCAGAGGGGCTCCCTTCCACACAAGCTTTGCTTGCTGGAGGCTAAATTATGAGTAGAAAATCTTCATTTCTCCGGTGCCTGAAATATCTAGTTCCCAGTATCCATGTGGATACTTCTCAGAGAATGGCTCAACTCTCCTGCCAGGGAGAAAGGAGCAGAAGGGCTTATTAACAAAACAAAAGATGGAGCTCAGAGCCAGAGAGAAATTCTACCTTTAAAGAAATAGTAAAAAGGAAAAATTACCAAAAAAACATGAGGAGACAGGAGCAGAGAGGGACAGAGACGTCAGAGACACAGGGACAGGGATAGAAGGCCAGAAGGGCTCCCAACCACACTAGCTTTGCTTGCTGGAGGCTGAATTATGAGTAGAAAATCTTCATTTCTCCGGTGCCTGAAATATCTAGTTCCCAGTATCCACGTGGATTCTTCTCAGAGAATGGCTCAACTCTCCTGCCTGGGAGAAAGGAGCAGAAAGGCTTATTAACAAAACAAAAGATGGAGCTGAGAACTAGAGAGAAATTCTACCTTTAAAATAATCGTAAAAAGGAAAAATTTCCAAAAAAAACATGGGGAGACAGGAACAGAGAGAGACAGAGACCTCAGAGACACAGGGACAGGGATAGAAGGCCAGAGGGGCTCCCTACCACACTAGCTTTGCTTGCTGGAGGATGAATTATGAGTAGAAAATCTTCATTTCTCCGGTGCCTGAAATATCTAGTTCCCAGTGTGCATGTGGATCCTTCTCAGAGAATGGCTCAACTGTCCTGAGTGGGAGAAAGGAGCAGAATGGCTTATTAACAAAACAAAAGATGGAGGTGAGAGCCAGAGAAAATTCTACCTTTAAAAAAATCGTAAAAAGGAAAAATTACCAAAAAACATGAGGAGACAGGAGCAGAGAGAGACAGAGTCCTCAGAGACACAGGGACAGGGATAGAAGGCCAGAGGGGCTCCCTACCACACTAGCTTTGCTTGCTGGAGGCTGAATTATGAGTAGAAAATATTCATTTCTCCGGTGCCTGAAATATCTAGTTCCCAGTATCCATGTGGATTCTTCTCAGAGAATGACTCAACTCTCCTGCCTGAGAGAAAGGAGTAGAAGGGCTTATTAACAAAACAAAAGATCGAGCTGAGAGCCAGAGAGAAATTGTACATTTAAAAAAATCGTAAAAAGGAAAAATTACCAAAAAAACATGAGGAGAGAGGAGCAGAGAGAGACAGAGACCTCAGAGACACAGGGACAGGTATAGAAGGCCAGAGGAGCTCCCTTCCACACTAGCTTTGCTTGTGGGAGTCTAAATTATGAGTAAAAAAATCTTCATTTCTCCGGTGCCTGAAATATCTAGTTCCCAGTATACATGTGGATTCTTCTCAGAGAATGGCTCAACTCTCCTGCCAGGGAGAAAGGAGCAGAAGGGCTTATTAACAAAACAAATGATGGAGCTGAGAGCCAGAGAGAAATTCTACCTTTAAAGAAATAGGAAAAAGGAAAAATTACCAAAAAAACATGAGGAGACAGGAGCAGAGAGAGACAGAGACCTCAGAGACTTAGGGACAGGGATAGAAGGCCAGAGGGGCTCCCAACCACACTAGCTTTGCTTTCTGGAGGCTGAATTATGAGTAGAAAATCTTCATTTCTCCTATGCCTGAAATATCTAGTTCCCAGTATCCATGTGGATCCTTCTCAGAGAATGGCTCAACTCTCCTGCCTGGGAGAAAGGAGCAGAAGGGCTTATTAACAAAACAAAAGATGGAGCTGAGAACTAGAGAGAAATTCTACCTTTAAAATAATCGTAAAAAGGAAAATTTACCAAAAAAAACATGAGGAGACCGGAACAGAGAGAGACAGAGACCTCAGAGACACAGGGACAGGGATAGAAGGCCAGAGGGGCTCCCTACCACACTAGCTTTGCTTGCTGGAGGCTGAATTATGAGTAGAAAATCTTCATTTCTCCGGTGCCTGAAATATCTAATTTCAAGTATCCATGTGGATACTTCTCAGAGAATGGCTCAACTGTCCTGAGTGGGAGAAAGGAGCAGAAGGGCTTATTAACAAAACAAAAGATGGAGCTGAGAGCCAGAGAGAAATTCTACTTTAAAAAATCGTAAAAAGGAAAAATTACCAAAAAAACATGAGGAGACAGGAGCAGAGAGAGACAGAGACCTCAGAGACACAGGGACAGGGATAGAAGGCCAGAGGGGCTCCCTTCCACACAAGCTTTGCTTGCTGGAGGCTAAATTATGAGTAGAAAATCTTCATTTCTCCGGTGCCTGAAATATCTAGTTCCCAGTATCCATGTGGATACTTCTCAGAGAATGGCTCAACTCTCCTGCCAGGGAGAAAGGAGCAGAAGGGCTTATTAACAAAACAAAAGATGGAGCTCAGAGCCAGAGAGAAATTCTACCTTTAAAGAAATAGTAAAAAGGAAAAATTACCAAAAAAACATGAGGAGACAGGAGCAGAGAGGGACAGAGACGTCAGAGACACAGGGACAGGGATAGAAGGCCAGAAGGGCTCCCAACCACACTAGCTTTGCTTGCTGGAGGCTGAATTATGAGTAGAAAATCTTCATTTCTCCGGTGCCTGAAATATCTAGTTCCCAGTATCCACGTGGATTCTTCTCAGAGAATGGCTCAACTCTCCTGCCTGGGAGAAAGGAGCAGAAAGGCTTATTAACAAAACAAAAGATGGAGCTGAGAACTAGAGAGAAATTCTACCTTTAAAATAATCGTAAAAAGGAAAAATTTCCAAAAAAAACATGGGGAGACAGGAACAGAGAGAGACAGAGACCTCAGAGACACAGGGACAGGGATAGAAGGCCAGAGGGGCTCCCTACCACACTAGCTTTGCTTGCTGGAGGATGAATTATGAGTAGAAAATCTTCATTTCTCCGGTGCCTGAAATATCTAGTTCCCAGTGTGCATGTGGATCCTTCTCAGAGAATGGCTCAACTGTCCTGAGTGGGAGAAAGGAGCAGAATGGCTTATTAACAAAACAAAAGATGGAGGTGAGAGCCAGAGAAAATTCTACCTTTAAAAAAATCGTAAAAAGGAAAAATTACCAAAAAACATGAGGAGACAGGAGCAGAGAGAGACAGAGTCCTCAGAGACACAGGGACAGGGATAGAAGGCCAGAGGGGCTCCCTACCACACTAGCTTTGCTTGCTGGAGGCTGAATTATGAGTAGAAAATATTCATTTCTCCGGTGCCTGAAATATCTAGTTCCCAGTATCCATGTGGATTCTTCTCAGAGAATGACTCAACTCTCCTGCCTGAGAGAAAGGAGTAGAAGGGCTTATTAACAAAACAAAAGATCGAGCTGAGAGCCAGAGAGAAATTGTACATTTAAAAAAATCGTAAAAAGGAAAAATTACCAAAAAAACATGAGGAGAGAGGAGCAGAGAGAGACAGAGACCTCAGAGACACAGGGACAGGTATAGAAGGCCAGAGGAGCTCCCTTCCACACTAGCTTTGCTTGTGGGAGTCTAAATTATGAGTAAAAAAATCTTCATTTCTCCGGTGCCTGAAATATCTAGTTCCCAGTATACATGTGGATTCTTCTCAGAGAATGGCTCAACTCTCCTGCCAGGGAGAAAGGAGCAGAAGGGCTTATTAACAAAACAAATGATGGAGCTGAGAGCCAGAGAGAAATTCTACCTTTAAAGAAATAGTAAAAAGGAAAAATTACCAAAAAAACATGAGGAGACAGGAGCAGAGAGAGACAGAGACCTCAGAGACTTAGGGACAGGGATAGAAGGCCAGAGGGGCTCCCAACCACACTAGCTTTGCTTTCTGGAGGCTGAATTATGAGTAGAAAATCTTCATTTCTCCTATGCCTGAAATATCTAGTTCCCAGTATCCATGTGGATCCTTCTCAGAGAATGGCTCAACTCTCCTGCCTGGGAGAAAGGAGCAGAAGGGCTTATTAACAAAACAAAAGATGGAGCTGAGAACTAGAGAGAAATTCTACCTTTAAAATAATCGTAAAAAGGAAAATTTACCAAAAAAAACATGAGGAGACCGGAACAGAGAGAGACAGAGACCTCAGAGACACAGGGACAGGGATAGAAGGCCAGAGGGGCTCCCTACCACACTAGCTTTGCTTGCTGGAGGCTGAATTATGAGTAGAAAATCTTCATTTCTCCGGTGCCTGAAATATCTAATTTCCAGTATCCATGTGGATACTTCTCAGAGAATGGCTCAACTGTCCTGAGTGGGAGAAAGGAGCAGAAGGGCTTATTAACAAAACAAAAGATGGAGCTGAGAGCCAGAGAGAAATTCTACTTTAAAAAATCGTAAAAAGGAAAAATTACCAAAAAAACATGAGGAGACAGGAGCAGAGAGAGACAGAGACCTCAGAGACACAGGAACAGGGACAGAAGGCCAGAGGGGCTCCCTACCACACTAGCTTTGCTTGCTGGAGGCTGAATTATGAGTAGAAAATCTTCATTTCTCCGGTGCCTGAAATATCTAGTTCCCAGTATCCATGTGGATTCTTCTCAGAGAATGGCTCAACTCTCCTGCCTGAGAGAAAGGAGTAGAAGGGCTTATTAAAAAAACAAAAGATGGAGCTGAGAGCCAGAGAGAAATTCTACATTTAAAAAAATCGTAAAAAGGAAAAATTACCAAAAAAACATGAGGAGAGAGGAGCAGAGAGAGACAGAGACCTCAGAGACACAGGGACAGGGATAGAAGGCCAGAGGGGCTCCCTTCCACACTAGCTTTGCTTGCTGGATGCTAAATTATGAGTAGAAAATCTTCATTTCTCCGGTGCCTGAAATATCTAGTTCCCAGTATCCATTTGGATTCTTCTCAGAGAATGGCTCAACTCTCCTGCCAGGGAGAAAGGAGCAGAAGGGCTTATTAACAAAACAAAAGATGGAGCTGAGAGCCAGAGAGAAATTCTACCTTTAAAGAAATAGTAAAAAGGAAAAATTACCAAAAAAACATGAGGAGACAGGAGCGGAGAGAGACAGAGACCTCAGAGACACAGGGACAGGGATAGAAGGCCAGAGGGGCTACCAACCACACTAGCTTTGCTTGCTGGAGGCTGAATTATGAGTAGAAAATCTTCATTTCTCCTATGCCTGAAATATCTAGTTCCCAGTATCTATGTGGATCCTTCTCAGAGAATGGCTCATCTCTCCTGCCTGGGAGAAAGGAGCAGAAGGGCTTATTAACAAAACAAAAGATGGAGCTGAGAGCTAGAGAGAAATTCTACATTTAAAGAAATAGTAAAAAGGAAAAATTACCAAAAAAACATGAGGAGACAGGAGCAGAGAGAGACAGAGAAATCAGAGACACAGGGACAGGGATAGAAGGCCAGAAGGGCTCCCAACCACACTAGCTTTGCTTGCTGGAGGCTGAATTATGAGTAGAAAATCTTCATTTCTCCTGTGCCTGAAATATATAGTTCCCAGTATCCATGTGGATTCTTCTCAGAGAATGGCTCACCTCTCCTGCCTGGGAGAAAGGAGCAGAAGGGCTTATTAACAAAACAAAAGATGGAGCTGAGAGCCAGAGAGAAATTCTACCTTTAAAAAAATCGTAAAAAGGAAAAATTACCAAAAAAACATGAGGAGACAGGAGCAGAGAGAGACAGAGACCTCAGAGACACAGGGACAGGGATAGAAGGCCAGAGGGGCTCCCTGCCACACTAGCTTTGCTTGCTGGAGGCTGAATTATGAGTAGCAAATCTTCATTTCTCCGGTGCCTGAAATATCTAGTTCCCAGTATCCATGTGGATACTTCTCAGAGAATGGCTCAACTCTCCTGCCTGGGAGAAAAGAGCAGAAGGGCTTATTAACAAAACAAAAGATGGAGCTGAGAGCCAGAGAGAAATTCTACCTTTAAAAAAATCGTAAAAAGGAAAAATTACCAAAAAAACATGAGGAGACAAGAGAAGAGAGAGACAGAGACCTCAGAGACACAGGGACAGGGATAGAAGGCTAGAGGGGCTCCCTACCACACAAGCTTTGCTTGCTGGAGGCTGAATTATGAGTAGAAAATCTTCATTTCTCCTGTTCCTGAAATATCTAGTTCCCACTATCCATGTGGATTCTTCTCAGAGAATAGCTCAACTCTCCTGCCTGGGAGAAAGGAGCAGAAGGGCTTATTAACAAAACAAAAGATGGAGCTGAGAGCCAGAGAGAAATTCTACCTTTAAAAAAATCGTAAAAAGGAAAAATTACCAAAAAAACATGAGACAGGAGCAGAGAGAGACAGAGACCTCAGAGACACAGGGACAGGGATAGAAGGCCAGAGGGGCTCCCTACCCCACTAGCTTTGCTTGCTGGATGCTGAATTATGAGTAGAAAATTTTCATTTCTCCTGTGCCTGAAATATCTAGTTCCCAGTATCCATGTGGATTCTTCTCAGAGGATGGCTCAACTCTCCTGCCTGGGACAAAGGAGCAGAAGGGCTTATTAACAAAACAAAAGATGGAGCTGAGAGCCAGAGAGAAATTCTACCTTTAAAAAAATCGTAAAAAGGAAAAACGACCAAAAAATCATGAGGAGACAGGAGCAGAGAGAGACAGAGACCTCAGAGACACAGGGACAGGGATAGAAGGCCAGAGGTGCTCCCTACCACACTAGCTTTGCTTGTTGGAGGCTGAATTATGAGTAGAAAATCTTCATTTCTCCTGTGCCTGATATATCTAATGCCCAGGATCCATGTGGATACTGCTCAGAGAATGGCTCAACTCTCATGCCTGGGAGAAAGGAGCAGAAGGGCTTATTAACAAAACAAAAGATGGAGCTGAGAGCCAGAGAGAAATTGTACCATTAAAAAAATCTTAAAAAGGAAAAGTTACCAAAAAAACATGAGGAGACAGGAGCAGAGAGTGACAGAGACCTCAGAGACACAGGGACAGGGATAGAAGGCCAGAGGGGCTCCCTACCTCACTAGCTTTGCTGGCAGGAGGCTGAATTAGAGTAGAAAATCTTCATTTCTCCTGTGCCTGAAATATCTAGTTCCCAGTATCCATGTGGATCCTTCTCAGAGAATGGCTCAACTCTCCTGCCTGGGAGAAAGGAGAAGAAGGGCTTATTAACAAAACAAAAGATGGAGCTGAGAGCCAGAGAGAAATTCTACCTTTAAAGAAATAGTAAAAAGGAAAAATTACCAAAAAAACATGAGACAGGAGCAGAGAGAGACAGAGACCTCAGAGACACAGGGACAGGGATAGAAGGCCAGAGGGGCTCCCTACCACACTAGCTTTGCTTGCTGGAGGCTGAATTATGAGTAGAAAATCTTCATTTCTCCTGTGCCTGAAATATCTAGTTCCCAGTATCCATGTGGATCCTTCTCAGAGAATGGCTCAACTGTCCTGAGTGGCAGAAAGGAGCAGAAGGGCTTATTAACAAAACAAAAGATGGAGCTGAGAGCCAGAGAGAAATTCTACCTTTAAAAAAATCGTAAAAAGGAAAAACGACGAAAAAAACATGAGGAGACAGGATCAGAGAGAGACAGAGACCTCAGAGACACAGGGACAGGGATAGAAGGCCAGAGGTGCTCCCTACCACACTAGCTTTGCTTGTTGGAGGCTGAATTATGAGTAGAAAATCTTCATTTCTCCTGTGCCAGCAATATCTAGTTCCCAGTATCCATGTGGTTACTTCACAGAGAATGGCTCAACTCTCCTGCCTGGGAGAAAGGAGCAGAAGGGCTTATTAACAAAACAAAAGATGGAGCTGAGAGCCAGAGAGAAATTCTACCTTTAAAAAAATCGTAAAAAGGAAAAACTACCAAAAAAACATGAAGAGACAGGAGCAGAGAGAGACAGAGACCTCAGAGACACAGAGACAGGGATAGAAGGCCAGAGGTGCTCCCTACCATACTAGCTTTGCTTGCTGGATGCTGAATTATGAGTAGAAAATCGTCATTTCTCCTGTGCCTGAAATATCTATTTCCCAGTACCCATGTGGATACTTCTCAGAGAATGGCTCAACTCTCCTGCCTGGGAGAAAGGAGCAGAAGGGCTCATTAACAAAACAAAAGATGGAGCTGAGAGCCAGAGAGAAATTCTACCTTTAAAAAAATCGTAAAAAGGAAAAATTACCAAAAAAACATTAGGAGACAGGAGCAGAGAGAGACAGAGACTTCAGAGAAACAGGGACAGGGATAGAAGGCAGAGGGGCTCCCTACCACCCTAGCTTTGCTTGCTGGAGGCTGAATTATGAGTACAAAATCTTCATTTCTCCTGTGCCTGAAATATCTAGTTCCCAGTATCCATGTGGATTCTTCTCACAGAATGGCTCAACTCTCCTGCCTGGGAGAAAGGAGCAGAAGGGCTTATTATCAAAACAAAAGATGGAGCTGAGAGCCAGAGAGAAATTCTACCTTTAAAAAATCCTAAAAAGGAAAAATGGCCAAAAAAATATGAGGAGACAGGAGCAGAGAGATACAGAGACCTCGGAGACACAGGGACAGGGATAGAAGGCCAGAGGGGCTCTCTACCACACTAGCTTTGCTTGCTGGAGGCTGAATTATGAGTAAAAAATCTTCATTTCTCATGTGCCTGAAATATCTAGTTCCCAGTATACATGTGGATTCTTCTCAGAGAATGGCTCAACTCTCCTGCCAGGGAGAAAGGAGCAGAAGGGCTTATTAACAAAACAAATGATGGAGCTGAGAGCCAGAGAGAAATTCTACCTTTAAAGAAATAGTAAAAAGGAAAAATTACCAAAAAAACATGAGGAGACAGGAGCAGAGAGAGACAGAGACCTCAGAGACTTAGGGACAGGGATAGAAGGCCAGAGGGGCTCCCAACCACACTAGCTTTGCTTTCTGGAGGCTGAATTATGAGTAGAAAATCTTCATTTCTCCTATGCCTGAAATATCTAGTTCCCAGTATCCATGTGGATTCTTCTCAGAGAATGGCTCAACTCTCCTGCCTGGGAGAAAGGAGCAGAAGGGCTTATTAACAAAACAAAAGATGGAGCTGAGAACTAGAGAGAAATTCTACCTTTAAAATAATCGTAAAAAGGAAAATTTACCAAAAAAAACATGAGGAGACCGGAACAGAGAGAGACAGAGACCTCAGAGACACAGGGACAGGGATAGAAGGCCAGAGGGGCTCCCTACCACACTAGCTTTGCTTGCTGGAGGCTGAATTATGAGTAGAAAATCTTCATTTCTCCGGTGCCTGAAATATCTAATTTCCAGTATCCATGTGGATACTTCTCAGAGAATGGCTCAACTGTCCTGAGTGGGAGAAAGGAGCAGAAGGGCTTATTAACAAAACAAAAGATGGAGCTGAGAGCCAGAGAGAAATTCTACTTTAAAAAATCGTAAAAAGGAAAAATTACCAAAAAAACATGAGGAGACAGGAGCAGAGAGAGACAGAGACCTCAGAGACACAGGGACAGGGATAGAAGGCCAGAGGGGCTCCCTTCCACACTAGCTTTGCTTGCTGGATGCTAAATTATGAGTAGAAAATCTTCATTTCTCCGGTGCCTGAAATATCTAGTTCCCAGTATCCATTTGGATTCTTCTCAGAGAATGGCTCAACTCTCCTGCCAGGGAGAAAGGAGCAGAAGGGCTTATTAACAAAACAAAAGATGGAGCTGAGAGCCAGAGAGAAATTCTACCTTTAAAGAAATAGTAAAAAGGAAAAATTACCAAAAAAACATGAGGAGACAGGAGCGGAGAGAGACAGAGACCTCAGAGACACAGGGACAGGGATAGAAGGCCAGAGGGGCTACCAACCACACTAGCTTTGCTTGCTGGAGGCTGAATTATGAGTAGAAAATCTTCATTTCTCCTATGCCTGAAATATCTAGTTCCCAGTATCTATGTGGATCCTTCTCAGAGAATGGCTCATCTCTCCTGCCTGGGAGAAAGGAGCAGAAGGGCTTATTAACAAAACAAAAGATGGAGCTGAGAGCTAGAGAGAAATTCTACATTTAAAGAAATAGTAAAAAGGAAAAATTACCAAAAAAACATGAGGAGACAGGAGCAGAGAGAGACAGAGAAATCAGAGACACAGGGACAGGGATAGAAGGCCAGAAGGGCTCCCAACCACACTAGCTTTGCTTGCTGGAGGCTGAATTATGAGTAGAAAATCTTCATTTCTCCTGTGCCTGAAATATATAGTTCCCAGTATCCATGTGGATTCTTCTCAGAGAATGGCTCACCTCTCCTGCCTGGGAGAAAGGAGCAGAAGGGCTTATTAACAAAACAAAAGATGGAGCTGAGAGCCAGAGAGAAATTCTACCTTTAAAAAAATCGTAAAAAGGAAAAATTACCAAAAAAACATGAGGAGACAGGAGCAGAGAGAGACAGAGACCTCAGAGACACAGGGACAGGGATAGAAGGCCAGAGGGGCTCCCTGCCACACTAGCTTTGCTTGCTGGAGGCTGAATTATGAGTAGCAAATTTTCATTTCTCCGGTGCCTGAAATATCTAGTTCCCAGTATCCATGTGGATACTTCTCAGAGAATGGCTCAACTCTCCTGCCTGGGAGAAAAGAGCAGAAGGGCTTATTAACAAAACAAAAGATGGAGCTGAGAGCCAGAGAGAAATTCTACCTTTAAAAAAATCGTAAAAAGGAAAAATTACCAAAAAAACATGAGGAGACAAGAGAAGAGAGAGACAGAGACCTCAGAGACACAGGGACAGGGATAGAAGGCTAGAGGGGCTCCCTACCACACAAGCTTTGCTTGCTGGAGGCTGAATTATGAGTAGAAAATCTTCATTTCTCCTGTTCCTGAAATATCTAGTTCCCACTATCCATGTGGATTCTTCTCAGAGAATAGCTCAACTCTCCTGCCTGGGAGAAAGGAGCAGAAGGGCTTATTAACAAAACAAAAGATGGAGCTGAGAGCCAGAGAGAAATTCTACCTTTAAAAAAATCGTAAAAAGGAAAAATTACCAAAAAAACATGAGACAGGAGCAGAGAGAGACAGAGACCTCAGAGACACAGGGACAGGGATAGAAGGCCAGAGGGGCTCCCTACCCCACTAGCTTTGCTTGCTGGATGCTGAATTATGAGTAGAAAATTTTCATTTCTCCTGTGCCTGAAATATCTAGTTCCCAGTATCCATGTGGATTCTTCTCAGAGGATGGCTCAACTCTCCTGCCTGGGACAAAGGAGCAGAAGGGCTTATTAACAAAACAAAAGATGGAGCTGAGAGCCAGAGAGAAATTCTACCTTTAAAAAAATCGTAAAAAGGAAAAACGACCAAAAAATCATGAGGAGACAGGAGCAGAGAGAGACAGAGACCTCAGAGACACAGGGACAGGGATAGAAGGCCAGAGGTGCTCCCTACCACACTAGCTTTGCTTGTTGGAGGCTGAATTATGAGTAGAAAATCTTCATTTCTCCTGTGCCTGATATATCTAATGCCCAGGATCCATGTGGATACTGCTCAGAGAATGGCTCAACTCTCATGCCTGGGAGAAAGGAGCAGAAGGGCTTATTAACAAAACAAAAGATGGAGCTGAGAGCCAGAGAGAAATTGTACCATTAAAAAAATCTTAAAAAGGAAAAGTTACCAAAAAAACATGAGGAGACAGGAGCAGAGAGTGACAGAGACCTCAGAGACACAGGGACAGGGATAGAAGGCCAGAGGGGCTCCCTACCTCACTAGCTTTGCTGGCAGGAGGCTGAATTAGAGTAGAAAATCTTCATTTCTCCTGTGCCTGAAATATCTAGTTCCCAGTATCCATGTGGATCCTTCTCAGAGAATGGCTCAACTCTCCTGCCTGGGAGAAAGGAGAAGAAGGGCTTATTAACAAAACAAAAGATGGAGCTGAGAGCCAGAGAGAAATTCTACCTTTAAAGAAATAGTAAAAAGGAAAAATTACCAAAAAAACATGAGACAGGAGCAGAGAGAGACAGAGACCTCAGAGACACAGGGACAGGGATAGAAGGCCAGAGGGGCTCCCTACCACACTAGCTTTGCTTGCTGGAGGCTGAATTATGAGTAGAAAATCTTCATTTCTCCTGTGCCTGAAATATCTAGTTCCCAGTATCCATGTGGATCCTTCTCAGAGAATGGCTCAACTGTCCTGAGTGGCAGAAAGGAGCAGAAGGGCTTATTAACAAAACAAAAGATGGAGCTGAGAGCCAGAGAGAAATTCTACCTTTAAAAAAATCGTAAAAAGGAAAAACGACGAAAAAAACATGAGGAGACAGGATCAGAGAGAGACAGAGACCTCAGAGACACAGGGACAGGGATAGAAGGCCAGAGGTGCTCCCTACCACACTAGCTTTGCTTGTTGGAGGCTGAATTATGAGTAGAAAATCTTCATTTCTCCTGTGCCAGCAATATCTAGTTCCCAGTATCCATGTGGTTACTTCACAGAGAATGGCTCAACTCTCCTGCCTGGGAGAAAGGAGCAGAAGGGCTTATTAACAAAACAAAAGATGGAGCTGAGAGCCAGAGAGAAATTCTACCTTTAAAAAAATCGTAAAAAGGAAAAACTACCAAAAAAACATGAAGAGACAGGAGCAGAGAGAGACAGAGACCTCAGAGACACAGAGACAGGGATAGAAGGCCAGAGGTGCTCCCTACCATACTAGCTTTGCTTGCTGGATGCTGAATTATGAGTAGAAAATCGTCATTTCTCCTGTGCCTGAAATATCTATTTCCCAGTACCCATGTGGATACTTCTCAGAGAATGGCTCAACTCTCCTGCCTGGGAGAAAGGAGCAGAAGGGCTCATTAACAAAACAAAAGATGGAGCTGAGAGCCAGAGAGAAATTCTACCTTTAAAAAAATCGTAAAAAGGAAAAATTACCAAAAAAACATTAGGAGACAGGAGCAGAGAGAGACAGAGACTTCAGAGAAACAGGGACAGGGATAGAAGGCAGAGGGGCTCCCTACCACCCTAGCTTTGCTTGCTGGAGGCTGAATTATGAGTACAAAATCTTCATTTCTCCTGTGCCTGAAATATCTAGTTCCCAGTATCCATGTGGATTCTTCTCACAGAATGGCTCAACTCTCCTGCCTGGGAGAAAGGAGCAGAAGGGCTTATTATCAAAACAAAAGATGGAGCTGAGAGCCAGAGAGAAATTCTACCTTTAAAAAATCCTAAAAAGGAAAAATGGCCAAAAAAATATGAGGAGACAGGAGCAGAGAGATACAGAGACCTCGGAGACACAGGGACAGGGATAGAAGGCCAGAGGGGCTCTCTACCACACTAGCTTTGCTTGCTGGAGGCTGAATTATGAGTAAAAAATCTTCATTTCTCATGTGCCTGAAATATCTAGTTCCCAGTATCCATGTGGATTCTTCTCAGAGAATGGCTCAACTCTCCTGCCTGGGAGAAAGGAGCAGAAGGGCTTATTAACAAAACAAAAGATGGAGCTGAGAGCCAGAGAGAAATTCTACTTTAAAAATATCGTAAAAAGGAAAAATGACCAAAAAAACATGAGGAGACAGGAGCAGAGAGAGACAGAGACCTCAGAGACACAGGACAGGGATAGAAGGCCAGAGGGGCTCCCTACCACACTAGCTTTGCTTGCTGGAGGCTGAATTATGAGTAGAAAATCTTCATTTCTCCAGTGCCTGAAATATCTAGTTCCCAGTACCCATGTGGATACTTCTTAGAGAATTGCTCAACTCTCCTGCCTGGGAGAAAGGAGCAGAAGGGCTTATTAACAAAACAAAATATGGAGCTCAGAGCCAGAGAGAAATTCTACCTTTAAAAAAATCGTAAAATGGAAAAATTACAAAAAAACATGAGGAGACAGGAGCAGAGAGAGACATAGACCTCAGAGACACAGGGACAGGGATAGAAGGCCAGAGGGGCTCCCAACCACAATTGCTTTGCTTGCTGGAGGCTGAATTATGAGTTGAAAATCTTCATTTCTCCTGTGCCTGAAATATCTAGTTCCCAGTATCCATGTGGATTCTTCTCAGAGAATGGCTCAACTCTCCTGCCTGGGAGAAAGGAGCAGAAGGGCTTATTAACAAAACAAAAGATGGAGCTGAGAGCCAGAGAGAAATTCTACCTTTAAAAAAATCGTAAAAAGGAAAAATTACCAAAAAAACATGAGGAGACAGGAGCAGAGAGAGACAGAGACCTCAGAGACACAGGGACAGGGATAGAAGGCCAGAGGGGCTCCCTGCCACACTAGCTTTGCTTGCTGGAGGCTGAATTATGAGTAGAAAATCTTCATTTCTCCGGTGCCTGAAATATCTAGTTCCCAGTATCCATGTGGATACTTCTCAGAGAATGGCTCAACTCTCCTGCCTGGGAGAAAAGAGCAGAAGGGCTTATTAACAAAACAAAAGATGGAGCTGAGAGCCAGAGAGAAATTCTACCTTTAAAAAAATCGTAAAAAGGAAAAATTACCAAAAAAACATGAGGAGACAAGAGAAGAGAGAGACAGAGACCTCAGAGACACAGGGACAGGGATAGAAGGCTAGAGGGGCTCCCTACCACACAAGCTTTGCTTGCTGGAGGCTGAATTATGAGTAGAAAATCTTCATTTCTCCTGTGCCTGAAATATCTAGTTCCCACTATCCATGTGGATTCTTCTCAGAGAATGGCTCAACTCTCCTGCCTGGGAGAAAGGAGCAGAAGGGCTTATTAACAAAACAAAAGATGGAGCTGAGAGCCAGAGAGAAATTCTACCTTTAAAAAAATCGTAAAAAGGAAAAATTACCAAAAAAACATGAGACAGGAGCAGAGAGAGACAGAGACCTCAGAGACACAGGGACAGGGATAGAAGGCCAGAGGGGCTCCCTACCCCACTAGCTTTGCTTGCTGGATGCTGAATTATGAGTAGAAAATTTTCATTTCTCCTGTGCCTGAAATATCTAGTTCCCAGTATACATGTGGATTCTTCTCAGAGGATGGCTCAACTCTCCTGCCTGGGACAAAGGAGCAGAAGGGCTTATTAACAAAACAAATGATGGAGCTGAGAGCTAGAGAGAAATTCTACCTTTAAAATAATCGTAAAAAGGAAAAATTACCAAAAAAAACATGAGGAGACAGGAACAGAGAGAGACAGAGACCTCAGAGACACAGGAACAGGGATAGAAGGCCAGAGGGGCTCCCTACCACACTAGCTTTGCTTGCTGGATGCTGAATTATGAGTAGAAAATTTTCATTTCTCCTGTGCCTGAAATATCTTGTTCCCAGTATCCATGTGGATTCTTCTCAGAGTATGGCTCAACTCTCCTGCCTGGGAGAAAGGAGCAGAAGGGCTTATTAACAAAACAAAAGATGGAGCTGAGAGCCAGAGAGAAATTGTACCATTAAAAAAATCTTAAAAAGGAAAAGTTACCAAAAAAACATGAGGAGACAGGAGCAGAGAGTGACAGAGACCTCAGAGACACAGGGACAGGGATAGAAGGCCAGAGGGGCTCCCTACCTCACTAGCTTTGCTTGCAGGAGGCTGAATTAGAGTAGAAAATCTTCATTTCTCCTGTGCCTGAAATATCTAGTTTCCAGTATCCATGTGGATACTTCTCAGAGAATGGCTCAACTCTCCTGCCTGGGAGAAAGGAGCAGAAGTGCTTATTAACAAAACAAAAGATGGAGTTGAGAGCCAGAGAGAAATTATACCTTTAAAATAATCGTAAAAAGGAAAAATTACCAAAAAAAACATGAGGAGACAGGAACAGAGAGAGACAGAGACCTCAGAGACACAGACACAGGGATAGAAGGCCATAGGGGCTCCCTACCACATTAGCTTTGCTTGTTGGAGGCTGAATTATGAGTAGAAAATTTTCATTTCTCCGGTGCCTGAAATATCTAGTTCCCAGTATCCATGTGGATACTTCTCAGAGACTGGCTCAACTCTCCTGCCTGGGAGAAAGGAGCAGAAGGGCTTATTAACAAAACAAAAGATGGAGCTGAGAGCTAGAGAGAAATTCTACCTTTAAAATAATCGTAAAAAGGAAAAATTACCAAAAAAATCATGAGGAGACAGGAACAGAGAGAGACAGAGACCTCAGAGACACAGGGACAGGGATAGAAGGCCAGAGGGGCTCCCTACCACACTAGCTTTGCTTGCTGGAGGCTGAATTATGAGTAGAAATCTTCATTTCTCCGGTGCCTGAAATATCTAGTTCCCAGTATCCATGTGGATACTTCTCAGAGAATGGCTCAACTCTCCTGCCTGGGAGAAAGGAGAAGAAGGGCTTATTAACAAAACAAAAGATGGAGCTGAGAGCCAGAGAGAAATTCTACCTTTAAAGAAATAGTAAAAAGGAAAAATTACCAAAAAAACATGAGACAGGAGCAGAGAGAGACAGAGACCTCAGAGACACAGGGACAGGGATAGAAGGCCAGAGGGGCTCCCTACCACACTAGCTTTGCTTGCTGGAGGCTGAATTATGAGTAGAAAATCTTCATTTCTCCGGTGCCTGAAATATCTAGTTCCCAGTATCCATGTGGATCCTTCTCAGAGAATGGCTCAACTGTCCTGAGTGGCAGAAAGGAGCAGAAGGGCTTATTAACAAAACAAAAGATGGAGCTGAGAGCCAGAGAGAAATTCTACCTTTAAAAAAATCGTAAAAAGGAAAAACGACGAAAAAAACATGAGGAGACAGGATCAGAGAGAGACAGAGACCTCAGAGACACAGGGACAGGGATAGAAGGCCAGAGGTGCTCCCTACCACACTAGCTTTGCTTGTTGGAGGCTGAATTATGAGTAGAAAATCTTCATTTCTCCTGTGCCAGCAATATCTAGTTCCCAGTATCCATGTGGTTACTTCACAGAGAATGGCTCAACTCTCCTGCCTGGGAGAAAGGAGCAGAAGGGCTTATTAACAAAACAAAAGATGGAGCTGAGAGCCAGAGAGAAATTCTACCTTTAAAAAAATCGTAAAAAGGAAAAACTACCAAAAAAACATGAAGAGACAGGAGCAGAGAGAGACAGAGACCTCAGAGACACAGGGACAGGGATAGAAGGCCAGAGGTGCTCCCTACCATACTAGCTTTGCTTGCTGGATGCTGAATTATGAGTAGAAAATCGTCATTTCTCCTGTGCCTGAAATATCTATTTCCCAGTACCCATGTGGATACTTCTCAGAGAATGGCTCAACTCTCCTGCCTGGGAGAAAGGAGCAGAAGGGCTCATTAACAAAACAAAAGATGGAGCTGAGAGCCAGAGAGAAATTCTACCTTTAAAAAAATCGTAAAAAGGAAAAATTACCAAAAAAACATGAGGAGACAGGAGCAGAGAGAGACAGAGACCTCAGAGAAACAGGGACAGGGATAGAAGGCAGAGGGGCTCCCTACCACCCTAGCTTTGCTTGCTGGAGGCTGAATTATGAGTACAAAATCTTCATTTCTCCTGTGCCTGAAATATCTAGTTCCCAGTATCCATGTGGATTCTTCTCACAGAATGGCTCAACTCTCCTGCCTGGGAGAAAGGAGCAGAAGGGCTTATTATCAAAACAAAAGATGGAGCTGAGAGCCAGAGAGAAATTCTACCTTTAAGAAATCCTAAAAAGGAAAAATGGCCAAAAAAATATGAGGAGACAGGAGCAGAGAGATACAGAGACCTCGGAGACACAGGGAGAGGGATAGAAGGCCAGAGGGGCTCTCTACCACACTAGCTTTGCTTGCTGGAGGCTGAATTATGAGTAAAAAATCTTCATTTCTCATGTGCCTGAAATATCTAGTTCCCAGTATCCATGTGGATTCTTCTCAGAGAATGGCTCAACTCTCCTGCCTGGGAGAAAGGAGCAGAAGGGCTTATTAACAAAACAAAAGATGGAGCTGAGAGCCAGAGAGAAATT
Organism: Tupaia tana; assembly: GCA_026018925.1. Taxonomy (NCBI): domain Eukaryota; kingdom Metazoa; phylum Chordata; class Mammalia; order Scandentia; family Tupaiidae; genus Tupaia; species Tupaia tana. Next base: position 1,742,850 of record JAKSZU010000039.1, on the reverse strand, counting down.
CTACTTTAAAAATATCGTAAAAAGGAAAAATGACCAAAAAAACATGAGGAGACAGGAGCAGAGAGAGACAGAGACCTCAGAGACACAGGACAGGGATAGAAGGCCAGAGGGGCTCCCTACCACACTAGCTTTGCTTGCTGGAGGCTGAATTATGAGTAGAAAAACTTCATTTCTCCAGTGCCTGAAATATCTAGTTCCCAGTACCCATGTGGATACTTCTTAGAGAATTGCTCAACTCTCCTGCCTGGGAGAAAGGAGCAGAAGGGCTTATTAACAAAACAAAAGATGGAGCTCAGAGCCAGAGAGAAATTCTACCTTTAAAAAAATCGTAAAATGGAAAAATTACAAAAAAACATGAGGAGACAGGAGCAGAGAGAGACATAGACCTCAGAGACACAGGGACAGGGATAGAAGGCCAGAGGGGCTCCCTACCACAATTGCTTTGCTTGCTGGAGGCTGAATTATGAGTTGAAAATCTTCATTTCCCCTGTGCCTGAAATATCTAGTTCCCAGTATCCATGTGGATTCTTCTCAGAGAATGGCTCAACTCTCCTGCCTGGGAGAAAGGAGCAGAAGGGCTTATTAACAAAACAAAAGATGGAGCTGAGAGCCAGAGAGAAATTCTACCATTAAAAAAATCGTAAATAGGAAAAATTACCAGAAAAACATGAGGAGACAGGAGCAGAGAGAGACAGAGACCTCAGAGACACAGGGACAGGGATAGAAGGCCAGAGGGGCTCCCTACCACACTAGCTTTGCTTGCTGGATGCTGAATTATGAGTAGAAAATCGTCATTTCTCCTGTGCCTGAAATATCTAGTTCCCAGTACCCATGTGGATACTTCTCAGAGAATGGCTCAACTCTGCTGCCTGGGAGAAAGGAGCAGAAGGGCTTATTAACAAAACAAAAGATGGAGCTGAGAGCCAGAGAGAAATTCTACCTTTAAAAAAATCGTAAAAAGGAAAAATTACAAAAAAAACATGAGGAGACAGGAGCAGAGAGAGACATAGACCTCAGAGACACAGGGACAGGGATAGAAGGCAGAGGGGCTCCCTACCACACTAGCTTTGCTTGCTGGAGGCTGAATTATGAGTACAAAATCTTCATTTCTCCTGTGCCTGAAATACATAGTTCCCAGTATCCATGTGGATTCTTCTCACAGAATGGCTCAACTCTTCTGCCTGGGAGAAAGGAGCAGAAGGGCTTATTATCAAAACAAAAGATGGAGCTGAGAGCCAGAGAGAAATTCTACCTTTAAAAAAATCGTAAAAAGGAAAAACTACCAAAAAAACATGAGGAGACAAGAGCAGAGAGAGACAGAGACCTCAGAGACACAGGGACAGGGATAGAAGGCCAGAGGGGCTCCCTACCACACTAGCTTTGCTTGCTGGAGGCTGAATTATGAGTAGAAAATCTTCATTTCTCCTGTGCCTGAAATATCTAGTTCCCAGTACCTATGTGGATTCTTCTCAGAGAATGGCTCAACTCTCCTGCCTGGGAGAAAGGAGCAGAAGGGCTTATTAACAAAACAAAAGATGGAGCTGAGAGCCAGAGAGAAATTCTACCTTTAAAAAAATCGTAAAATGGAAAAATTACCAAAAAAACATGAGGAGACAGGAGCAGAGAGAGACATAGACCTCAGAGACACAGGGACAGGGATAGAAGGCCAGAGGGGCTCCCAACCACACTAGCTTTGCTTGCTGGAGGATGAATTATGAGTAGAAAATCTTCATTCCTCCTATGCCTGAAATATCTAGTTCCCAGTATCCATGTGGTTTCTTCTCAGAGAATGGCTCAACTCTCCTGCCTGGGAGAAAGGAGCAGAAGGGCTTATTAACAAAACAAAAGATGGAGCTGAGAGCTAGAGACAAATTCTACCTTTAAAATAATCGTAAAAAGGAAAAAATACCAAAAAAACCATGAGGAGACAGGAACAGAGAGAGACAGAGACCTCAGAGACACAGGGACAAGGATAGAAGGCCAGAGGGGCTCCCTACCACACTAGCTTTGCTTGCTGGAGGCTGAATTATGAGTACAAAATCTTCATTTCTCCTGTGCCTGAAATATCTAGTTCCCAGTATCCATGTGGATACTTCTCACAGAATGGCTCAACTCTCCTGCCTGGGAGAAAGGAGCAGAAGGGCTTATTATCAAAACAAAAGATGGAGATGAGAGCCAGAGAGAAATTCTACCTTTAAAAAATCCTAAAAAGGAAAAATGGCCAAAAAAACATGAGGAGACAGGACCAGAGATATACAGAGACCTCGGAGACACAGGGACAGGGATAGAAGGCCAGAGGGGCTCTCTACCACACTAGCTTTGCTTGCTGGAGGCTGAATTATGAGTAAAAAATCTTCATTTCTCCTGTGCCTGAAATATCTAGTTCCCAGTATCCATGTGGATTCTTCTCAGAGAATGGCTCAACTCTCCTGCCTGGGAGAAAGGAGCAGAAGGGCTTATTAACAAAACAAAAGATGGAGCTGAGAGCTAGAGAGAAATTCTACTTTAAAAATATCGTAAAAAGGAAAAATGACCAAAAAAACATGAGGAGACAGGAGCAGAGAGAGACAGAGACCTCAGAGACACAGGGACAGGGATAGAAGGCCAGAGGGGCTCCCTACCACACTAGCTTTGCTTGCTGGAGGCTGAATTATGAGTAGAAAATCTTCATTTCTCCAGTGCCTGAAATATCTAGTTCCCAGTACCCATGTGGATACTTCTTAGAGAATAGCTCAACTCTCCTGCCTGGGAGAAAGGAGCAGAAGGGCTTATTAACAAAACAAAAGATGGAGCTGAGAGCCAGAGAGAAATTCTACCTTTAAAAAAATCGTAAAATGGAAAAATTACAAAAAAACATGAGGAGACAGGAGCAGAGAGAGACATAGACCTCAGAGACACAGGGACAGGGATAGAAGGCCAGAGGGGCTCCCTACCACAATTGCTTTGCTTGCTGGAGGCTGAATTACGAGTAGAAAATCTTCATTTCTCCTGTGCCTGAAATATCTAGTTCCCAGTATCCATGTGGATTCTTTTCAGAGAATGGCTCAACTCTCCTGCCTGGGAGAAAGGAGCAGAAGGGCTTATTAACAAAACAAAAGATGGAGCTGAGAGCCAGAGAGAAATTCTACCTTTAAGAAAATCGTAAATAGGAAAAATTACCAAAAAAAACATGAGGAGACAGGAGCAGAGAGAGACAGAGACCTCAGAGACACAGGGACAGGGATAGAAGGCCAGAGGGGCTCCCTACCACACTAGCTTTGCTTGCTGGCTGCTGAATTATGAGTAGAAAATCGTCATTTCTCCTGTGCCTGAAATATCTAGTTCCCAGTACCCATGTGGATACTTCTCAGAGAATGGCTCAACTCTCCTGCCTGGGAGAAAGGAGCAGAAGGGCTTATTAACAAAACAAAAGATGGAGCTGAGAGCCAGAGAGAAATTCTACCTTTAAAAAAATCGTAAAAAGGAAAAATTACAAAAAAAACATGAGGAGACAGGAGCAGAGAGAGACATAGACCTCAGAGACACAGGGACAGGGATAGAAGGCAGAGGGGCTCCCTACCACACTAGCTTTGCTTCCTGGAGGCTGAATTATGAGTACAAAATCTTCATTTCTCCTGTGCCTGAAATATCTAGTTCCCAGTATCCATGTGGATTCTTCTCACAGAATGGCTCAACTCTTCTGCCTGGGAGAAAGGAGCAGAAGGGCTTATTATCAAAACAAAAGATGGAGCTGAGAGCCAGAGAGAAATTCTACCTTTAAAAAAATCCTAAAAAGGAAAAATTACCAAAAAAACATGAGGAGACAGGAGCAGAGAGATACAGAGACTTCGGAGATACAGGGACAGGGATAGAAGGCCAGAGGGGCTCCCTACCACACTAGCTTTGCTTGCTGGAGGCTGAATTATGAGTAAAAAATCTTCATTTCTCCTGTGCCTGAAATATCTAGTTCCCAGTATCCATGTGGATTCTTCTCAGAGAATGGCTCAACTCTCCTGCCTGGGAGAAAGGAGCAGAAGGGCTTATTAACAAAACAAAAGATGGAGCTGAGAGCCACAGAGAAATTCTACCTTTAAAAAAATCGTAAAAAGGAAAAATTACCAAAAAAACATGAGGAGACAGGAGCAGAGAGAGACATAGACCTCAGAGACACAGGGACAGGGATAGAAGGCCAGAGGGGCTCCCTACCACCCTTGCTTTGCTTGCTGGAGGCTGAATTATGAGTAGAAAATCTTCATTTCCCCTGTGCCTGAAATATATATTTCCAAGTATCCATGTGGATACTTCTCAGCGAATGGCTCAACTCTCCTGCCTGGAAGAAAGGAGCAGAAGGGCTTATTAACAAAACAAAAGATGGAACTGAGAGCCAGAGAGAAATTCTACCTTTAAAAAAAATCGTAAAAAGGAAAAACTACCAAAAAAACATGAGGATACAGGAGCAGAGAAAGACAGAGAACTCAGAGACACAGGGACAGGGATAGAAGGCCAGAGGGGCTCCCTACCACACTAGCTTTGCTTGCTGGAGGCTGAATTATGAGTAGAAAATCTTCATTTCTCCTGTGCCTGAAATATCTAGTTCCCAGTACCCATGTGGATTCTTCTCACAGAATGGCTCAACTCTCCTGCCTTGGAGAAAGGAGGAGAAGGGCTTATTATCAAAACAAAAGATGGAGCTGAGAGCCAGAGAGAAATTCTACCTTTAAAAAAATCCTAAAAAGGAAAAATTACCAAAAAAACATGAGGAGACAGGAGCAGAGAGATACAGAGACTTCGGAGACACAGGGACAGGGATAGAAGGCCAGAGGGGCTCCCTACCACCCTTGCTTTGCTTGCTGGAGGCTGAATTATGAGTAGAAAATCTTCATTTCCCCTGTGCCTGAAATATATATTTCCAAGTATACATGTGGATACTTCTCAGCGAATGGCTCAACTCTCCTGCCTGGGAGAAAGGAGCAGAAGGGCTTATTATCAAAACAAAAGATGGAGCTGAGAGCCAGAGAGAAATTCTACCTTTAAAAAAATCGTAAAAAGGAAAAACTACCAAAAAAACATGAGGAGACAGGAGCAGAGAGAGACAGAGACCTCAGAGACACAGGGACAGGGATAGAAGGCCAGAGGGGCTCCCTACCACACTAGCTTTGCTTGCTGGAGGCTGAATTATGAGTAGAAAATCTTCATTTCTCCTGTGCCTGAAATATCTAGTTCCCAGTACCCATGTGGATTCTTCTCACAGAATGGCTCAACTCTCCTGCCTTGGAGAAACGAGCAGAAGGGCTTATTATCAAAACAAAAGATGGAGCTGAGAGCCAGGGAGAAATTCTAACTTTAAAAAAATCGTAAAAAGGAAAAACGACGAAAAAAACATGAGGAGACAGGATCAGAGAGAGACAGAGACCTCAGAGACACAGGGACAGGGACAGAAGGCCAGAGGTGCTCCCTACCACACTAGCTTTGCTTGTTGGAGGCTGAATTATGAGTAGAAAATCTTCATTTCTCCTGTGCCAGCAATATCTAGTTCCCAGTATCCATGTGGTTACTTCACAGAGAATGGCTCAACTCTCCTGCCTGGGAGAAAGGAGCAGAAGGGCTTATTAACAAAACAAAAGATGGAGCTGAGAGCCAGAGAGAAATTCTACCTTTAAAAAAATCGTAAAAAGGAAAAACTACCAAAAAAACATGAAGAGACAGGAGCAGAGAGAGACAGAGACCTCAGAGACACAGGGACAGGGATAGAAGGCCAGAGGTGCTCCCTACCATACTAGCTTTGCTTGCTGGATGCTGAATTATGAGTAGAAAATCGTCATTTCTCCTGTGCCTGAAATATCTATTTCCCAGTACCCATGTGGATACTTCTCAGAGAATGGCTCAACTCTCCTGCCTGGGAGAAAGGAGCAGAAGGGCTCATTAACAAAACAAAAGATGGAGCTGAGAGCCAGAGAGAAATTCTACCTTTAAAAAAATCGTAAAAAGGAAAAATTACCAAAAAAACATGAGGAGACAGGAGCAGAGAGAGACAGAGACCTCAGAGACACAGGGACAGGGATAGAAGGCAGAGGGGCTCCCTACCACACTAGCTTTGCTTGCTGGAGGCTGAATTATGAGTACAAAATCTTCATTTCTCCTGTGCCTGAAATACATAGTTCCCAGTATCCATGTGGATTCTTCTCACAGAATGGCTCAACTCTTCTGCCTGGGAGAAAGGAGCAGAAGGGCTTATTATCAAAACAAAAGATGGAGCTGAGAGCCAGAGAGAAATTCTACCTTTAAAAAAATCCTAAAAAGGAAAAATTACCAAAAAAACATGAGGAGACAGGAGCAGAGAGATACAGAGACTTCGGAGACACAGGGACAGGGATAGAAGGCCAGAGGGGCTCCCTACCACACTAGCTTTGCTTGCTGGAGGCTGAATTATGAGTAAAAAATCTTCATTTCTCCTGTGCCTGAAATATCTAATTCCCAGTATCCATGTGGATTCTTCTCAGAGAATGGCTCAACTCTCCTGCCTGGGAGAAAGGAGCAGAAGGGCTTATTAACAAAACAAAAGATGGAGCTGAGAGCCAGAGAGAAATTCTACCTTTAAAAAAATCGTAAAAAGGAAAAATTACCAAAAAAACATGAGGAGACAGGAGCAGAGAGAGACATAGACCTCAGAGACACAGGGACAGGGATAGAAGGCCAGAGGGGCTCCCTACCACCCTTGCTTTGCTTGCTGGAGGCTGAATTATGAGTAGAAAATCTTCATTTCCCCTGTGCCTGAAATATATATTTCCAAGTATCCATGTGGATACTTCTCAGCGAATGGCTCAACTCTCCTGCCTGGGAGAAAGGAGCAGAAGGGCTTATTAACAAAACAAAAGATGGAGCTGAGAGCCAGAGAGAAATTCTACCTTTAAGAAAATCGTAAAAAGGAAAAACTACCAAAAAAACATGAGGAGACAGGAGCAGAGAGAGACAGAGACCTCAGAGACACAGGGACAGGGATAGAAGGCCAGAGGGGCTCCCTACCACACTAGCTTTGCTTGCTGGAGGCTGAATTATGAGTAGAAAATCTTCATTTCTCCTGTGCCTGAAATATCTAGTTCCCAGTACCCATGTGGATTCTTCTCACATAATGGCTCAACTCTCCTGCCTTGGAGAAAGGAGCAGAAGGGCTTATTATCAAAACAAAAGATGGAGCTGAGAGCCAGAGAGAAATTCTACCTTTAAAAAAATCCTAAAAAGGAAAAATTACCAAAAAAACATGAGGAGACAGGAGCAGAGAGATACAGAGACTTCGGAGACACAGGGACAGGGATAGAAGGCCAGAGGGGCTCCCTACCACACTAGCTTTGCTTGCTGGAGGCTGAATTATGAGTAAAAAATCTTCATTTCTCCTGTGCCTGAAATATCTAGTTCCCAGTATCCATGTGGATTCTTCTCAGAGAATGGCTCAACTCTCCTGCCTGGGAGAAAGGAGCAGAAGGGCTTATTAACAAAACAAAAGATGGAGCTGAGAGCCAGAGAGAAATTCTACCTTTAAAAAAATCGTAAAAAGGAAAAATTACCAAAAAAACATGAGGAGACAGGAGCAGAGAGAGGCATAGACCTCAAAGACACAGGGACAGGGATAGAAGGCCAGAGGGGCTCCCTACCACCCTTGCTTTGCTTGCTGGAGGCTGAATTATGAGTAGAAAATCTTCCTTTCCCCTGTGCCTGAAATATATATTTCCAAGTATCCATGTGGATACTTCTCAGCGAATGGCTCAACTCTCCTGCCTGGGAGAAAGGAGCAGAAGGGCTTATTAACAAAACAAAAGATGGAGCTGAGAGCCAGAGAGAAATTCTAACTTTAAAAAAATCGTAAAAAGGAAAAACTACCAAAAAAACATGAGGAGACAAGAGCAGAGAGAGACAGAGACCTCAGAGACACAGGGACAGGGATAGAAGGCCAGAGGGGCTCCCTACCACACTAGCTTTGCTTGCTGGAGGCTGAATTATGAGTACAAAATCTTCATTTCTACTGTGCCTGAAATATATAGTTCCCAGTACCCATGTGGATTCTTCTCAGAGAATGGCTCAACTCTCCTGCCTGGGAGAAAGGAGCAGAAGGGCTTATTAACAAAACAAAAGATGGAGCTGAGAGCCATACAGAAATTCTACCTTTAAAAAAATCGTAAAATGGAAAAATTACCAAAAAAACATGAGGAGACAGGAGCAGAGAGAGACATAGGCCTCAGAGACACAGGGACAGGGATAGAAGGCCAGAGGGGCTCCCTACCACACTAGCTTTGCTTGCTGGAGGCTGAATTATGAGTAGAAAATCTTCATTTCTCCTGTGCCTGAAATATCTATTTCCCAGTATCCATGTGTATTCTTCTCAGAGAATGGCTCAACTCTCCTGCCTGGGAGAAAGGAGCAGAAGGGCTTATTAACAAAACAAAAGATGGAGCTGAGAGCCAGAGAGAAATTCTACCTTTAAAAAAATCCTAAAATGGAGAAATTACCAAAAAAACATGAGGAGACAGGAGCAGAGAGAGACAGAGACCTCAGAGACACAGGGACAGGGATAGAAGGCAACAGGGGCTCCATACCACACAAGCTTTGCTTGCTGGAGGCTGAATTATGAGTAGAAAATCTTCATTTCTCCTGTGCCTGAAATATCTAGTTCCCAGTATCCATGTGGATACTTCTCAGAGAATGGCTCAACTCTCCTGCCTGGGAGAAAGGAGCAGAAGGGCTTATTATTAAAACAAAAGATGGAGCTGAGAGCCAGAGAGAAATTCTAGCTTTAAAAAATTCATAAAAATTAGAAATTAACAAAAAAACATGAGGAGACAGGAGCAGAGAGAGACAGAGACCTCAGAGACACAGGGACAGGGATAGAAGGCCAGAGGGGCTCCCTACCACCCTAGCTTTGCTTGCTGAGGCTGAATTATGAGTAGCAAATCTTCATTTCTCCGGTGCCTGAAATATCTAGTTCCCAGTATCCATGTGGATTCTTCTCACAGAATGGCTCAACTCTCCTGCCTGGGAGAAAGGAGCAGAAGGGCTTATTATCAAAACAAAAGATGGAGCTGAGAGCCAGAGAGAAATTCTACCTTTAAAAAAATCCTAAAAAGGAAAAATTACCAAAAAAACATGAGGAGACAGGAGCAGAGAGATAGAGACCTCGGAGACACAGGGACAGGGATTGAAGGCCAGAGGGGCTCCCTACCACACTAGCTTTGCTTGCTGGAGGCTGAATTATGAGTAGAAAATCTTCATTTCTCCTGTGCCTGAAATATCTAGTTCCCAGTATCCATGTGGATTCTTCTCAGAGAATGGCTCAACTCTCCTGCCTGGGAGAAAGGAGCAGAAGGGCTTATTAACAAAACAAAAGATGGATCTGAGAGCCAGAGAGAAATTCTACCTTTAAAAAAATCGTAAAAAGGAAAAATTACCAAAAAAACATGAGGAGACAGGAGCAGAGAGAGACAGAGACCTCAGAGACACAGGGACAGGGATAGAAGGCCAGAGGGGCTCCCTACCACACTAGCTTTGCTTGCTGGCTGCTGAATTATGAGTAGAAAATCGTCATTTCTCCTGTGCCTGAAATATCTAGTTCCCAGTACCCATGTGGATACTTCTCAGAGAATGGCTCAACTCTCCTGCCTGGGAGAAAGGAGCAGAAGGGCTTATTAACAAAACAAAAGATGGAGCTGAGAGCCAGAGAGAAATTCTACCTTTAAAAAAATCGTAAAAAGGAAAAATTACAAAAAAAACATGAGGAGACAGGAGCAGAGAGAGACATAGACCTCAGAGACACAGGGACAGGGATAGAAGGCAGAGGGGCTCCCTACCGCACTAGCTTTGCTTGCTGGAGGCTGAATTATGAGTACAAAATCTTCATTTCTCCTGTGCCTGAAATATCTAGTTCCCAGTATCCATGTGGATTCTTCTCACAGAATGGCTCAACTCTTCTGCCTGGGAGAAAGGAGCAGAAGGGCTTATTATCAAAACAAAAGATGGAGCTGAGAGCCAGAGAGAAATTCTACCTTTAAAAAAATCCTAAAAAGAAAAAATTACCAAAAAAACATGAGGAGACAGGAGCAGAGAGATACAGAGACTTCGGAGACACAGGGACAGGGATAGAAGGCCAGAGGGGCTCCCTACCACACTAGCTTTGCTTGCTGGAGGCTGAATTATGAGTAAAAAATCTTCATTTCTCCTGTGCCTGAAATATCTATTTCCCAGTATCCATGTGGATTCTTCTCAGAGAATGGCTCAACTCTCCTGCCTCGGAGAAAGGAGCAGAAGGGCTTATTAACAAAACAAAAGATGGAGCTGAGAGCCAGAGAGAAATTCTACCTTTAAAAAAATCGTAAAAAGGAAAAATTACCAAAAAAACATGAGGAGACAGGAGCAGAGAGAGACATAGACCTCAGAGACACAGGGACAGGGATAGAAGGCCAGAGGGGCTCCCTACCACCCTTGCTTTGCTTGCTGGAGGCTGAATTATGAGTAGAAAATCTTCATTTCCCCTGTGCCTGAAATATATATTTCCAAGTATCCATGTGGATACTTCTCAGCGAATGGCTCAACTCTCCTGCCTGGGAGAAAGGAGCAGAAGGGCTTATTAACAAAACAAAAGATGGAACTGAGAGCCAGAGAGAAATTCTACCTTTAAAAAAAATCGTAAAAAGGAAAAACTACCAAAAAAACATGAGGATACAGGAGCAGAGAAAGACAGAGAACTCAGAGACACAGGGACAGGGATAGAAGGCCAGAGGGGCTCCCTACCACACTAGCTTTGCTTGCTGGAGATTGAATTATGAGTAGAAAATCTTCATTTCTCCTGTGCCTGAAATATCTAGTTCCCAGTACCCATGTGGATTCTTCTCACAGAATGGCTCAACTCTCCTGCCTTGGAGAAAGGAGGAGAAGGGCTTATTATCAAAACAAAAGATGGAGCTGAGAGCCAGAGAGAAATTCTACCTTTAAAAAAATCCTAAAAAGGAAAAATTACCAAAAAAACATGAGGAGACAGGAGCAGAGAGATACAGAGACTTCGGAGACACAGGGACAGGGATAGAAGGCCAGAGGGGCTCCCTACCACACTAGCTTTGCTTGCTGGAGGCTGAATTATGAGTAAAAAATCTTCATTTCTCCTGTGCCTGAAATATCTAGTTCCCAGTATCCATGTGGATTCTTCTCAGAGAATGGCTCAACTCTCCTGCCTGGGAGAAAGGAGCAGAAGGGCTTATTAACAAAACAAAAGATGGAGCTGAGAGCCAGAGAGAAATTCTACCTTTAAAAAAATCGTAAAAAGGAAAAATTACCAAAAAAACATGAGGAGACAGGAGCAGAGAGAGACATAGACCTCAGAGACACAGGGACAGGGATAGAAGGCCAGAGGGGCTCCCTACCACCCTTGCTTTGCTTGCTGGAGGCTGAATTATGAGTAGAAAATCTTCATTTCCCCTGTGCCTGAAATATATATTTCCAAGTATACATGTGGATACTTCTCAGCGAATGGCTCAACTCTCCTGCATGGGAGAAAGGAGAAGAAGGGCTTATTAACAAAACAAAAGATGGAGCTGAGAGCCAGAGAGAAATTCTACCTTTAAAAAAATCGTAAAAAGGAAAAACTACCAAAAAACATGAGGAGACAGGAGCAGAGAGAGACAGAGACCTCAGAGACACAGGGACAGGGATAGAAGGCCAGAGGGGCTCCCTACCACACTAGCTTTGCTTGCTGGAGGCTGAATTATGAGTAGAAAATCTTCATTTCTCCTGTGCCTGAAATATCTAGTTCCCAGTACCCATGTGGATTCTTCTCACAGAATGGCTCAACTCTCCTGCCTTGGAGAAACGAGCAGAAGGGCTTATTATCAAAACAAAAGATGGAGCTGAGAGCCAGAGAGAAATTCTACCTTTAAAAAAATCCTAAAAAGGAAAAATTACCAAAAAAACATGAGGAGACAGGAGCAGAGAGATACAGAGACTTCGGAGACACAGGGACAGGGATAGAAGGCCAGAGGGGCTCCCTACCACACTAGCTTTGCTTGCTGGAGGCTGAATTATGAGTAAAAAATCTTCATTTCTCCTATGCCTGAAATATCTAGTTCCCAGTATCCATGTGGATTCTTCTCAGAGAATGGCTCAACTCTCCTGCCTGGGAGAAAGGAGCAGAAGGGCTTATTAACAAAACAAAAGATGGAGCTGAGAGCCAGAGAGAAATTCTACCTTTAAAAAAATCGTAAAAAGGAAAAATTACCAAAAAAACATGAGGAGACAGGAGCAGAGAGAGGCATAGACCTCAGAGACACAGGGACAGGGATAGAAGGCCAGAGGGGCTCCCTACCACCCTTGCTTTGCTTGCTGGAGGCTGAATTATGAGTAGAAAATCTTCATTTCCCCTGTGCCTGAAATATATATTTCCAAGTATCCATGTGGATACTTCTCAGCGAATGGCTCAACTCTCCTGCCTGGGAGAAAGGAGCAGAAGGGCTTATTAACAAAACAAAAGATGGAGCTGAGAGCCAGAGAGAAATTCTAACTTTAAAAAAATCGTAAAAAGGAAAAACTACCAAAAAAACATGAGGAGACAAGAGCAGAGAGAGACAGAGACCTCAGAGACACAGGGACAGGGATAGAAGGCCAGAGGGGCTCCCTACCACACTAGCTTTGCTTGCTGGAGGCTGAATTATGAGTACAAAATCTTCATTTCTACTGTGCCTGAAATATCTAGTTCCCAGTACCCATGTGGATTCTTCTCAGAGAATGGCTCAACTCTCCTGCCTGGGAGAAAGGAGCAGAAGGGCTTCTTAACAAAACAAAAGATGTAGCTGAGAGCCAGAGAGAAATTCTACCTTTAAAAAAATCCTAAAAAGGAGAAATTACCAAAAAAACATGAGGAGACAGGAGCAGAGAGAGACAGAGACCTCAGAGACACAGGGAGAGGGATAGAAGGCCACAGGGGCTCCATACCACACAAGCTTTGCTTGCTGGAGGCTGAATTATGAGTAGAAAATCTTCATTTCTCCTGTGCCTGAAATATCTATTTCCCAGTATCCATGTGGATACTTCTCAGAGAATGGCTCAACTCTCCTGCCTGGGAGAAAGGAGCAGAAGGGCTTATTATTAAAACAAAAGATGGAGCTGAGAGCCAGAGAGAAATTCTAGCTTTAAAAAATTCATAAAAATTAGAAATTAACAAAAAAACATGAGGAGACAGGAGCAGAGAGAGACAGAGACCTCAGAGACACAGGGACAGGGATAGAAGGCCAGAGGGGCTCCCTACCACCCTAGCTTTGCTTGCTGAGGCTGAATTATGAGTAGCAAATCTTCATTTCTCCGGTGCCTGAAATATCTAGTTCCCAGTATCCATGTGGATTCTTCTCACAGAATGGCTCAACTCTCCTGCCTGGGAGAAAGGAGCAGAAGGGCTTATTATCAAAACAAAAGATGGAGCTGAGAGCCAGAGAGAAATTCTACCTTTAAAAAAATCCTAAAAAGGAAAAATTACCAAAAAAACATGAGGAGACAGGAGCAGAGAGATAGAGACCTCGGAGACACAGGGACAGGGATTGAAGGCCAGAGGGGCTCCCTACCACACTAGCTTTGCTTGCTGGAGGCTGAATTATGAGTAGAAAATCTTCATTTCTCCTGTGCCTGAAATATCTAGTTCCCAGTACCCATGTGGATCCTTCTCAGAGAATGGCTCAACTCTCCTGCCTGGGAGAAAGGAGCAGAAGGGCTTATTAACAAAAAAAAATATGGAGCTGAGAGCCAGAGAGAAATTCTACCTTTCAAAAAATCGTAAAAAGGAAAAATTACTAAAAAAACATGAGGAGACAGGAGCAGAGAGAGACAGAGACCTCAGAGACACAGGGACAGGGATAGAAGACCAGAGGGGCTCCCTACCACACTAGCTTTTCTTGCTGGAGGCTGAATTATGAGTAGAAAATCTTCATTTCTCCTGTGCCCTGAAATATCTATTTCCCAGTATCCCTGTGGATTCTTCTCAGAGAATAGCTCAACTCTCCTGCCTGGGGAAAGGAGCAGAAGGGCTTATTTACAAAACAAAAGATGGTGCTGAGAGCCGGAGAGAAATTCTACCTTTAAAAAAAACGTAAAAAGGAAAAATTACCAAAAAAGCATAAGGAGACAGGAGCAGAGAGAGACAGAGACCTCAGAGACACAGGGACATTGATAGAAGGCCAGAGGGGCTCCCTACCACACTAGATTTGCTTGGTGGAGGATGAATTATGAGTAGAAAATCTTCATTTCTTCTGTGCCTGAAATATCTATGTCCCAGTATCCATGTGGATTCTTCTCAGAGAATGGCTCAACTCTCCTGCCTGGGAGAAAGGAGCAGAAGGGCTTATTAACAAAAGAAAAGATGGAGCTGAGAGGCAGAGAGAAATTCTACCTTTAAAAAAATCGTAAAAAAGAAAAATTACCAAAAAAACATGAGGGGACAGGAGCAGAGAGAGACATAGACCTCAGAGACACAGGGACAGGGATAGAAGGCCAGAGGGGCTCCCTACCACCCTTGCTTTGCTTGCTGGAGGCTGAATTATGAGTAGAAAATCTTCATTTCCCCTGTGCCTGAAATATATATTTCCAAGTATCCATGTGGATACTTCTCAGCGAATGGCTCAACTCTCCTGCCTGGGAGAAAGGAGCAGAAGGGCTTATTAACAAAACAAAAGATGGAACTGAGAGCCAGAGAGAAATTCTACCTTTAAAAAAAATCGTAAAAAGGAAAAACTACCAAAAATCATGAGGATACAGGAGCAGAGAAAGACAGAGAACTCAGAGACACAGGGACAGGGATAGAAGGCCAGAGGGGCTCCCTACCACACTAGCTTTGCTTGCTGGAGATTGAATTATGAGTAGAAAATCTTCATTTCTCCTGTGCCTGAAATATCTAGTTCCCAGTACCCATGTGGATTCTTCTCACAGAATGGCTCAACTCTCCTGCCTGGGAGAAAGGAGCAGAAGGGCTTATTAACAAAAGAAAAGATGGAGCTGAGAGGCAGAGAGAAATTCTACCTTTAAAAAAATCGTAAAAAAGAAAAATTACCAAAAAAACATGAGGGGACAGGAGCAGGGAGAGACAGAGACCTCAGAGACACAGGGACAGGGATAGAAGGCCAGAGGGGCTCCCTACCACACTAGCTTGGCTTGCTGGAGGCTGAATTATGAGTAGCAAAACTTCATTTCTCTGGTGCCTGAAATATCTAGTTCCCAGTATCCATGTGGATACTTCTCAGAGAATGGCTCAACTCTCCTACCTGGGAGAAAGGAGCAGAAGGGCTTATTAACAAAACAAAAGATGGAGCTGAGAGCCAGAGAGAAATTCTACCTTTAAAAAAATCGTAAAAAGGAAAAATTACCAAAAAAACATGAGGAGACAGGAGCAGAGAGAGACAGAGACCTCAGAGACACAGGGACAGGGATAGAAGGCCAGAGGGGCTCCCTACCACCCTTGCTTTGCTTGCTGGAGGCTGAATTATGAGTAGAAAATCTTCAATTCTCCTGAGCTTGAAATATCTATTTCCCAGTATCCATGTGGATCCTTCGCAGAGAATGGCTCAACTCTCCTGCCTGGGAGAAAGGAGCAGAAGGGCTTATTAACAACACAAAAGATGGAGCTGAGAGCCAGAGAGAAATTCTACCTTTAAAAAAATCCTAAAAATGAAAAATTACCAAAAAATCATGAGACAGGAGCAGAGAGGGACAGATACCTCAGAGACACAGGGACAGGGATAGAAGGATAGAGGGGCTCCCTACCACATTACTTTGCTTGCTGGAGGCTGAATTATGAGTAGAAAATCTTCATTTCTCCTGTGCCTGAAATATCTATTTCCCAGTATCCATGTGGATACTTCTCAGAGAATGGGTCATCTCTCCTGCCTGGGAGAAAGGAGCAGAAGGGCTTATTAACAAACAAAAGATGGAGCTGAGAGCCAGAGAGAAATTCTACCTTTAAAAAAAATCGTAAAAAGGAAAATTACCAAAAAATTGAGGAGACAGGATCATAGAGAGACAGAGACCTTAGAGACACAGGGACAGTGATAGAAGGCCAGAGGGGCTCCCTACCACACTAGCTTTGCTTGCTGGAGGCTTAATTATGAGTAGAAAATCTTCATTTCTCCTGTGCCTGAAATATCTAGTTCCCCGTACCCATGAGGATTCTTCTCAGAGAATGGCTCAACTCTCCTGCCTGGGAGAAAGGAGCACAAGGGCTTATTAAAAAAACAAAAGATGGAGCTGAGAACCAGAGAGAAATTCTACCTTTAAAAAAATCGTAAAAAGGAAATATTACCAAAAATACGTGAGGAGACAGGAGCAGAGAGAGACAGAGACCTCAGAGACACAGGGACAGGGATAGAAGGCCAGAGGGCCTCCCTACCACACTAGCTTTGCTTGCTGGAGGATGAATAATGAGTAGAAAATCTTCATTTCTCCTGTGCCTGAAATATCTATTTCCCAGTATCCATGTGGATTCTTCTCAGAGAATGGCTCAACTCTCCTGCCTGGGAGAAAGGAGCAGAAGGGCTTATTTACAAAACAAAAGATGGAGCTGAGAGCCAGAGAGAAATTCTACCTTTCAAAAAATCGTAAAAAGGAAAAATTACCAAAAAAACATGAGGAGACAGGAGCAGAGAGAGACAGAGACCTCAGAGACACAGGGACAGTGATAGAAGGCCAGAGGGGCTCCCTACCACACTAGCTTTGCTTGCTGGAGGCTGAATTATGAGTAGAAAATCTTCATTTCTCCTGTGCCTGAAATATCTAGTTCCCAGTATCCATGTGGATTCTTCTCAGAGAATAGCTCAACTCTCTTGCCTGGGAGAAAGGAGCAGAAGTGCTTTTTAACAAAACAAAAGATGGAGCTGAGAGCCAGAGAGAAATTCTACCTTTAAAAAAATCGTAAAAAGAAAAATTACCAAAAAAACATGAGGAGACAGGAGCAGAGAGAGACAGAGACCTCAGAGACACAGGGACAGGGTTAGAAGGCAAGAGGGGCTCCCTACCACATTAGCTTTGCTTGCTAGAGGCTGATTATGAGTAGAAAATCTTCATTTCTCCTGTGCCTGAAATATCTATTTCCCACTATCCATGTGGATTCTTCTCAGAGAATGGCTCAACTCTCCTGCCTGGGAGAAAGTAGCAGAAGGGCTTATTATCAAAACAAAAGATGGAGCTGAGAGCCAGAGAGAAATTCTACCTTTAAAAAAATCGTAAAAAGGAAAAATTACCAAAAAAATATGAGGAGACAGGAGCAGAGAGAGACAGAGACCTCAGAGACACAGGGACAGGGATAGAAGGCCAGAGGGGCTCCCTACCACCCTAGCATTGCTTGCTAGAGGCTGAATTATGAGTAGAAAATCTTCATTTCTCCTGTGCCTTAAATATCTAGTTCCCAGTATCCATGTGGATTCTTCTCAGAGAATGGCTCAACTCTCCTGCCTGGGAGAAAGGAGCAGAAGGGCTTATTATCAAAACAAAAGATGGAGCTGAGAGCCAGATAGAAATTCTACATTTAAAAAAATCCTAAAAAGAAAAATTACCAAAAAACCATGAGGAGACAGGAGCAGAGAGAGACAGAGACCTCGGAGACACAGGGACAGGTATAGAAGGCCAGAGGGGCTCCCTACCACACTAGCTTTTCTTGCTGGAGGCTGAATTATGAGTAGAAAATCTTCATTTCTCCTGTGCCTGAAATATCTATTTCCCAGTATCCATGTGGATTCTTATCAGAGAATGGGTCAACTCTCCTGCCTTGGAGAAAGGAGCAGAAGGGCTTATTAACAAACAAAAGATGGAGCTGAGAGCCAGAGAGAAATTCTACCTTTAAAAAAAATCGTAAAAAGAAAAATTACCAAAAAATTGAGGAGACAGGAGCATTGAGAGACAGAGACCTCAGAGACACAGGGACAGTGATAGAAGGCCAGAGGGGCTCCCTACCACACTAGCTTTGCTTGCTGGAGGCTAAATTATGAGTAGAAAATCTTCATTTCTCCTGTGCCTGAAATATCAAGTTCCCCGTACCCATGAGGATTCTTCTCAGAGAATGGCTCAACTCTCCTGCCTGGGAGAAAGGAGCACAAGGGCTTATTAACAAAACAAAAGATGGATCTGAGAGCCAGAGAGTAATTCTAGCTTTAAAAAAATCGTAAAAAGGAGAAATTACCAAAAAAACCTGAGGAGACAGGAGCAGAGACAGACAGAGACCTCAGAGACACAGGGACAGGGATAGAAGGCCAGAGGGGCTCCCTACCACCCTAGCTTTGCTTGCTGGAGGCTGAATTATGAGTACAAAATCTTCATTTCTCCTCTGCCTGAAATATCTATTTCCCAGTATCCATGTGGATACTTCTCAGAGAATGGCTCAACTCTCCTGCCTGGGAGAAAGGAGCAGAAGGGCTTATTATCAAAACAAAAGATGGAGCTGAGAGCCAGAGAGAAATTCTACCTTTAAAAAAATCGTAAAAAGGAAAAATTACCAAAAATACATGAGGAGACAGGAGCAGAGAGAGACAGAGACCTCAGAGACACAGGGACAGGGATAGAAGGCCAGAGGGGCTCCGTACCACCCTAGCATTGCTTGCTAGAGGCTGAATTATGAGTAGAAAATCTTCATTTCTTCTGTGCCTTAAATATCTATTTCCCAGTATCCATGTGGATTCTTCTCAGAGAATGGCTCAACTCTCCTGCCTGGGAGAAAGGAGCAGAAGGGCTTATTATCAAAACAAAAGATGGAGCTGAGAGCCAGATAGAAATTCTACATTTAAAAAAATCCTAAAAAGAAAAATTACCAAAAAACCATGAGGAGACAGGAGCAGAGAGAGACAGAGACCTCGGAGACACAGGGACAGGTATAGAAGGCCAGAGGGGCTCCCTACCACACTAGCTTTTCTTGCTGGAGGCTGAATTATGAGTAGAAAATCTTCATTTCTCCTGTGCCTGAAATATCTATTTCCCAGTATCCATGTGGATTCTTATCAGAGAATGGGTCAACTCTCCTGCCTTGGAGAAAGGAGCAGAAGGGCTTTTTAACAAACAAAAGATGGAGCTGAGAGCCAGAGAGAAATTCTACCTTTAAAAAAAATCGTAAAAAGAAAAATTACCAAAAAATTGAGGAGACAGGAGCATTGAGAGACAGAGACCTCAGAGACACAGGGACAGTGATAGAAGGCCAGAGGGGCTCCCTACCACACTAGCTTTGCTTGCTGGAGGCTAAATTATGAGTAGAAAATCTTCATTTCTCCTGTGCCTGAAATATCAAGTTCCCCGTACCCATGAGGATTCTTCTCAGAGAATGGGTCCACTCTCCTGCCTTGGAGAAAGGAGCAGAAGGGCTTATTAACAAACAAAAGATGGAGCAGAGAGCGGGAGAGAAATTCTACCTTTAAAAAAAATCGTAAAAAGAAAAATTACCAAAAAATTGAGGAGACAGGAGCATTGAGAGACAGAGACCTCAGAGACACAGGGACAGTGATAGAAGGCCAGAGGGGCTCCCTACCACACTAGCTTTGCTTGCTGGAGGCTAAATTATGAGTAGAAAATCTTCATTTCTCCTGTGCCTGAAATATCTAGTTCCCCGTACCCATGAGGATTCTTCTCAGAGAATGGCTCAACTCTCCTGCCTGGGAGAAAGGAGCACAAGGGCTTATTAACAAAACAAAAGATGGATCTGAGAGCCAGAGAGTAATTCTAGCTTTAAAAAAATCGTAAAAAGGAGAAATTACCAAAAAAACATGAGGAGACAGGAGCAGAGAGAGACAGAGACCTCAGAGACACAGGGACAGGGATAGAAGGCCAGAGGGGCTCCCTACCACCCTAGCTTTGCTTGCTGGAGGCTGAATTATGAGTACAAAATCTTCATTTCTCCTCTGCCTGAAATATCTAGTTCCCAGTATCCATGTGGATACTTCTCAGCGAATGGCTCAACTCTCCTGCCTGGGAGAAAGGAGCAGAAGGGCTTATTATCAAAACAAAAGATGGAGCTGAGAGCCAGAGAGAAATTCTACCTTTAAAAAAATCCTAAAAAGGAAAAATTACCAAAAATACATGAGGAGACAGGAGCAGAGAGAGACAGAGACCTCAGAGACACAGGGACAGGGATAGAAGGCCAGAGGGGCTCCCTACCACACTAGCTTTGCTTGCTGGAGGCTGAATTATGAGTAGAAAATCTTCATTTCTCCTGTGCCTGAAACATCTATTTCCCAGTATCCATGTGGATTCTTCTCAGAGAATGGCTCAACTCTCCTGCCTGGGAGAAAGGAGCAGAAGGGCTTATTAACAAAACAAAAGATGGAGCTGAGAGCCAGAGAGAAATTCTACCTTTAAAAAAATCCTAGAAAGGGGGACCAGCAGTTAGCGTAATGGCTATGTCGCTGGACTCCCACGTAGTCGACCGCTGTTCGAGTCCCGGACCCGGCGGCTTAAACTCACGCCGGGCGCGTGTGTGTGCGTGCCCAAGATCCCGAAAGGAAAATGGAGGAGAAGGGATTGCGGCGTGGCCATCCCCCGTGGGGGGTGATTTCCTGCTTTCTATCTCTCTGTCTCTCTCTGTCTGTCTGGCGAGCGCACGCGCCCTATAGCAAAAACCTCTCCAAAAAAAAAAAAAAAAATCCTAAAAAGGAAAAATTACCAAAAAAAACATGAGGGGACAGGAGCGGAGAGAGACAGAGACCTCAGAGACACAAGGACAGGGATAGAAGGCCAGAGAGGCTCCCTACCACCCTAGCTTTGCTTGCAGGAGGCTGAATTATGAGTAGAAAATCTTCCTTTCTCCTGTGTCTGAAATATCTAGTTCCCAGTATCCATGGGGATTCTTCTCAGAGAATGGCTCAACTCTCCTGCTGGGAGAAAGGAGCACAAGGGCTTATTAACAAAACAAAAGATGGAGCTGAGAACCAGAGAGAAATTCTACCTTTAAAAAAATCGTAAAAAGGAAATATTACCAAAAATACGTGAGGAGACAGGAGCAGAGAGAGACAGAGACCTCAGAGACACAGGGACAGGGATAGAAGGCCAGAGGGGCTCCCTACCACACTAGCTTTGCTTGCTGGAGGATGAATTATGAGTAGAAAATCTTCATTTCTCCTGTGCCGGAAATATCTATTTCCCAGTATCCATGTGGATCCTTCTCAGAGAATGGCTCAACTCTCCTGCATGGGAGAAAGGAGCAGAAGGGCTTATTTACAATACAAAGGATGGAGCTGAGAGCCAGAGAGAAATTCTACCTTTCAAAAAATCGTAAAAAGGAAAAATTACAAAAAAAAACATGTGGAGACAGGAGCAGAGAGAGACAGAGACCTCAGAGACACAGGGACAGTGATAGAAGGCCAGAGGGGCTCCCTACAACACTACCTTTGCTTGCTGGAGGCTGAATTATGAGTAGAAAATCTTCCTTTCTCCTGGGCCTGAAATATCTAGTTCCCAGTATCCACGTGGATTCTTCTCAGAGAATGGCTCAACTCTCCTGCCTGGGAGAAAGGAGCAGAAGGGCTTATTATCAAAACCAAAGATGGAGCTGAGAGCCAGAGAGAAATTCTACCTTTAAAAAAATCCTAAAAATGAAAAATTACCAAAAAACATGAGGAGACAGGAGCAGAGAGAGACAGAGACCTCGGAGACACAGGGACAGGTATAGAAGGCCAGAGGGGCTCCCTACCACACTAGCTTTGCTTGCTGGAGGCTGAATTATGAGTAGAAAATCTTCATTTCTCCTGTGCCTGAAATATCTATTTCCCAGTGTCCATGTGGATCCTTCTCAGAGAATGGGTCAACTCTCCTGCCTTGGAGAAAGGAGCAGAAGGGCTTATTAACAAACAAAAGATGGAGCTGAGAGCCAGAGAGAAATTCTACCTTTAAAAAAAATCGTAAAAAGAAAAATTACCAAAAAATTGAGGAGACAGGAGCAGAGAGAGACAGAGACCTCAGAGACACAGGGACAGTGATAGAAGGCCAGAGGGGCTCCCTACCACACTAGCTTTGCTTGCTGGAGGCTGAATTATGAGTAGAAAATCTTCATTTCTCCTGTGCCTGAAATATCTAGTTCCCCGTACCCATGAGGAGTCTTCTCAGAGAATGGCTCAACTCTCCTGCCTGGGAGAAAGGAGCACAAGGGCTTATTAACAAAACAAAAGATGGAGCTGAGAGCCAGAGAGTAATTCTAGCTTTAAAAAAATCGTAAAAAGGAGAAATTACCAAAAAAACCTGAGGAGACAGGAGCAGAGAGAGACAGAGACCTCAGAGACACAGGGACAGGGATAGAAGGCCAGAGGGGCTCCCTACCACCCTAGCTTTGCTTGCTGGAGGCTGAATTATGAGTACAAAATCTTCATTTCTCCTCTGCCTGAAATATCAAGTTCCCAGTATCCATGTGGATACTTCTCAGAGAATGGCTCAACTCTCCTGCATGGGAGAAAGGAGCAGAAGGGCTTATTATCAAAACAAAAGATGGAGCTGAGAGCCAGAGAGAAATTCTACCTTTAAAAAAATCCTAAAAAGGAAAAATTACCAAAAATACATGAGGAGACAGGAGCAGAGAGAGACAGAGACCTCGGAGACACAGGGACAGGGATAGAAGGCCAGAGGGGCTCCCTACCACACTAGCTTTGCTTGCTGGAGGCTGAATAATGAGTAGAAAATCTTCATTTCTCCTGTGCCTGAAATATCTAGTTCCCAGTACCCATGTGGATTCTTCTCAGAGAATGGCTCAATTCTCCTGCCTATGAGAAAGAGCAGAAGGTCTTATTAACAAAACAAAATATGGAGCTGAGAGCCAGAGAGAAATTCTACCTTTAAAAAAATCGTAAAAAGGAAAAATTACCAAAAAAACATGAGGAGACAGGAGCAGAGAGAGACAGAGACCTCAGAGACACAGGGACAGGGATAGAAGGCCAGAGGGGCTCCCTACCACACTAGCTTTGCTTGCTGGAGGCTGAATTATGAGTAGAAAATCTTCATTTCTCCTGTGCCTGAAACATCTATTTCCCAGTATCCATGTGGATTCTTCTCAGAGAATGGCTCAACTCTCCTGCCTGGGAGAAAGGAGCAGAAGGGCTTATTAACAAAACAAAAGATGGAGCTGAGAGCCAGAGAGAAATTCTACCTTTAAAAAAATCCTAAAAAGGAAAAATTACCAAAAAAACATGACGGGACAGGAGCAGAGAGAGACAGAGACCTCAGAGACACAGGGACAGGGATAGAAGGCCAGAGGGGCTCCCTTCCACACAAGCTTTGCTTGCTGGAGGCTGAATTATGAGTAGAAAATCTTCATTTCTCCTCTGCCTGAAACATCTATTTCCCAGTATCCATGTGGATTCTTCTCAGAGAATGGGTCAACTCTCCTGCCTGGGAGAAAGGAGCAGAAGGGCTTATTAACAAAACAATAGATGGAGCTGAGAGCCAGAGAGAAATTCTACCTTTAAAAAAATCCTAAAAAGGGGGACCAGCAGTTAGCGTAATGGCTATGTCGCTGGACTCCCAAGTAGTCGACCGCGGTTCGAGTCCCGGACCCGGCGGCTTAAACTCACGCGGGGCGCGTGTGCGTGCGTGCCCAAGATCCCGAAAGGAGAATGGAGGAGAAGGGATTGCGGCGTGGCCATCCCTCCTGTGGGGTGATTTATTGCTTTCTATCTCTCTGTCTCTCTCTGTCTGTCTGGCGAGCGCACGCGCCCTATAGGAAAAACCTCTCCAAAAAAAAAAAAAAAAAAAAAAAATCCTAAAAAGGAAAAATTACCAAAAAAAACATGAGGGAACAGGAGCAGAGAGAGACAGAGACCTCAGAGACACAAGGACAGGGATAGAAGGCCAGAGAGGCTCCCTACCACCCTAGCTTTGCTTGCTGGAGGCTGAATTATGAGTAGAAAATCTTCCTTTCTCCTGTGCCTGAAATATCTAGTTCCCAGTATCCATGGGGATTCTCAGAGAATGGCTCAACTCTCCTGCTGGGAGAAAGGAGCAGAAGGGCTTATTAACAAAACAAAAGATGGAGCTGAGAACCAGAGAGAAATTCTACCTTTAAAAAAATCGTAAAAAGGAAATATTACCAAAAATACGTGAGGAGACAGGAGCAGAGAGACACAGAGACCTCAGAGACACAGGGACAGGGATAGAAGGCCAGAGGGGCTCCCTACCACACTAGCTTTGCTTGCTGGAGGATGAATTATGAGTAGAAAATCTTCATTTCTCCTGTGCCTGAAATATCTATTTACCAGTATTCATGTGGATTCTTCTCAGAGAATGGCTCAACTCTCCTGCCTGGGAGAAAGGAGCAGAAGGGCTTATTTACAAAACAAAAGATGGAGCTGAGAGCCAGAGAGAAATTCTACCTTTCAAAAAATCGTAAAAAGGAAAAATTACAAAAAAAAACATGAGGAGACAGGAGCAGAGAGAGACAGAGACCTCAGAGACACAGGGACAGTGATAGAAGGCCAGAGGGGCTCCCTACCACACTAGCTTTGCTTGCTGGAGGCTGAATTATGAGTAGAAAATCTTCATTTCTCCTGTGCCGGAAATATCTAGTTCCCAGTACCCATGTGGATTCTTCTCAAAGAATGGCTCAACCCTCCTGCCTGGGAGAAAGGAGCAGAATGGCTTTTTAACAAAACAAAAGATGGAGCTGAGAGCCAGAGAGAAATTCTACCTTTAAAAAAATCGTAAAAAGAAAAATTACCAATAAAACATGAGGAGACAGGAGCAGAGAGAGACAGAGACCTCAGAGACACAGGGACAGGGTTAGAAGGCAAGAGGGGCTCCCTACCACATTAGCTTTGCTTGCTAGAGGCTGATTATGAGTAGAAAATCTTCATTTCTCCTGTGCCTGAAATATCTATTTCCCACTATCCATGTGGATACTTCTCAGAGAATGGCTCAACTCTCCTGCCTGGGAGAAAGGAGCAGAAGGGCTTATTATCAAAACAAAAGATGGAGCTGAGAGCCAGAGAGAAATTCTACCTTTAAAAAAATCGTAAAAAGGAAAAATTACCAAAAAAACATGAGGATACAGGAGCAGAGAGAGACAGAGACCTCAGAGACACAGGGACAGGGATAGAAGGCAGAGGGGCTCCCTACCACACTAGATTTGCTTGCTGGAGGCTGAATTATGAGTACAAAATCTTCATTTCTCCTGTGACTGAAATATCTAGTTCCCAGTATCCATGTGGATTCTTCTCACAGAATGGCTCAACTCTCCTGCCTGGGAGAAAGGAGCAGAAGGGCTTATTATAAAAACAAAAGATGGAGCTGAGAGTCAGAGAGAAATTCTACCTTTAAAAAAATCCTAAAAAGGAAAAATTACCAAAAAAACATGAGGAGACAGAGGTAGAGAGAGAAAGAGACCTCAGAGACACAGGGACAGGGATAGAAGGCCAGAGGGGCTCCCTACCACACTAGCTTTGCTTGCTGGAGGCTGAATTATGAGTAGAAAATCTTCATTTCTCCTGTGACTGAAATATCTAGTTCCCAGTACACATGTGGATTCATCTCAGAGAATGGCTCAACTCTCCTGCCTTGGAGAAAGAAGGGGAAGTGCTTATTAACAAAACAAAAGATGGAGCTGAGAGCCAGAGAGAAATTCTACCTTTCAAAAAATCATAAAAAGGAAAAATTACTAAAAAAAATGAGGAGACAGGAGCAGAGAGAGACAGAGACCTCAGAGACACAGGGAAAGGGATAGAAGACCAGAGGGGCTCCCTACCACACTAGCTTTTCTTGCTGGAGGCTGAATTATGAGCAGAAAATCTTCATTTCTCCTGTGCCTGAAATATCTAGTTCCCAGTATCTTTGTGGATTCTTCTCAGAGAATGGCTCAACTCTCCTGCCTGGGAGAAAGGAGCAGAAGGGCTTATTAACAAAACAAAAGATGGAGCTGAGAGCAAGAGAGAAATTCTACCTTTAAAAAAATCGTAAAAAGAAAAATTACCAAAAAAAATGAGGAGACAGGAGCAGAGAGAGACAGAGACCTCAGAGACACAGGGACAGTGATAAAAGGCCTGAGGTTCTCCCTACCACACTAGCTTTTCTTGCTGGAGGCTGAATTATGAGTAGAAAATCTTCATTTCTGCTGTGTCTGAAATATCTAGTTCCCCGTACAAATGTGGATACTTCTCAGAGAATGGCTCAAGTCTCCTGCCTGGGAGAAAGGAGCACAAGGGCTTATTAACAAAACAAAAGATGGAGCTGAGAGCCAGAGAGTAATTCTAGCTTTAAAAAAATCGTAAAAAGGAAAAATTACCAATAAAACATGAGGAGACAGGAGCAGAGAGAGACAGAGAACTCAGAGACACAGGGACAGGGATAGAAGGCCAGAGGGGCTCCCTACCACCCTAGCTTTGCTTGCTGGAGGCTGAATTATGAGTACAAAATCTTCATTTCTCCTGTGCCTGAAATAACTAGTTCCCAGTATCCATGTGGATTCTTCTCAGAGAGTGGCTCAACTCTCCTGCCTGGGAGAAAGGAGCAGAAGGGCTTATTATCAAAAGAAAAGATGGAGCTGAGAGCCAGAGAGAAATTCTACCTTTAAAAAAATCCTAAAAAGGAAAAATTACCAAAAAAACATGAGGAGACAGGAGCAGAGAGAGACAGAGACCTCGGAGACACAGGTACAGGGATAGAAGGCCAGAGGGGCTCCCTACCACACTAGCTTGACTTGCTGGAGGCTGAATTATGAGTAGCAAAACTTCATTTCTCCGGTGCCTGAAATATCTAGTTCCCAGTATCCATGTGGATACTTCTCAGAGAATGGCTCAACTCTCCTGCCTGGGAGAAAGGAGCAGAAGGGCTTATTAACAAAACAAAAGATGGAGCTGAGAGCCAGAGAGAAATTCTACCTTTAAAAAAATCATAAAAAGGAAAAATTACCAAAAAAACATGAGGAGACAGGAGCAGAGAGAGGCAGAGATCTCAGAGACACAGGGACAGGGATAGAAGGCCAGAAGGGCTCCCTACCACACTAGCTTTGCTTGCTGGAGGCTGAATTATGAGTAGAAAATCTTCATTTCTCCTGTGCCCTGAAATATCTAGTTCCCAGTATCCATGTGGATTCTTCTCAGAGAATGGCTCCACTCTCCTGCCTTGGAGAAAGGAGCAGAAGGGCTTATTAACAAACAAAAGATGGAGCTGAGAGCCAGAGAGAAATTCTACCTTTCAAAAAATTGTAAAAAGAAAAATTACCAAAATAACATGAGGAGACAGAAGCAAAGAGAGACAGAGACCTCGGAGACACAGGGACAGGGATAGAAGGCCAGAGGGGCTCCCTACCACACTAGCTTTGCTTGCTGGAGGCTGAATTATGAGTAGAAAATCTTCATTTGTCCTGTGCCTGAAATATCTAGTTCCCAGTACCCATGTGGATCCTTCTCAGAGAATGGCTCAACTCTCCTGCCTGGGAGAAAGGAGCAGAAGGGCTTATTAACAAAACAAAAGATGGAGCTGAGAGCCAGAGAGTAATTCTAGCTTTAAAAAAGTCGTAAAAAGGAGAAATTACCAAAAAAACATGAGGAGACAGGAGCAGAGAGAGACAGAGAACTCAGAGACACAGGGACAGGGATAGAAGTCCAGAGGGGCTCCCTACCACACTAGCTTTGCTTGCTGGAGGCTGAATTATGAGTAGAAAATCTTCATTTCTGCTGTGCCTGAAATATCTAGTTCCCCGTACCAATGTGGATTTTTCTAAGAGAATGGCTCAACTCTCCTGCCTGGGAGAAAGGAGCACAAGGGCTTATTAACAAAACAAAAGATGGAGCTGAGAGCCAGAGAGTAATTCTAGCTTTAAAAAAATCGTAAAAAGGAGAAATTACCAAAAAAACATGAGGAGACAGGAGCAGAGAGAGACAGAGACCTCAGAGACACAGGGACAGGGATAGAAGGCCAGAGGGGCTCCCTACCACCCTAGCTTTGCTTGCTGGAGGCTGAATTATGAGTAGAAAATCTTCCTTTCTCCTGTGCCTGAAATATCTAGTTCCCAGTATCCATGGGGATTCTTCTCAGAGAATGGCTCAACTCTCCTGCTGGGAGAAAGGAGCAGAAGGGCTTATTATCAAAACAAAAGATGGAGCTGAGAGCCAGAGAGAAATTCTACCTTTAAAAAAATCCTAAAAAGGAAAAATTACCAAAAATACATGAGGAAACAGGAGCAGAGAGAGACAGAGACCTCGGAGACACAGGGACAGGGATAGAAGGCCAGAGGGGCTCCCTACCACACTAGCTTTGCTTGCTGGAGGCTGAATAATGAGTAGAAAATCTTCATTTCTCCTGTGCCTGAAATATCTAGTTCCCAGTACCCATGTGGATTCTTCTCAGAGAATGGCTCAATTCTCCTGCCTATGAGAAAGAGCAGAAGGCTTATTAACAAAACAAAATATGGAGCTGAGACCGAGAGAGAAATTCTACCTTTAAAAAAATCGTAAAAAGGAAAAATTACCAAAAAAACATGAGGAGACAGGAGCAGAGAGAGACAGAGACCTCGGAGACACAGGGACAGGGATAGAAGGCCAGAGGGGCTCCCTACCACACTAGCTTTGCTTGCTGGAGGCTGAATAATGAGTAGAAAATCCTTATTTCTCCTGTGCCTGAAATATCTAGTTCCCAGTACCCATGTGGATTCTTCTCAGAGAATGGCTCAACTCTCCTGCCTATGAGAAAGAGCAGAAGGGCTTATTAACAAAAGAAAATATGGAGCTGAGAGCCAGAGAGAAATTCTACCTTTAAAAAAATCGTAAAAAGGAAAAATTACCAAAAAAACATGAGGAGACAGGAGCAGAGAGAGACAGAGACCTCAGAGACACAGGGACAGGGATAGAAGGCCAGAGGTGCTCCCTACCACCCTAGCTTTGCTTGCTGGAGGCTGAATTATGAGTAGAAAATCTTCATTTCTCCTGTGCCCTGAAATATTTATTTCCCAGTATCCCTGTGGATACTTCTCAGAGAATTGCTCAACTCTCCTGCCTGGGAGAAAGGAGCAGAAAGGCTTATTTACAAAACAAAAGATGGTGCTGAGAGCCGGAGAGAAATTCTACCTTTAAAAAAAACGTAAAAAGGAAAAATTACCAAAAAAGCATAAGGAGACAAAAGCAGAGAGAGACAGAGACCTCAGAGACACAGGGACATTGATAGAAGGCCAGAGGGGCTCCCTACCACACTAGATTTGCTTGCTGGAGGCTGAATAATGAGTAGAAAATCTTCATTTCTCCTGTGCCTGAAATATCTAGTTCCCAGTACCCATGTGGCTCCTTCTCAGAGAATGGCTCAACTCTCTTGCCTATGAGAAAGAGCAGAAGGGTTTATTAACAAAACAAAATATGGAGCTGAGAGCCAGAGAGAAATTCTACCTTTAAAAAAAATCCTAAAAATGAAAAATTACCAAAAAAACATGAGGAGACAGGAGCATAGAGAGACAGAGACCTCAGAGACACAGGGACAGTGATAGAAGGCCAGAGGGGCTCCCTACCACACTAGCTTTGCTTGCTGGAGGCTTAATTATGAGTAGAAAATCTTCATTTCTCCTGTGCCTGAAATATCTAGTTCCCCGTACCCATGAGGATTCTTCTCAGAGAATGGCTCAACTCTCCTGCCTGGGAGAAAGGAGCACAAGGGCTTATTAACAAAACAAAAGATGGAGCTGAGAGCCAGAGAGCAATTCTAGCTTTAAAAAAATCGTAAAAAGGAGAAATTACCAAAAAAACATGAGGAGACAGGAGCAAAGAGAGACAGAGACCTCAGAGACACAAAGACAGGGATAGAAGGCCAGAGGGGTCCCCTACCACCCTAGCTTTGCTTGATGGAGGCTGAATTATGAGTACAAAATCTTCACTTCTCCTCTGCCTGAAATATCTAGTTCCCAGTATCCATGTGGATACTTCTCAGAGAATGGCTCAACTCTCCTGCCTGGGAGAAAGGAGCAGAAGGGCTTATTATCAAAACAAAAGATGGAGCTGAGAGCCAGAGAGAAATTCTACCTTTAAAAAAATCCTAAAAAGGAAAAATTACCAAAAATACATGAGGAGACAGGAGCAGAGAGAGACAGAGAACTCCGAGACACAGGGACAGGGATAGAAGGCCAGAGGGGCTCCCTACCACACTAGCTTTGCTTGCTGGAGGCTGAATAATGAGTAGAAAATCTTCATTTCTCCTGTGCCTGAAATATCTAGTTCCCAGTACCCATGTGGATTCTTCTCAGAGAATGGCTCAATTCTCCTGCCTATGAGAAAGAGCAGAAGGGCTTATTAACAAAACAAAATATGGAGCTGAGAGCCAGAGAGAAATTCTACCTTTAAAAAAATCGTAAAAAGGAAAAATTAACAAAAAAACATGAGGAGACAGGAGCAGAGAGAGACAGAGACCTCAGAGACACAGGGACAGGGATAGAAGGCCAGAGGGGCTCCCTACCACACTAGCTTTGCTTGCTGGAGGCTGAATTATGAGTAGAAAATCTTCATTTCTCCTGTGCCTGAAACATCTATTTCCCAGTATCCATGTGGATACTTCTCAGAGAATGGCTCAACTCTCCTGCCTGGGAGAAAGGAGCAGAAGGGCTTATTAACAAAACAAAAGATGGAGCTGAGAGCCAGAGAGAAATTCTACCTTTAAAAAAATCCTAAAAAGGAAAAATTACCAAAAAAAACATGAGGGTACAGGAGCAGAGAGAGACAGAGACCGCAGAGACACAAGGACAGGGATAGAAGGCCAGAGAGGCTCCCTACCACCCTAGCTTTGCTTGCTGGAGGCTGAATTATGAGTAGAAAATCTTCCTTTCTCCTGTGCCTGAAATATCTAGTTCCCAGTATCCATGGGGATTCTTCTCAGAGAATGGCTCAACTCTCCTGCTGGGAGAAAGGAGCAGAAGGGCTTATTATCAAAACAAAAGATGGAGCTGAGAGCCAGAGAGAAATTCTATCTTTAAAAAAATCCTAAAAAGGAAAAATTACCAAAAATACATGAGGAAACAGGAGCAGAGAGAGACAGAGACCTCGGAGACACAGGGACAGGGATAGAAGGCCAGAGGGGCTCCCTACCACACTAGCTTTGCTTGCTGGAGGCTGAATAATGAGTGGAAAATCTTCATTTCTCCTGTGCCTGAAATATCTAGTTCCCAGTACCCATGTGGATTCTTCTCAGAGAATGGCTCAATTCTCCTGCCTATGAGAAAGAGCAGAAGGCTTATTAACAAAACAAAATATGGAGCTGAGACCCAGAGAGAAATTCTACCTTTAAAAAAATCGTAAAAAGGAAAAATTACCAAAAAAACATGAGGAGACAGGAGCAGAGAGAGACAGAGACCTCAGAGACACAGGGACAGGGATAGAAGGCCAGAGGGGCTCCCTACCACACTAGCTTTGCTTGCTGGAGGATGAATTATGAGTAGAAAATCTTCATTTCTCCTGTGCCTGAAACATCTATTTCCCAGTATCCATGTGGATTCTTCTCAGAGAATGGCTCAACTCTCCTGCCTGGGAGGAAAGGAGCAGAAGGGCTTATTAACAAAACAAAAGATGGAGCTGAGAGCCAGAGAGAAATTCTACCTTTAAAAAAATCCTAAAAAGGAAAAATTACCAAAAAAAACTTGAGGGGACAGGAGCAGAGAGAGACAGAGACCTCAGAGACACAAGGACTGGGATAGAAGGCCAGAGAGGCTCCCTACCACCCTAGCTTTGCTTGCTGGAGGCTGAATTATGAGTAGAAAATCTTCATTTCTCCTGTGCCTGAAATATCTAGTTCCCAGTATCCATGGGGATTCTTCTCAGAGAATGGCTCAACTCTCCTGCTGGGAGAAAGGAGCAGAAGGGCTTATTAACAAAACAAAAGATGGAGCTGAGACCCAGAGAGAAATTCTACCTTTAAAAAAATCGTAAAAAGGAAATATTACCAAAAATACGTGAGGAGACAGGAGCAGAGAGAGACAGAGACCTCACAGACACAGGGACAGGGATAGAAGGACAGAGGGGCTCCCTACCACACTAGCTTTGCTTGCTGGAGGATGAATTATGAGTAGAAAATCTTCATTTCTCCTGTGCCTGAAATATCTATTTCCCAGTATCCATGTGGATTCTTCTCAGAGAATGGCTCAACTCTCCTGCCTGGGAGAAAGGAGCAGAAGGGCTTATTTACAAAACAAAAGATGGAGCTGAGAGCCAGAGAGAAATTCTACCTTTCAAAAAATCGTAAAAAGGAAAAATTACAAAAAAAACATGAGGAGACAGGAGCAGAGAGAGACAGAGAACTCAGAGTCACAGGGACAGTGATAGAAGGCCAGAGGGGCTCCCTACCACACTAGCTTTGCTTGCTGGAGGCTGAATTATGAGTAGAAAATCTTCATTTCTCCTGTGCCTTAAATATCTAGTTCCCAGTATTCATGTGGATACTTCTCAGAGAATGGCTCAACCCTCCTGCCTGGGAGAAAGGAGCAGAAGGGCTTATTATCAAAACAAAAGATGGAGCTGAGAGCCAGAGAGAAATTCTACCTTTAAAAAAATCCTAAAAATGAAAAATTACCAAAAAAACATGAGGAGACAGGAGCATAGAGAGACAGAGACCTCAGAGACACAGGGACAGTGATAGAAGGCCAGAGGGGCTACCTACCACACTAGCTTTGCTTGCTGGAGGCTTAATTATGAGTAGAAAATCTTCATTTCTCCTGTGCCTGAAATATCTAGTTCCCCGTACCCATGAGGATTCTTCTCAGAGAATGGCTCAACTCTCCTGCCCGGGAGAAAGGAGCTCAAGGGCTTATTAACAAAACAAAAGATGGAGCTGAGAGCCAGAGAGCAATTCTAGCTTTAAAAAAATCGTAAAAAGGAGAAATTACCAAAAAAACATGAGGAGACAGGAGCAGAGAGAGACAGAGACCTCAGAGACACAGAGACAGGGATAGAAGGCCAGAGGGGCTCCCTACCACCCTAGCTTTGCTTGATGGAGGCTGAATTATGAGTACAAAATCTTCACTTCTCCTCTGCCTGAAATATCTAGTTCCCAGTATCCATGTGGATACTTCTCAGAGAATGGCTCAACTCTCCTGCCTGGGAGAAAGGAGCAGAAGGGCTTATTATCAAAACAAAAGATGGAGCTGAGAGCCAGAGAGAAATTCTACCTTTAAAAAAATCCTAAAAAGGAAAAATTACCAAAAATACATGAGGAGACAGGAGCAGAGAGAGACAGAGAACTCCGAGACACAGGGACAGGGATAGAAGGCCAGAGGGGCTCCCTACCACACTAGCTTTGCTTGCTGGAGGCTGAATAATGAGTAGAAAATCTTCATTTCTCCTGTGCCTGAAATATCTAGTTCCCAGTACCTATGTGGATTCTTCTCAGAGAATGGCTCAATTCTCCTGCCTATGAGAAAGAGCAGAAGGGCTTATTAACAAAACAAAATATGGAGCTGAGAGCCAGAGAGAAATTCTACCTTTAAAAAAATCGTAAAAAGGAAAAATTAACAAAAAAACATGAGGAGACAGGAGCAGATAGAGACAGAGACCTCAGAGACACAGGGACAGGGATAGAAGGCCAGAGGGGCTCCCTACCACACTAGCTTTGCTTGCTGGAGGCTGAATTATGAGTAGAAAATCTTCATTTCTCCTGTGCCTGAAACATCTATTTCCCAGTATCCATGTGGATTCTTCTCAGAGAATTGCTCAACTCTCCTGCCTGGGAGAAAGGAGCAGAAGGGCTTATTAACAAAACAAAAGATGGAGCTGAGAGCCAGAGAGAAATTCTACCTTTAAAAAAATCCCAAAAAAGAAAAATTACCAAAAAAAACATGAGGGTACAGGAGCAGAGAGAGACAGAGACCGCAGAGACACAAGGACAGGGATAGAAGGCCAGAGAGGCTCCCTACCACCCTAGCTTTGCTTGCTGGAGGCTGAATTATGAGTAGAAAATCTTCCTTTCTCCTGTGCCTGAAATATCTAGTTCCCAGTATCCATGGGGATTCTTCTCAGAGAATGGCTCAACTCTCCTGCTGGGAGAAAGGAGCAGAAGGGCTTATTATCAAAACAAAAGATGGAGCTGAGAGCCAGAGAGAAATTCTACCTTTAAAAAAATCCTAAAAAGGAAAAATTACCAAAAATACATGAGGAGACAGGAGCAGAGAGAGACAGAGACCTCGGAGACACAGGGACAGGGATAGAAGGCCAGAGGGGCTCCCTACCACACTAGCTTTGCTTGCTGGAGGCTGAATAATGAGTAGAAAATCTTCATTTCTCCTGTGCCTGAAATATCTAGTTCCCAGTACCCATGTGGATTCTTCTCAGAGAATGGCTCAATTCTCCTGCCTATGAGAAAGAGCAGAAGGCTTATTAACAAAACAAAATATGGAGCTGAGACCCAGAGAGAAATTCTACCTTTAAAAAAATCGTAAAAAGGAAAAATTACCAAAAAAACATGAGGAGACAGGAGCAGAGAGAGACAGAGACCTCAGAGACACAGGGACAGGGATAGAAGGCCAGAGGGGCTCCCTACCACACTAGCTTAGCTTGCTGGAGGATGAATTATGAGTAGAAAATCTTCATTTCTCCTGTGCCTGAAACATCTATTTCCCAGTATCCATGTGGATTCTTCTCAGAGAATGGCTCAACTTTCCTGCCTGGGGGGAAAGGAGCAGAAGGGCTTATTAACAAAACAAAAGATGGAGCTGAGAGCCAGAGAGAAATTCTACCTTTAAAAAAATCCTAAAAAGGAAAAATTACCAAAAAAAACTTGAGGGGACAGGAGCAGAGAGAGACAGAGACCTCAGAGACACAAGGACTGGGATAGAAGGCCAGAGAGGCTCCCTACCACCCTAGCTTTGCTTGCTGGAGGCTGAATTATGAGTAGAAAATCTTCATTTCTCCTGTGCCTGAAACATCTATTTCCCAGTATCCATGGGGATTCTTCTCAGAGAATGGCTCAACTCTCCTGCCTGGGAGAAAGGAGCAGAAGGGCTTATTAACAAAACAAAAGATGGAGCTGAGAGCCAGAGAGAAATTCTACCTTTAAAAAAATCCTAAAAAGGAAAAATTACCAAAAAAAACATGAGGGTACAGGAGCAGAGAGAGACAGAGACCGCAGAGACACAAGGACAGGGATAGAAGGCCAGAGAGGCTCCCTACCACCCTAGCTTTGCTTGCTGGAGGCTGAATTATGAGTAGAAAATCTTCCTTTCTCCTGTGCCTGAAATATCTAGTTCCCAGTATCCATGGGGATTCTTCTCAGAGAATGGCTCAACTCTCCTGCTGGGAGAAAGGAGCAGAAGGGCTTATTATCAAAACAAAAGATGGAGCTGAGAGCCAGAGAGAAATTCTACCTTTAAAAAAATCCTAAAAAGGAAAAATTACCAAAAATACATGAGGAAACAGGAGCAGAGAGAGACAGAGACCTCGGAGACACAGGGACAGGGATAGAAGGCCAGAGGGGCTCCCTACCACACTAGCTTTGCTTGCTGGAGGCTGAATAATGAGTAGAAAATCTTCATTTCTCCTGTGCCTGAAATATCTAGTTCCCAGTACCCATGTGGATTCTTCTCAGAGAATGGCTCAATTCTCCTGCCTATGAGAAAGAGCAGAAGGCTTATTAACAAAACAAAATATGGAGCTGAGACCCAGAGAGAAATTCTACCTTTAAAAAAATCGTAAAAAGGAAAAATTACCAAAAAAACATGAGGAGACAGGAGCAGAGAGAGACAGAGACCTCAGAGACACAGGGACAGGGATAGAAGGCCAGAGGGGCTCCCTACCACACTAGCTTTGCTTGCTGGAGGATGAATTATGAGTAGAAAATCTTCATTTCTCCTGTGCCTGAAACATCTATTTCCCAGTATCCATGTGGATTCTTCTCAGAGAATGGCTCAACTCTCCTGCCTGGGAGGAAAGGAGCAGAAGGGCTTATTAACAAAACAAAAGATGGAGCTGAGAGCCAGAGAGAAATTCTACCTTTAAAAAAATCCTAAAAAGGAAAAATTACCAAAAAAAACTTGAGGGGACAGGAGCAGAGAGAGACAGAGACCTCAGAGACACAAGGACTGGGATAGAAGGCCAGAGAGGCTCCCTACCACCCTAGCTTTGCTTGCTGGAGGCTGAATTATGAGTAGAAAATCTTCATTTCTCCTGTGCCTAAAATATCTAGTTCCCAGTATCCATGGGGATTCTTCTCAGAGAATGGCTCAACTCTCCTGCTGGGAGAAAGGAGCAGAAGGGCTTATTAACAAAACAAAAGATGGAGCTGAGAACCAGAGAGAAATTCTACCTTTAAAAAAATCGTAAAAAGGAAATATTACCAAAAATACGTGAGGAGACAGGAGCAGAGAGAGACAGAGACCTCACAGACACAGGGACAGGGATAGAAGGACAGAGGGGCTCCCTACCACACTAGCTTCGCTTGCTGGAGGATGAATTATGAGTAGAAAATCTTCATTTCTCCTGTGCCTGAAATATCTATTTCCCAGTATCCATGTGGATTCTTCTCAGAGAATGGCTCAACTCTCCTGCCTGGGAGAAAGGAGCAGAAGGGCTTATTTACAAAACAAAAGATGGAGCTGAGAGCCAGAGAGAAATTCTACCTTTCAAAAAATCGTAAAAAGGAAAAATTACAAAAAAAACATGAGGAGACAGGAGCAGAGAGAGACAGAGAACTCAGAGTCACAGGGACAGTGATAGAAGGCCAGAGGGGCTCCCTACCACACTAGCTTTGCTTGCTGGAGGCTGAATTATGAGTAGAAAATCTTCATTTCTCCTGTGCCTTAAATATCTAGTTCCCAGTATTCATGTGGATACTTCTCAGAGAATGGCTCAACCCTCCTGCCTGGGAGAAAGGAGCAGAAGGGCTTATTATCAAAACAAAAGATGGAGCTGAGAGCCAGAGAGAAATTCTACCTTTAAAAAAATCCTAAAAATGAAAAATTACCAAAAAAACATGAGGAGACAGGAGCATAGAGAGACAGAGACCTCAGAGACACAGGGACAGTGATAGAAGGCCAGAGGGGCTCCCTACCACACTAGCTTTGCTTGCTGAAGGCTTAATTATGAGTAGAAAATCTTCATTTCTCCTGTGCCTGAAATATCTAGTTCCCCGTACCCATGAGGATTCTTCTCAGAGAATGGCTCAACTCTCCTGTCCGGGAGAAAGGAGCACAAGGGCTTATTAACAAAACAAAAGATGGAGCTGAGAGCCAGAGAGCAATTCTAGCTTTAAAAAAATCGTAAAAAGGAGAAATTACCAAAAAAACATGAGGAGACAGGAGCAGAGAGAGACAGAGACCTCAGAGACACAGAGACAGGGATAGAAGGCCAGAGGGGCTCCCTACCACCCTAGCTTTGCTTGATGGAGGCTGAATTATGAGTACAAAATCTTCACTTCTCCTCTGCCTGAAATATCTAGTTCCCAGTATCCATGTGGATACTTCTCAGAGAATGGCTCAACTCTCCTGCCTGGGAGAAAGGATCAGAAGGGCTTATTATCAAAACAAAAGATGGAGCTGAGAGCCAGAGAGAAATTCTACCTTTAAAAAAATCCTAAAAAGGAAAAATTACCAAAAATACATGAGGAGACAGGAGCAGAGAGAGACAGAGAACTCCGAGACACAGGGACAGGGATAGAAGGCCAGAGGGGCTCCCTACCACACTAGCTTTGCTTGCTGGAGGCTGAATAATGAGTAGAAAATCTTCATTTCTCCTGTGCCTGAAATATCTAGTTCCCAGTACCTATGTGGATTCTTCTCAGAGAATGGCTCAATTCTCCTGCCTATGAGAAAGAGCAGAAGGGCTTATTAACAAAACAAAATATGGAGCTGAGAGCCAGAGAGAAATTCTACCTTTAAAAAAATCGTAAAAAGGAAAAATTAACAAAAAAACATGAGGAGACAGGAGCAGAGAGAGACAGAGACCTCAGAGACACAGGGACAGGGATAGAAGGCCAGAGGGGCTCCCTACCACACTAGCTTTGCTTGCTGGAGGCTGAATTATGAGTAGAAAATCTTCATTTCTCCTGTGCCTGAAACATCTATTTCCCAGTATCCATGTGGATTCTTCTCAGAGAATGGCTCAACTCTCCTGCCTGGGAGAAAGGAGCAGAAGGGCTTATTAACAAAACAAAAGATGGAGCTGAGAGCCAGAGAGAAATTCTACCTTTAAAAAAATCCTAAAAAGGAAAAATTACCAAAAAAAACATGAGGGTACAGGAGCAGAGAGAGACAGAGACCGCAGAGACACAAGGACAGGGATAGAAGGCCAGAGAGGCTCCCTACCACCCTAGCTTTGCTTGCTGGAGGCTGAATTATGAGTAGAAAATCTTCCTTTCTCCTGTGCTTGAAATATCTAGTTCCCAGTATCCATGGGGATTCTTCTCAGAGAATGGCTCAACTCTCCTGCTGGGAGAAAGGAGCAGAAGGGCTTATTATCAAAACAAAAGATGGAGCTGAGAGCCAGAGAGAAATTCTACCTTTAAAAAAATCCTAAAAAGGAAAAATTACCAAAAATACATGAGGAGACAGGAGCAGAGAGAGACAGAGACCTCGGAGACACAGGGACAGGGATAGAAGGCCAGAGGGGCTCCCTACCACACTAGCTTTGCTTGCTGGAGGCTGAATAATGAGTAGAAAATCTTCATTTCTCCTGTGCCTGAAATATCTAGTTCCCAGTACCCATGTGGATTCTTCTCAGAGAATGGCTCAATTCTCCTGCCTATGAGAAAGAGCAGAAGGCTTATTAACAAAACAAAATATGGAGCTGCGACCCAGAGAGAAATTCTACCTTTAAAAAAATCGTAAAAAGGAAAAATTACCAAAAAAACATGAGGAGACAGGAGCAGAGAGAGACAGAGACCTCAGAGACACAGGGACAGGGATAGAAGGCCAGAGGGGCTCCCTACCACACTAGCTTTGCTTGCTGGAGGATGAATTATGAGTAGAAAATCTTCATTTCTCCTGTGCCTGAAACATCTATTTCCCAGTATCCATGTGGATTCTTCTCAGAGAATGGCTCAACTCTCCTGCCTGGGAGGAAAGGAGCAGAAGGGCTTATTAACAAAACAAAAGATGGAGCTGAGAGCCAGAGAGAAATTCTACCTTTCAAAAAATCCTAAAAAGGAAAAATTACCAAAAAAAACTTGAGGGGACAGGAGCAGAGAGAGACAGAGACCTCAGAGACACAAGGACTGGGATAGAAGGCCAGAGAGGCTCCCTACCACCCTAGCTTTGCTTGCTGGAGGCTGAATTATGAGTAGAAAATCTTCATTTCTCCTGTGCCTGAAATATCTAGTTCCCAGTATCCATGGGGATTCTTCTCAGAGAATGGCTCAACTCTCCTGCTGGGAGAAAGGAGCAGAAGGGCTTATTAACAAAACAAAAGATGGAGCTGAGACCCAGAGAGAAATTCTACCTTTAAAAAAATCGTAAAAAGGAAATATTACCAAAAATACGTGAGGAGACAGGAGCAGAGAGAGACAGAGACCTCACAGACACAGGGACAGGGATAGAAGGACAGAGGGGCTCCCTACCACACTAGCTTTGCTTGCTGGAGGATGAATTATGAGTAGAAAATCTTCATTTCTCCTGTGCCTGAAATATCTATTTCCCAGTATCCATGTGGATTCTTCTCAGAGAATGGCTCAACTCTCCTGCCTGGGAGAAAGGAGCAGAAGGGCTTATTTACAAAACAAAAGATGGAGCTGAGAGCCAGAGAGAAATTCTACCTTTCAAAAAATCGTAAAAAGGAAAAATTACAAAAAAAACATGAGGAGACAGGAGCAGAGAGAGACAGAGAACTCAGAGTCACAGGGACAGTGATAGAAGGCCAGAGGGGCTCCCTACCACACTAGCTTTGCTTGCTGGAGGCTGAATTATGAGTAGAAAATCTTCATTTCTCCTGTGCCTTAAATATCTAGTTCCCAGTATTCATGTGGATACTTCTCAGAGAATGGCTCAACCCTCCTGCCTGGGAGAAAGGAGCAGAAGGGCTTATTATCAAAACAAAAGATGGAGCTGAGAGCCAGAGAGAAATTCTACCTTTAAAAAAATCCTAAAAATGAAAAATTACCAAAAAAACATGAGGAGACAGGAGCATAGAGAGACAGAGACCTCAGAGACACAGGGACAGTGATAGAAGGCCAGAGGGGCTACCTACCACACTAGCTTTGCTTGCTGGAGGCTTAATTATGAGTAGAAAATCTTCATTTCTCCTGTGCCTGAAATATCTAGTTCCCCGTACCCATGAGGATTCTTCTCAGAGAATGGCTCAACTCTCCTGCCCGGGAGAAAGGAGCTCAAGGGCTTATTAACAAAACAAAAGATGGAGCTGAGAGCCAGAGAGCAATTCTAGCTTTAAAAAAATCGTAAAAAGGAGAAATTACCAAAAAAACATGAGGAGACAGGAGCAGAGAGAGACAGAGACCTCAGAGACACAGAGACAGGGATAGAAGGCCAGAGGGGCTCCCTACCACCCTAGCTTTGCTTGATGGAGGCTGAATTATGAGTACAAAATCTTCACTTCTCCTCTGCCTGAAATATCTAGTTCCCAGTATCCATGTGGATACTTCTCAGAGAATGGCTCAACTCTCCTGCCTGGGAGAAAGGAGCAGAAGGGCTTATTATCAAAACAAAAGATGGAGCTGAGAGCCAGAGAGAAATTCTACCTTTAAAAAAATCCTAAAAAGGAAAAATTACCAAAAATACATGA
Source organism: Tupaia tana (assembly GCA_026018925.1). NCBI lineage: Eukaryota > Metazoa > Chordata > Mammalia > Scandentia > Tupaiidae > Tupaia > Tupaia tana. The sequence continues at coordinate 1,702,228 of JAKSZU010000039.1, read as the reverse complement.
GGAGACAGGAGCAGAGAGAGACAGAGAACTCCGAGACACAGGGACAGGGATAGAAGGCCAGAGGGGCTCCCTACCACACTAGCTTTGCTTGCTGGAGGCTGAATAATGAGTAGAAAATCTTCATTTCTCCTGTGCCTGAAATATCTAGTTCCCAGTACCTATGTGGATTCTTCTCAGAGAATGGCTCAATTCTCCTGCCTATGAGAAAGAGCAGAAGGGCTTATTAACAAAACAAAATATGGAGCTGAGAGCCAGAGAGAAATTCTACCTTTAAAAAAATCGTAAAAAGGAAAAATTAACAAAAAAACATGAGGAGACAGGAGCAGATAGAGACAGAGACCTCAGAGACATAGGGACAGGGATAGAAGGCCAGAGGGGCTCCCTACCACACTAGCTTTGCTTGCTGGAGGCTGAATTATGAGTAGAAAATCTTCATTTCTCCTGTGCCTGAAACATCTATTTCCCAGTATCCATGTGGATTCTTCTCAGAGAATTGCTCAACTCTCCTGCCTGGGAGAAAGGAGCAGAAGGGCTTATTAACAAAACAAAAGATGGAGCTGAGAGCCAGAGAGAAATTCTACCTTTAAAAAAATCCCAAAAAAGAAAAATTACCAAAAAAAACATGAGGGTACAGGAGCAGAGAGAGACAGAGACCGCAGAGACACAAGGACAGGGATAGAAGGCCAGAGAGGCTCCCTACCACCCTAGCTTTGCTTGCTGGAGGCTGAATTATGAGTAGAAAATCTTCCTTTCTCCTGTGCCTGAAATATCTAGTTCCCAGTATCCATGGGGATTCTTCTCAGAGAATGGCTCAACTCTCCTGCTGGGAGAAAGGAGCAGAAGGGCTTATTATCAAAACAAAAGATGGAGCTGAGAGCCAGAGAGAAATTCTACCTTTAAAAAAATCCTAAAAAGGAAAAATTACCAAAAATACATGAGGAGACAGGAGCAGAGAGAGACAGAGACCTCGGAGACACAGGGACAGGGATAGAAGGCCAGAGGGGCTCCCTACCACACTAGCTTTGCTTGCTGGAGGCTGAATAATGAGTAGAAAATCTTCATTTCTCCTGTGCCTGAAATATCTAGTTCCCAGTACCCATGTGGATTCTTCTCAGAGAATGGCTCAATTCTCCTGCCTATGAGAAAGAGCAGAAGGCTTATTAACAAAACAAAATATGGAGCTGAGACCCAGAGAGAAATTCTACCTTTAAAAAAATCGTAAAAAGGAAAAATTACCAAAAAAACATGAGGAGACAGGAGCAGAGAGAGACAGAGACCTCAGAGACACAGGGACAGGGATAGAAGGCCAGAGGGGCTCCCTACCACACTAGCTTAGCTTGCTGGAGGATGAATTATGAGTAGAAAATCTTCATTTCTCCTGTGCCTGAAACATCTATTTCCCAGTATCCATGTGGATTCTTCTCAGAGAATGGCTCAACTTTCCTGCCTGGGGGGAAAGGAGCAGAAGGGCTTATTAACAAAACAAAAGATGGAGCTGAGAGCCAGAGAGAAATTCTACCTTTAAAAAAATCCTAAAAAGGAAAAATTACCAAAAAAAACTTGAGGGGACAGGAGCAGAGAGAGACAGAGACCTCAGAGACACAAGGACTGGGATAGAAGGCCAGAGAGGCTCCCTACCACCCTAGCTTTGCTTGCTGGAGGCTGAATTATGAGTAGAAAATCTTCATTTCTCCTGTGCCTGAAACATCTATTTCCCAGTATCCATGGGGATTCTTCTCAGAGAATGGCTCAACTCTCCTGCCTGGGAGAAAGGAGCAGAAGGGCTTATTAACAAAACAAAAGATGGAGCTGAGAGCCAGAGAGAAATTCTACCTTTAAAAAAATCCTAAAAAGGAAAAATTACCAAAAAAAACATGAGGGTACAGGAGCAGAGAGAGACAGAGACCGCAGAGACACAAGGACAGGGATAGAAGGCCAGAGAGGCTCCCTACCACCCTAGCTTTGCTTGCTGGAGGCTGAATTATGAGTAGAAAATCTTCCTTTCTCCTGTGCCTGAAATATCTAGTTCCCAGTATCCATGGGGATTCTTCTCAGAGAATGGCTCAACTCTCCTGCTGGGAGAAAGGAGCAGAAGGGCTTATTATCAAAACAAAAGATGGAGCTGAGAGCCAGAGAGAAATTCTACCTTTAAAAAAATCCTAAAAAGGAAAAATTACCAAAAATACATGAGGAAACAGGAGCAGAGAGAGACAGAGACCTCGGAGACACAGGGACAGGGATAGAAGGCCAGAGGGGCTCCCTACCACACTAGCTTTGCTTGCTGGAGGCTGAATAATGAGTAGAAAATCTTCATTTCTCCTGTGCCTGAAATATCTAGTTCCCAGTACCCATGTGGATTCTTCTCAGAGAATGGCTCAATTCTCCTGCCTATGAGAAAGAGCAGAAGGCTTATTAACAAAACAAAATATGGAGCTGAGACCCAGAGAGAAATTCTACCTTTAAAAAAATCGTAAAAAGGAAAAATTACCAAAAAAACATGAGGAGACAGGAGCAGAGAGAGACAGAGACCTCAGAGACACAGGGACAGGGATAGAAGGCCAGAGGGGCTCCCTACCACACTAGCTTTGCTTGCTGGAGGATGAATTATGAGTAGAAAATCTTCATTTCTCCTGTGCCTGAAACATCTATTTCCCAGTATCCATGTGGATTCTTCTCAGAGAATGGCTCAACTCTCCTGCCTGGGAGGAAAGGAGCAGAAGGGCTTATTAACAAAACAAAAGATGGAGCTGAGAGCCAGAGAGAAATTCTACCTTTAAAAAAATCCTAAAAAGGAAAAATTACCAAAAAAAACTTGAGGGGACAGGAGCAGAGAGAGACAGAGACCTCAGAGACACAAGGACTGGGATAGAAGGCCAGAGAGGCTCCCTACCACCCTAGCTTTGCTTGCTGGAGGCTGAATTATGAGTAGAAAATCTTCATTTCTCCTGTGCCTAAAATATCTAGTTCCCAGTATCCATGGGGATTCTTCTCAGAGAATGGCTCAACTCTCCTGCTGGGAGAAAGGAGCAGAAGGGCTTATTAACAAAACAAAAGATGGAGCTGAGAACCAGAGAGAAATTCTACCTTTAAAAAAATCGTAAAAAGGAAATATTACCAAAAATACGTGAGGAGACAGGAGCAGAGAGAGACAGAGACCTCACAGACACAGGGACAGGGATAGAAGGACAGAGGGGCTCCCTACCACACTAGCTTCGCTTGCTGGAGGATGAATTATGAGTAGAAAATCTTCATTTCTCCTGTGCCTGAAATATCTATTTCCCAGTATCCATGTGGATTCTTCTCAGAGAATGGCTCAACTCTCCTGCCTGGGAGAAAGGAGCAGAAGGGCTTATTTACAAAACAAAAGATGGAGCTGAGAGCCAGAGAGAAATTCTACCTTTCAAAAAATCGTAAAAAGGAAAAATTACAAAAAAAACATGAGGAGACAGGAGCAGAGAGAGACAGAGAACTCAGAGTCACAGGGACAGTGATAGAAGGCCAGAGGGGCTCCCTACCACACTAGCTTTGCTTGCTGGAGGCTGAATTATGAGTAGAAAATCTTCATTTCTCCTGTGCCTTAAATATCTAGTTCCCAGTATTCATGTGGATACTTCTCAGAGAATGGCTCAACCCTCCTGCCTGGGAGAAAGGAGCAGAAGGGCTTATTATCAAAACAAAAGATGGAGCTGAGAGCCAGAGAGAAATTCTACCTTTAAAAAAATCCTAAAAATGAAAAATTACCAAAAAAACATGAGGAGACAGGAGCATAGAGAGACAGAGACCTCAGAGACACAGGGACAGTGATAGAAGGCCAGAGGGGCTCCCTACCACACTAGCTTTGCTTGCTGAAGGCTTAATTATGAGTAGAAAATCTTCATTTCTCCTGTGCCTGAAATATCTAGTTCCCCGTACCCATGAGGATTCTTCTCAGAGAATGGCTCAACTCTCCTGTCCGGGAGAAAGGAGCACAAGGGCTTATTAACAAAACAAAAGATGGAGCTGAGAGCCAGAGAGCAATTCTAGCTTTAAAAAAATCGTAAAAAGGAGAAATTACCAAAAAAACATGAGGAGACAGGAGCAGAGAGAGACAGAGACCTCAGAGACACAGAGACAGGGATAGAAGGCCAGAGGGGCTCCCTACCACCCTAGCTTTGCTTGATGGAGGCTGAATTATGAGTACAAAATCTTCACTTCTCCTCTGCCTGAAATATCTAGTTCCCAGTATCCATGTGGATACTTCTCAGAGAATGGCTCAACTCTCCTGCCTGGGAGAAAGGATCAGAAGGGCTTATTATCAAAACAAAAGATGGAGCTGAGAGCCAGAGAGAAATTCTACCTTTAAAAAAATCCTAAAAAGGAAAAATTACCAAAAATACATGAGGAGACAGGAGCAGAGAGAGACAGAGAACTCCGAGACACAGGGACAGGGATAGAAGGCCAGAGGGGCTCCCTACCACACTAGCTTTGCTTGCTGGAGGCTGAATAATGAGTAGAAAATCTTCATTTCTCCTGTGCCTGAAATATCTAGTTCCCAGTACCTATGTGGATTCTTCTCAGAGAATGGCTCAATTCTCCTGCCTATGAGAAAGAGCAGAAGGGCTTATTAACAAAACAAAATATGGAGCTGAGAGCCAGAGAGAAATTCTACCTTTAAAAAAATCGTAAAAAGGAAAAATTAACAAAAAAACATGAGGAGACAGGAGCAGAGAGAGACAGAGACCTCAGAGACACAGGGACAGGGATAGAAGGCCAGAGGGGCTCCCTACCACACTAGCTTTGCTTGCTGGAGGCTGAATTATGAGTAGAAAATCTTCATTTCTCCTGTGCCTGAAACATCTATTTCCCAGTATCCATGTGGATTCTTCTCAGAGAATGGCTCAACTCTCCTGCCTGGGAGAAAGGAGCAGAAGGGCTTATTAACAAAACAAAAGATGGAGCTGAGAGCCAGAGAGAAATTCTACCTTTAAAAAAATCCTAAAAAGGAAAAATTACCAAAAAAAACATGAGGGTACAGGAGCAGAGAGAGACAGAGACCGCAGAGACACAAGGACAGGGATAGAAGGCCAGAGAGGCTCCCTACCACCCTAGCTTTGCTTGCTGGAGGCTGAATTATGAGTAGAAAATCTTCCTTTCTCCTGTGCTTGAAATATCTAGTTCCCAGTATCCATGGGGATTCTTCTCAGAGAATGGCTCAACTCTCCTGCTGGGAGAAAGGAGCAGAAGGGCTTATTATCAAAACAAAAGATGGAGCTGAGAGCCAGAGAGAAATTCTACCTTTAAAAAAATCCTAAAAAGGAAAAATTACCAAAAATACATGAGGAGACAGGAGCAGAGAGAGACAGAGACCTCGGAGACACAGGGACAGGGATAGAAGGCCAGAGGGGCTCCCTACCACACTAGCTTTGCTTGCTGGAGGCTGAATAATGAGTAGAAAATCTTCATTTCTCCTGTGCCTGAAATATCTAGTTCCCAGTACCCATGTGGATTCTTCTCAGAGAATGGCTCAATTCTCCTGCCTATGAGAAAGAGCAGAAGGCTTATTAACAAAACAAAATATGGAGCTGCGACCCAGAGAGAAATTCTACCTTTAAAAAAATCGTAAAAAGGAAAAATTACCAAAAAAACATGAGGAGACAGGAGCAGAGAGAGACAGAGACCTCAGAGACACAGGGACAGGGATAGAAGGCCAGAGGGGCTCCCTACCACACTAGCTTTGCTTGCTGGAGGATGAATTATGAGTAGAAAATCTTCATTTCTCCTGTGCCTGAAACATCTATTTCCCAGTATCCATGTGGATTCTTCTCAGAGAATGGCTCAACTCTCCTGCCTGGGAGGAAAGGAGCAGAAGGGCTTATTAACAAAACAAAAGATGGAGCTGAGAGCCAGAGAGAAATTCTACCTTTCAAAAAATCCTAAAAAGGAAAAATTACCAAAAAAAACTTGAGGGGACAGGAGCAGAGAGAGACAGAGACCTCAGAGACACAAGGACTGGGATAGAAGGCCAGAGAGGCTCCCTACCACCCTAGCTTTGCTTGCTGGAGGCTGAATTATGAGTAGAAAATCTTCATTTCTCCTGTGCCTGAAATATCTAGTTCCCAGTATCCATGGGGATTCTTCTCAGAGAATGGCTCAACTCTCCTGCTGGGAGAAAGGAGCAGAAGGGCTTATTAACAAAACAAAAGATGGAGCTGAGAACCAGAGAGAAATTCTACCTTTAAAAAAATCGTAAAAAGGAAATATTACCAAAAATACGTGAGGAGACAGGAGCAGAGAGAGACAGAGACCTCACAGACACAGGGACAGGGATAGAAGGCCAGAGGGGCTCCCTACCACACTAACTTTGCTTGCTGGAGGATGAATTATGAGTAGAAAATCTTCATTTCTCCTGTGCCTGAAATATCTATTTCCCAGTATCCATGTGGATTCTTCTCAGAGAATGGCTCAACTCTCCTGCCTGAGAGAAAGGAGCAGAAGGGCTTATTTACAAAACAAAAGATGGAGCTGAGAGCCAGAGAGAAATTCTACCTTTCAAAAAATCGTAAAAAGGAAAAATTACAAAAAAAACATGAGGAGACAGGAGCAGAGAGAGACAGAGAACTCAGAGTCACAGGGACAGTGATAGAAGGCCAGAGGGGCTCCCTACCACACTATCTTTGCTTGCTGGAGGCTGAATTATGAGTAGAAAATCTTCATTTCTCCTGTGCCTTAAATATCTAGTTCCCAGTATTCATGTGGATTCTTCTCAGAGAATGGCTCAACCCTCCTGCTTGGGAGAAAGGAGCAGAAGGGCTTATTATCAAAACAAAAGATGGAGCTGAGAGCCAGAGAGAAATTCTACCTTTAAAAAAATCCTAAAAATGAAAAATTACCAAAAAAACATGAGGAGACAGGAGCATAGAGAGACAGAGACCTCAGAGACACAGGGACAGTGATAGAAGGCCAGAGGGGCTCCCTACCACACTAGCTTTGCTTGCTGGAGGCTTAATTATGAGTAGAAAATCTTCATTTCTCCTGTGCCTGAAATATCTAGTTCCCCGTACCCATGAGGATTCTTCTCAGAGAATGGCTCAACTCTCCTGCCTGGGAGAAAGGAGCACAAGGGCTTATTAACAAAACAAAAGATGGAGCTGAGAGCCAGAGAGCAATTCTAGCTTTAAAAAAATCGTAAAAAGGAGAAATTACCAAAAAAACATGAGGAGACAGGAGCAGAGAGAGACAGAGACCTCAGAGACACAGAGACAGGGATAGAAGGCCAGAGGGGCTCCCTACCACCCTAGCTTTGCTTGATGGAGGCTGAATTATGAGTACAAAATCTTCACTTCTCCTCTGCCTGAAATATCTAGTTCCCAGTATCCATGTGGATACTTCTCAGAGAATGGCTCAACTCTCCTGCCTGGGAGAAAGGAGCAGAAGGGCTTATTATCAAAACAAAAGATGGAGCTGAGAGCCAGAGAGAAATTCTACCTTTAAAAAAATCCTAAAAAGGAAAAATTACCAAAAATACATGAGGAGACAGGAGCAGAGAGAGACAGAGAACTCCGAGACACAGGGACAGGGATAGAAGGCCAGAGGGGCTCCCTACCACACTAGCTTTGCTTGCTGGAGGCTGAATAATGAGTAGAAAATCTTCATTTCTCCTGTGCCTGAAATATCTAGTTCCCAGTACCCATATGGATTCTTCTCAGAGAATGGCTCAATTCTCCTGCCTATGAGAAAGAGCAGAAGGGCTTATTAACAAAACAAAATATGGAGCTGAGAGCCAGAGAGAAATTCTACCTTTAAAAAAATCGTAAAAAGGAAAAATTACCAAAAAAACATGAGGAGACAGGAGCAGAGAGAGACAGAGACCTCAGAGACACAGGGACAGGGATAGAAGGCCAGAGGGGCTCCCTACCACACTTGCTTTGCTTGCTGGAGGCTGAATTATGAGTAGAAAATCTTCATTTCTCCTGTGCCTGAAACATCTATTTCCCAGTATCCATGTGGATTCTTCTCAGAGAATGGCTCAACTCTCCTGCCTGGGAGAAAGGAGCAGAAGGGCTTATTAACAAAACAAAAGATGGAGCTGAGAGCCAGAGAGAAATTCTACCTTTAAAAAAATCCTAAAAAGGAAAAATTACCAAAAAAAACATGAGGGTACAGGAGCAGAGAGAGACAGAGACCGCAGAGACACAAGGACAGGGATAGAAGGCCAGAGAGGCTCCCTACCACCCTAGCTTTGCTTGCTGGAGGCTGAATTATGAGTAGAAAATCTTCCTTTCTCCTGTGCCTGAAATATCTAGTTCCCAGTATCCATGGGGATTCTTCTCAGAGAATGGCTCAACTCTCCTGCTGGGAGAAAGGAGCAGAAGGGCTTATTAACAAAACAAAAGATGGAGCTGAGATCCAGAGAGAAATTCTACCTTTAAAAAAATCGTAAAAAGGAAAAACTACCAAGAAAACCTGAATAGACAGGAGCAGGGAGAGACAGAGACCTCAGAGACACAGGGACAGGGATAGAAGGCCAGAGGGGCTCCCTACCACACTAGCTTTGCTTGCTGGAGGCTGAATAATGAGTAGAAAATCGTCATTTCTCCTGTGCCTGAAATATTTAATTCCCAGTACCCATGTGGATACTTCTCAGAGAATGGCTCAACTCCCCTGCCTGGGAGAAAGGAGCAGACGGGCTTATTAACAAAACAAAAGATGGAGCTGAGAGCCAGAGAGAAATTCTACCTTTAAAAAAATCGTAAAAAGGAAAAATTACCAAAAAAACATGAGGATACAGGAGCAGAGAGAGACAGAGACCTCAGAGACACAGGGACAGGGATAGAAGGCAGAGGGGCTCCCTACCACACTAGATTTGCTTGCTGGAGGCTGAATTATGAGTACAAAATCTTCATTTCTCCTGTGCCTGAAATATCTAGTTCCCAGTATCCATGTGGATTCTTCTCACAGAATGGCTCAACTCTCCTGCCTGGGAGAAAGGTGCAGAAGAGCTTATTATCAAAACAAAAGATGGAGCTGAGAGTCAGAGAGAAATTCTACCTTTAAAAAAATCCTAAAAAGGAAAAATTACCAAAAAAACATGAGGAGAGAGGAGCAGAGAGATAGAGACCTCAGAGACACAGGGACAGGGATAGTAGGCCAGAGGGGCTCCATACCACACTAGCTTTGCTTACTGGAGGCTGAATTATGAGTAAAAAATCTTCATTTCTCCTGTGCCTGAAATATCTAGTTCCCAGTATCCATGTGGATGCTTCTCAGAGAATTGTTCAACACTCCTGCCTCGGAGAAAGGAGCAGAAGGGCTTATTAACAAAACAAAAGATGGAGCTGAGAGCCAGAGAGAAATTATACCTTTAAAAAAATCGTAAAAAGGAAAAATTACCAAAAAATATGAGGAGACAGGAGCAGAGATAGACAGAGACCTCGGAGACACAGGGACAGGGATAGAAGGCCAGAGGGGCTCCCTACCACACTAGCTTTGCTTGCTGGAGGCTGAATAATAAGTAGAAAATCTTCATTTCTCCTGTGCCTGAAATATCTAGTTCCCAGTACCCATGTGGATTCTTCTCAGAGAATGGCTCAACTCTCCTGCCTATGAGAAAGAGCAGAAGGGCTTATTAACAAAACAAAATATGGAGCTGAGAGCCAGAGAGAAATTCTAACGTTAAAAAAATCGTAAAAAGGAAAAATTACCAAAAAAACATGAGGAGACAGGAGCAGAGAGAGACAGAGACCTCAGAGACACAGGGACAGGGATAGAAGGCCAGAGGGGCTCCCTACCACCCTAGCTTTGCTTGCTGGAGGCTGAATTATGAGTAGAAAATCTTCATTTCCCCTGTGCCCTGAAATATCTATTTCCCAGTATCCCTGTGGATTCTTCTCAGAGAATTGCTCAACTCTCCTGCCTGGAGAAAGGAGCAGAAGGGCTTATTAACAAAACAAAAGATGGAGCTGAGTGCCAGAGAGAAATTCTACCTTTAAAAAAATCGTAAAAAGGAAAAACTACCAAGAAAACCTGAAGAGACAGGAGCAGGGAGAGACAGAGACCTCAGAGACACAGGGACAGGGATAGAAGGCCAGAGGGGCTCCCGACCACACTAGCTTTGCTTGCTGGAGGCTGAATAATGAGTAGAAAATCGTCATTTCTCCTGTGCCTGAAATATCTAATTCCCAGTACCCATGTGGATACTTCTCAGAGAATGGCTCAACTCTCCTGCCTGGGAGAAAGGAGCAGACGGGCTTATTAACAAAACAAAAGATGGAGCTGAGAGCCAGAGAGAAATTCTACCTTTAAAAAAATCGTAAAAAGGAAAAATTACCAAAAAAACATGAGGATACAGGAGCAGAGAGAGACAGAGACCTCAGAGACACAGGGACAGGGATAGAAGGCAGAGGGGCTCCCTACCACACTAGATTTGCTTGCTGGAGGCTGAATTATGAGTACAAAATCTTCATTTCTCCTGTGCCAGAAATATCTAGTTCCCAGTATCCATGTGGATTCTTCTCACAGAATGGCTCAACTCTCCTGCCTGGGAGAAAGGTGCAGAAGGGCTTATTATCAAAACAAAACATGGAGCTGAGAGTCAGAGAGAAATTCTACCTTTAAAAAAATCCTAAAAAGGAAAAATTACCAAAAAAACATGAGGAGACAGGAGCAGAGAGATAGAGACCTCGGAGACACAGGGACAGGGATAGAAGGCCAGAGGGGCTCCATACCACACTAGCTTTGCTTGCTGGAGGCTGAATTATGAGTAAAAAATCTTCATTTCTCCTGTGCCTGAAATATCTAGTTCCCAGTATCCATGTGGAAGCTTCTCAGAGAATGGTTCAACACTCCTGCCTCGGAGAAAGGAGCAGAAGGGCTTATTAACAAAACAAAAGATGGAGCTGAGAGCCAGAGAGAAATTCTACCTTTAAAAAAATCGTAAATAGGAAAAATTACCAAAAAAATCATGAGGAGACAGGAGCAGAGAGAGACAGAGACCTCAGAGACACAGGGACAGGGATAGAAGGCCAGAGGGGCTCCCTACCACCCTAGCTTTGCTTGCAGGAGGCTGAATTATGAGTAGAAAATCTTCATTTCTCCTGTGCCCTGAAATATCTATTTCCCAGTATCCCTGTGGATTCTTCTCAGAGAATTGCTCAACTCTCCTGCCTGGGAGAAAGGAGCAGAAGGGCTTATTTACAAAACAAAAGATGGTGCTGAGAGCCGGAGAGAAATTCTACCTTTAAAAAAATCGTAAAAAGGAAAAATTACCAAAAAAGCATGAGGAGACAGGAGCAGAGAGAGACAGAGACCTCAGAGACACATGGACAGGGATAGAAGGCCAGAGGAGCTCACTACCACACTAGATTTGCTTGCTGGAGGCTGAATTATGAGTAGAAAATCCTCATTTCCCTGTGCCTGAAATATCTATTTACCAGTATACATGTGGATTCTTCTCAGAGAATGGCTCAACACTCCTGCCTGAGAGAAAGGAGCAGAAGGGCTTATTAACAATCAAAAGATGGAGCTGAGAGCCAGAGAGAAATTCTACCTTTAAAAAAATCTTAAAAAGAAAAATTACCAAAAAAACATGAGGAGACAGAGGCAGAGAAAGAAAGAGACCTCAGAGACACAGGGACAGGGATAGAAGGCCAGAGGGGCTCCCTACCACACTAGCTTTGCTTGATGGAGGCTGAATGATGAGTAGAAAATCTTCATTTCTCCTGTGCCTTAAATATCTAGTTCCCAGTATCCATGTAGATACTTCTCAGAGAATTGCTCTACTCTCCTGCCTGGGAGAAAGGAGCAGAAGGGCTTATTATCAAAACAAAAGATGGAGCTGAGAGCCAGAGAGAAATTCTACCTTTAAAAAAATCCTAAAAAGGAAAAATTACCAAAAAAACATGAGGAGACAGGAGCAGAGATAGACAGAGACCTCGGAGACACAGGGACAGGGATAGAAGGCCAGAGGGGCTCCCTACCACACTAGCTTTGCTTGCTGGAGGCTGAATAATAAGTAGAAAATCTTCATTTCTCCTGTGCCTGAAATATCTAGTTCCCAGTACCCATGTGGATACTTCTCAGAGAATGGCTCAACTCTCCTGCCTATGAGAAAGAGCAGAAGGGCTTATTAACAAAACAAAATATGGAGCTGAGAGCCAGAGAGAAATTCTAACGTTAAAAAAATCGTAAAAAGGAAAAATTACCAAAAAAACATGAGGAGACAGGAGAAGAGAGAGACAGAGACCTCAGAGACACAGGGACAGGGATAGAAGGCCAGAGGGGCTCCCTACCACCCTAGCTTTGCTTGCTGGAGGCTGAATTATGAGTAGAAAATCTTCATTTCCCCTGTGCCCTGAAATATCTATTTCCCAGTATCCCTGTGGATTCTTCTCAGAGAATTGCTCAACTCTCCTGCCTGGAGAAAGGAGCAGAAGGGCTTATTAACAAAACAAAAGATGGAGCTGAGTGCCAGAGAGAAATTCTACCTTTAAAAAAATCGTAAAAAGGAAAAACTACCAAGAAAACCTGAAGAGACAGGAGCAGGGAGAGACAGAGACCTCAGAGACACAGGGACAGGGATAGAAGGCCAGAGGGGCTCCCGACCACACTAGCTTTGATTGCTGGAGGCTGAATAATGAGTAGAAAATCGTCATTTCTCCTGTGCCTGAAATATCTAATTCCCAGTACCCATGTGGATACTTCTCAGAGAATGGCTCAACTCTCCTGCCTGGGAGAAAGGAGCAGACGGGCTTATTAACAAAACAAAAGATGGAGCTGAGAGCCAGAGAGAAATTCTACCTTTAAAAAAATCGTAAAAAGGAAAAATTACCAAAAAAACATGAGGATACAGGAGCAGAGAGAGACAGAGACCTCAGAGACACAGGGACAGGGATAGAAGGCAGAGGGGCTCCCTACCACACTAGATTTGCTTGCTGGAGGCTGAATTATGAGTACAAAATCTTCATTTCTCCTGTGCCAGAAATATCTAGTTCCCAGTATCCATGTGGATTCTTCTCACAGAATGGCTCAACTCTCCTGCCTGGGAGAAAGGTGCAGAAGGGCTTATTATCAAAACAAAAGATGGAGCTGAGAGTCAGAGAGAAATTCTACCTTTAAAAAAATCCTAAAAAGGAAAAAATACCAAAAAAGCATGAGGAGACAGGAGCAGAGAGATAGAGACCTCGGAGACACAGGGACAGGGATAGAAGGCCAGAGGGGCTCCATACCACACTAGCTTTGCTTGCTGGAGGCTGAATTATGAGTAAAAAATCTTCATTTCTCCTGTGCCTGAAATATCTAGTTCCCAGTATCCATGTGGAAGCTTCTCAGAGAATGGTTCAACACTCCTGCCTCGGAGAAAGGAGCAGAAGGGCTTAATAACAAAACAAAAGATGGAGCTGAGAGCCAGAGAGAAATTCTACCCTTAAAAAAATCGTAAATAGGAAAAATTACCAAAAAAATCATGAGGAGACAGGAGCAGAGAGAGACAGAGATCTCAGAGACACAGGGACAGGGATAGAAGGCCAGAGGGGCTCCCTACCACCCTAGCTTTGCTTGCAGGAGGCTGAATTATGAGTAGAAAATCTTCATTTCTCCTGTGCCCTGAAATATCTATTTCCCAGTATCCCTGTGGATTCTTCTCAGAGAATTGCTCAACTCTCCTGCCTGGGAGAAAGGAGCAGAAGGGCTTATTTACAAAACAAAAGATGGTGCTGAGAGCTGGAGAGAAATTCTACCTTTAAAAAAATCGTAAAAAGGAAAAATTACCAAAAAAGCATGAGGAGACAGGAGCAGAGAGAGACAGAGACCTCAGAGACACATGGACAGGGATAGAAGGCCAGAGGGGCTCACTACCACACTAGATTTGCTTGCTGGAGGCTGAATTATGAGTAGAAAATCCTCATTTCCCTGTGCCTGAAATATCTATTTCCCAGTATACATGTGGATTCTTCTCAGAGAATGGCTCAACACTCCTGCCTGAGAGAAAGGAGCAGAAGGGCTTATTAAAAATCAAAAGATGGAGCTGAGAGCCAGAGAGAAATTCTACCTTTAAAAAAATCTTAAAAAGAAAAATTACGAAAAAAACATGAGGAGACAGAGGCAGAGAGAGAAAGAGACCTCAGAGACACAGGGACAGGGATAGAAGGCCAGAGGGGCTCCCTACCACACTAGCTTTGCTTGCTCCAGGCTGAATTATGAGTAGAAAATCCTCATTTCTCCTGTGCCTGAAATATCTAGTTCCCAGTACACATGTGGATTCATCTCAGAGAATGGCTCAACTCTCCAGCCTTGGAGAAAGCGGGAGAAGTGCTTATTAACAAAACAAAAGATGGAGCTGAGAGCCAGAGAGAAATTCTACCTTTCAAAAAATCATAAAAAGGAAAAATACCAAAAAAAAAATGAGGAGACAGGAGCAGAGAGAGACAGAGGCCTCAGAGACACAGGGACAGGGATAGAAGACCAGAGGGGCCCCTACCACACTAGCTTTTCTTGCTGGAGGCTGAATTATGAGTAGAAAATCTTCATTTCTCCTGTGCCTGAAATATCTAGTTCCCAGTATCTTTGTGGATTCTTCTCAGAGAATGGCTCCACTCTCCTGCCTGGGAGAAAGGAGCAGAAGGGCTTATTAACAAACAAAAGATGGAGCTGAGAGCCAGAGAGAAATTCTACCTTTCAAAAAATTGTAAAAAGAAAAATTACCAAAATAACATGTGGAGACAGAAGCAGAGAGAGACAGAGACCTCAGAAACACAGGGACAGGGATAGAAGGCCAGAAGGGCTCCCTACCACACTAGCTTTGCTTGCTGGAGGCTGAATTATGAGTAGAAAATCATCATATCTCCTGTGCCTGAAATATCTCGTTCCCAGTACACATGTGGATTCTTCTCAGATAATGGTTCAAATCTCCTGCCTTGGAGAAAGGAGGAGAAAGGCTTATTAACAAAACAAAAGATGGAGCTGAGAGCCAGAGAGAAATACTACCTTTAAAAAAATCGTAAAAAGGAAAAATTACCAAAAAATTGAGGAGACAGGAGCAGAGAGAGACAGAGACCTCAGAGACACAGGGACAGTGATAGAAGGCCAGAGGGGCTCCCTACCACACTAGCTTTTCTTGCTGGAGGCTTAATTATGAGTAGAAAATCTTCATTTCTCCTGTGCCTGAATTATCTAGTTCCCCATACCCATGAGGATCCTTCTCAGAGAATGGCTCAAATCTCCTGCCTTGGAGAAAGGAGCACAAGGGCTTAATAACAAAACAAAAGATGGAGCTGAGAGCCAGAGAGTAATTCTAGCTTTAAAAAAATCGTAAAAAGGAGAAATTACCAAAAAAACATGAGGAGACAGGAGCAGAGAGAGACAGAGAACTCAGAGACACAGGGACAGGGATAGAAGGCCAGAGGGGCTCCCTACCACACTAGCTTTGCTTGCTAGAGGCTGAATAATGAGTAGAAAATCTTCATTTCTCCTGTTCCTGAAATATCTTGTTCCCAGTATCCATGTGGAGTCTTCTCAGAGAATGGCTCAACTCTCCTGCCTGGGAGATAGAGCAGAAGGGCTTATTAACAAAACAAAAGATGGAGCTGAGAGCCAGAGAGAAATTCTACATTTAAAAAAATCGAAAAAAGGAAAAATTACCAAAAAAACATGAGGAGACAGGAGCAGAGAGAGACAGAGACCTCAGAGAGACAGGGACAGGGATAGAAGGCCAGAGGGGCTCCCTACCACACCAGCTTTGCTTGCTGGAGGCTGAATTATGAGTAGAAAATCTTCATTTCTCCTGTGCCTGAAATATCTAGTTCCCAGTATACATGTGGATACTTCACAGAGAATGGCTCAATTTGCCTGCCTGGGAGAAAGGAGCAGAAGGGCTTATTAACAAAACAAAAGATGGAGCTTAGAGCCAGAAAGAAATTCTACCTTTAAAAAAAATCTTAAAAAGGAAATATTACCAAAAAATAATGAGGAGACAGGAGCAGAGAGAGACAGAGTCCTCAGAAACACAGGGACAGGGATAGAAGGCCAGAGGGGCTCCCTACCACACTAGCTTTGCTTGCTGGAGGCTGAATTATGAGTAGAAAATCTTCATTTCTCCTGTGCCTGAAATATCTAGTTCCCATTACCCATGTGGATACTTCTCAAAGAATGGATCAACTCTCCTGCCTGGGAGAAAGGAGCAGAAGGGCTTGTTAACAAAACAAAAGATGAAAAAAAAAAAAAAAAAAAAAAAAAAAAAAAAAAACAAAAGATGGAGCTGAGAGCCAGAGAGAAATTCTACTTTTCAAAAAATCGTAAAAAGAAAAATTACCAAAAAAACATGAGGAGACAGGAGCAGAGAGAGACAGAGACCTCAGAGACACAGGGACAGGGATAGAAGGCAGAGGGGCTCCCTACCACACTAGATTTGCTTGCTGGAGGCTGAATTATGAGTACAAAATCTTCATTTCTCCTGTGCCAGAAATATCTAGTTCCCAGTATCCATGTGGATTCTTCTCACAGAATGGCTCAACTCTCCTGCCTGGGAGAAAGGTGCAGAAGGGCTTATTATCAAAACAAAAGATGGAGCTGAGAGTCAGAGAGAAATTCTACCTTTAAAAAAATCCTAAAAAGGAAAAATTACCAAAAAAGCATGAGGAGACAGGAGCAGAGAGATAGAGACCTCGGAGACACAGGGACAGGGATAGAAGGCCAGAGGGTCTCCATACCACACTAGCTTTGCTTGCTGGAGGCTGAATTATGAGTAAAAAATCTTCATTTCTCCTGTGCCTGAAATATCTAGTTCCCAGTATCCATGTGGAAGCTTCTCAGAGAATGGTTCAACACTCCTGCCTCGGAGAAAGGAGCAGAAGGTCTTATTAACAAAACAAAAGATGGAGCTGAGAGCCAGAGAGAAATTCTACCCTTAAAAAAATTGTAAATAGGAAAAATTACCAAAAAAATCATGAGGAGACAGGAGCAGAGAGAGACAGAGACCTCAGAGACACAGGGACAGGGATAGAAGGCCAGAGGGGCTCCCTACCACCCTAGCTTTGCTTGCAGGAGGCTGAATTATGAGTAGAAAATCTTCATTTCTCCTGTGCCCTGAAATATCTATTTCCCAGTATCCCTGTGGATTCTTCTCAGAGAATTGCTCAACTCTCCTGCCTGGGAGAAAGGAGCAGATGGGCTTATTTACAAAACAAAAGATGGTGCTGAGAGCCGGAGAGAAATTCTACCTTTAAAAAAATCGTAAAAAGGAAAAATTACCAAAAAAGCATGAGGAGACAGGAGCAGAGAGAGACAGAGACCTCAGAGACACATGGACAGGGATAGAAGGCCAGAGGGGCTCACTACCACACTAGATTTGCTTGCTGGAGGCTGAATTATGAGTAGAAAATCCTCATTTCCCTGTGCCTGAAATATCTATTTCCCAGTATACATGTGGATTCTTCTCAGAGAATGGCTCAACACTCCTGCCTGAGAGAAAGGAGCAGAAGGGCTTATTAACAATCAAAAGATGGAGCTGAGAGCCAGAGAGAAATTCTACCTTTAAAAAAATCTTAAAAAGAAAAATTACGAAAAAAACATGAGGAGACAGAGGCAGAGAGAGAAAGAGACCTCAGAGACACAGGGACAGGGATAGAAGGCCAGAGGGGCTCCCTACCACACTAGCTTTGCTTGCTCCAGGCTGAATTATGAGTAGAAAATCTTCATTTCTCCTGTGCCTGAAATATCTAGTTCCCAGTACACATGTGGATTCATCTCAGAGAATGGCTCAACTCTCCAGCCTTGGAGAAAGGAGGAGAAGTGCTTATTAACAAAACAAAAGATGGAGCTGAGAGCCAGAGAGAAATTCTACCTTTCAAAAAATCATAAAAAGGAAAAATACCAAAAAAAAAAATGAGGAGACAGGAGCAGAGAGAGACAGAGGCCTCAGAGACACAGGGACAGGGATAGAAGACCAGAGGGGCCCCTACCACACTAGCTTTTCTTGCTGGAGGCTGAATTATGAGTAGAAAATCTTCATTTCTCCTGTGCCTGAAATATCTAGTTCCCAGTATCTTTGTGGATTCTTCTCAGAGAATGGCTCCACTCTCCTGCCTGGGAGAAAGGAGCAGAAGGGCTTATTAACAAACAAAAGATGGAGCTGAGAGCCAGAGAGAAATTCTACCTTTCAAAAAATTGTAAAAAGAAAAATTACCAAAATAACATGTGGAGACAGAAGCAGAGAGAGACAGAGACCTCAGAAACACAGGGACAGGGATAGAAGGCCAGAAGGGCTCCCTACCACACTAGCTTTGCTTGCTGGAGGCTGAATTATGAGTAGAAAATCATCATATCTCCTGTGCCTGAAATATCTCGTTCCCAGTACACATGTGGATTCTTCTCAGATAATGGTTCAAATCTCCTGCCTTGGAGAAAGGAGGAGAAAGGCTTATTAACAAAACAAAAGATGGAGCTGAGAGCCAGAGAGAAATACTACCTTTAAAAAAATCGTAAAAAGGAAAAATTACCAAAAAATTGAGGAGACAGGAGCAGAGAGAGACAGAGACCTCAGAGACACAGGGACAGTGATAGAAGGCCAGAGGGGCTCCCTACCACACTAGCTTTTCTTGCTGGAGGCTTAATTATGAGTAGAAAATCTTCATTTCTCCTGTGCCTGAATTATCTAGTTCCCCATACCCATGAGGATCCTTCTCAGAGAATGGCTCAAATCTCCTGCCTTGGAGAAAGGAGCACAAGGGCTTAATAACAAAACAAAAGATGGAGCTGAGAGCCAGAGAGTAATTCTAGCTTTAAAAAAATCGTAAAAAGGAGAAATTACCAAAAAAACATGAGGAGACAGGAGCAGAGAGAGACAGAGAACTCAGAGACACAGGGACAGGGATAGAAGGCCAGAGGGGCTCCCTACCACACTAGCTTTGCTTGCTAGAGGCTGAATAATGAGTAGAAAATCTTCATTTCTCCTGTTCCTGAAATATCTTGTTCCCAGTATCCATGTGGAGTCTTCTCAGAGAATGGCTCAACTCTCCTGCCTGGGAGATAGAGCAGAAGGGCTTATTAACAAAACAAAAGATGGAGCTGAGTGCCAGAGAGAAATTCTACCTTTAAAAAAATCGTAAAAAGGAAAAACTACCAAGAAAACCTGAAGAGACAGGAGCAGGGAGAGACAGAGACCTCAGAGACACAGGGACAGGGATAGAAGGCCAGAGGGGCTCCCGACCACACTAGCTTTGCTTGCTGGAGGCTGAATAATGAGTAGAAAATCGTCATTTCTCCTGTGCCTGAAATATCTAATTCCCAGTACAAATGTGGATACTTCTCAGAGAATGGCTCAACTCTCCTGCCTGGGAGAAAGGAGCAGACGGGCTTATTAACAAAACAAAAGATGGAGCTGAGAGCCAGAGAGAAATTCTACCTTTAAAAAAATCGTAAAAAGGAAAAATTACCAAAAAAACATGAGGATACAGGAGCAGAGAGAGACAGAGACCTCAGAGACACAGGGACAGGGATAGAAGGCAGAGGGGCTCCCTACCACACTAGATTTGCTTGCTGGAGGCTGAATTATGAGTACAAAATCTTCATTTCTCCTGTGCCAGAAATATCTAGTTCCCAGTATCCATGTGGATTCTTCTCACAGAATGGCTCAACTCTCCTGCCTGGGAGAAAGGTGCAGAAGGGCTTATTATCAAAACAAAAGATGGAGCTGAGAGTCAGAGAGAAATTCTACCTTTAAAAAAATCCTAAAAAGGAAAAATTACCAAAAAAACATGAGGAGACAGGAGCAGAGAGATAGAGACCTCGGAGACACAGGGACAGGGATAGAAGGCCAGAGGGGCTCCATACCACACTAGCTTTGCTTTCTGGAGGCTGAATTATGAGTAGAAAATCTTCATTTCCCCTCTGCCCTGAAATATCTATTTCCCAGTATCCCTGAGGATTCTTCTCAGAGAATTGCTCAACTCTCCTGCCTGGAGAAAGGAGCAGAAGGGCTTATTAACAAAACAAAAGATGGAGCTGAGTGCCAGAGAGAAATTCTACCTTTAAAAAAATCGTAAAAAGGAAAAACTACCAAGAAAACCTGAAGAGACAGGAGCAGGGAGAGACAGAGACCTCAGAGACACAGGGACAGGGATAGAAGGCCAGAGGGGCTCCCGACCACACTAGCTTTGCTTGCTGGAGGCTGAATAATGAGTAGAAAATCGTCATTTCTCCTGTGCCTGAAATATCTAATTCCCAGTACCCATGTGGATACTTCTCAGAGAATGGCTCAACTCTCCTGCCTGGGAGAAAGGAGCAGACGGGCTTATTAACAAAACAAAAGATGGAACTGAGAGCCAGAGAGAAATTCTACCTTTAAAAAAATCGTAAAAAGGAAAAATTACCAAAAAAACATGAGGATACAGGAGCAGAGAGAGACAGAGACCTCAGAGACACAGGGACAGGGATAGAAGGCAGAGGGGCTCCCTACCACACTAGATTTGCTTGCTGGAGGCTGAATTATGAGTACAAAATCTTCATTTCTCCTGTGCCAGAAATATCTAGTTCCCAGTATCCATGTGGATTCTTCTCACAGAATGGCTCAACTCTCCTGCCTGGGAGAAAGGTGCAGAAGGGCTTATTATCAAAACAAAACATGGAGCTGAGAGTCAGAGAGAAATTCTACCTTTAAAAAAATCCTAAAAAGGAAAAATTACCAAAAAAACATGAGGAGACAGGAGCAGAGAGATAGAGACCTCGGAGACACAGGGACAGGGATAGAAGGCCAGAGGGGCTCCATACCACACTAGCTTTGCTTGCTGGAGGCTGAATTATGAGTAAAAAATCTTCATTTCTCCTGTGCCTGAAATATCTAGTTCCCAGTATCCATGTGGAAGCTTCTCAGAGAATGGTTCAACACTCCTGCCTCGGAGAAAGGAGCAGAAGGGCTTATTAACAAAACAAAAGATGGAGCTGAGAGCCAGAGAGAAATTCTACCTTTAAAAAAATCGTAAATAGGAAAAATTACCAAAAAAATCATGAGGAGACAGGAGCAGAGAGAGACAGAGACCTCAGAGACACAGGGACAGGGATAGAAGGCCAGAGAGGCTCCCTACCACCCTAGCTTTGCTTGCAGGAGGCTGAATTATGAGTAGAAAATCTTCATTTCTCCTGTGCCTGAAATATCTATTTCCCAGTATCCCTGTGGATTCTTCTCAGAGAATTGCTCAACTCTCCTGCCTGGGAGAAAGGAGCAGAAGGGCTTATTTACAAAACAAAAGATGGTGCTGAGAGCCGGAGAGAAATTCTACCTTTAAAAAAATCGTAAAAAGGAAAAATTACCAAAAAAGCATGAGGAGACAGGAGCAGAGAGAGACAGAGACCTCAGAGACACATGGACAGGGATAGAAGGCCAGAGGAGCTCACTACCACACTAGATTTGCTTGCTGGAGGCTGAATTATGAGTAGAAAATCCTCATTTCCCTGTGCCTGAAATATCTATTTACCAGTATACATGTGGATTCTTCTCAGAGAATGGCTCAACACTCCTGCCTGAGAGAAAGGAGCAGAAGGGCTTATTAACAATCAAAAGATGGAGCTGAGAGCCAGAGAGAAATTCTACCTTTAAAAAAATCTTAAAAAGAAAAATTACCAAAAAAACATGAGGAGACAGAGGCAGAGAGAGAAAGAGACCTCAGAGACACAGGGACAGGGATAGAAGGCCAGAGGGGCTCCCTACCACACTAGCTTTGCTTGATGGAGGCAGAATGATGAGTAGAAAATCTTCATTTCTCCTGTGCCTTAAATATCTAGTTCCCAGTATCCATGTAGATACTTCTCAGAGAATTGCTCTACTCTCCTGCCTGGGAGAAAGGAGCAGAAGGGCTTATTATCAAAACAAAAGATGGAGCTGAGAGCCAGAGAGAAATTCTACCTTTAAAAAAATCCTAAAAAGGAAAAATTACCAAAAAAACATGAGGAGACAGGAGCAGAGATAGACAGAGACCTCGGAGACACAGGGACAGGGATAGAAGGCCAGAGGGGCTCCCTACCACACTAGCTTTGCTTGCTGGAGGCTGAATAATAAGTAGAAAATCTTCATTTCTCCTGTGCCTGAAATATCTAGTTCCCAGTACCCATGTGGATTCTTCTCAGAGAATGGCTCAACTCTCCTGCCTATGAGAAAGAGCAGAAGGGCTTATTAACAAAACAAAATATGGAGCTGAGAGCCAGAGAGAAATTCTAACATTAAAAAAATCGTAAAAAGGAAAAATTACCAAAAAAACATGAGGAGACAGGAGAAGAGAGAGACAGAGACCTCAGAGACACAGGGACAGGGATAGAAGGCCAGAGGGGCTCCCTACCACCCTAGCTTTGCTTGCTGGAGGCTGAATTATGAGTAGAAAATCTTCATTTCCCCTGTGCCCTGAAATATCTATTTCCCAGTATCCCTGTGGATTCTTCTCAGAGAATTGCTCAACTCTCCTGCCTGGAGAAAGGAGCAGAAGGGCTTATTAACAAAACAAAAGATGGAGCTGAGTGCCAGAGAGAAATTCTACCTTTAAAAAAATCGTAAAAAGGAAAAACTACCAAGAAAACCTGAAGAGACAGGAGCAGGGAGAGACAGAGACCTCAGAGACACAGGGACAGGGATAGAAGGCCAGAGGGGCTCCCGACCACACTAGCTTTGATTGCTGGAGGCTGAATAATGAGTAGAAAATCGTCATTTCTCCTGTGCCTGAAATATCTAATTCCCAGTACCCATGTGGATACTTCTCAGAGAATGGCTCAACTCTCCTGCCTGGGAGAAAGGAGCAGACGGGCTTATTAACAAAACAAAAGATGGAGCTGAGAGCCAGAGAGAAATTCTACCTTTCAAAAAATCGTAAAAAGGAAAAATTACCAAAAAAACATGAGGATACAGGAGCAGAGAGAGACAGAGACCTCAGAGACACAGGGACAGGGATAGAAGGCAGAGGGGCTCCCTACCACACTAGATTTGCTTGCTGGAGGCTGAATTATGAGTACAAAATCTTCATTTCTCCTGTGCCAGAAATATCTAGTTCCCAGTATCCATGTGGATTCTTCTCACAGAATGGCTCAACTCTCCTGCCTGGGAGAAAGGTGCAGAAGGGCTTATTATCAAAAGAAAAGATGGAGCTGAGAGTCAGAGAGAAATTCTACCTTTAAAAAAATCCTAAAAAGGAAAAATTACCAAAAAAGCATGAGGAGACAGGAGCAGAGAGATAGAGACCTCGGAGACACAGGGACAGGGATAGAAGGCCAGAGGGGCTCCATACCACACTAGCTTTGCTTGCTGGAGGCTGAATTATGAGTAAAAAATCTTCATTTCTCCTGTGCCTGAAATATCTAGTTCCCAGTATCCATGTGGAAGCTTCTCAGAGAATGGTTCAACACTCCTGCCTCGGAGAAAGGAGCAGAAGGGCTTATTAACAAAACAAAAGATGGAGCTGAGAGCCAGAGAGAAATTCTACCCTTAAAAAAATCGTAAATAGGAAAAATTACCAAAAAAATCATGAGGAGACAGGAGCAGAGAGAGACAGAGACCTCAGAGACACAGGGACAGGGATAGAAGGCCAGAGGGGCTCCCTACCACCCTAGCTTTGCTTGCAGGAGGCTGAATTATGAGTAGAAAATCTTCATTTCTCCTGTGCCCTGAAATATCTATTTCCCAGTATCCCTGTGGATTCTTCTCAGAGAATTGCTCAACTCTCCTGCCTGGGAGAAAGGAGCAGAAGGGCTTATTTACAAAACAAAAGATGGTGCTGAGAGCCGGAGAGAAATTCTACCTTTAAAAAAATCGTAAAAAGGAAAAATTACCAAAAAAGCATGAGGAGACAGGAGCAGAGAGAGACAGAGACCTCAGAGACACATGGACAGGGATAGAAGGCCAGAGGGGCTCACTACCACACTAGATTTGCTTGCTGGAGGCTGAATTATGAGTAGAAAATCCTCATTTCCCTGTGCCTGAAATATCTATTTCCCAGTATACATGTGGATTCTTCTCAGAGAATGGCTCAACACTCCTGCCTGAGAGAAAGGAGCAGAAGGGCTTATTAACAATCAAAAGATGGAGCTGAGAGCCAGAGAGAAATTCTACCTTTAAAAAAATCTTAAAAAGAAAAATTACGAAAAAAACATGAGGAGACAGAGGCAGAGAGAGAAAGAGACCTCAGAGACACAGGGACAGGGATAGAAGGCCAGAGGGGCTCCCTACCACACTAGCTTTGCTTGCTCCAGGCTGAATTATGAGTAGAAAATCTTCATTTCTCCTGTGCCTGAAATATCTAGTTCCCAGTACACATGTGGATTCATCTCAGAGAATGGCTCAACTCTCCAGCCTTGGAGAAAGGAGGAGAAGTGCTTATTAACAAAACAAAAGATGGAGCTGAGAGCCAGAGAGAAATTCTACCTTTCAAAAAATCATAAAAAGGAAAAATACCAAAAAAAAAATGAGGAGACAGGAGCAGAGAGAGACAGAGGCCTCAGAGACACAGGGACAGGGATAGAAGACCAGAGGGGCCCCTACCACACTAGCTTTTCTTGCTGGAGGCTGAATTATGAGTAGAAAATCTTCATTTCTCCTGTGCCTGAAATATCTAGTTCCCAGTATCTTTGTGGATTCTTCTCAGAGAATGGCTCCACTCTCCTGCCTGGGAGAAAGGAGCAGAAGGGCTTATTAACAAACAAAAGATGGAGCTGAGAGCCAGAGAGAAATTCTACCTTTCAAAAAATTGTAAAAAGAAAAATTACCAAAATAACATGTGGAGACAGAAGCAGAGAGAGACAGAGACCTCAGAAACACAGGGACAGGGATAGAAGGCCAGAAGGGCTCCCTACCACACTAGCTTTGCTTGCTGGAGGCTGAATTATGAGTAGAAAATCATCATATCTCCTGTGCCTGAAATATCTCGTTCCCAGTACACATGTGGATTCTTCTCAGATAATGGTTCAAATCTCCTGCCTTGGAGAAAGGAGGAGAAAGGCTTATTAACAAAACAAAAGATGGAGCTGAGAGCCAGAGAGAAATACTACCTTTAAAAAAATCGTAAAAAGGAAAAATTACCAAAAAATTGAGGAAACAGGAGCAGAGAGAGACAGAGACCTCAGAGACACAGGGACAGTGATAGAAGGCCAGAGGGGCTCCCTACCACACTAGCTTTTCTTGCTGGAGGCTTAATTATGAGTAGAAAATCTTCATTTCTCCTGTGCCTGAATTATCTAGTTCCCCATACCCATGAGGATCCTTCTCAGAGAATGGCTCAAATCTCCTGCCTTGGAGAAAGGAGCACAAGGGCTTAATAACAAAACAAAAGATGGAGCTGAGAGCCAGAGAGTAATTCTAGCTTTAAAAAAATCGTAAAAAGGAGAAATTACCAAAAAAACATGAGGAGACAGGAGCAGAGAGAGACAGAGAACTCAGAGACACAGGGACAGGGATAGAAGGCCAGAGGGGCTCCCTACCACACTAGCTTTGCTTGCTAGAGGCTGAATAATGAGTAGAAAATCTTCATTTCTCCTGTTCCTGAAATATCTTGTTCCCAGTATCCATGTGGAGTCTTCTCAGAGAATGGCTCAACTCTCCTGCCTGGGAGATAGAGCAGAAGGGCTTATTAACAAAACAAAAGATGGAGCTGAGAGCCAGAGAGAAATTCTACATTTAAAAAAATCGAAAAAAGGAAAAATTACCAAAAAAACATGAGGAGACAGGAGCAGAGAGAGACAGAGACCTCAGAGAGACAGGGACAGGGATAGAAGGCCAGAGGGGCTCCCTACCACACCAGCTTTGCTTGCTGGAGGCTGAATTATGAGTAGAAAATCTTCATTTCTCCTGTGCCTGAAATATCTAGTTCCCAGTATACATGTGGATACTTCACAGAGAATGGCTCAATTTGCCTGCCTGGGAGAAAGGAGCAGAAGGGCTTATTAACAAAACAAAAGATGGAGCTTAGAGCCAGAAAGAAATTCTACCTCTAAAAAAAATCTTAAAAAGGAAATATTACCAAAAAATAATGAGGAGACAGGAGCAGAGAGAGACAGAGTCCTCAGAAACACAGGGACAGGGATAGAAGGCCAGAGGGGCTCCCTACCACACTAGCTTTGCTTCCTGGAGGCTGAATTATGAGTAGAAAACCTTCATTTCTCCTGTGCCTGAAATATCTAGTTCCCAGTATCCATGTGGAATCTTCTCAGAGAATGGCTCAACTCTCCTGCCTGGAAAAAGGAGCAGAAGGGCTGATTAACAAAACAAAAGATGGAGCTGAGAGCCAGAGAGAAATTTTACCTTTAAAAAAACGCAAAAAGGAAAAATTACCAAAAAAAAAAAAATGAGGAGACAGGAGAAGAGAGAAACAGAGACCTCAGAGACACAGAGACAGGGATAGAAGGCCAGAGGGGCTCCCTACCACACTAGCTTTGCTTGCTGGAGGCTGAATTATGAGTAGAAAACCTTCATTTCTCCTGTGCCTGAAATATCTAGTTCCCATTACCCATGTGGATACTTCTCAAAGAATGGATCAACTCTCCTGCCTGGGAGAAAGGAGCAGAAGGGCTTGTTAACAAAACAAAAGATGAAAAAAAAAAAAAAAAAAAAAAAAAAAAAAAAAAAAAAAAAAAAACAACAAAATATGGAGCTGAGAGCCAGAGAGAAATTCTACCTTTCAAAAAATCGTAAAAAGAAAAATTACCAAAAAAACATGAGGAGACAGGAGCAGAGAGAGACAGAGACCTCAGAGACACAGGGACAGGGATAGAAGGCCAGAGGGGCTCCCTACCACAACAGCTTTGCTTGCTGGAGGCTGAATTATGAGTAGAAAATCTTCATTTCTCCTGTGCTTGAAATATCTAGTTCCCAGTATCCGTGTGGATACTTCTCAGAGAATGGCTCAACCCTCCTGCCTGGGAGAAAGGAGCAGAAGGGCTTATTAACAAAACAAAAGATGGAGCTGAGAGCCAGAGAGAAATTATACCTTTAAAAAAATCGTAAAAAGGAAAAAATACCAAAAAAACATGAGGAGACATGAGCAGAGAGAGACAGAGAACTCAGAGACACAGGGACAGTGATAGAAGGCCATAGGGGCTCCCTACCACACTAGCTTTGCTTGCCGGAGGCTGAATTATGAGTAGAAAATCTTCATTTCTCCTGTGCCTGAAATATCTACTTCCCCGTATCCATGTGGATACTTGTCAGAGAATGGTTCAACTCTCATGCCTAGGAGAAAGGAGCAGAAGGGCTTATTAACAAAACTAAAGATGGAACTGAGAGTCAGAGAGAAATTCTACCTTTAAAAAAATCGTAAAAAGGAAAAATTGCCAAAAAAACATGAGGAGACAGGAGCAGAGAGAGACAGAGACCTCAGAGACACAGGGACAGGGATAGAAGGCCAGAGGGGCTCCCTACCACACTAGCTTTCCTTGCTGGAGGCTGAATTATGAGTAGAAAATCTTCATTTCTCCTGTGCCTGAAATATCTAGTTCCCAGTATCCATGTGGATTCTTCTCAGAGAATGGCTCAACTCTCCTGCCTGGGAGAAAGGAGCAGAAGGGCTTATTAACAAAACAAAAGATGGAGCTGAGAGCCAGAGAGAAATTCTACCTTTAAAAAAATCGTAAAAAGGAAAAATTAACAAAAATCATGAGGAGACAGGAGCAGAGAGAGACAGAGACCTCAGAGACACAGGGACAGGTATAGAAGGCCAGAGGTGCTCCCTACCACCCTAACTTTGCTTGCTGGAGGATGAATTATGATTAGAAAATCTTCATTTCTCCTGTGCCTGAAATACATATTTCCCAGTATCCGTGTGGATTCTTCTCAGAGAATGGCTCAACTCTCCTGCCTGGGAGAAAGGAGCAGGAGGGCTTAATAACAAAAAAAAGATGAAGCTGAGAGCCAGAGAGAAATTCTACCTTTAAAAAAATCGTAAAAAGGAAAAAATACGAAAAAAACATGAGGAGACAGGAGCTGAGAGAGACAGAGACCTCAGAGACACAGGGACAGGGATAGAAGGCCAGTGGGGCTCCCTACCACACTAGCTTTGCTTGCTGGAGGCTGAATTATGAGTAGAAAATCTTCATTTCTCGTGTGCCTGAAATATCTAGTTCCCAGTATCCATGTGGATACTTCTCAGAGAATGGCTCAACTCTCCTGCCTGGGAGAAAGGAGCAGAAGGGCTTATTAACAAAACAAGATGGAGCTGAGAGCCAGAGAGAAATTCTACCTTTAAAAAAATCGTATAAAGGAAAAATTACCAAAAAAACATGAGGAGACAGGAGCAGAGAGAGAAAGAGACCTCAGAGACACAGGGACAGGGATAGAAGGCCAGAGGGGCTCCCTACCACACTAGCTTTGCTTGCTGGAGGCTGAATTATGAGTAGAAAAATCTTCATTTTTCCTTTGCCTGAAATATCTATTTCCCAGTATCCATGTGGATTCTTCTCAGAGAATGGCTCAACTCTCCTGCCTGGGAGAAAGGAGCAGAAGGGCTTATTAACAAAACAAAAGATGGAGCTGAGAGGCAGAGAGAAATTCTGCCTTTAAAAAAATCATAAAAAGGAAAAATTACCAAAAAAACATGAGGAGACAGGAGCAGAGAGAGACAGAGACCTCAGAGACACAGGGACAGGTATAGAAGGCCAGAGGGGCTCACTACCACACTAGCTTTGCTTGCTGGAGGCTGAATTATGAGTAGAAAATCTTTATTTCTCCTGTGCCTGAAATATCTAGTTCCCAGTACCCATGTGGATACTTCTCAGAAAATGGCTCAACTCTCCTGCCTAGGAGAAAGGAGCAGAAGGGCTTATTAACAAAACAAAATATGGAGCTGAGAGCCAGAGAGAAATTCTACCTTTAAAAAAATCGTAAAAAGGAAAAATTACCAAAAAAACATGAGGAGACTGGAGCAGAGAGAGACAGATACCTCAGAGACACTAAGACAGGGATAGAAGGCCAGAGGGGCTCCCTACCACCCTAGCTTTGCTTGCTGGAGGCTGAATTATGAGTAGAAAATCTTCATTTCTCCTGTGCCTGAAATATCTAATTCCCAGTACCCATGTGGATTCTTCTCAAAGAATGGCTCAACTCTCCTACCTGGGAGAAAGGAGCAGAAGGGCTTATTAACAAAACAAAAGATGGAGCTGAGAGCCAGAGAGAAATTCTGCCTTTAAAAAAATCGTAAAAAGGAAAAATTACCAATAAAACATGAGGAGACAGGAACAGATAGAGACAGAGACCTCAGAGACACAGAGAGAGGGATAGAAGGCCAGAGGGGCTCCCTACCACACTAGCTTTGCTTGCTGGAGGCTGAATAATGAGTAGAAAATCTTCATTTCTCCTGTGCCTGAAACATATAGTTCCCAGTTCCCATGTGGATTCTTCTCAGAGAATGGTTCAACTCTCCTGCCTGGGAGAAAGAGCAGAAGGGCTTATTAACAAAACAAAAGATGGAGCTGAGAGCCAGAGAGAAATTCTACCTTTAAAAAAATTATAAAAAGGAAAAATTACCAAAAAAACTTGAGGAGACAGGAGCAGAGAGAGACAGAGACCTCAGAGACACAGGGACAGGGATAGAAGGCCAGAGGGACTCCCTACCACACTAGCTTTGCTTGCTGGAGGCTGAATTATGAGTAGAAAATCTTCATTTCTCCTGTGCCTGAAATATCTGGTTCCCAGTATCCATGTGGATACTTCTCAGAGAATGGCTCAACTGTCCTGCCTGGGAGAAAGGAGCAGAAGTGCTTATTAACAAAACAAAAGATGGAGCTGAGAGCCAGAGAGAAATTCTCCCTTTAAAAAAATCGTAAAAAGGAAAAATTACCAAAAAAACATGAGGAGACAGGAGCAGAGAGAGACAGAGACCTCAGAGACACAGGGACAGGGATTGAAGGCCCGAGGGGCTCCCTACCACCCTAACTTTGCTTGCTAGAGGCTGAATTATGAGTAGAAAATCTTCATTTCTCCTGTGCCTGAAATATCTAGTTCCGAGTATCCATGTGGATTTTTCTCAGAGAATGGCTCAACTCTCCTGCCTGGGAGAAAGGAGCAGAAGGGCTTATTAACAAAACAAAAGACGGAGCTGAGAGCCAGAGAGAAATTCTATCTTTAAAAAAATCGTAAAAAGGAAAAATTACCAAAAATCATGAGGAGACAGGATAAGAGAGAGACAGAGACTTCAGAGACACAAGGACATGGATAGAAGGCCAGAGGGGCTCCCTACCACCCTAGCTTTGCTTGCTGGAGGCTGAATTATGAGTAGAAAAGCTTCATTTCTCCTGTGCCTGAAATATCTAGTTCCCAGTACCCATGTGGATTCTTCTCAAAGAAAGGCTCAATTCTCCTGCCTGGGAGAAAGGAGCAGAAGGGCTTTTTAACAAAACAAAAGATGGAGCTGAGAGCCAGAGAGAAATTCTACCTTTAAAAAAATCGTAAAAAGAAAAATTACCAAAAAAACATGAGGAGACAGGAGCAGAGAGAGACAGAGACCTCAGAGACACAGGGACAGGGATAGAAGGCCAGAGGGGCTCCCTACCACAATAGCTTTGCTTGCTGGAGGCTGAATTATGAGTAGAAAATGTACATTTCTCCAGTGCTTGAAATATATAGTTCCCAGTATCCGTGAGGATATTTCTCAGAGAATGGCTCAACCCTCCTGCCTGGGAGAAAGGAGCAGAAGGGCTTATTAACAAAACAAAAGATGGAGCTGAGAGCCAGAGAGAAATTATACCTTTAAAAAAATCGTAAAAATGAAAAAATACCAAAAAAACATGAGGAGACATGAGCAGAGAGAGACAGAGAACTCAGAGACACAGGGACAGGGATAGAAGGCCATAGGGGCTCCCTACCACACTAGCTTTGCTTGCCGGAGGCTGAATTATGAGTAGAAAATCTTCATTTCTCCTGTAACTGAAATATCTACTTCCCCGTATCCATGTGGATACTTGTCAGAGAATGGTTCAACTCTCATGCCTAGGAGAAAGGAGCAGAAGGGCTTATTAACAAAACAAAAGCTTGAACTGAGTGTCAGAGAGAAATTCTACCTTTAAAAAAAATCGTAAAAAGGAAAAATTACAAAAAAAACATGAGGAGACAGGAGCAGAGAGAGACAGAGACCTCAGAAACACAGGGACAGGGATAGAAGGCCAGAGGGGCTCCCTACCACACTAGCTTTCCTTGCTGGAGGCTGAATTATGAGTAGAAAATCTTCATTTCTCCTGTGCCTGAAATATCTAGTTCCCAGTATCCGTGGGGATTATTCTCAGAGAATGGCTCAACTCTCCTGCCTGGGAGAAAGGAGCAGAAGGGCTTATTAACAAAACAAAAGATGGAGCTGAGACCCAGAGAGAAATTCTACCTTTAAAAAAATCGTAAAATGGAAAAATTACCAAAAATCATGAGGAGACAGGAGCAGAGAGAGACAGAGACCTCAGAGACACAGAAACAGGGATAGAAGGCCAGAGGTGCTCCCTACCACCCTAGCTTTGCTTGCTGGAGGCTGAATTATGAGTAGAAAATCTTCATTTCTCCTGTGCCTGAAATATCTAGTTCCGATTACCCATGTGGATACTTCTCAAAGAATGGATCAACTCTCCTGCCTGGGAGAAAGGAGCAGAAGGGCTTTTTAACAAAACAAAAGATGGAGCTGAGAGCCAGAGAGAAATTCTACCTTTAAAAAAATCGTAAAAAAAAAATTACCAAAAAAACATGAGGAGACAGGAGCAGAGAGAGACAGATATCTCAGAGACACAGGGACAGGGATAGAAGGCCAGAGGGGCTCACTACTACACTAACTTTGCTTGCTGGAGGATGAATTATGATTAGAAAATCTTCATTTCTCCTGTGCCTGAAATACATATTTCCCAGTATCCGTGTGGATTCTTCTCAGAGAATGGCTCAACTCTCCTGCCTGGGAGAAAGGAGCAGGAGGGCTTAATAACAAAAAAAAGATGAAGCTGAGAGCCAGAGAGAAATTCTACCTTTAAAAAAATCGTAAAAAGGAAAAAATACGAAAAAAACATGAGGAGACAGGAGCTGAGAGAGACAGAGACCTCAGAGACACAGGGACAGGGATAGAAGGCCAGTGGGGCTCCCTACCACACTAGCTTTGCTTGCTGGAGGCTGAATTATGAGTAGAAAATCTTCATTTCTCGTGTGCCTGAAATATCTACTTCCCAGTATCCATGTGGATACTTCTCAGAGAATGGCTCAACTCTCCTGCCTGGGAGAAAGGAGCAGAAGGGCTTATTAACAAAACAAGATGGAGCTGAGAGCCAGAGAGAAATTCTACCTTTAAAAAAATCGTATAAAGGAAAAATTACCAAAAAAACATGAGGAGACAGGAGCAGAGAGAGAAAGAGACCTCAGAGACACAGGGACAGGGATAGAAGGCCAGAGGGGCTCCCTACCACACTAGCTTTGCTTGCTGGAGGCTGAATTATGAGTAGAAAAATCTTCATTTTTCCTTTGCCTGAAATATCTATTTCCCAGTATCCATGTGGATTCTTCTCAGAGAATGGCTCAACTCTCCTGCCTGGGAGAAAGGAGCAGAAGGGCTTATTAACAAAACAAAAGATGGAGCTGAGAGGCAGAGAGAAATTCTGCCTTTAAAAAAATCATAAAAAGGAAAAATTACCAAAAAAACATGAGGAGACAGGAGCAGAGAGAGACAGAGACCTCAGAGACACAGGGACAGGTATAGAAGGCCAGAGGGGCTCACTACCACACTAGCTTTGCTTGCTGGAGGCTGAATTATGAGTAGAAAATCTTTATTTCTCCTGTGCCTGAAATATCTAGTTCCCAGTACCCATGTGGATACTTCTCAGAAAATGGCTCAACTCTCCTGCCTAGGAGAAAGGAGCAGAAGGGCTTATTAACAAAACAAAATATGGAGCTGAGAGCCAGAGAGAAATTCTACCTTTAAAAAAATCGTAAAAAGGAAAAATTACCAAAAAAACATGAGGAGACTGGAGCAGAGAGAGACAGATACCTCAGAGACACTAAGACAGGGATAGAAGGCCAGAGGGGCTCCCTACCACCCTAGCTTTGCTTGCTGGAGGCTGAATTATGAGTAGAAAATCTTCATTTCTCCTGTGCCTGAAATATCTAATTCCCAGTACCCATGTGGATTCTTCTCAAAGAATGGCTCAACTCTCCTACCTGGGAGAAAGGAGCAGAAGGGCTTATTAACAAAACAAAAGATGGAGCTGAGAGCCAGAGAGAAATTCTGCCTTTAAAAAAATCGTAAAAAGGAAAAATTACCAATAAAACATGAGGAGACAGGAACAGATAGAGACAGAGACCTCAGAGACACAGAGAGAGGGATAGAAGGCCAGAGGGGCTCCCTACCACACTAGCTTTGCTTGCTGGAGGCTGAATAATGAGTAGAAAATCTTCATTTCTCCTGTGCCTGAAACATATAGTTCCCAGTTCCCATGTGGATTCTTCTCAGAGAATGGTTCAACTCTCCTGCCTGGGAGAAAGAGCAGAAGGGCTTATTAACAAAACAAAAGATGGAGCTGAGAGCCAGAGAGAAATTCTACCTTTAAAAAAATTATAAAAAGGAAAAATTACCAAAAAAACTTGAGGAGACAGGAGCAGAGAGAGACAGAGACCTCAGAGACACAGGGACAGGGATAGAAGGCCAGAGGGACTCCCTACCACACTAGCTTTGCTTGCTGGAGGCTGAATTATGAGTAGAAAATCTTCATTTCTCCTGTGCCTGAAATATCTGGTTCCCAGTATCCATGTGGATACTTCTCAGAGAATGGCTCAACTGTCCTGCCTGGGAGAAAGGAGCAGAAGTGCTTATTAACAAAACAAAAGATGGAGCTGAGAGCCAGAGAGAAATTCTCCCTTTAAAAAAATCGTAAAAAGGAAAAATTACCAAAAAAACATGAGGAGACAGGAGCAGAGAGAGACAGAGACCTCAGAGACACAGGGACAGGGATTGAAGGCCCGAGGGGCTCCCTACCACCCTAACTTTGCTTGCTAGAGGCTGAATTATGAGTAGAAAATCTTCATTTCTCCTGTGCCTGAAATATCTAGTTCCGAGTATCCATGTGGATTTTTCTCAGAGAATGGCTCAACTCTCCTGCCTGGGAGAAAGGAGCAGAAGGGCTTATTAACAAAACAAAAGACGGAGCTGAGAGCCAGAGAGAAATTCTACCTTTAAAAAAATCGTAAAAAGGAAAAATTACCAAAAATCATGAGGAGACAGGATAAGAGAGAGACAGAGACTTCAGAGACACAAGGACATGGATAGAAGGCCAGAGGGGCTCCCTACCACCCTAGCTTTGCTTGCTGGAGGCTGAATTATGAGTAGAAAAGCTTCATTTCTCCTGTGCCTGAAATATCTAGTTCCCAGTACCCATGTGGATTCTTCTCAAAGAAAGGCTCAATTCTCCTGCCTGGGAGAAAGGAGCAGAAGGGCTTTTTAACAAAACAAAAGATGGAGCTGAGAGCCAGAGAGAAATTCTACCTTTAAAAAAATCGTAAAAAGAAAAATTACCAAAAAAACATGAGGAGACAGGAGCAGAGAGAGACAGAGACCTCAGAGACACAGGGACAGGGATAGAAGGCCAGAGGGGCTCCCTACCACAATAGCTTTGCTTGCTGGAGGCTGAATTATGAGTAGAAAATCTACATTTCTCCAGTGCTTGAAATATCTAGTTCCCAGTATCCGTGAGGATATTTCTCAGAGAATGGCTCAACCCTCCTGCCTGGGAGAAAGGAGCAGAAGGGCTTATTAACAAAACAAAAGATGGAGCTGAGAGCCAGAGAGAAATTATACCTTTAAAAAAATCGTAAAAATGAAAAAATACCAAAAAAACATGAGGAGACATGAGCAGAGAGAGACAGAGAACTCAGAGACACAGGGACAGGGATAGAAGGCCATAGGGGCTCCCTACCACACTAGCTTTGCTTGCCGGAGGCTGAATTATGAGTAGAAAATCTTCATTTCTCCTGTAACTGAAATATCTACTTCCCCGTATCCATGTGGATACTTGTCAGAGAATGGTTCAACTCTCATGCCTAGGAGAAAGGAGCAGAAGGGCTTATTAACAAAACAAAAGCTTGAACTGAGTGTCAGAGAGAAATTCTACCTTTAAAAAAAATCGTAAAAAGGAAAAATTACAAAAAAAACATGAGGAGACAGGAGCAGAGAGAGACAGAGACCTCAGAAACACAGGGACAGGGATAGAAGGCCAGAGGGGCTCCCTACCACACTAGCTTTCCTTGCTGGAGGCTGAATTATGAGTAGAAAATCTTCATTTCTCCTGTGCCTGAAATATCTAGTTCCCAGTATCCGTGGGGATTATTCTCAGAGAATGGCTCAACTCTCCTGCCTGGGAGAAAGGAGCAGAAGGGCTTATTAACAAAACAAAAGATGGAGCTGAGACCCAGAGAGAAATTCTACCTTTAAAAAAATCGTAAAATGGAAAAATTACCAAAAATCATGAGGAGACAGGAGCAGAGAGAGACAGAGACCTCAGAGACACAGAAACAGGGATAGAAGGCCAGAGGTGCTCCCTACCACCCTAGCTTTGCTTGCTGGAGGCTGAATTATGAGTAGAAAATCTTCATTTCTCCTGTGCCTGAAATATCTAGTTCCCATTACCCATGTGGATACTTCTCAAAGAATGGATCAACTCTCCTGCCTGGGAGAAAGGAGCAGAAGGGCTTTTTAACAAAACAAAAGATGGAGCTGAGAGCCAGAGAGAAATTCTACCTTTAAAAAAATCGTAAAAAAAAAATTACCAAAAAAACATGAGGAGACAGGAGCAGAGAGAGACAGATATCTCAGAGACACAGGGACAGGGATAGAAGGCCAGAGGGGCTCACTACTACACTAACTTTGCTTGCTGGAGGATGAATTATGATTAGAAAATCTTCATTTCTCCTGTGCCTGAAATACATATTTCCCAGTATCCGTGTGGATTCTTCTCAGAGAATGGTTCAACTCTCCTGCATGGGAGAAAGGAGCAGGATTCCTTATTAACAAAAAAAAAAAAAAGCTGAGAGCAAGAGAGAAATTCTACCTTTAAAAAAATCGTAAAAAGGAAAAATTACCAAAAAAACATGAGGAGACAGGAGCTGAGAGAGACAGAGACCTCAGAGACACAGGGACAGTGATAGAAGGCCAGTGGGGCTCCCTACCACACTAGCTTTGCTTGCTGGAGGCTGAATTATGAGTAGAAAATCTTCATTTCTCCTGTGCCTGAAATATCTAGCTCCCAGTATCCATGTGGATCCTTCTCAGGGAATGGCTCAACTCTCCTGCCTGGGAGAAAGAGCAGAAGGGCTTATTAACAAAACAAGATGGAGCTGAGAGCCAGAGAGAAATTCTACCTTTCAAAAAATCGTAAAAAGGAAAAATTACCAAAAAAACATGAGGAGACAGGAGCAGAGAGAGACAGAGACCTCAGAGACACAGGGACAGGGATAGAAGGCCATAGGGGCTCCCTACCACACTACCTTTGCTTGCTGGAGCCTGAATTATGAGTAGAAAATCTTCATTTCTCCTGTGCCTGAAATATCTAGTTCCCAGTATCCATGTGGATTGTTCTCAGAGAATGGTTCAACTCTCCTGCCTGGGAGAAAGGAGCAGAAAGGCTTATTAACAAAACAAAAGATGGAGCTGAGAGCCAGAGAGTAATTCTACCTTTAAAAAAATCGTAAAAAGGAAAAATTAACAAAAAACATGAGGAGACAGGAGCAGAGAGAGACAGAGACCTCAGAGAAACAGGGACAGGGATAGAAGGCCCGAGGGTCTCCCTACCACACTAGCTTTGCTTGCTGGAGGCTGAATTATGAGTAGAAAATATTCATTTCTCCTGTGTCTGAAATATCTAGTTCCCAGTATCCATGTAGATTGTTCTAAGAGAATGGCTCAACTCTCCTGCCTGGGAGAAAGGAGCAGAAGGGCTTATTAACAAAACAAAAGATGGAGCTGAGAGCCAGAGAGAAATTCTACCTTTAAAAAAATCATAAAAAGGAAAAATTACCAAAAAAACATGAGGAGACAGGAGCAGAGAGAGACAGAGACCTCAGAGACACAGGGACAGGGATAGAAGGCCAGAGGGGCTCCCTACCACAATAGCTTTGCTTGCTGGAGGCTGAATTATGTGAAGAAAATCTTCATTTCTCCTGTGCCTGAAATATCTAGTTCCCAGTATCCATGTGGATTCTTCTCAGAGAATGGCTCAACTCTCCTGCCTGGGAGAAAGGAGCAGAAGGGCTTATTAACAAAAAAAAAGATGTAGCTGAGAGCCAGAGAGAAATTCTACCTTTAAAAAAATCGTAAAAAGGAAAAATTACCAAAAAAACATGAGGAGACAGGAGCAGAGAGAGACAGAGACCTCAGAGACACAGGGACAGGGATAGAAGGCCAGAGGGACTCCCTACCACAGTAGCTTTGCTTTCTGGAGGCTGAATTAAGAGTAGAAAATCTTCATTTCTCCTGTGCCTTAAATATCTAGTTCCCAGTATCCATGTGGATACTTCTCAGAGAATGGCTCAACTCTCCTGCCTGGGAGAAAGGAGCAGAAGGGCTTATTAACAAAACAAAAGATGGAGCTGAGAGCCAGAGAGAAATTCTACCTTAAAAAAAATCATTAAAAGGAAAAATTACCAAAAAAACATGAGGAGACAGGAGCAGAGAGAGACAGAGACCTCAGAGACACAGGGACAGGGATAGAAGGCCAGAGGGGCTACCTCCCACACTAGCTTTGCTTGCTTGAGGCTGAATTATGAGTAGCAAATCTTCATTTCTCCTGTGCCTGAAATATCTAGTTCCCAGTATCCATGTGGATTTTTCTCAGAGAATGGCTTAATTCTCCTGTCTGGGAGAAAGGAGCAGAAGGGCATATTAAGAAAACAAAAGATGGAGCTGAGAGCCAGAGAGACATTCTACCTTTAAAAAAAATCGTAAAAAGGATAAATTACCAAAAAACTTGAGGAGACAGGAGCAGAGAGAGACAGAGACCTCAGAGACTCAGGGACAGGGATAGAAGGCCAAAGGGTCTCCCTACAACACTAGCTTTGCTTGCTGGAGGCTGAATTATGAGTAGAAAATCTTCATTTCTCCTGTGCTTGAAATATCTAGTTCCCAGTATCCATGCGGATTGTTCTCAGAGAATGGTTCAACTCTCCTGCCTGGGTGAAAGGAGGAGAATGGCTTATTAACAAAACAAAAGAAGGAGCTGAGAGCCAGAGAGAAATTCTACCTTTCAAAAAATCGTAAAAAGGAAAAATTACCCAAAAAACATGAGGAGACAGGAGCAGAAAGAGACAGAGACCTCAGAGACACAGGGACAGGGATAGAAGGCCAGAGGGGCTCCCTACCACAATAGCTTTGCTTGCTGGAGGCTGAATTATGAGTAGAAAATCTTCATTTCTCCTGTGCCTGAAATATCTAGTTCCCAGTATAAATGTGGATTGTTCTCAGAGAATGGCTCAACTCTCCTGCCTGGGAGAAAGGAGCAGAAGGGCTTATTAACAAAAAAAAAAAAAAAGCTGAGAGCCAGAGAGAAATTCAACCTTTAAAAAAATCGTAAAAAGAAAAAATACGAAAAAAACATGAGGAGACAGGAGCTGAGAGAGACAGAGACCTCAGAGACACAGGGACAGTGATAGAAGGCCAGTGGGGCTCCCTACCACACTAGCTTTGCTTGCTGGAGGCTGAATTATGAGTAGAAAATCTTCATTTCTCCTGTGCCTGAAATATCTAGTTCCCAGTATCCATGTGGATCCTTCTCAGAGAATGGCTCAACTCTCCTGCCTGGGAGAAAGGAGCAGAAGGGCTTATTAACAAAACAAGATGGAGCTGAGAGCCAGAGAGAAATTCTACCTTTAAAAAAATCTTAAAAAGGAAAAATTACCAAAAAAACAAGAAAAGGCAGGAGCAGAGAGAGACAGAGACCTCAGAGACACAGGGACAGGGATAGAAGGCCAGAGGGGCTCCCTACCACACTAGCTATGCTTGCTGGAGGCTGAATTATGAGTAGAAAATCTTCATTTTTCCTGTGTCTGAAATATCTAGTTCCCAGTATACATGTGGATTCTTCTCAGAGAATGGCTCAACTCTCCTGCCTGGGAAAAAGGAGCAGAAGGGCTTATTAACAAAACAAAAGATGGAGCTGAGAGCCAGAGAGAAATTCTGCCTTTAAAAAAATCGTAAAAAGGAAACATTACCAATAAAACATGAGGAGACAGGAGCAGATATAGACAGAGACCTCAGAGACACAGGGACAGGGATAGAAGGCAAGAGGGGCTCCCTACCACACTAGCTTTGCTTGCTGGAGGCTGAATAATGAGTAGAAAATCTTCATTTCTCCTGTGCCTGAAATATATAGTTCCCAGTTCCCATGTGGATTCTTCTCAGAGAATGGTTCAACTCTCCTGCCTGGGAGAAAGAGCAGAAGGGCTTATTAACAAAACAAAAGATGGAGAGGAGAGCCAGAGAGAAATTCTACCTTTCAAAAAATCGTAAAAAGGAAAAATTACCAAAAAAACATGAGGAGACAGGAGCAGAGAGAGACAGAGACCTCAGAGACACAGGGACAGGGATAGAAGGCCATAGGGGCTCCCTACCACACTAGCTTTGCCTGCTGGAGGGTGAATTATGAGTAGAAAATCTTCATTTCTCCTGTGCCTGAAATATCAAGTTCCCAGTATCCATGTGGATTGTTCTCAGAGAATTGTTCAACTCTCCTGCATGGGAGAAAGGTGCAGAAAGGCTTATTAACAAAACAAAAGATGGAGCTGAGAGCCAGAGAGTAATTCTACCTTTAAAAAAATCGTAAAAAGGAAAAATTACCAAAAAAACATGAGGAGACAGGAGCAGAGAGAGACAGAGACCTCAGAGAAACAGGGACAGGGATAGAAGGCCCGAGGGGCTCCCTACCACTCTAGCTTTGCTTGCTGGAGGCTGAATTATGAGTAGAAAATCTTCTTTTCTCCTGTGTCTGAAATATCTAGTTCCCAGTATCCATGTAGATTGTTCTCAGAGAATGGCTCAACTCTCCTGCCTGGGAGAAAGGAGCAGAAGGGCTTATTAACAAAACAAAAGATGGAGCTGAGAGCCAGAGAGAAATTCTACCTTTAAAAAAATCATAAAAAGGAAAAATTACCAAAAAAACATGAGGAGACAGGAGCAGAGAGAGACAGAGACCTCAGAGACACAGGGACAGGGATAGAAGGCCAGAGGGGCTCCCTACCACAATAGCTTTGCTTGCTGGAGGCTGAATTATGAGTAGAAAATCTTCATTTCTCCTGTGCCCGAAATATCTAGTTCCCAGTATAAATGTGGATACTTCTCAGAGAATGGCTCAACTCTCCTGCCTGGGAGAAAGGAGCAGAAGGGCTTATTAACAAAACAAAAGATGGAGCTGAGAGCCAGAGAGAAATTCTGCCTTTAAAAAAATCGTAAAAAGGAAACATTACCAATAAAACATGAGGAGACAGGAGCAGATATAGACAGAGACCTCAGAGACACAGGGACAGGGATAGAAGGCAAGAGGGGCTCCCTACCACACTAGCTTTGCTTGCTGGAGGCTGAATAATGAGTAGAAAATCTTCATTTCTCCTGTGCCTGAAATATATAGTTCCCAGTTCCCATGTGGATTCTTCTCAGAGAATGGTTCAACTCTCCTGCCTGGGAGAAAGAGCAGAAGGGCTTATTAACAAAACAAAAGATGGAGAGGAGAGCCAGAGAGAAATTCTACCTTTCAAAAAATCGTAAAAAGGAAAAATTACCAAAAAAACATGAGGAGACAGGAGCAGAGAGAGACACAGACCTCAGAGACACAGGGACAGGGATAGAAGGCCATAGGGGCTCCCTACCACACTAGCTTTGCCTGCTGGAGGGTGAATTATGAGTAGAAAATCTTCATTTCTCCTGTGCCTGAAATATCAAGTTCCCAGTATCCATGTGGATTGTTCTCAGAGAATTGTTCAACTCTCCTGCATGGGAGAAAGGTGCAGAAAGGCTTATTAACAAAACAAAAGATGGAGCTGAGAGCCAGAGAGTAATTCTACCTTTAAAAAAATCGTAAAAAGGAAAAATTACCAAAAAAAACATGAGGAGACAGGAGCAGAGAGAGACAGAGACCTCAGAGAAACAGGGACAGGGATAGAACGCCCGAGGGGCTCCCTACCACTCTAGCTTTGCTTGCTGGAGGCTGAATTATGAGTAGAAAATCTTCTTTTCTCCTGTGCCCGAAATATCTAGTTCCCAGTATACATGTGGATTCTTCTCAGAGAATGGCTCAACTCTCCTGCCTGGGAAAAAGGAGCAGAAGGGCTTATTAACAAAACAAAAGATGGAGCTGAGAGCCAGAGAGAAATTCTGCCTTTAAAAAAATCGTAAAAAGGAAACATTACCAATAAAACATGAGGAGACAGGAGCAGATATAGACAGAGACCTCAGAGACACAGGGACAGGGATAGAAGGCAAGAGGGGCTCCCTACCACACTAGCTTTGCTTGCTGGAGGCTGAATAATGAGTAGAAAATCTTCATTTCTCCTGTGCCTGAAATATATAGTTCCCAGTTCCCATGTGGATTCTTCTCAGAGAATGGTTCAACTCTCCTGCCTGGGAGAAAGAGCAGAAGGGCTTATTAACAAAACAAAAGATGGAGAGGAGAGCCAGAGAGAAATTCTACCTTTCAAAAAATCGTAAAAAGGAAAAATTACCAAAAAAACATGAGGAGACAGGAGCAGAGAGAGACAGAGACCTCAGAGACACAGGGACAGGGATAGAAGGCCATAGGGGCTCCCTACCACACTAGCTTTGCCTGCTGGAGGGTGAATTATGAGTAGAAAATCTTCATTTCTCCTGTGCCTGAAATATCAAGTTCCCAGTATCCATGTGGATTGTTCTCAGAGAATTGTTCAACTCTCCTGCATGGGAGAAAGGTGCAGAAAGGCTTATTAACAAAACAAAAGATGGAGCTGAGAGCCAGAGAGTAATTCTACCTTTAAAAAAATCGTAAAAAGGAAAAATTACCAAAAAAACATGAGGAGACAGGAGCAGAGAGAGACAGAGACCTCAGAGAAACAGGGACAGGGATAGAAGGCCCGAGGGGCTCCCTACCACTCTAGCTTTGCTTGCTGGAGGCTGAATTATGAGTAGAAAATCTTCTTTTCTCCTGTGTCTGAAATATCTAGTTCCCAGTATCCATGTAGATTGTTCTCAGAGAATGGCTCAACTCTCCTGCCTGGGAGAAAGGAGCAGAAGGGCTTATTAACAAAACAAAAGATGGAGCTGAGAGCCAGAGAGAAATTCTACCTTTAAAAAAATCATAAAAAGGAAAAATTACCAAAAAAACATGAGGAGACAGGAGCAGAGAGAGACAGAGACCTCAGAGACACAGGGACAGGGATAGAAGGCCAGAGGGGCTCCCTACCACAATAGCTTTGCTTGCTGGAGGCTGAATTATGAGTAGAAAATCTTCATTTCTCCTGTGCCCGAAATATCTAGTTCCCAGTATAAATGTGGATACTTCTCAGAGAATGGCTCAACTCTCCTGCCTGGGAGAAAGGAGCACAAGGGCTTATTAACAAAACAAAATATGGAGCTGAGAGCCAGAGAGAAATTCTACCTTTAAAAAAATCGTAAAAAGGAAAAATTACCAAAAAAACATGAGGAGACAGGAGCAGAGAGAGACAGAGACCTCAGAGACACTAAGACAGGGATAGAAGGCTAGAGGGGCTCCCTACCACCTTAGCTTTGCTTCCTGGAGGCTGAATTATGAGTAGAAAATCTTCATTTCTCCTGTGCCTGAAATATCTAAATCCCAGTACACATGTGGATACTTCTCAAAGAATGGCTCAACTCTCCTGCCTGGGAGAAAGGAGCAGAAGGGCTTATTAACAAAACAAAAGATGGAGCTGAGAGCCAGAGAGAAATTCTGCCTTTAAAAAAATCGTAAAAAGGAAACATTACCAATAAAACGTGAGGAGACAGGAGCAGAGAGAGACAGAGATCTCAGAGACACAGGGACAGGGATAGAAGGCCAGAGGGGCTCCCTACCACACTAGCTTTGCTTGCTGGAGGCTGAATAATGAGTAGAAAATGTTCATTTCTCCTGTGCCTGAAATATCTAGTTCCCAGTATCCATGTGGATACTTCTCAGAGAATGGCTCAACTCTCCTCCCTGGGAGAAAGGAGCAGAAGGGCTTATTAACAAAACAAAAGATGGAGCTGAGAGCCAGAGAGAAATTTGACCTTAAAAAAAATCATTAAAAGGAAAAATTACCAAAAAAACATGAGGAGACAGGAGCAGAGAGAGACAGAGACCTCAGAGACACAGGGACAGGGAAAGAAGCTCACAGGGGCTCCCTACCACATTAGCTTTGCTTGCTGGAGGCTGAATTATGGGTAGAAAATATTCATTTCTCCTGTGCCTGAAATATCTAGTTCCCAGTATCCATGTGGATTGTTCTCAGAGAATGGTTCAACTCTCTTGCCTGGGAGAAAGGAGCAGAAGGGCTTATTAACAAAACAAAAGATGGAGCTGAGAGCCAGAGAGAAATTCTACCTATAAAAAAATCGTAAAAAGGAAACATTACCAATAAAACATGAGGAGACAGGAGCAGATAGAGACAGAGAACTCAGAGACACTGGGACAGGGATAGAAGGCCAGAGGGGCTCCCTACCACACTAGCTTTGCTTGCTGGAGGCTGAATTATGAGCAGAAAATCATCATTTCACCTGTGCCTGAAACATGTAGTTCCCAGTATCCATGAGGATACTTCTCAGAGAATGGCTCAACTCTCCTGCCTGGGAGAAAGGAGCAGAAGGGCTTAATAACAAACAAAAGATGGAGCTGAGAGCCAGAGAGAATTTCTACCTTTAAAAAAATCGTAAAAAGTAAAAATTACCAAAAAAACATGAGGAGACAGGGGCAGAGAGAGACAGAGACCTCAGAGACACAGGGACAGGGATAGAAGGCCAGAGGGACTCCCTACCACACAAGCTTTGCTTGCTGGAGGCTGAATTATGAGTAGAAAATCTTCACTTCTCCTGTTTCTGAAATATCTATATCCCAGTATACATGTGGATATTTCTCAGAGAATGACTCAACTCTCCTGCCTGGGAGAAAGGAGCAGAAGGGCTTATTAACAAAACAAAAGATGGAGCTGAGAGCCAGAGAGAAATTCTAACTTTAAAAAAATCGTAAAAAGGAAAAATTACCAAAAAAACATGAGGAGACAGGAGCAGAGAGAGACAGAGACCTCAGAGACACAGGGACAGGGATAGAAGGCCAGAGGGGCTCCCTACCACCCTAGCTTTGCTTGCTGGAGGCTGAATTATGAGTTGAAAATCTTCATTTCTCCTGTGCCTGAAATATCTACATCCCAGTACCTATGTGGCTTTTTCTCAGAGAATGGCTCAACTCTCCTGCCTGGCAGAAAGGAGTATTACGGCTTATTAACAAAACAAAAGATGGAGCTGAGAGCCAGAGAGAAATTCTACCTTTAAAAAATTCGTAAAGAGGAAAAATTACTAAAAAACATGAGGAGACAGGAGCAGAGAGAGACAGAGACCTCAGAGACATAGGGACAGGGATAGAAGTCCAGAGGGGCTCCCTACAACCCTAGCTTTGCATGCTGGAGGCTGAATTATGAGTACAAAATCTTCATTTCACCTGTGCCTGAAATATCTACTTCCCAGTATCCATGTGGAATCTTCTGAGAAAATGGCTCAACTCTCCTGCCTGGGAGAAAGGAGCAGAAGGTCTTATTAAGAAAACAAAAAAAGG
Organism: Tupaia tana; assembly: GCA_026018925.1. NCBI lineage: Eukaryota > Metazoa > Chordata > Mammalia > Scandentia > Tupaiidae > Tupaia > Tupaia tana. The sequence continues at coordinate 1,657,516 of JAKSZU010000039.1, read as the reverse complement.
AGCTGAGAGCCAGAGAGAAATTCTACCTTTAAAAAAATCGTAAAAAGGAAAAATTACCAAAAAAACATGAGGAGACAGGAGCAGAGAGAGACAGAGACCTCAGAGACACAGGGACAGGGATAGAAGGCCAGAGGGGCGCCCTACCACACTAGCTTTGCTTGCTGGAGGCTGAATTATGAGTAGAAAATCTTCATTTCTCCTGTGCCTGAAATATCTAGTTCCCAGTATAAATGTGGATACTTCTCAGAGAATGGCTCAACTCTCCTGCCTGGGAGAAAGGAGCAGAAGGTCTTATTAACAAAACAAAAGATGGAGCTGAGAGCCAGAGAGAAATTCTACCTTTAAAAAATCCTAAAAAGGAAAAATTACCAAAAAAACATGAGGAGACAGGGGCAGAGAGAGACAGAGACCTCAGAGACACAGGGACAGGGATAGAAGGCCCGAGGGGCTCCCTACCACACTAGCTTTGCTTGCTGGAGGCTGAATTATGAGTAGAAAATCTTCATTTCTCCTGTGCCTGAAACATGTAGTTCCCAGTATCCATGAGGATACTTCTCAGAGAATGGCTCAACTCTCCTGCCTGGGAGAAAGGAGCAGAAGGGCTAATTAACAAAACAAAAGATGGAGCTGAGAACCAGAGAGAAATTCTACCTTTAAAAAAATCGTAAAAAGGAAAAATTACCAAGAAAACATGAGGAGACAGGAGCAGAGAGAGACAGAGACCTCAGAGACACAGGGACATTGATAGAAGGCCAGAGGGGCTTTCTACCACCCTAGCTTTTCTTGCTGGAGGCTGAATTATGAGTTGAAAATCTTCATTTCTCCTGTGCCTGAAATATCTAGATCCAAGTACCCATGTGGATTTTTCTCAGAGAATGGCTCAACTCTCCTGCCTGGGAGAAAGGAGCATTACGGCTTATTAACAAAACAAAAGATGGAGCTGAGAGCCAGAAAGAAATTCTACCTTTAAAAAAATCGTAAAAAGGAAAAATTACTAAAAAACATGAGGAGACAGGGGCAGAGAGAGACAGAGAGCTCAGAGACACAGGGACAGTGATAGAAGTCCAGAGGGGCTCCCTACAACCCTAGCTTTGCATGCTGGAGGCTGAATTATGAGTAGAAAATCTTCATTTCACCTGTGCCTGAAATATCTACTTCCCAGTATCCATGTGGAATCTTCTGAGAAAATGGCTCAACTCTCCTGCCTGGGAGAAAGGAGCAGAAGGGCTTATTAACAAAACAAAAGAGGGAGCTGAGAGCCAGAGAGAAATTCTACCTTTAAAAAAATCGTAAAAAGAAAAAATTACAAAAAAAAAAAACATGAGGAGACAGGAGCAGAGAGAGACAGAGACCTCAGAGACACAGGGACGGGGATAGAAGGCTAGAGGGGCTCCCTACCACCCTAGCTTTGCTTGCTGGAGGCTGAATTTTGATTAGAAAATCTTCCTTTCTCCTGTTCCTGAAATATCAATTTCCCAGTATCCTTGGGGATTCTTCTCAGAGAATGGCTCAACTCTCCTGCCTGTGAGAAAGGAGCAGAAGGGCTTATTAACAAAACAAAAGATAGAGCTGAGAACCAGAGAGAAATTCTAACTTTAAAAAAATCGTAAAAAGGAAAAATTACCAAAAAAACATGAGGAGACAGGATCAGAGAGAGACAGAGAACTCAGAGACACAGGGACAGGGATAGAAGGCCAGAGGGGCTCCCTACCACACTAGCTTTGCTTTCTGGAGGCTGAATTATGAGTAGAAAATATTCATTTCTCCTGTGCCTGAAATATCTATTTCCCAGTATCCATGTGGATTCTTCTCAGAGAATGGCTCAACTCTCCTGCCTGGGAGAAAGGAGCAGAAGGGCTTATTAACAAAACAAAAGATGGAGCTGAGAGCCAGAGAGACATTCTACCTTTAAACAAAATCGTAAAAAGGATAAATTACCAAAAAACTTGAGGAGACAGGAGCAGAGAGAGAGAGACCTCAGAGACTCAGGGACAGGGATAGAAGGCCAAAGGGTCTCCCTACAACACTAGCTTTGCTTGCTGGAGGCTGAATTATGAGTAGAAAATCTTCATTTCTCCTGTGCTTGAAATATCTAGTTCCCAGTATCCATGCGGATTGTTCTCAGAGAATGGTTCAACTCTCCTGCCTGGGTGAAAAGAGGAGAATGGCTTATTAACAAAACAAAAGAAGGAGCTGAGAGCCAGAGAGAAATTCTACCTTTCAAAAAATCGTAAAAAGGAAAAATTACCCAAAAAACATGAGGAGACAGGAGCAGAGAGAGACAGAGACCTCAGAGACACAGGGACAGGGATAGAAGGCCAGAGGGGCTCCCTACCACAATAGCTTTGCTTGCTGGAGGCTGAATTATGAGTAGAAAATCTTCATTTCTCCTGTGCCTGAAATATCTAGTTCCCAGTATAAATGTGGATTGTTCTCAGAGAATGGCTCAACTCTCCTGCCTGGGAGAAAGGAGCAGAAGGGCTTATTAACAAAAAAAAAAAAAAAAGCTGAGAGCCAGAGAGAAATTCAACCTTTAAAAAAATCGTAAAAAGAAAAAATACGAAAAAAACATGAGGAGACAGGAGCTGAGAGAGACAGAGACCTCAGAGACACAGGGACAGTGATAGAAGGCCAGTGGGGCTCCCTACCACACTAGCTTTGCTTGCTGGAGGCTGAATTATGAGTAGAAAATCTTCATTTCTCCTGTGCCTGAAATATCTAGTTCCCAGTATCCATGTGGATCCTTCTCAGAGAATGGCTCAACTCTCCTGCCTGGGAGAAAGGAGCAGAAGGGCTTATTAACAAAACAAGATGGAGCTGAGAGCCAGAGAGAAATTCTACCTTTAAAAAAATCTTAAAAAGGAAAAATTACCAAAAAAACAAGAAAAGGCAGGAGCAGAGAGAGACAGAGACCTCAGAGACACAGGGACAGGGATAGAAGGCCAGAGGGGCTCCCTACCACACTAGCTATGCTTGCTGGAGGCTGAATTATGAGTAGAAAATCTTCATTTTTCCTGTGTCTGAAATATCTAGTTCCCAGTATACATGTGGATTCTTCTCAGAGAATGGCTCAACTCTCCTGCCTGGGAAAAAGGAGCAGAAGGGCTTATTAACAAAACAAAAGATGGAGCTGAGAGCCAGAGAGAAATTCTGCCTTTAAAAAAATCGTAAAAAGGAAACATTACCAATAAAACATGAGGAGACAGGAGCAGATATAGACAGAGACCTCAGAGACACAGGGACAGGGATAGAAGGCAAGAGGGGCTCCCTACCACACTAGCTTTGCTTGCTGGAGGCTGAATAATGAGTAGAAAATCTTCATTTCTCCTGTGCCTGAAATATATAGTTCCCAGTTCCCATGTGGATTCTTCTCAGAGAATGGTTCAACTCTCCTGCCTGGGAGAAAGAGCAGAAGGGCTTATTAACAAAACAAAAGATGGAGAGGAGAGCCAGAGAGAAATTCTACCTTTCAAAAAATCGTAAAAAGGAAAAATTACCAAAAAAACATGAGGAGACAGGAGCAGAGAGAGACAGAGACCTCAGAGACACAGGGACAGGGATAGAAGGCCATAGGGGCTCCCTACCACACTAGCTTTGCCTGCTGGAGGGTGAATTATGAGTAGAAAATCTTCATTTCTCCTGTGCCTGAAATATCAAGTTCCCAGTATCCATGTGGATTGTTCTCAGAGAATTGTTCAACTCTCCTGCATGGGAGAAAGGTGCAGAAAGGCTTATTAACAAAACAAAAGATGGAGCTGAGAGCCAGAGAGTAATTCTACCTTTAAAAAAATCGTAAAAAGGAAAAATTACCAAAAAAACATGAGGAGACAGGAGCAGAGAGAGACAGAGACCTCAGAGAAACAGGGACAGGGATAGAAGGCCCGAGGGGCTCCCTACCACTCTAGCTTTGCTTGCTGGAGGCTGAATTATGAGTAGAAAATCTTCTTTTCTCCTGTGTCTGAAATATCTAGTTCCCAGTATCCATGTAGATTGTTCTCAGAGAATGGCTCAACTCTCCTGCCTGGGAGAAAGGAGCAGAAGGGCTTATTAACAAAACAAAAGATGGAGCTGAGAGCCAGAGAGAAATTCTACCTTTAAAAAAATCATAAAAAGGAAAAATTACCAAAAAAACATGAGGAGACAGGAGCAGAGAGAGACAGAGACCTCAGAGACACAGGGACAGGGATAGAAGGCCAGAGGGGCTCCCTACCACAATAGCTTTGCTTGCTGGAGGCTGAATTATGAGTAGAAAATCTTCATTTCTCCTGTGCCCGAAATATCTAGTTCCCAGTATAAATGTGGATACTTCTCAGAGAATGGCTCAACTCTCCTGCCTGGGAGAAAGGAGCACAAGGGCTTATTAACAAAACAAAATATGGAGCTGAGAGCCAGAGAGAAATTCTACCTTTAAAAAAATCGTAAAAAGGAAAAATTACCAAAAAAACATGAGGAGACAGGAGCAGAGAGAGACAGAGACCTCAGAGACACTAAGACAGGGATAGAAGGCTAGAGGGGCTCCCTACCACCTTAGCTTTGCTTCCTGGAGGCTGAATTATGAGTAGAAAATCTTCATTTCTCCTGTGCCTGAAATATCTAAATCCCAGTACACATGTGGATACTTCTCAAAGAATGGCTCAACTCTCCTGCCTGGGAGAAAGGAGCAGAAGGGCTTATTAACAAAACAAAAGATGGAGCTGAGAGCCAGAGAGAAATTCTGCCTTTAAAAAAATCGTAAAAAGGAAACATTACCAATAAAACGTGAGGAGACAGGAGCAGAGAGAGACAGAGATCTCAGAGACACAGGGACAGGGATAGAAGGCCAGAGGGGCTCCCTACCACACTAGCTTTGCTTGCTGGAGGCTGAATAATGAGTAGAAAATGTTCATTTCTCCTGTGCCTGAAATATCTAGTTCCCAGTATCCATGTGGATACTTCTCAGAGAATGGCTCAACTCTCCTCCCTGGGAGAAAGGAGCAGAAGGGCTTATTAACAAAACAAAAGATGGAGCTGAGAGCCAGAGAGAAATTTGACCTTAAAAAAAATCATTAAAAGGAAAAATTACCAAAAAAACATGAGGAGACAGGAGCAGAGAGAGACAGAGACCTCAGAGACACAGGGACAGGGAAAGAAGCTCACAGGGGCTCCCTACCACATTAGCTTTGCTTGCTGGAGGCTGAATTATGGGTAGAAAATATTCATTTCTCCTGTGCCTGAAATATCTAGTTCCCAGTATCCATGTGGATTGTTCTCAGAGAATGGTTCAACTCTCTTGCCTGGGAGAAAGGAGCAGAAGGGCTTATTAACAAAACAAAAGATGGAGCTGAGAGCCAGAGAGAAATTCTACCTATAAAAAAATCATAAAAAGGAAACATTACCAATAAAACATGAGGAGACAGGAGCAGATAGAGACAGAGAACTCAGAGACACTGGGACAGGGATAGAAGGCCAGAGGGGCTCCCTACCACACTAGCTTTGCTTGCTGGAGGCTGAATTATGAGCAGAAAATCATCATTTCACCTGTGCCTGAAACATGTAGTTCCCAGTATCCATGAGGATACTTCTCAGAGAATGGCTCAACTCTCCTGCCTGGGAGAAAGGAGCAGAAGGGCTTAATAACAAACAAAAGATGGAGCTGAGAGCCAGAGAGAATTTCTACCTTTAAAAAAATTGTAAAAAGTAAAAATTACCAAAAAAACATGAGGAGACAGGGGCAGAGAGAGACAGAGACCTCAGAGACACAGGGACAGGGATAGAAGGCCAGAGGGACTCCCTACCACACAAGCTTTGCTTGCTGGAGGCTGAATTATGAGTAGAAAATCTTCACTTCTCCTGTTTCTGAAATATCTATATCCCAGTATACATGTGGATATTTCTCAGAGAATGACTCAACTCTCCTGCCTGGGAGAAAGGAGCAGAAGGGCTTATTAACAAAACAAAAGATGGAGCTGAGAGCCAGAGAGAAATTCTAACTTTAAAAAAATCGTAAAAAGGAAAAATTACCAAAAAAACATGAGGAGACAGGAGCAGAGAGAGACAGAGACCTCAGAGACACAGGGACAGGGATAGAAGGCCAGAGGGGCTCCCTACCACCCTAGCTTTGCTTGCTGGAGGCTGAATTATGAGTTGAAAATCTTCATTTCTCCTGTGCCTGAAATATCTAGATCCCAGTACCTATGTGGCTTTTTCTCAGAGAATGGCTCAACTCTCCTGCCTGGCAGAAAGGAGTATTACGGCTTATTAACAAAACAAAAGATGGAGCTGAGAGCCAGAGAGAAATTCTACCTTTAAAAAATTCGTAAAGAGGAAAAATTACTAAAAAACATGAGGAGACAGGAGCAGAGAGAGACAGAGACCTCAGAGACATAGGGACAGGGATAGAAGTCCAGAGGGGCTCCCTACAACCCTAGCTTTGCATGCTGGAGGCTGAATTATGAGTACAAAATCTTCATTTCACCTGTGCCTGAAATATCTACTTCCCAGTATCCATGTGGAATCTTCTGAGAAAATGGCTCAACTCTCCTGCCTGGGAGAAAGGAGCAGAAGGTCTTATTAAGAAAACAAAAAAAGGAGCTGAGAGCCAGAGAGAAATTCTACCTTTAAAAAAATCGTAAAAAGGAAAAATTACCAAAAAAACATGAGGAGACAGGAGCAGAGAGAGACAGAGACCTCAGAGACACAGGGACAGGGATAGAAGGCCAGAGGGGCGCCCTACCACACTAGCTTTGCTTGCTGGAGGCTGAATTATGAGTAGAAAATCTTCATTTCTCCTGTGCCTGAAATATCTAGTTCCCAGTATAAATGTGGATACTTCTCAGAGAATGGCTCAACTCTCCTGCCTGGGAGAAAGGAGCAGAAGGTCTTATTAACAAAACAAAAGATGGAGCTGAGAGCCAGAGAGAAATTCTACCTTTAAAAAATCCTAAAAAGGAAAAATTACCAAAAAAACATGAGGAGACAGGGGCAGAGAGAGACAGAGACCTCAGAGACACAGGGACAGGGATAGAAGGCCCGAGGGGCTCCCTACCACACTAGCTTTGCTTGCTGGAGGCTGAATTATGAGTAGAAAATCTTCATTTCTCCTGTGCCTGAAACATGTAGTTCCCAGTATCCATGAGGATACTTCTCAGAGAATGGCTCAACTCTCCTGCCTGGGAGAAAGGAGCAGAAGGGCTAATTAACAAAACAAAAGATGGAGCTGAGAACCAGAGAGAAATTCTACCTTTAAAAAAATCGTAAAAAGGAAAAATTACCAAGAAAACATGAGGAGACAGGAGCAGAGAGAGACAGAGACCTCAGAGACACAGGGACATTGATAGAAGGCCAGAGGGGCTTTCTACCACCCTAGCTTTTCTTGCTGGAGGCTGAATTATGAGTTGAAAATCTTCATTTCTCCTGTGCCTGAAATATCTAGATCCAAGTACCCATGTGGATTTTTCTCAGAGAATGGCTCAACTCTCCTGCCTGGGAGAAAGGAGCATTACGGCTTATTAACAAAACAAAAGATGGAGCTGAGAGCCAGAAAGAAATTCTACCTTTAAAAAAATCGTAAAAAGGAAAAATTACTAAAAAACATGAGGAGACAGGGGCAGAGAGAGACAGAGAGCTCAGAGACACAGGGACAGGGATAGAAGTCCAGAGGGGCTCCCTACAACCCTAGCTTTGCATGCTGGAGGCTGAATTATGAGTAGAAAATCTTCATTTCACCTGTGCCTGAAATATCTACTTCCCAGTATCCATGTGGAATCTTCTGAGAAAATGGCTCAACTCTCCTGCCTGGGAGAAAGGAGCAGAAGGGCTTATTAACAAAACAAAAGAGGGAGCTGAGAGCCAGAGAGAAATTCTACCTTTAAAAAAATCGTAAAAAGGAAAAATTACCAAAAAAACATGAGGAGACAGGAGCAGAGAGAGACAGAGACCTCAGAGACACAGGGACAGGGATAGAAGGCCAGAGGGGCTCCCTACCACCCTAGCTTTGCTTGCTGGAGGCTGAATTATGAGTTGAAAATCTTCATTTCTCCTGTGCCTGAAATATCTAGATCCCAGTACCTATGTGGCTTTTTCTCAGAGAATGGCTCAACTCTCCTGCCTGGCAGAAAGGAGTATTACGGCTTATTAACAAAACAAAAGATGGAGCTGAGAGCCAGAGAGAAATTCTACCTTTAAAAAATTCGTAAAGAGGAAAAATTACTAAAAAACATGAGGAGACAGGAGCAGAGAGAGACAGAGACCTCAGAGACATAGGGACAGGGATAGAAGTCCAGAGGGGCTCCCTACAACCCTAGCTTTGCATGCTGGAGGCTGAATTATGAGTACAAAATCTTCATTTCACCTGTGCCTGAAATATCTACTTCCCAGTATCCATGTGGAATCTTCTGAGAAAATGGCTCAACTCTCCTGCCTGGGAGAAAGGAGCAGAAGGTCTTATTAAGAAAACAAAAAAAGGAGCTGAGAGCCAGAGAGAAATTCTACCTTTAAAAAAATCGTAAAAAGGAAAAATTACCAAAAAAACATGAGGAGACAGGAGCAGAGAGAGACAGAGACCTCAGAGACACAGGGACAGGGATAGAAGGCCAGAGGGGCGCCCTACCACACTAGCTTTGCTTGCTGGAGGCTGAATTATGAGTAGAAAATCTTCATTTCTCCTGTGCCTGAAATATCTAGTTCCCAGTATAAATGTGGATACTTCTCAGAGAATGGCTCAACTCTCCTGCCTGGGAGAAAGGAGCAGAAGGTCTTATTAACAAAACAAAAGATGGAGCTGAGAGCCAGAGAGAAATTCTACCTTTAAAAAATCCTAAAAAGGAAAAATTACCAAAAAAACATGAGGAGACAGGGGCAGAGAGAGACAGAGACCTCAGAGACACAGGGACAGGGATAGAAGGCCCGAGGGGCTCCCTACCACACTAGCTTTGCTTGCTGGAGGCTGAATTATGAGTAGAAAATCTTCATTTCTCCTGTGCCTGAAACATGTAGTTCCCAGTATCCATGAGGATACTTCTCAGAGAATGGCTCAACTCTCCTGCCTGGGAGAAAGGAGCAGAAGGGCTAATTAACAAAACAAAAGATGGAGCTGAGAACCAGAGAGAAATTCTACCTTTAAAAAAATCGTAAAAAGGAAAAATTACCAAGAAAACATGAGGAGACAGGAGCAGAGAGAGACAGAGACCTCAGAGACACAGGGACATTGATAGAAGGCCAGAGGGGCTTTCTACCACCCTAGCTTTTCTTGCTGGAGGCTGAATTATGAGTTGAAAATCTTCATTTCTCCTGTGCCTGAAATATCTAGATCCAAGTACCCATGTGGATTTTTCTCAGAGAATGGCTCAACTCTCCTGCCTGGGAGAAAGGAGCATTACGGCTTATTAACAAAACAAAAGATGGAGCTGAGAGCCAGAAAGAAATACTACCTTTAAAAAAATCGTAAAAAGGAAAAATTACTAAAAAACATGAGGAGACAGGGGCAGAGAGAGACAGAGAGCTCAGAGACACAGGGACAGGGATAGAAGTCCAGAGGGGCTCCCTACAACCCTAGCTTTGCATGCTGGAGGCTGAATTATGAGTAGAAAATCTTCATTTCACCTGTGCCTGAAATATCTACTTCCCAGTATCCATGTGGAATCTTCTGAGAAAATGGCTCAACTCTCCTGCCTGGGAGAAAGGAGCAGAAGGGCTTATTAACAAAACAAAAGAGGGAGCTGAGAGCCAGAGAGAAATTCTACCTTTAAAAAAATCGTAAAAAGGAAAAATTACCAAAAAAACATGAGGAGACAGGAGCAGAGAGAGACAGAGACCTCAGAGACACAGGGACAGGGATAGAAGGCCAGAGGGGCTCCCTACCACCCTAGCTTTGCTTGCTGGAGGCTGAATTATGAGTTGAAAATCTTCATTTCTCCTGTGCCTGAAATATCTAGATCCCAGTACCTATGTGGCTTTTTCTCAGAGAATGGCTCAACTCTCCTGCCTGGCAGAAAGGAGTATTACGGCTTATTAACAAAACAAAAGATGGAGCTGAGAGCCAGAGAGAAATTCTACCTTTAAAAAATTCGTAAAGAGGAAAAATTACTAAAAAACATGAGGAGACAGGAGCAGAGAGAGACAGAGACCTCAGAGACATAGGGACAGGGATAGAAGTCCAGAGGGGCTCCCTACAACCCTAGCTTTGCATGCTGGAGGCTGAATTATGAGTACAAAATCTTCATTTCACCTGTGCCTGAAATATCTACTTCCCAGTATCCATGTGGAATCTTCTGAGAAAATGGCTCAACTCTCCTGCCTGGGAGAAAGGAGCAGAAGGTCTTATTAAGAAAACAAAAAAAGGAGCTGAGAGCCAGAGAGAAATTCTACCTTTAAAAAAATCGTAAAAAGGAAAAATTACCAAAAAAACATGAGGAGACAGGAGCAGAGAGAGACAGAGACCTCAGAGACACAGGGACAGGGATAGAAGGCCAGAGGGGCGCCCTACCACACTAGCTTTGCTTGCTGGAGGCTGAATTATGAGTAGAAAATCTTCATTTCTCCTGTGCCTGAAATATCTAGTTCCCAGTATAAATGTGGATACTTCTCAGAGAATGGCTCAACTCTCCTGCCTGGGAGAAAGGAGCAGAAGGTCTTATTAACAAAACAAAAGATGGAGCTGAGAGCCAGAGAGAAATTCTACCTTTAAAAAATCCTAAAAAGGAAAAATTACCAAAAAAACATGAGGAGACAGGGGCAGAGAGAGACAGAGACCTCAGAGACACAGGGACAGGGATAGAAGGCCCGAGGGGCTCCCTACCACACTAGCTTTGCTTGCTGGAGGCTGAATTATGAGTAGAAAATCTTCATTTCTCCTGTGCCTGAAACATGTAGTTCCCAGTATCCATGAGGATACTTCTCAGAGAATGGCTCAACTCTCCTGCCTGGGAGAAAGGAGCAGAAGGGCTAATTAACAAAACAAAAGATGGAGCTGAGAACCAGAGAGAAATTCTACCTTTAAAAAAATCGTAAAAAGGAAAAATTACCAAGAAAACATGAGGAGACAGGAGCAGAGAGAGACAGAGACCTCAGAGACACAGGGACATTGATAGAAGGCCAGAGGGGCTTTCTACCACCCTAGCTTTTCTTGCTGGAGGCTGAATTATGAGTTGAAAATCTTCATTTCTCCTGTGCCTGAAATATCTAGATCCAAGTACCCATGTGGATTTTTCTCAGAGAATGGCTCAACTCTCCTGCCTGGGAGAAAGGAGCATTACGGCTTATTAACAAAACAAAAGATGGAGCTGAGAGCCAGAAAGAAATTCTACCTTTAAAAAAATCGTAAAAAGGAAAAATTACTAAAAAACATGAGGAGACAGGGGCAGAGAGAGACAGAGAGCTCAGAGACACAGGGACAGGGATAGAAGTCCAGAGGGGCTCCCTACAACCCTAGCTTTGCATGCTGGAGGCTGAATTATGAGTAGAAAATCTTCATTTCACCTGTGCCTGAAATATCTACTTCCCAGTATCCATGTGGAATCTTCTGAGAAAATGGCTCAACTCTCCTGCCTGGGAGAAAGGAGCAGAAGGGCTTTTTAACAAAACAAAAGAGGGAGCTGAGAGCCAGAGAGAAATTCTACCTTTAAAAAAATCGTAAAAAGAAAAAATTACAAAAAAAAAAAACATGAGGAGACAGGAGCAGAGAGAGACAGAGACCTCAGAGACACAGGGATGGGGATAGAAGGCTAGAGGGGCTCCCTACCACCCTAGCTTTGCTTGCTGGAGGCTGAATTTTGATTAGAAAATCTTCCTTTCTCCTGTTCCTGAAATATCTATTTCCCAGTATCCTTGGGGATTCTTCTCAGAGAATGGCTCAACTCTCCTGCCTGTGAGAAAGGAGCAGAAGGGCTTATTAACAAAACAAAAGATAGAGCTGAGAACCAGAGAGAAATTCTAACTTTAAAAAAATCGTAAAAAGGAAAAATTACCAAAAAAACATGAGGAGACAGGATCAGAGAGAGACAGAGAACTCAGAGACACAGGGACAGGGATAGAAGGCCAGAGGGGCTCCCTACCACACTAGCTTTGCTTTCTGGAGGCTGAATTATGAGTAGAAAATATTCATTTCTCCTGTGCCTGAAATATCTATTTCCCAGTATCCATGTGGATTCTTCTCAGAGAATGGCTCAACTCTCCTGCCTGGGAGAAAGGAGCAGAAGGGCTTATTAACAAAACAAAAGATGGAGCTGAGAGCCAGAGAGAAATTCTACCTTTAAAAAAATCGTAAAAAGGAAAAATTACCAAAAAAACATGAGGAGACAGGAGCAGAGGGAGACAGAGTCCTCAGAGACACAAGGACAGTGATAGAAGGCCAGAGGGGCTCCCTACCACACTAGCTTTGCTTGCTAGAGGCTAAATAATGAGTAGAAAATCTTCATTTCTCCTTTGCCTGAAATATCTAGTTCCCAGTACCCATGTGGATTCTTCTGAGAGAATGGTTCAACTCTCCTGCCTGGGAGAAAGAGCAGAAGGGCTTATTAACAAAACAAAAGATGGAGCTGAGAGCCAGAGAGAAATTCTACCTTTAAAAAAATCGTAAAAAGGAAAAATTACCAAAAAAACATGAGGGGACAGTATCAGAGAGAGACAGAGACCTCAGAGACACAGGGACAGGGAGAGAAGGACAGAGGGGCTCCCTACAACACTAGCTTTGCTTGCTGGAGGCTGAATTATGAGTAGAAAATCTTAAATTCTCCTGTGCCTGAAATATCTAGTTCCCAGTATCCATTTGGATACTTCTCAGAGAATGGCTCAACTCTCCTGCCTGGAAGAAAGGAGCAGAAGGGCTTATTAACAAAACAAATGATGGAGCTGAGAGCCAGAGAGAAATTCTACCTTTACAAAAATCGTAAAAAGTAAAAATTACCAAAAAACATGAGGAGACAGGAGCAGAGAGAGACAGAGACCTCAGAGACACAGGGACAGGGATAGAAGGCCAGAGGGGCTCCCTACCAAACTAGCTTTGCTTGCTGGATGCTGAATTATTGAGTAGAAAATCTTCATTTCTCCTGTGCCTGAAACATGTAGTTCCCAGTATCCATGAGGATACCTCTCAGAGAATGGCTCAACCCTCCTGCCTGGGAGAAAGGAGCAGAAGGGCTTATTAATAAAACAAAAGATGGAGCTGAGAGCCAGAGAGAAATTCTACCTTTACAAAAATCGTAAAAAGTAAAAATTACCAAAAAAACATGAGGAGACAGGAGCAGAGAGAGACAGAGACCTCAGAGACACAGGGACAGGGATAGAAAGCCAGAGGGGCTCCCTACCACCCTAGCTTTGCTTGCTGGAGGCTGAATTATGAGTTGAAAATCTTCATTTCTCCTGTGCCTGAAATATCTAGATCCCAGTACCCATGTGGATTTTTCTCAGAGAATGGCTCAACTCTCCTGCCTGGGAGAAAGGAGCAGAAGGGCTTATTAACAAAACAAAAGATGGAGCTGAGAGCCAGAGAGAAATTCTACCTTTAAAAAATTCGTAAAAAGGAAAAATTACCAAAAAAACATGAGGAGACAGGAACAGAGAGAGACAGAGACCTCAGAGTCACAGGGACAGGGATAGAAGTCCAGAGGGGCTCCCTACCACACTAGCTTTGCTTGCTGGAGGCTGAATTATGAGTAGAAAATCTTCATTTCTCCTGTGCCTGAAATATCTAGTTCCCAGTATCCATGTGGATTCTTCTCAGAGAATGGCTCAAATCTCCTGCATGGGAGAAAGGAGCAGAAGGGCTTATTAACAAAACAAAAGATGGACCTGAGAGCCAGATTGAAATTCTACCTTTAAAAAATCGTAAAAAGGAAAAATTACCAAAAAACCATGAGGAGACAGGAGCAGAGAGAGACAGAGACCTCACAGACACAGGGACAGGGATAGAAGGCCAGAGGGGCTCCCTACCACCCTAGCTTTGCTTGCTGGAGGCTGAATTATGAGTAGAAAATCTTCATTTCTCCTGTGCCTGAAATATATAGTTCCCAGTATCCATGTGGATTCTTCTCAGAGAATGGCTCAATACTCCTGCCTGGGAGAAAGGAGCAGAAGTGCTTATTAACAAAACAAAAGATGGAGCTGAGGGCCAGAGAGAAATTCTACCTTTAAAAAAATCGTAAAAAGAAAAAATTAACAAAAAAACATGAGGAGACAGGAGCAGAGAGACACAGACGCCTCAGAGACACAGGGACAGGTATAGAAGGCCAGAGGGGCTCCCTACCACACTATCTTTGCTTTCTGGAGGCTAAATTATGAGTAGAAAATCTTCATTTCTCCTGTGCCTGAAATATCTAGTTCCCAGTATCCATGTGGATCCTTCTCAGAGAATGGCTCAACACTCTTGCCTGGGAGAAAGGAGCAGAAATGCTTATTAACAAAACAAAAGATGGAGCTGAGAGCCAGAGAGAAATTCTACCTTTAAAAAAATCGTAAAAAGGAAAAATTACCAAAAAAACATGAGGATACAGGAGCAGAGAGAGACAGAGGCCTCAGAGACACAGGGACAGGGATAGAAGGCCAGAGGGGCTCCCTACCACACTAGCTTTGCTTGCTGGAGGCTGAATTATGAGGAGAAAATCTTCATTTCTCCTGTGCCTGAAATATCTATTTCACAGTATCCATGTGGAATCTTCTCAGAGAATGGCTCAACTCTCCTGCCTGGGAGAAAGGAGCAGAAGGGCTTATTAACAAAACAAAAGATGGAGCTGAGAGCGAGAGAAAAATTCTACCTTTAAAGAAATCGCAAAAAGGAAAAATTACCAAAAAAATAAAGGAGGAGACGGGAGCAGAGCGAGACAGAGACCTCAGAGACACAGAGACAGAGATAGAAGGCCAGAGGGGCTCCCTACCATACTAGCTTTGCTTGCTGGAGGCTGAATTATGAGTAGAAAATCTTCATTTCTCCTGTGCCTGAAATATCTAGTTCCCAATATCCATGTGGAAACTTCTCAGAGAATGGCTCAACTCTCCTGCCTGGGAGAAAGGAGCAGAAGGGCTTATTAAGCAAACAAAAGATGGAGCTGAGAGTCAGAGAGAAATTCTACCTTTAAAAAAATCGCAAAAATGAAAAATTACCAAAAAATAATGAGGACACAGGAGCAGAGAGAGACAGAGACCTCAGAGACACAGAGACAGGGATAGAAGGCCAGAGGGGCTCCCTAGCACACTAGCTTTGCTTACTCGAGGCTGAATTATGAGGAGAAAACCTTCATTTCTCCTGTGCCTGAAATATCTAGTTCCCAGTATCCATGTGGAATCTTCTCAGAGAATTGCTCAACTCTCCTGCCTGGGAGAAAGGAGCAGAAGGGCTTATTAACAAAACAAAAGATGGAGCTGAGAGCCAGAGAGAAATTCTACCTTTAAAAAATCCCAAAAAGGAAAAATTACCAAAAAAATAAAAATGAGGATTCAGGAGCAGAGAGAAACAGAGACCTCAGAGACAAAGACACAGGGACAGAAGGCCAGAGGGGCTCCCTACCACACTAGCTTTGCTTGCTGGAGGCTGAAAAATGAGTAGAAAATCTGCATTTCTCCTGTGCCTGAAATATATAGTTCCCAGTACCCATTTGGATTCTTCTCAGAGAATGGCTCAACTCTCCTGCCTGGGAGAAAGAGCAGAAGGGCTTATTATCAAAAGAAAAGATGGAGCTGAGAGCCAGAGAGAAATTCTACCTTTTAAAAAATCGTGAAAAGGAAAAATTACCAAAAAAACATGAGGAGAAAAGAGCAGAGAGAGACAGAAACCTCAGAGACACAGGGACAGGGATAGAAGGCCAGAGGGGCTACCTACCACAGTAGCTTTGCTTGCTGAAGGCTGAATTATGAGTAGAAAATCTTCATTTCTCCTGTGCCTGAAATATCTATTTCCCAGTATCCATGTGTATTCTTCTCAGAGAATGGCTCAACTCTCCTGACTGGGAGAAAGGTGCAGAAGGGCTTATTTAAAAACAAAAGAGGGAGCTGAGAGCCAGAGAGAAATTCAACCTTTAAAAAAATCGTAAAGGGACCAGCAGTTAGCGTAATGGCTATGTCGCTGGACTCCCACGTAGTCGACCGCGGTTCGAGTCCCAGACCCGGCGGCTTAAACTCACGCCGGGCACGTGTGCGTGCGTGCCCAGGATCCCGAGAGGAGAATGGAGGAGAAGGGATTGCGGCGTGGCCATCCCCCCTGGGGGGTGATTTCCTGCTTTCTATCTCTCTGTCTCTCTCTGTCTGTCTGGCGAGCGCACGCGCCCTATAGCAAAAACCTCTCCAAAAAAAGAAAAAAAAAAAAAAAAAAAAAAAAAAAAAATCGTAAAAAGGAAAAATTACCAAAAAAATCATGAGGAGACAGGAGCAGAGAGAGACAGAGACCTCAGAGACACAGGGACAGGGATAGAAGGCCAGAAGGGCTCCATACCACCCTAGCTTTGCTTCCTGGAGGCTGAATTATGAGTAGAAAATCTTCCTTTCTCCTGTACCTGAAATATCTAGTTCCCAGTATCCATGGGGATCCTTCTCAGATAATGGCTCAACTCTCCTGCCTGGGAGAAAGGAGCAGAAGGGCTTATTAACAAAACAAAATATGGAGCTGAGAACCAGAGAGAAATTCTACCTTTAAAAAAATCGTAAAGAGGAAAAATTACCAAAAAAACATGAGGAGACAGGAGCAGAGAGAGACAGAGCCCTCAGAGACACAGGGACAATGATAGAAGGCCAGAGGGGCTCCCTACCACCCTAGCTATGCTTGCTGGAGGGTGAATTATGAGTAGAAAATCTTCATTTCTCCTGTGCCTGAAATATCTAGATCCCAGTACCCATGTGGATCCTTCTCAGAGAACGGCTTAACTCTCCTGCCTGGGAGAAAGGAGCAGAATGGCTTATTAACAAAACAAAAGATGGAGCTGAATGCCAGAGAGAAATTCTACCTTTAAAAAAATCGTAAAAAGGAGAAATTACTAAAAAGCATGAGGAGAGAGGAGCAGAGAGAGACAGAGGCCTCAGAGACACAGGGACAGGGATAGAAGTCCAGTGGGGCTCCCTACAACCCTAGCTTTGCATGCTGGAGGCTGAATTATGAGTAGAAAATCTTCATTTCACCTGTGCCTGAAATATCTACTTCCCGGTATCCATATGGAATCTTCTGAGAAAATGGCTCAACTCTCCTGCCTGGGAGAAAGGGGCAGAAGGTCGTATTACCAAAACAAAAGATGGAGCTGAGAGCCAGAGAGAAATTCTACCTTTAAAAAAATCGTAAAAAGGAAAAATTACCAAAAAAAACATAAGGAGACAGGAGCAGAGAGACACAGAGAACTCAGAGACACAGGGACAGGGAGAGAAGGACAGAGGGGCTCCCTACCACCCTAGCTTTGCTTGCTGGAGGCTGAATTATGAGTAGAAAATCTTCATTTCTCCTGTGCCTGAAATATCTAGTTCCCAGTATACATGTGGATTCTTCTCAGAGAATGGCTCAACTCTCCTGCCTGGGAGAAAGGAGCAGAAGGGCTTATTAACAAAACAAAAGATGGAGCTGAGACCCAGAGAGAAATTCTACCTTTAAAAAAATCATAAAAAGGAAAAATTACCAAAAAAACATGAGGAGACAGGAGCAGAGAGAGACAGAGACCTCAGAGACACAGGGACAGGGATAGAAGGCCAGAGGGTCTCCCTACCACAGTAGCTTTGCTTGCTGGAGGCTGAATTATGAGTAGAAAATCTTCATTTCTCCTGTGCCTGAAATATCTAGTTCCCAGTATCCATGTGTATTATTCTCAGAGAATGGCTCAACTCTCCTGCCTGGGAGAAAGGTGCAGAATGGCTTATTAACAAAACAAAAGAGGGAGCTGAGAGCCAGAGAGAAATTCAACCTTTAAAAAAATCGTAAAAAGGAAAAATTACCAAAAAAACATGAGGAGACAGGAGCAGAGAGAGACAGAGACCTCAGAGACACAGGGACAGGGATAGAAGGCCAGAGGGGATCCCTACCACCCTAGCTTTGCTTGCTGGAGGCTGAATTTTGAGTTGAATATCTTCATTTCTCCTGTGTCTGAAATATCTAGTTCCCAATATCCATGTGGATCCTTCTCAGAGAATGGCTCAACTCTCCTGCCTGGGAGAAAGGAGCAGAACGGCTTATGAACAAAACAAAAGATGAAGCTGAGAGCCAGAGAGAAATTCTACCTTTAAAAAAATCGTAAAAAAGAAAAATTACTAAAAAACATGAGGAGACAGAGGCAGAGAGAGACAGAGGCCTAAGAGACACAGGGATAGGGATAGAAGTCCAGAGGGGCTCCCTACAACCCTAGCTTTGCATGCTGGTGGCTGAATTATGAGTAGAAAATCTTCATTTCACCTGTGCCTGAAATATCTACTTCCCAGTATCCATGTGGAATCTTCTGAGAAAATGGCTCAACTCTCCTGCCTGGGAGAAAGGAGCAGAAGGGCTTATTAACAAAACAAAAAATGGAGCTGAGAGCCAGAGAGAAATTCTACCTTTAAAAAAATCGTAAAAAGGAAAAATTACCAAAAAACATGAGGAGACAGGAGCAGAGGGAGACAGAGACCTCAGAGACACAGGGACAGTGATAGAAGGCCAGAGGGGCTCCCTACCACACTAGCTTTGCTTGCTGGAGCCTGAATTATGAGAAGAAAATCTTCATTTCTCCTGTGCCTGAAATATCTAGTTCACAGTATCCAGTTGGATTCTTCTCAGAGAATGGCTCAACTCTCCTGCCTGGAAGAAAGGAGCAGAAGGGCTTATTAACAAAACAAAAGATGGAGCTGAGAGCCAGAGTGAAATTCTACCTTTAAAAAAATCGTAAAAAGGAAAAATTACCAAAAAAACATGAGGAGACAGGAGCAGAGAGAGACAGAGACCTCAGAGACACAGGGACAGGGATAGAAGGCCAGAGGGGCTCCCTACCACACTAGCTTTGCTTGCTGGAGGCTGAATTATGAGTAGAAAATCTTCATTTCTCCTGTGTCTGAAATATCTAGTTCCCAGTATCCATTTGGATTCTTCTCAGAGAATGGCTCAATTCTCCTGCCTGGGAGAAAGGAGCAGAAGGGCTTATTAACAAAACAAAAGATGGAGCTGAGAGCCAGAGAGAAATTCTACCGTTAAAAAAATCGTAAAAAGGAAAAATAAACAAAAAAACATGAGGAGACAGGAGCGGAGAGAGACAAGACCTCAGAGACACAAGAACAGGGACAGAAGGCCAGAGGGGCTCCCTACCACACTAGCTTTGCTCGTTGGAGGCTTAATTATGAGTAGAAAATCTTCATTTCTCCTCTGCCTGAAATATCTAGTTCCCAGTATCCATGTGGATACTTCTCAGAGAATGGCTCAACTCTCCTGCCTGGGAGAAAGGAGCTAAAGGGCTTATTAACAAAACAAAAGATGGAGCTGAGAGCCAGAGAGAAATTCTACCTTTAAAAAAATCGTAAAAAGGAAAAATTAACAAAAAACCATGAGGAGACAGGAGCAGAGAGAGACAGAGACATCAGAGACACAGGGACAGGGATAGATAAAGAGGGGCTCCCTACCACACTAGCTTTGCTTGCTGGAGGCTGAATTATGAGTAGAAAATCTTCATTTCTCCTGTGCCTGAAATATCTAGTTCCCAGTATCCATGTGGATTCTTCTCAGAGAATGGCTCAAATCTCCTGCATGGGAGAAAGGAGCAGAAGGGCTTATTAACAAAACAAAAGATGGACCTGAGAGCCAGATTGAAATTCTACCTTTAAAAAATCGTAAAAAGGAAAAATTACCAAAAAACCATGAGGAGACAGGAGCAGAGAGAGACAGAGACCTCAGAGACACAGGGACAGGGATAGAAGGCCAGAGGTGCTCCCTACCACACTAGCTTTGCTTGCTGGAGGCTGAATTATGAGTAGAAAATCTTCCTTTCTCCTGTGCCTGAAATATCTAGTTCCCAGTATCCATGTGGATTCTTCTCAGAGAATGGCTCAACTCTCCTGCCTGGGAGAAAGGAGCAGAACGGCATATGAACAAAACATAAGATGGAGCTGAGAGCCAGAGAGAAATTCTACCTTTAAAAAAATCGTAAAAAAGAAAAATTACCGGGAATCAGCAGTTAGCGTAATGGCTATGTCGCTGGACTCCCACGTAGTCGACCGCGGTTCGCGTCTCGGACCCGGTGGCTTACAACTCACGCCGGGCGCGTGTGCGTGCGTGCCCAAGATCCCGAGAGGAGAATGGAGGAGAAGGGATTGCGGCGTGACCATCCGCCCTTGGGGTGATTTCTCGCTTTCTGTCTCTATGTCTCTCTCTGTCTGTCTGGCGAGCGCACGCGCCCTATAGAGAAAAAACCTCTCAAAAAAAAAAAAAAAAAAAAAAAAAGGAAAAATTACCAAAAAAACATGAGGATGCAGGAGCAGAGAGAGACAGAGGCCTCAGAGACACAGGGACGGGGATAGAAGGCAAGAGGGGCTCCCTACCAGACTAGCTTTGCTTGCTGGATGCTGAATTATGAGTAGAAAATCTTCATTTCTCCGGTGCCTGAAATATCTAGTTCCCAGTATCCATGTGGATTCTTCTCAGAGAATGGCTCAACTCTCCTGCCTGGGAGAAAGGAGCAGAAGGGCTTATTAACGAAACAAAAGATGGAGCGGAGAGAAATTCCACCTTTAAAAAATTCGTAAAAAGGAAAAATTAACAAAAAAACATGAGGATACATGAGCAGAGAGAGACAGAGACCTCAGAGACACAAGGACAGGGATAGAAGGCCAGAGGGGCTCCCTACCACACTATCTTTGCTTTCTGGAGGCTGAATTATGAGTAAAAAATCTTCATTTCTCCTGTGCCTGAAACAAGTAGTTCCCAGTATCCATGTGGATACTTCTCAGAGAATCGCTCAACTCTCCTGCCTGAGAGAAAAGAGCAGAAGGGCTTATTAACAAAACAAAAGAGAGAGCTAAGAGCCAGAGAGAAATTCTACCTTTAAAAAAAATTGTAAAAAGGAAAAATTACAAAAAAAAAAAAAAAAAGGAGACAGGAGCAGAGAGAGACAGAAACCTCAGAGACACAGGGACAGGGATAGAAGGCTAGAGGGGCTCCCTACCACCCTAGCTTTGCTTGCTGGAGGCTGAATTATGAGTAGAAAATCTTCCTTTCTCCTGTGCCTGAAATATCTAGTTCCCAGTATACATGGGGATTCTTCTCAGAGAATGGCTCAACTCTCCTGCCTGGGAGAAAGGAGCAGAAGGGCTTATTAACAAAACAAAAGATGGAGCTGAGAACCAGAGAGAAATTCTACCTTTAAAAAAATCGTAAAAAGGAAAAATTACCAAAAAAACATGAGGAGACAGGAGCAGAGAGAGACAGAGACCTCAGAGACACAGGGACAGTGATAGAGGTCCAGAGGGGCTCCCTACCACACTAGCTTTGCTTGCTGGAGGCTGAATTATGAGTAGAAAATCTTCATTTCTCCTGTGCCTGAAATATCTAGTTCCCAGTATCCATGTGGATACTTCTCAGAGAATGGCTCAACTCTCCTGCCTGGGAGAAAGGAGCAGAAGGGCTTATTAACAAAATAAAAGATGGAGCTGAGAGCCAGAGAGAAATTCTACCTTTAAAAAAATCGTAAAAAGGAAAAATTACCAAAAAACCCTGAGGAGACAGGAGCAGAGAGAGACAGAGACCTCAGAGACACAGGGACAGGGATAGAAGGCCAGAGGGGCTCCCTACCACACTAGCTTTGCTTGCTGGACGCCGAATTATGAGTAGAAAATCTTCATTTCTCCTGTGCCTGAAATATCTAGTTCCCAGTATCCATGTGGATCCTTCTCAGAGAATGGCTCAACTCTCCTGCCTGAGAGAAAGGAGCAGAAGGGCTTATTAACAAAACAAAAGATGGAGATGAGAGCCAGAGAGAAATTCTACCTTTAAAAAAGTCGTAAAAAGGAAAAATTACCACAAAAACATGAGGAGACAGGAGCAGAGAGAGACAGAGACCTCAGAGACACAGGGACAAGGACAGAAGGCCAGAGGGGCTCCCTACCACACTAGCTTTGCTCGTTGGAGGCTTAATTATGAATAGAAAATCTTCATTTCTCCTGTGCCTGAAATATCTATTTCCCAGTATCCATGTGGATACTTCTCAGAGAATGGCTCAACTCTCCTGCCTGGGAGAAAGGAGCAGAAGGGCTTATTAACAAAACAAAAGATGGAGCTGAGAGCCAGAGAGAAATTCTACCTTTAAAAAAATCGTAAAAAGGAAAAATTAACAAAAAAACATGAGGAGACAGGAGCAGAGAGAGACAGAGACCTCAGAGACACAGGGAGAGGGAAAGAAAACAGAGGGGCTCCCTACCACACTAGCTTTGCTTGCTGGAGGCTGAATTATGAGTAGAAAATCTTCATTTCTCCTGTGCCTGAAATATCTAGTTCCCAGTATCCATGTGGATCCTTCTCAGAGAATAGCTCAACTCTCCTGCATGGGAGAAAGAAGCAGAAGGGCTTATTAACAAAACAAAAGATGGAGCTGAGAGCCAGATTGAAATTCTACCTTTAAAAAATCGTAAAAAGGAAAAATTACCAAAAAAAAAAAACATGAGGAGACAGCAGCAGAGAGAGACAGAGACCTCAGAGACACAGGGAAAGGGATAGAAGGCCAAGGGGCTCCCTTCCACATTAACTTTTCTTGCTGGATGCTGTATTATGAGTCTAAAATCTTCATTTCTCCGGTGCCTGAAATATCTAGTTCCCAGTATCCGTGTGGATTCTTCTCAGAGAATGGCTCAACTCTCCTGCCTGGGAGAAAGGAGCAGAAGGGCTTATTAACGAAACAAAAGATGGAGCGGAGAGCCATAGAGAAATTCCACCTTTAAAAAATTCGTAAAAAGGAAAAATTATCAAAAAAACATGAGGATACATAAGCAGAGAAAACAGAGACCTCAGAGACACATGGACAGGGATAGAAGACCAGAGGGGCTCCCTACCACACTAGCTTTGCTTGCTGGAGGCTGAATTATGAGTAGAAAATCTTCATTTCTCCTGTGCCTGAAATATCTAGTTCCCAGTATCCATGTGGTTTCTTCTCAGAGAATGGCTCAACTCTCCTGCCGGGGAAAAGGAGCAAAAGGGCATATTAACAAAACAAAAGATGGAGCTGAGAGCCAGAGAGAAATTCTACCTTTAAAAAAATTGTAAAAAGGAAAAATTACCAAAAGAACATGAGGAGACAGGAGCAGAGAGAGCCAGAGACCTCAGAGACACTGGGACCGGGATAGAAGGCAAGAGGGGCTCCCTACCACACTAGCTTTGCTTGCTGGAGGCTGAATTATGAGTAGCAAATCTTCATTTCTCCTGTGCCTGAAATATCTACTTCCCAGTATCCATGTGGATTCTTCTCAGAGAATGGCTCAACTCTCCTGCCTAGGAGAAAGGAGCAGAAGGGCTTATTAACAAAACAAAAGATGGAGCTGAGAGCCAGAGAGAAATTCTACCTTTAAAAAAAACGTAAAAAGGAAAAATTACCAAAAAAAACATGAGTAGACAGGAGCAGAGAGAGACAGAGACCTCAGAGACACAGGGACAGGGATAGAAGTCCAGAGGGGCTCCCTACCACACTAGCTTTGCTTGCTGGAGGCTGAATTATGAGTAGAAAATCTTCATTTCTCCTGTGCCTGAAATATCTAGTTCCCAGTATCCATGTGGATTCTTCTCAGAGAATGGCTCAATTCTCCTGCCTGGGAAAAGGAGCAAAAGGTCATATTAACAAAACAAAAAATGGAGCTGAGAGCCAGAGAGAAATTCTACCTTTAAAAAAATCGTAAAAAGGAAAAATTACAAAAAAAAACATGAGGAGATAGGAGCAGAGAGAGACAGAGACCTCGGAGACATAGGAACAGGGATAGAAGACGAGAGGGGCTCCCTACCACACTAGCTTTGCTTGCTGGAGGCTGAATTATGAGTCAAAAATCTTCATTTCTCCGGTGCCTGAAATATCTATTTCCCAGTATACCTGTGGATTCTTCTCAGAGAATGGCTCAATTCTCCTGCCTGGGAGAAAGGAGAATAAGGGCTTATTAACAAAACAAAAGATGGAGCTGAGAGCCAGAGAGAAATTCTACCTTTAAAAAAAATCGTAAAAAGGAAAAATTACCAAAAAAACATGACGAGACAGGAGCAGAGAGAGACAGAGACCTCAGAGACACAGGGACAAGGATAGAAGGCCAGAGGGGCTCCATACCACACTAGCTTTGCTTGCTGGAGGCTGAATTATGAGTAGAAAATCTTCATTTCTCCTGTGCCTGAAATATCTAGTTCCCAGTATCCATGTGGATTCTTCTCAGAGAATGGCTCAACTCTCCTGCATGGGAGAAAGAAGCAGAAGGGCTTATTAACAAAACAAAAGATGGAGCTGAGAGCCAGATTGAAATTCTACCTTTAAAAAATCGTAAAAAGGAAAAATTACCAAAAAAAAAAAACATGAGGTGACAGCAGCAGAGAGAGACAGAGACCTCAGAGACACAGGGAAAGGGATAGAAGGCCAAGGGGCTCCCTTCCACATTAGCTTTTCTTGCTGGATGCTGTATTATGAGTCAAAAATCTTCATTTCTCCGGTGCCTGAAATATCTAGTTCCCAGTATCCGTGTGGATTCTTCTCAGAGAATGGCTCAACTCTCCTGCCTGGGAGAAAGGAGCAGAAGGGCTTATTAACGAAACAAATGATGGAGCGGAGAGCCAGAGAGAAATTCCACCTTTAAAAAAATCGTAAAAAGGAAAAATTACAAAAAAAACTTGAGGAGACAGGAGCAGAGAGAGACAGAGAACTCGGAGACACAGGGACAGGGATAGAAGACCAGAGGGGCCCCCTACCACAGTAGCTTTGCATGCTGGAGGCTGAATTATGAGTAGAAAATCTTCATTTCTCCAGTGCCTGAAATATCTAGTTCCCAGTATCCATGTGGATTCTTCTCAGAGAATGGCTCAACTCTCCTGCCTGGGAGAAAGGAGCAGAAGGGCTTATTAACAAAACAAAAGATGGAGCTGAGAGCCAGAGAGAAATTCTACCTTTAAAAAAATTGTAAAAAGGAAAAATTACCAAAAGAACATGAGGAGACAGGAGCAGAGAGAGCCAGAGACCTCAGAGACACTGGGACCGGGATAGAAGGCAAGAGGGGCTCCCTACCACACTAGCTTTGCTTGCTGGAGGCTGAATTATGAGTAGCAAATCTTCATTTCTCCTGTGCCTGAAATATCTACTTCCCAGTATCCATGTGGATTCTTCTCAGAGAATGGCTCAACTCTCCTGCCTAGGAGAAAGGAGCAGAAGGGCTTATTAACAAAACAAAAGATGGAGCTGAGAGCCAGAGAGAAATTCTACCTTTAAAAAAAACGTAAAAAGGAAAAATTACCAAAAAAAACATGAGGAGACAGGAGCAGAGAGAGACAGAGACCTCAGAGACACAGGGACAGGGATAGAAGTCCAGAGGGGCTCCCTACCACACTAGTTTTGCTTGCTGGAGGCTGAATTATGAGTAGAAAATCTTCATTTCTCCTGTGCCTGAAATATCTAGTTCCCAGTATCCATGTGGATTCTTCTCAGAGAATGGCTCAATTCTCCTGCCTGGTAAAAGGAGCAGAAGGTCATATTAACAAAACAAAAGATGGAGCTGAGAGCCAGAGAGAAATTCTACCTTTAAAAAAATCGTAAAAAGGAAAAATTACCAAAAAAACATGAGGAGATAGGAGCAGAGAGAGACAGAGACCTCGGAGACATAGGGACAGGGATAGAAGACGAGAGGGGCTCCCTACCACACTAGCCTTGCTTGCTGGAGGCTGAATTATGAGTAGAAAATCTTCATTTCTCCAATGCCTGAAGTATCTAGTTCCCAGTATCCATGTGGATTCTTCTCAGAGAATGGCTCAACTCTCCTTCCTGGGAGAAAGGAGCAGAAGGGCTTATTAACAAAACAAAAGATGGAGCTGAGAGCCAGAGAGAAATTCTACCTTTAAAAAAATGGTAAAAAGGAAAAATTACCAAAAAAACATGAGGAGACAGGAGCAGAGAGAGACAGAGACCTCAGAGACACAGGGACAGGGATAGAAGGCCAGAGGGGCTCCCTACCACACTAGCTTTGCTTGCTGGAGGCTGAATTATGAGTAGCAAATCTTCATTTCTCCTGTGCCTGAAATATCTACTTCCCATTATCCATGTGGATTCTTCTCAGAGAATGGCTCAACTCTCCTGCCTGGGAGAAAGGAGCAGAAGGGCTTATTAATAAAACAAAAGATGGAGCTGAGAGCCAGAGAGAAATTCTACCTTTAAAAAAATCGTAAAAAGGAAAAATTACCAAAAAAACATGAGGAGACAGGAGCAGAGAGAGACAGAGACCTCAGAGACACAGGGACAGGGATAGAAGTCCAGAGGGGCTCCCTACCACACTAGCTTTGCTTGCTGGAGGCTGAATTATGAGTCAAAAATCTTCATTTCTCCGGTGCCTGAAATATCTAGTTCCCAGTATACCTGTGGATTCTTCTCAGAGAATGGCTCAATTCTCCTGCCTGGGAGAAAGGAGAATAAGGGCTTATTAACAAAACAAAAGATGGAGCTGAGAGCCAGAGAGAAATTCTACCTTTAAAAAAAATCGTAAAAAGGAAAAATTACCAAAAAAACACGACGAGACAGGAGCAGAGAGAGACAGAGACCTCAGAGACACAGGGACAGGGATAGAAGGCCAGAGGGGCTCCATACCACACTAGCTTTGCTTGCTGGAGGCTGAATTATGAGTAGAAAATCCTCATTTCTCCTGTGCCTGAAATATCTAGTTCCCAGTATCCATGTGGATTCTTCTCAGAGAATGGCTCAACTCTCCTGCATGGGAGAAAGAAGCAGAAGGGCTTATTAACAAAACAAAAGATGGAGCTGAGAGCCAGATTGAAATTCTACCTTTAAAAAATCGTAAAAAGGAAAAATTACCAAAAAAAAAAAACATGAGGAGACAGCAGCAGAGAGAGACAGAGACCTCAGAGACACAGGGAAAGGGATAGAAGGCCAAGGGGCTCCCTTCCACATTAGCTTTTCTTGCTGGATGCTGTATTATGTGTCAAAAATCTTCATTTCTCCGGTGCCTGAAATATCTAGTTCCCAGTATCCGTGTGGATTCTTCTCAGAGAATGGCTCAACTCTCCTGTCAGGGAGAAAGGAGCAGAAGGGCTTATTAACGAAACAAAAGATGGAGCGGAGAGCCAGAGAGAAATTCCACCTTTAAAAAATTCGTAAAAAGGAAAAATTAACAAAAAAACATAAGGATACATAAGCAGAGAAAACAGAGACCTCAGAGACACATGGACAGGGATAGAAGACCAGAGGGGCTCCCTACCACACTAGCTTTGCTTGCTGGAGGCTGAATTATGAGTAGAAAATCTTCATTTCTCCTGTGCCTGAAATATCTAGTTCCCAGTATGCATGTGGTTTCTTCTCAGAGAATGGTTCAACTCTCCTGCCTGGGAAAAGGAGCAAAAGGGCATATTAACAAAACAAAAAATGGAGCTGAGATCCAGAGAGAAATTCTACCTTTAAAAAAATCGTAAAAAGGAAAAATTACAAAAAAAATACATGAGGAGATAGGAGCAGAGAGAGACAGAGACCTCGGAGACATAGGGACAGGGATAGAAGACGAGAGGGGCTCCCTACCACACTAGCTTTGCTTGCTGGAGGCTGAATTATGAGTAGAAAATCTTCATTTCTCCAATGCCTGAAGTATCTAGTTCCCAGTATCCATGTGGATTCTTCTCAGAGAATGGCTCAACTCTCCTTCCTGGGAGAAAGGAGCAGAAGGGCTTATTAACAAATCAAAAGATGGAGCTGAGAGCCAGAGAGAAATTCTACCTTTAAAAAAATCGTAAAAAGGAAAAATTACCAAAAAAACATGAGGAGACAGGAGCAGAGAGAGACAAAGACCTCAGAGACACAGGGACAGGGATAGAAGGCCAGAGGGGCTCCATACCACACTAGCTTTGCTTGCTGGAGGCTGAATTATGAGTAGCAAATCTTCATTTCTCCTGTGCCTGAAATATCTACTTCCCATTATCCATGTGGATACTTCTCAGAGAATGGCTCAACTCTCCTGCCTGGGAGAAAGGAGCAGAAGGGCTTATTAACAAAACAAAAGATGGAGCTGAGAGCCAGAGAGAAATTCTACCTTTAAAAAAATCGTTAAAAGAAAAATTTCCAAAAAAACTTAAGGAGACAGGAGCAGAAAGAGACAGAGACCTCAGAGACACAGGGACTAGGATAGAAGGCCAGAGGGGCTCCATAGCACACTAGCTTTGCTTGCTGGAGGCTGAATTATGAGTAGAAAATCTGCATTTCTTCTGTGCCTGAAATATCTAGTTCCCAGTATCCATGTGGATTCTTCTCAGAGAATGGCTCAACTCTCCTGCATAGGAGAAAGGAGCAGAAGGGCTTATTAACAAAACAAAAGATGGAGCTGAGAACCAGAGAGAAATTCTACCTTTAAAAAAATGGTAAAAAGGAAAAATTACCAAAAAAACATGAGGAGACAGGAGCAGAGGGAGACAGAGACCTCAGAGACACAGGGACAGGGATAGAAGGCCAGAGGGGCTCCCTACCATACTAGCTTTACTTGCTGGAGGCTGAATTATGAGTAGCAAATCTTCATTTCTCCTGTGCCTGAAATATCTAGTTCCCAGTATCCATGTGGATTCTTCTCATAGAATGGCTCAACTCTCCTGCCTGGGAGAAAGGAGCAGAAGGGCTTATTAACAAAACAAAAGATGGAGCTGAGAGCCAGAGAGAAATTCAACCTATAAAAAAATCGTAAAAAAGAAAAATTACCAAAAAAACATGAGGAGACAGGAGCCCAGAGAGACAGAGACCTCAGAGACACAGGGACAGGCATAGAAGGCCAGAGGGTCTCCCTACAACCCTAACTTTGCTTGCTGGAGGCTGAATTATGAGTACAAAATCTTCATTTCTCCTGTGCCTGAAATATCTAGTTCCCAGTATCCATGTGGATGCTTCTCAGAGAATGGCTCAACTCTCCTGCTTGGGAGAAAGGAGCAGAAGGGCTTATTAACAAAACAAAAGATGGAGCTAAGAGCCAGATTGAAATTCTACCTTTAAAAAAATCGTAAAAAGGAAAAATTACCAAAAAAACATGAGGAGACAGGAGCAGAGAGAGACAGAGTCCTCAGAGACACAGGGACAGGGATAGAAGGCCAGAGGGGCTCCCTACCACACTAGCTTTGTTTGCTGGATGCTGAATTATGAGTAGAAAATCTTCATTTCTCCGGTGCCTGAAATATCTAATTCCCAGTATCCATGTGGATTCTTCTCAGAGAATGGCTCAACTCTCCTGCCTGGGAGAAAGGAGCAGAAGGGCTTATTAACAAAACAAAAGATGGAGCGGAGAGCTAGAGAGAAATTCCACCTTTAAAAAATTCGTAAAAAGGAAAAATTAACAAAAAACATGAGGATACATGAGCAGAGAGAGACAGAGACCTCAGAGACACATGGACAGGGATAGAAGACCAGAGGGGCTCCCTACCACACTAGCTTTGCTTGCTGGAGGCTGAATTATGAGTAGAAAATCTTCATTTCTCCTGTGCCTGAAATATCTAGTTCCCAGTATCCATGTGGATTCTTCTCAGAGAATGGCTCAACTCTCCTGCCTGGGATAAAGGATCAGAAGGGCTTATTAACAAAACAAAAAATGGAGCTGAGAGCCAGAGAGAAATTCTACCTTTAAAAAATTCATAAAAAGGAAAAATTACCAAAAAAACATGAGGAGACAGGAGCAGAGAGAGACAGAGACCTCAGAGACACAGGGTCAGGGATAGAAGGACAGAGGGGCTCCCTACCACACTAGCTTTGCTTGCTGGAGGCTGAATTATGAGTAGAAAATCTTCATTTCTCCTGTGCCTGAAATATCTAGTTCCCAGTATCCATGTGGATTCTTCTCATAGAATGGCTCAACTCTCCTGCCTGGGAGAAAGGAGCAGAAGGGCTTATTAACAAAACAAAAGATGGAGCTGAGAGCCAGAGAGAAATTCAACCTATAAAAAAATCGTAAAAAAGAAAAATTACCAAAAAAACATGAGGAGACAGGAGCCCAGAGAGACAGAGACCTCAGAGACACAGGGACAGGCATAGAAGGCCAGAGGGTCTCCCTACAACCCTAACTTTGCTTGCTGGAGGCTGAATTATGAGTACAAAATCTTCATTTCTCCTGTGCCTGAAATATCTAGTTCCCAGTATCCATGTGGATGCTTCTCAGAGAATGGCTCAACTCTCCTGCTTGGGAGAAAGGAGCAGAAGGGCTTATTAACAAAACAAAAGATGGAGCTAAGAGCCAGATTGAAATTCTACCTTTAAAAAAATCGTAAAAAGGAAAAATTACCAAAAAAACATGAGGAGACAGGAGCAGAGAGAGACAGAGTCCTCAGAGACACAGGGACAGGGATAGAAGGCCAGAGGGGCTCCCTACCACACTAGCTTTGTTTGCTGGATGCTGAATTATGAGTAGAAAATCTTCATTTCTCCGGTGCCTGAAATATCTAATTCCCAGTATCCATGTGGATTCTTCTCAGAGAATGGCTCAACTCTCCTGCCTGGGAGAAAGGAGCAGAAGGGCTTATTAACAAAACAAAAGATGGAGCGGAGAGCTAGAGAGAAATTCCACCTTTAAAAAATTCGTAAAAAGGAAAAATTAACAAAAAACATGAGGATACATGAGCAGAGAGAGACAGAGACCTCAGAGACACATGGACAGGGATAGAAGACCAGAGGGGCTCCCTACCACACTAGCTTTGCTTGCTGGAGGCTGAATTATGAGTAGAAAATCTTCATTTCTCCTGTGCCTGAAATATCTAGTTCCCAGTATCCATGTGGATTCTTCTCAGAGAATGGCTCAACTCTCCTGCCTGGGATAAAGGATCAGAAGGGCTTATTAACAAAACAAAAAATGGAGCTGAGAGCCAGAGAGAAATTCTACCTTTAAAAAATTCATAAAAAGGAAAAATTACCAAAAAAACATGAGGAGACAGGAGCAGAGAGAGACAGAGACCTCAGAGACACAGGGTCAGGGATAGAAGGACAGAGGGGCTCCCTACCACACTAGCTTTGCTTGCTGGAGGCTGAATTATGAGTAGAAAATCTTCATTTCTCCTGTGCCTGAAATATCTAGTTCCCAGTATCCATGTGGATTCTTCTCAGAGAATGGCTCAACTCTCCTGCTTGGGAGAAAGGAGCAGAAGGGCTTATTAACAAAACAAAAGATGGAGCTGAGAGCCAGAGAGAAATTCTACCTTTAAAAAAATCGTAAAAAGGAAAAATTACCAAAAAAACATGAGGAGACAGGAGCAGAGAGAGACAGAGGGCTCAGAGACACAGGGACAGGGATAGAAGGCCAGAGGGGCTCCCTACCACACTAGCTTTGCTTGCTGGATGCTGAATTATGAGTGGAAAATCTTCATTTCTCTGGTGCCTGAAATATCTAATTCCCAGTATCCATGTGGATTCTTCTCAGAGAATGGCTCAACTCTCCTGCCTGGGAGAAAGGAGCAGAAGGGCTTATTAACAAAACAAAAGATGGAGCTGAGAGCCAGAGAGAAATTCTACCTTTAAAAAAATTGTAAAAAGGAAAAATTACCATAAAAACATGAGGAGATAGGAGCAGAGAGAGACAGGGACCTCAGAGACACAGGGACAGGGATAGAAGGCCAGAGGGGCTCCCTACCACACTAGCTTTGCTTGCTGGAGGCTGAATTATGAGTAGAAAATCTTCATTTCTCCTGTGCATGAAATATCTAGTTCCCAGTATCCATGTGGATTCTTCTCAGAGAATGGCTCAACTCTCCTGCCTGGGAGAAAGGAGCAGAAGGGCTTATTAACAAAACAAAAGATGGAGCGGAGAGCCAGAGAGAAATTCTACCTTTAAAAAAATAGTAAAAAGGAAAAATCACGAAAAAAACATGAGGAGACAGGAGCAGATAGAGACAGAGGCCTCAAAGACACAGGGACAGGGATAGAAGGCCAGAGGGGCTCCCTACCACACTAGCTTTGCTTGCTGGAGGCTGAATTATGAGTAGAAAATCTGCATTTCTCCTGTGCCTGAAATATCTAGTTCCCAGTATCCATGTGGATACTTCTCAGAGAATGGCTCAACTCTCCTGCCTGGGAGAAAGGATCAGAAGG
Source organism: Tupaia tana (assembly GCA_026018925.1). NCBI lineage: Eukaryota > Metazoa > Chordata > Mammalia > Scandentia > Tupaiidae > Tupaia > Tupaia tana. Next base: position 1,625,351 of record JAKSZU010000039.1, on the reverse strand, counting down.
GCTTATTATCAAAACAAAAGATGGAGCTGAGAGCCAGAGAGAAATTCTACATTTAAAAAAATCGTAAAAAGGAAAAATCACGAAAAAAACATGAGGAGACAGGAGCAGAGAGAGACAGAGGCCTCAGGGACACAGGGACAGGGATAGAAGGGCAGAGGGGCTCCCTACCACACTAGCTTTGCTTGCTGGAGGCTGAATTATGAGTAGAAAATCTTCATTTCTCCTGTGCCTGAAATATCTAGTTCCCAGTATCCATGTGGATACTTCTCAGAGAATGGCTCAACTCTCCTGCCTGGGAGAAAGATCAGAAGGGCTTATTAACAAAACAAAAGATGGAGCTGAGAGCCAGAGAGAAATTCTACCTTTAAAAAAATCGTAAATAGGAAAAATCACGAAAAAAACATTAGGAGACAGGAGCAGAAAGAGACAGAGGCCTCAGAGACACAGGGAGAGGGATAGAAGGCCACAGGGAATCCCTACCACACTAGCTTTGCTTGCTGGAGGCTGAATTATGAGTAGAAAATCTTCATTTCTCCTGTGCCTGAAATATCTAGTTCCCAGTATCCATGTGGATTCTTCTCAGAGAATGGCTCAACTCTCCTGCCTGGGAGAAAGGAGCAGAAGGGCTTATTAACAAAACAAAAAAATGGAGCTTAGAGCCAGAGAGAAATTCTACCTTTAAAAAAATCGTAAAAAGGAAAAATTACCAAAAAAACATGAGGAGACAGGAGCAGAGAGAGACAGAGTCCTCAGAGACACAGGGACAGGGATAGAAGGCCAGAGGGGCTCCCTACCACACTAGCTTTGCTTGCTGGATGCTGAATTATGAGTGGAAAATCTTCATTTCTCTGGTGCCTGAAATATCTAATTCCCAGTATCCATGTGGATTCTTCTCAGAGAATGGCTCATCTCTCCTGCCTGGGAGAAAGGAGCAGAAGGGCTTATTAACAAAACAAAAGATGGAGCTGAGAGCCAGAGAGAAATTCTACCTTTAAAAAAATTGTAAAAAGGAAAAATTACCATAAAAACATGAGGAGATAGGAGCAGAGAGAGACAGGGACCTCAGAGTCACAGGGACAGGGATAGAAGGCCAGAGGGGCTCCCTACCACACTAGCTTTGCTTGCTGGAGGCTGAATTATGAGTAGAAAATCTTCATTTCTCCTGTGCATGAAATATCTAGTTCCCAGTATCCATGTGGATTCTTCTCAGAGAATGGCTCAACTCTCCTGCCTGTGAAAAGGAGTAGAAGTGCATATTAACAAAACAAAAGATGGAGCTGAGAGCCAGAGAGAAATTCTACCTTTAAAAAAATCGTAAAAAGGAAAAATTACAAAAAAAACCATGAGGAGACAGGAGCAGAGAGAGACAGAGACCTCGGAGACACAGGGAAAGGGATAGAAGACCAGAGGGGCTCCCTACCACACTAGCTTTGCTTGCTGGAGGCTGAATTATGAGTAGAAAATCTTCATTTCTCCTGTGCCTGAAATATCTAGTTCCCAGTATCCATGTGGATTCTTCTCAGAGAATGGCTCAACTCTCCTGCCTGGGAGAAAGGAGCAGAAGGGCTTATTAACAAAATAAAAGATGGAGCTGAGAGCCAGAGAGAAATTCCACCTTTAAAAAAATCGTAAAAAGGAAAAATCACCAAAAAAACATGAGGAGACAGGAGCAGAGGAAGACAGAGGCCTCAGAGCCACAGGTACAGGGATAGAAGGCCACAGGGGCTCCCTTCCACACTAGCTTTGCTTGCTGGAGGCTGAATTATGAGGAGAAAATCTTCATTTCTCCTGTGCCTGAAATATCTAGTTCCCAGTATCCATGTGGATACTTCTCAGAGAATGGCTCAACTCTCCTGCTTGGGAGAAAGGAGCAGAAGGGCTTATTAACAAAACAAAAGATGGAGCTGAGAGCCAGAGAGAAATTCTACCTTTAAAAAAATCGTAAAAAGGAAAAATTACCAAAAAAACATGAGGAGACAGGAGCAGAGAGAGACAGAGGCCTCAGAGACACAGGGACAGGGATAGAAGGCCAGAGGGGCTCCCTACCACACTAGCTTTGCTTGCTGGATGCTGAATTATGAGTGGAAAATCTTCATTTCTCTGGTGCCTGAAATATCTAATTCCCAGTATCCATGTGGATTCTTCTCAGAGAATGGCTCAACTCTCCTGCCTGGGAGAAAGGAGCAGAAGGGCTTATTAACAAAACAAAAGATGGAGCGGAGAGCTACAGATAAATTCCACCTTTAAAATATTTGTAAAAAGGAAAAATTAACAAAAAAACATGAGGATACATGAGCAGAGAGAGACAGAGACCTCAGAGACACATGGACAGGGATAGAAGACCAGAGGGGTTCCCTACCACACTAGCTTTGCTTGCTGGAGGCTGAATTATGAGTAGAAAATCTTCATTTCTCCTGTGCCTGAAATACCTAGTTCCCAGTATCCATGTGGATTCTTCTCAGAGAATGGCTCAACTCTCCTGCCTGGGAGAAAGGAGCAGAAGGACTTATTAACAAAACAAAAGATGGAGCTGAGAGCCAGAGAGAAATTCTACCTTTAAAAAAACCGTAAAAAGGAAAAATCACGAAAAAAACATGAGGAGACAGGAGCAGAGGGAGACAGAGGCCTCAGAGACACAGGGACAGGGATAGAAGGCCACAGGGACTCCCTACCACACTAGCTTTGCTTGCTGGAGGCTGAATTATGAGTAGAAAATCTTCATTTCTCCTGTGCCTGAAATATCTAGTTCCCAGTATCCATGTGGATTCTTCTCAGAGAATGGCTCAACTCTCCTGCCTGGGAGAAAGGAGCAGAAGGGCTTATTAACAAAACAAAAGATGGAGCGGAGAGCCAGAGAGAAATTCTACCTTTAAAAAAATAGTAAAAAGGAAAAATCACGAAAAAAACATGAGGAGACAGGAGCAGAGAGAGACAGAGGCCTCAGAGACACAGGGACTGGGATAGAAGGCCAGAGGGGCTCCCTACCACACTAGCTTTGCTTGCTGGAGGCTGAATTATGAGTAGAAAATCTGCATTTCTCCTGTGCCTGAAATATCTAGTTCCCAGTATCCATGTGGATACTTCTCAGAGAATGGCTCAACTCTCCTGCCTGGGAGAAAGGATCAGAAGGGCTTATTAACAAAACAAAAGATGGAGCTGAGAGCCAGAGAGAAATTCTACCTTTAAAAAAATCGTAAAAAGGAAAAATCACGAAAAAAACATTAGGAGACCGGAGCAGAGAGAGACAGAGGCCTCAGAGACACAGGGTCAGGGATAGAAGGCCACAGGGACTCCCTACCACACTAGCTTTGATTGCTGGAGGCTGAATTATGAGTAGAAAATCTTCATTTCTCCTGTGCCTGAAATATCTAGTTCCCAGTATCAATGTGTATTCTTCTCAGAGAATGGCTCAACTCTCCTGCCTGGGAGAAAGGAGCAGAAGGGCTTATTAACAAAACAAAAGATGGAGCTGAGAGCCAGAGAGAAATTCTACCATTAAAAAAATTGTAAAAAGGAAAAATTACCAAAAAAACATGAGGAGACAGAAGCAGAGAAGGACAGAGACCTCAGAGACACAGGGACAGGGATAGAAGGCCAGAGGGGCTCCCTACCACACTAGCTTTGCTTGCTGGAGGCTGAATTATGAGTAGAAAATCTTCATTTCTCCTGTGCCTGAAATATGTAGTTCCCAGTATCCATGTGAATACTTCTCAGAGAATGGCTCAACTCTCCTGCCTGGGAGAAAGGATCAGAAGGGCTTATTATCAAAACAAAAGATGGAGCTGAGAGCCAGAGAGAAATTCTACATTTAAAAAAATCGTAAAAAGGAAAAATCACGAAAAAAACTTGAGGAGACAGGAGCAGAGAGAGACAGAGGCCTCAGGGACACAGGGACAGGGATAGAAGGGCAGAGGGGCTCCCTACCACACTAGCTTTGCTTGCTGGAGGCTGAATTATGAGTAGAAAATCTTCATTTCTCCTGTGCCTGAAATATCTAGTTCCCAGTATCCATGTGGATACTTCTCAGAGAATGGCTCAACTCTCCTGCCTGGGAGAAAGGATCAGAAGGGCATATTAACAAAACAAAAGATGGAGCTGAGAGCCAGAGAGAAATTCTACCTTTAAAAAAATCGTAAATAGGAAAAATCACGAAAAAAACATTAGGAGACAGGAGCAGAGAGAGACAGAGGCCTCAGAGACACAGGGACAGGGATAGAAGGCCACAGGGACTCCCTACCACACTAGCTTTGCTTGCTGGAGGCTGAATTATGAGTAGAAAATCTTCATTTCTCCTGGGCTTGAAATATCTAGTTCCCAGTATCCATGTGGATTCTTCTCAGAGAATGGCTCAACTCTCCTGCCTGGGATAAAGGAGCAGAAGGGCTTATTAACAAAACAAAAAAAAGGAGCTGAGAGCCAGAGAGAAATTCTACCTTTCAAAAATTCATAAAAAGGAAAAATTACCAAAAAAACATGAGGAGACTGGAGCAGAGAGAGACAGAGACCTCGGAGACACAGGGAAAGGGATAGAAGACCAGAGGGGCTCCCTACCACACTAGCTTTGCTTGCTGGAGGCTGAATTATGAGTAGAAAATCTTCATTTCTCCTGTGCATGAAATATCTAGTTCGCAGTATCCATGTGGATTCTTCTCAGAGAATGGCTCAACTCTCCTGCATGGGAGAAAGGAACAGAAGGGCTTATTAACAAAACAAAAGATGGAGCTGAGAGCCAGAGAGAAATTCTACCTTTAAAAAAATTGTAAAAAGGAAAAATTACCAAAAAAACATGAGGAAATAGGAGCAGAGAGAGACAGAGCCCTCAGAGACACAGGGACAGGGATAGAAGGCCAGAGGGGCTCCCTACCACACTAGCTTTGCTTGCTGGAGGCTGAATTATGAGTAGAAAATCTTCATTTCTCCTGTGCCTGAAATATCTAGTTCCCAGTATCCATGTGGATTCTTCTCAGAGAATGGCTCAACTCTCCTGCCTGGGAGAAAGGAGCAGAAGGGCTTATTAACAAAACAAAAGATGGAGCTGAGAGCCAGAGAGAAATTCTACCTTTAAAAAAATCATAAAAAGGAAAAATTACCAAAAAAACATGAGGAGACAGGAGCAGAGAGAGACAGAGACCTCAGAGACACAGGGTCAGGGATACAAGGACAGAGGGGCTCCCTACCACACTAGCTTTGCTTGCTGGAGGCTGAATTATGAGTAGAAAATCTTCATTACTCCTGTGCCTGAAATATCTAATTCCCAGTATCCATGTGGATTCTTCTCAGAGAATGGCTCAACTCTCCTGCTTGGGAGAAAGGAGCAGAGGGGCTTATTAACAAAACAAAAGATGGAGCTGAGAGCCAGATTGAAATTGTACCTTTAATAAAATCGTAAAAAGGAAAAATAACCAAAAAAAACATAAGGAGACAGGAGCAGAGAGAGACAGAGGCCTCAGAGACTCAGGGTCTGGGATAGAAGGCCAGAGGGGCTCCCTACCACACTAGCTTTGCTTGCTGGATACTGAATTATGAGTAGAAAATCTTCATTTCTCCTGTGCCTGAAATATCTAGTTCCCAGTATCCATGTGGATTCTTCTCAGAGAATGGCTCAACTCTCCTGCCTGGGAGAAAGGAGCAGAAGGGCTTATTAACAAAACAAAAGATGGAGCGGAGAGCCAGAGAGAAATTCCACCTTTAAATAATTCGTAAAAAGGAAAAATTAACAAAAAAAATGAGGATACATGAGCAGAGAGAGACAGAGACCTCAGAGACACATGGACAGGGATAAAAGACCAGAGGGGCTCCCTACCACACTAGCTTTGCTTGTTGGAGGCTGAATTATGAGTAGAAATTCTTCATTTCTCCTGTGCCTGAAATATCTAGTTCCCAGTATCCATGTGGATTCTTCTCAGAGAATGGCTCAACTCTCCTGCCTGGGAGAAAGGAGCAGAAGGGCTTATTAACAAAACAAAAGATGGAGCTGAGAGCCAGAGAGAAATTCTACCTTTAAAAAAATCGTAAAAAGGAAAAATTAACAAAAAAACATGAGGAGACAGGAGCAGAGAGAGACAGAGACCTCAGAGACACAGGGACAGGGATAGAAGGCCAGAGGGGCTCCCTACCACACTAGCTTAGCTTGCTGGAGGCTGAATTATGAGTAGAAAATCTTCATTTCTCCGGTGCCTGAAATATCTAATTCCCAGTATCCATGTGGATTCTTCTCAGAGAATGGCTCAACTCTCCTGCCTGGGAGAAAGGAGCAGAAGGGCTTATTAACAAAACAAAAGATGGAGCTGAGAGTCAGAGAGAAATTCTACCTTTAAAAAATCGTAAAAAGGAAAAATTACCAAAATACCATGAGGAGACAGGAGCAGAGAGAGACAGAGACATCAGAGACACAGGGACAGGGATAGAAGGCCAGAGGGGCTCCCTACCACACTAGCTTTGCTTGCTGGAGGCTGAATTATGAGTAGAAAATCTTCATTTCTCCTGTGCCTGAAATATCTAGTTCCCAGTATCCATGTGGATTCTTCTCAGAGAATGGCTCAACTCTCCTGCCTGTGAAAAGGAGCAGAAGTGCATATTAACAAAACAAATGATGGAGCTGAGAGCCAGAGAGAAATTCTACCTTTAAAAAAATCGTAAAAAGGAAAAATCACCAAAGAAACATGAGGAGACAGGAGCAGAGAAAGACAGAGGCCTCAGAGCCACAGGTACAGGGATAGAAGGCCACAGGGGCTCCCTACCACACTAGCTTTGCTTCCTGGAGGCTGAATTATGAGTAGAAAATCGTCATTTCTCCTGTGCCTGAAATATCTAGTTCCCAGTATCCATGTGGATTCTTCTCAGGGAATGGCTCAACTCTCCTGCTTGGGAGAAAGGAGCAGAAGGGCTTATTAACAAAACAAAAGATGGAGCTGAGAGCCAGAGAGAAATTCTACCTTTAAAAAAATCGTAAAAAGGAAAACTTACCAAAAAAACATGAGGAGACAGGAGCAGAGAGAGACAGAGGCCTCAGAGACACAGGGACAGGGATAGAAGGCCAGAGGGGCTCCCTACCACATTAGCTTTGCTTGCTGGATGCTGAATTATGAGTAGAAAATCTTCATTTCTCTGGTGCCTGAAATATCTAATTCCCAGTATCCATGTGGATTCTTCTCAGAGAATGGCTCAACTCTCCAGCCTGGAAGAAAGGAGCAGAAGGGCTTATTAACAAAACAAAAGATGGAGCGGAGAGCCAGAGAGAAATTCCACCTTTAAAAAATTCGTAAAAAGGAAAAATTAACAAAAAACATGAGGATACATGAGCAGAGAGAGACAGAGACCTCAGAGACACATGGACAGGGATACAAAACCAGAGGGTTTCCCTACCACACTAGCTTTGCTTGCTGGATGCTGAATTATGAGTAGAAAATCTTCATTTCTCCTGTGCCTGAAATATCTAGTTCCCAGTATCCATGTGGATTCTTCTCAGAGAATGGCTCAACTCTCCTGCCTGGGAGAAAGGAGCAGAAGGGCTTATTAACAAAACAAAAGATGGAGCTGAGAGCCATAGAGAAATTCTACCATTAAAAAAATTGTAAAAAGGTAAAATTTCCAAAAAAACATGAGGAGACAGAAGCAGAGAGGGACAGGGACCTCAGAGACACAGGGACAGGGATAGAAGGCCAGAGGGGCTCCCTACCACACTAGCTTTGCTTGCTGGAGGCTGAATTATGAGTAGAAAATCTTCATTTCTCCTGTGCCTGAAATATCTAGTTCCCAGTATCCATGTGGATACTTCTCAGAGAATGGCTCAACTCTCCTGCCTGGGAGAAAGGATCAGAAGGGCTTATTAACAAAACAAAGGATGGAGCTGAGAGCCAGAGAGAAATTCTACCTTTAAAAAAATCATAAAAAGGAAAAATTACCAAAAAAACATGAGGAGACTGGAGCAGAGAGAGACAGAGACCTCGGAGACACAGGGAAAGGGATAGAAGACCAGAGGGGCTCCCTACCACACTAGCTTTGCTTGCTGGAGGCTGAATTATGAGTAGAAAATCTTCATTTCTCCTGTGCATGAAATATCTAGTTCGCAGTATCCATGTGGATTCTTCTCAGAGAATGGCTCAACTCTCCTGCATGGGAGAAAGGAACAGAAGGGCTTATTAACAAAACAAAAGATGGAGCTGAGAGCCAGAGAGAAATTCTACCTTTAAAAAAATTGTAAAAAGGAAAAATTACCAAAAAAACATGAGGAGATAGGAGCAGAGAGAGACAGAGCCCTCAGAGACACAGGGACAGGGATAGAAGACCAGAGGGGCTCCCTACCACACTAGCTTTGCTTGCTGGAGGCTGAATTATGAGTAGAAAATCTTCATTTCTCCTGTGCCTGAAATATCTAGTTCCCAGTATCCATGTGGATTCTTCTCAGAGAATGGCTCAACTCTCCTGCCTGGGAGAAAGGAGCAGAAGGGCTTATTAACAAAACAAAAGATGGAGCTGAGAGCCAGAGAGAAATTCTACCTTTAAAAAAATCATAAAAAGGAAAAATTACCAAAAAAACATGAGGAGACAGGAGCAGAGAGAGACAGAGACCTCAGAGACACAGGGTCAGGGATAGAAGGACAGAGGGGCTCCCTACCACACTAGCTATGCTTGCTGGAGGCTGAATTATGAGTAGAAAATCTTCATTACTCCTGTGCCTGAAATATCTAATTCCCAGTATCCATGTGGATTCTTCTCAGAGAATGGCTCAACTCCCCTGCTTGGGAGAAAGGAGCAGAGGGGCTTATTAACAAAACAAAAGATGGAGCTGAGAGCCAGATTGAAATTGTACCTTTAAAAAAATCGTAAAAAGGAAAAATAACCAAAAAAAACATGAGGAGACAGGAGCAGAGAGAGACAGAGGCCTCAGAGACTCAGGGTCTGGGATAGAAGGCCAGAGGGGCTCCCTACCACACTAGCTTTGCTTGCTGGATACTGAATTATGAGTAGAAAATCTTCATTTCTCCTGTACCTGAAATATCTAGTTCCCAGTATCCATGTGGATTCTTCTCAGAGAATGGCTCAACTCTCCTGCCTGGGAGAAAGGAGCAGAAGGGCTTATTAACAAAACAAAAGATGGAGCTGAGAGTCAGAGAGAAATTCTACCTTTAAAAAATCGTAAAAAGGAAAAATTACCAAAATACCATGAGGAGACAGGAGCAGAGAGAGACAGAGACCTCAGAGACACAGGGACAGGGATAGAAGGCCAGAGGGGCTCCCTACCACACTAGCTTTGCTTGCTGGAGGCTGAATTATGAGTAGAAAATCTTCATTTCTCCTGTGCCTGAAATATCTAGTTCCCAGTATCCATGTGGATTCTTCTCAGAGAATGGCTCAACTCTCCTGCCTGTGAAAAGGAGCAGAAGTGCATATTAACAAAACAAATGATGGAGCTGAGAGCCAGAGAGAAATTCTACCTTTAAAAAAATCGTAAAAAGGAAAAATCACCAAAGAAACATGAGGAGACAGGAGCAGAGAAAGACAGAGGCCTCAGAGCCACAGGTACAGGGATAGAAGGCCACAGGGGCTCCCTACCACACTAGCTTTGCTTCCTGGAGGCTGAATTATGAGTAGAAAATCGTCATTTCTCCTGTGCCTGAAATATCTAGTTCCCAGTATCCATGTGGATTCTTCTCAGGGAATGGCTCAACTCTCCTGCTTGGGAGTAAGGAGCAGAAGGGCTTATTAACAAAACAAAAGATGGAGCTGAGAGCCAGAGAGAAATTCTACCTTTAAAAACATCGTAAAAAGGAAAACTTACCAAAAAAACATGAGGAGACAGGAGCAGAGAGAGACAGAGGCCTCAGAGACACAGGGACAGGGATAGAAGGCCAGAGGGGCTCCCTACCACATTAGCTTTGCTTGCTGGATGCTGAATTATGAGTAGAAAATCTTCATTTCTCTGGTGCCTGAAATATCTAATTCCCAGTATCCATGTGGATTCTTCTCAGAGAATGGCTCAACTCTCCAGCCTGGGAGAAAGGAGCAGAAGGGCTTATTAACAAAACAAAAGATGGAGCGGAGAGCCAGAGAGAAATTCCACCTTTAAAAAATTCGTAAAAAGGAAAAATTAACAAAAAAACATGAGGATACATGAGCAGAGAGAGACAGAGACCTCAGAGACACATGGACAGGGATACAAAACCAGAGGGTTTCCCTACCACACTAGCTTTGCTTGCTGGATGCTGAATTATGAGTAGAAAATCTTCATTTCTCCTGTGCCTGAAATATCTAGTTCCCAGTATCCATGTGGATTCTTCTCAGAGAATGGCTCAACTCTCCTGCCTGGGAGAAAGGAGCAGAAGGGCTTATTAACAAAACAAAAGATGGAGCTGAGAGCCATAGAGAAATTCTACCATTAAAAAAATTGTAAAAAGGAAAAATTTCCAAAAAAACGTGAGGAGACAGAAGCAGAGAGGGACAGGGACCTCAGAGACACAGGGACAGGGATAGAAGGCCAGAGGGGCTCCCTACCACACTAGCTTTGCTTGCTGGAGGCTGAATTATGAGTAGAAAATCTTCATTTCTCCTGTGCCTGAAATATCTAGTTCCCAGTATCCATGTGGATACTTCTCAGAGAATGGCTCAACTCTCCTGCCTGGGAGAAAGGATCAGAAGGGCTTATTAACAAAACAAAGGATGGAGCTGAGAGCCAGAGAGAAATTCTACCTTTAAAAAAATTGTAAAAAGGAAAAATCACGAAAAAAACATGAGGAGACAGGAGCAGAGAGAGACAGAGGCCTCAGAGACACAGGGACAGGGATAGAAGGCCAGAGGGGCTCCCTACCACACTAGCTTTGCTTGCTGGAGGCTGAATTATGAGTAGAAAATCTTCATTTCTCCTGTTCCTGAAATATCTAGTTCCCAGTATCCATGTGGATACTTCTCAGAGAATGGCTCAACTCTCCTGCCTGGGAGAAAGGATCAGAAGGGCTTATTAACAAAACAAAAGATGGAGCTGAGAGCCAGAGAGAAATTCTACCTTTAAAAAAATCATAAAAAGGAAAAATTACCAAAAAAACATGAGGAGACAGGAGCAGAGAGAGACAGAGACCTCAGAGACACAGGGTCAGGGATAGAAGGACAGAGGGGCTCCCTACCACACTAGCTTTGCTTGCTGGAGGCTGAATTATGAGTAGAAAATCTTCATTTCTCCTGTGCCTGAAATATCTAGTTCCCAGTATCCATGTGGATTCTTCTCAGAGAATGGCTCAACTCTCCTGCCTGGGAGAAAGGAGCAGAAGGGCTTATTAACAAAACAAAAGATGGAGCTGAGAGCCAGAGAGAAATTCTACCTTTAAAAAAATCGTAAAATGGAAAAATTACCAAAAACACATGAGGAGACAGGAGCAGAGAGAGACAGAGGCCTCAGAGACACAGGGACAGGGATAGAGGGCCAGAGGGGCTCCCTACCACACTAGCTTTGCTTGCTGGAGGCTGAATTATGAGTACAAAATCTTCATTTCTCCTGTGCCTGAAATATCTAGTTCCCAGTATCCATGTGGATTCTTCTCAGAGAATGGCTCAACTCTCCTGCCTGGGAGAAAGGAGCAGAAGGGCTTATTAACAAAACAAAAGATGGAGCTGAGAGCCAGAGAGAAATTCTACCTTTAAAAAAATCATAAAAAGGAAAAATTACCAAAAAAACATGAGGAGACAGGAGCAGAGAGAGACAGAGACCTCAGAGACACAGGGTCAGGGATAGAAGGACAGAGGGGCTCCCTACCACACTAGCTTTGCTTGCTGGAGGCTGAATTATGAGTAGAAAATCTTCATTACTCCTGTGCCTGAAATATCTAATTCCCAGTATCCATGTGGATTCTTCTCAGAGAATGGCTCAACTCTCCTGCTTGGGAGAAAGGAGCAGAAGGGCTTATTAACAAAACAAAAGATGGAGCTGAGAGCCAGATTGAAATTCTACCTTTAAAAAAATCGTAAAAAGGAAAAATAACCAAAAAAAACATGAGGAGACAGGAGCAGAGAGAGACAGAGGCCTCAGAGACTCAGGGTCTGGGATAGAAGGCCAGAGGGGCTCCCTACCACACTAGCTTTGCTTGCTGGATACTGAATTATGAGTAGAAAATCTTCATTTCTCCTGTGCCTGAAATATCTAGTTCCCAGTATCCATGTGGATTCTTCTCAGAGAATGGCTCAACTCTCCTGCCTGGGAGAAAGGAGCAGAAGGGCTTATTAACAAAACAAAAGATGGAGCGGAGAGCCAGAGAGAAATTCCACCTTTAAATAATTCGTAAAAAGGAAAAATTAACAAAAAAAATGAGGATACATGAGCAGAGAGAGACAGAGACCTCAGAGACACATGGACAGGGATAAAAGACCAGAGGGGCTCCCTACCACACTAGCTTTGCTTGTTGGAGGCTGAATTATGAGTAGAAAATCTTCATTTCTCCTGTGCCTGAAATATCTAGTTCCCAGTATCCATGTGGATTCTTCTCAGAGAATGGCTCAACTCTCCTGCCTGGGAGAAAGGAGCAGAAGGGCTTATTAACAAAACAAAAGATGGAGCTGAGAGCCAGAGAGAAATTCTACCTTTAAAAAAATCGTAAAATGGAAAAATTACCAAAAACACATGAGGAGACAGGAGCAGAGAGAGACAGAGACCTCAGAGACACAGGGACAGGGATAGAGGGCCAGAGGGGCTCCCTACCACACTAGCTTTGCTTGCTGGAGGCTGAATTATGAGTACAAAATCTTCATTTCTCCTGTGCCTGAAATATCTAGTTCCCAGTATCCATGTGGATTCTTCTCAGAGAATGGCTCAACTCTCCTGCCTGGAAGAAAGGAGCAGAGGCGCTTATTAACAAAACCAAAGATGGAGCTGAGAGCCAGAGAGAAATTCTACCTTTAAAAAAATCGTAATAAGGAAAAATTACCAAAAAAACATGAGGAGACAGGAGCAGAAAGAGACAGAGACCTCAGAGACACAGGGACAGGGATAGAAGGCCAGAGGTGCTCCCTACCACACTATCTTTGCTTGCTGGAGGCTGAATTATGAGTAGAAAATCTTCATTTCTCCTGTGTCTGAAATATCTAGTTCCCAGTATCCATGTGGATTCTTCTCAGAGAATGGCTCAACTCTCCTGCCTGGGAGAAAGGAGCAGAAGGGCTTATTAACCAAACAAAAGATGGAGCTGAGAGCCAGAGAGAAATTCTACCTTTAAAAAAATCGTAAAAAGGAAAAATTACCAAAAAAACATGAGGAGACTGGATCAGAGAGAGACAGAGACCTCAGAGTCACAGGGACAGGGATAGAAGGCCAGAAGAGCTCCCTACCACACTAGCTTTGCTTGCTGGAGGCTGAATTATGAGTAGAATATCTTCATTTCTTCTGTGCCTGAAATATCTAGTTCCCAGTATCCATGTAGATTCTTCTCAGATAACGGCTCAACTCTCCTGCCTGGGAGAAAGGAGCAGAAGGGCTCATTAACAAAACAAAAGTTGGAGCTGAGTGCCAGAGAGAAATTCTACCTTTAAAAAAATCGTAAAAAGGAAAAATTACCAAAAAAAACATGAGGAGACAGGAGCAGAGAGAGACAGAGACCTCAGAGACACAGGGACAGGGATAGAAGGCCAGAGGGGCTCCCTACCACACTAGCTTTGCTTGCTGGAGGCTGAATTATGAGTAGAAAATCTTCATTTCTCCTGTGCCTGAAATATCTAGTTCCCAGTATCCATGTGGATTCTTCTCCGAGAATGGCTCAACTCTCCTGCCTGGGAGAAAGGAGCAGAAGGGCTTATTAACAAAACAAAAGATGGAGCTGAGAGCCAGAGAGAAATTCTACCTTTAAAAAACTCGTAAAAAGGAAAAATTACCAAAAAAACATGAGGAGACAGGAGCAGAGAGAGACAGAGACCTCAGAGACACAGGGACAGGGATAGAAGGCCAGAGGGGCTCCCTACCACACTAGCTTTGCTTGCTGGAGGCTGAATTATGAGTAGAAAATCTTCATTTCTCCTGTGCCTGAAATATCTAGTTCCCAGTATCCATGTGGATTCTTCTCAGAGAATCTAGATTTTTTTTTAAGGTAAAGCATTTTCTGTGCTTTCTGGCCCCTCCTACCCACTTACTTTGTTAAAAAATTACCTCTCTCCCTCCCAACTTACGAAAGGCATAGGGAACAGGCCTTCTTGAAGACTCAGTCTCATGGAATCTCCAAACTAGCCATTTTTGGATAACAGAAATGGAAACTTCCCACTCATAATTCGGCCTCCAGCACCCAAAATTCACGTGGTAGGAAGACCACTTCCAGGCCTCCTTTCTCTGTACCTGTCTTTGTTTTTCTTTACCTCTGTCTTTGTCTCTGTCTTCTCTTATCTCTTTTTTTAATTTTAGCTTTTTAGAACTTATTAAGGTAAAGCTTTTTCTGTGCTTTCTGGCTCTTCCTTACCCCTTATTATGTTAAAATAATTTCCTCTTCCCCTTCCAACCCAGGAGAGGCAAAGGGAACAGGCATACTTGAAGACACAGCCTCATGTATTCTATAAAGCAGACATTTTGAGGAAACAGAAATCAAGACTTAACACTGATAATTTGGCGTCCAGCACCCAAATCTTGCATGGTAGGAAAATCACTTCCATGCCTCCTGTCTGTGTATCTGTCTTTGTCTCTCTCTACCTTTGTCTCAGTCTCTGTCACCTTTCTTTTAATTTTTGCTTTTTAGAATGTTCCAAGGTAAAGCATTTTCTGTGCTTCCTGGCCCCTCCTACTCACTTACTTTGTTAAAATAATTCACTCTCCCCCTCCCAACCCAGGAGAGGCAAACTGAACAGGTCTTCTTGAAGACACAGCCTCATGGATTCTGCAAAGTAGCTTCTTTGAGGAAACAGAAATCAAGACTTCTGATAATTTGACTTCCAGTTCCCAAAGCTCATGTGGTAGGAAGACCCTTTCCAGTTGTCTGTCTCTGTTCTTATTTTTGTCTCTCTCTACCTCTGTATCAGTGTCCATCTATTCCCTTTTTTTAATTTTTGCTTTTTTGTATTTTTTAAGGTAAAGTTTTTCTTCACTATCTGGCCTCTCCTAAGCCCAGATTTTTTAAAGAAATTCCCTCTCCCGCTCCAAACCCAGGAGAGGCAAAAGAAACAGGTGAGAAGATTCCGCATGGATAATGGGAACTAGATATTTCAGGGGACAGGAGAAATGAAGATTTTCTACTCATAATTCAGCCTCCAGAAAGCAAAGCTAGTGTGGCAGGAGAGTTGGGCCCTTCCTTCAGAAATTCCCCATGGATACTGGGAAATAGATATTTCAGGGGACAGTAGAAATGAAGATTTTCTACTCATAATTCAGCCTCCTGCAAGCAAAGGTAGTGTGGTAGGGAGCCCCTCTGGCCTTCTATCTCTGTCTTTGTGTCTCTAAGGTCTCTGTCTCTCTCTGCTCCTGTCTCCTCATATTTTTTTTTTGTAATTTTTCCTTTTTACAATTTTTTTAAATATAAAGATTTTTCTCTGGCTCTCAGCTCCACCTTTTTTGTTTTGTTCATAATCCCTCCTGGTCCTTCCTCCCAGGCAGGAGAGTTGGGCCCTTCCTTCAGAAGATTCCGCATGGATACTGGGAACTAGATATTTCAGAGGACAGGAGAAATGAAGATTTTCTACTCATAATTCAGCCTCCAGCAAACAAAGCTAGTGTGGTAGGGAGCCCCTCTGGCCTTCTATCTGTGTCTCTGTGTCTCTGAGGTCTCTGTCTCTCTCTGCTCCTGTCTCCTCATATTTTTTTTTGTTAATTTTTCCTTTTTACAATTTTTTTAAAGGTAAAGATTTTGCTCTGGCTCTCAGCTCCACCTTTTTTGTTTTATTAATAATCCCTCCTGGTCCTTCCTCCCAGGCAGGAGAGTTGGGCCCTTCCTTCAGAAGATTCCGCATGGATACTGGGAACTAGGTAACAGCTAGCGCACCGCGCGGTTTTCTATTTTGTGATTTAAAAAAAAAAAAAAAAAAGAACTGTATTTATAAAATTTTTTGTCTTTTTTTCTCTTTTTTTGTTGTTTCTTTCTCTGTTTTTTATTTTCGTTTTTCTTGTCTCTCCACCCAATATCTACTGAATCTGCTGCACCAGTGATCACAGCGGAACAGCAAACAGATTCTAGAACACCCCTGTCAGCTTGCTCCCGAACATTGAGGCTTAACTTCAAGAATTTGAAAGAAACACACCATCCATCAGATGACATAAAATCATCGCCGGATCACAAGAAATATGGGAAAACGAGAAAAATACCTCCCCTCCAAGAGAAAAGAGTAACTCTCCTTCATCCACAAGCAGTTCGGTGAAAGTCCTGGAAATGTCTGATAAGGAATTTAGAGCATTCATAATGTCAAAGCTAACAGGGATGGAAGAAAAGAGAGATAACAAACGGCTAAAGAGAAAGGAGAAAGAAGTTGCTGAGTTCCAGGAGATGAGGAAATTCTTGCAAGATCTAAAAGAGGAATTACTCACTTTACAAAAGACTCAAACGGAACTGCTAGAGATGAAGGCTATAATACAAGAAGTCAAAATCTCCCCTGAAAGTATTAAAAGCAGACTAGATCATTCAGAAAATAGAATCTCAGATGTAGAAGAGAAAATCACTGGCTTAGAAAAATCCACCACAAACACTGAGAAAAAGGCCCAAAAATTTGAGAATGATATGCGAGAAGTATTGGATACCATCAAACGTCCAAATATCCGGATAATTGGCATTCCAGAAGGTGAAGAGACCCATAAGGGCATTGATAATATATTCCATGAAATCCTGCAAGAAAACTTCCCAAACCTAGAGAGGCATTCGAAGATCCAGTCCCAGGAAATACAAAGGACCCCAAATAAAAACCCAAGAAGATCTTCTCCAAGACACATTATAGCCAGGTTGACCAAAACCGCAGACAAAGACAAGATACTAAGATTGGCAAGAGAGAAACATCAAGGTACCTACAAAGGACATCCCATCAGGCTAACAGCAGATCTCTCATCGGAAACAATGCGAGCGAGGAGAGAATGGGAAAATATATTCAAAGTGTTACGAGAGAAGCAATTTCAGCCAAGAATACTGTACCCGGCAAGATTATCTTTCAGGTGGGAAGAAAAGACAAGAACATTCTCAGATAAACAAAACCTGAAAGAATTTACCAGCACCAGACCAGATCTCCAAGAAGTTCTCAAGGGTGTGTTGTATCAAGAAAATTAAACACAGACACATGGAAATAAGAGTCCAAAAACTATGAAAGTGGCCAACTTAATCATAGGGACAAGTCTGGAGTTCAATATTATATCCCAGAATTTAATCAGGAAAATTGAACCAGAATAGAAGATAAAAGTACATGAGACTGGTAGGTTCATGCACCTACCATTTGAACAGAATCCTAACTTGTTTCCTGGCTTTAAGCAAAGTTCCTTGGCACTTCTTTGAGTTAAGTTAAAACTGGTTTTCTTAGTAGTAATGAGTGAACTCACCATTGAAAGTAATTAGATTATCCAGGAAATTGTGTGATCAATGTAACGTGGGTGGGAAGGGAATGAAGGACAATTGTAGACACAGGAGGTGGTGTGAGAGGAGGGTGGGAAGGGACAGAGGGTCAGAAAGAGGGGTGGAAGTAATTCTAGGAACTAGTAATGGAAAATTTTTTGTAATATGCATGATTGTGTCACTATGCAGTGTGTACTGGATGGGAGAGTGCATTTTGTATGCTGTGATGAAGCTTAGGGAAGGAATGTAAATTGAGTTACAAAAAAAAGTTTCAGAAAAAAAAATATATCTATTCAATGACTGCAGTAGGATATGTAGCCACAGCTAGATGCTACTTTATAGGATGCGTAAAGTAAGACTTGTGTTCATGGAAATGTGTGTATCACCTGTGTTTGCTACGAGGGTATTTGGATTGACTGGGGTCTTTGGCGATACAATTAAATGTGAGGAGAAAACAGTATAGAAAGCAAACATAGATACCAGAGACAGTGTGGGAGGAGAGTGGGAGATGGGAGAGGGTAGGAGATAGGGAATCAAGGATGGGGGGAAGCAAAACACAGAAAACAAGAAATGGAAGATCATTTGCTGACAATAACATGTTTGTTGATGTGCTTGATTGAGAAAATATATAGTGTACTTTGGATGGAAAATCTCATTTTGTATGCTGTAATGATGTTCAGTGAATGAATGCAAATAAGGTGAAATAAAAAAAAGTATAAAAAAAAAAGGAACGGGCCTTCTTGAAGACAAAGCCTCATGGATTCTGCAATCTAGCCATTTTGGGGAAACAGAAATCAAGACTTATCACTGATAATTTGGCCTCCAGCACCCAAAACTCACATAGTTGGAACATCCCTTTCAGTCCTCCAGTCTCTGTACCTGTCTTTGTCTCTCTCTACCTGTCTGTCTTTCTCTGTCTACTCTCTTTTTATTTTTTAATTTTTTCTCTTTAGAATTTTTTCAGGTAAAGCATTTCCTGTGCTTCCTGGCCCCTTCTACTCACTTATTTTGTTAAAGTAATTCACGTTCCCCCTCCCAACCCAGGAGAGGCAAAGGGAACAAGACTTTTTGAAAACACAGCCTCATGGGTTCTGCAAACAAGCCATTTTGGGGTAACAGAAATCAAGACTTAACACTGATAATTCAGCATCCAGTTCCCATAATTCACGTGGTCGAAAGACCACTTCCAGGCCTCCTGTCTCTGTACCTGTCTTTGTTTCTCTCTACCTCTGTCTCTGTCTCTGTTTCCCCTCTCTTTTTAAAATTTTTGCTTTTTAGAATTTTTTAAGGTGAAGCATTTTCTGTGCTTTCTGGCCCTTCCTACTCACTTATTTTGTCAAAGTACTTCCCTCTCCTCCTTCGAACCCTGGAGAGTCAAAGGGAACAGGCCTTCTTAAAGACATAGTCTCAGGGATTCTGCAAACTAACCATTTGGGGGAAACAAAAATCAAGACTTAACACTGATAACTCGGCCTTCAGCATCCAAAAATTGTGTGGTAGGAAGTCCCTTCCAGTCCTTCTGTCTCTGTACATTTCTTGGTCTCGCTCTACCTCTGTCTCGGTCTCTGTCTCCTCTATTATTTTTTTAATTTTTTCATTTTAGAATTTTTCAGGTAAAGCATTTCCTGCGTTTTCTGGCCACTCCTACCTCCTTATTTTGTAAAAGTAATTCCCTCTTCTCCTCCCTACCAAGGAGAGGCAAAAACAACAGGCCTCCTAGAAGACACATCTTCATGGCTTCTGCAATCTAGCCATTTTGGGGAAACGTAAATCAAGACTTAACCCTGATAATTCGGTCTCCAGCACCCAAATCTCACGTGGGAGGAAAACCATTCCAGGCCCCTGTCTCTGTACCTGTCTTTTTATCTCTAAACCTCTGTCTTGGTCTGTGTTTCCTCTCTTTTCAATTTTTAATTTTTGCTTTTTAGAAATTTTTAAGGTAAAGAATTTTCTGTGCTTTCTGGCTGTCCTACTCACTTATTTTGTTAACATAGTTCTCTCTCCCCATCCCAACCCAGAAGAGGCAAAGGGAACAACCCTTCATTGAGACAGAGCCTCATAGATTCAGCAAACTAGCCATTTTGGGCAAACAGAAATCAAGACTTCTGTCTGATAATTTGGCCTACAGCTTCCAAATCTTGCGTGGTAGGAAGACCCCTTTCAGTCCGTCTGTCTCTGGACTTATCTTAGTCTCTCTCTACCTCTGTCTCGGTGTCTGCCGGGAGCCATGCCCCAGCCGGGGTGGGTGCACAGGGAGGCGACGCGGGTGAACAGGAATCAGACTGAGACCTCACGTCCCTTTAGCATGTTCTCAGCCGACTGCAGCCAGAGTAAACTCCAGACTGCAGCCCTGATGGCCAGAAGTCTTGCGTATTTATTATAGAAGGAGTTTTACAGTAGTGGGATGGGTGAAGGGAAGTAAGTGAAACATTTTGCTCTAAAAGGTAAGGCATTCAAAGTATAGGAACAATAATCATAAAACATGACATCTGTTTTGTTTAGGTATAAACAGTCATAATTTTTAGAACGAGGAAGTCCATTTTTCGGGTGTATTCTCTTCTTTGATCTTGATTACTAGGGAGGGTCTTTGGATGAGAGGGCTCCCAGGAATCTTGACCACTTCAGTCAGACCAGCTTGATCACTTTAGTCCCAAATTGGCCTCAGGTCAGCTTTTTGAGAACTTTAGCTTCAGGCTAGGGTGGTAGCAATTACTAGAAATAAATCCTGTCTGGTTTAGAAAAGACAAGGTTAGTATATACTAAAGTAAAATACTTATGTTATCTCTGGGGTAGTCTACAGCTAAGAGGGTGAGTCTACATAGGAAAGGAATGTGGTCTTGTGAGTAGCTGACTTGAAGGTTACTGTGTACTTGGGACCCTCTACATGCTGCTAATGACTGTGGCTTGGGGAATGGCAATTTGCCCTTGTCCTGAGAGTAAGAGTGGCTTATGGTCTTTGGGGTAACAGCACCTCATGGATGAGTCCCTGAGTCCCTCCCGGCTACTGAGATCGTTTTGCCCATTAGTAGCTTTAACCTAATGCTTATCTATGTAATCCCTAGTAGGAGAAGAGAATGTAGCATTCTCTGTTGACATTTTCTATGAAGGTGGGGTGAGTCTAATGGGAGTAACTCCTGTTCGCAGCCGCCGCCCTACGCAGCTGCCGCCTTAGTGGATCCACATTCTTTCAGGATTATTGTAAAAATTATAGTAAGGCTGGGGGTGCCTTTATGGGGTACTGGGGTATGGCAACAAGGCCCATGGCAGAGAAATTGAGTGCAGGACAGTACAGCAACACAATTCGTGAGGTCCAGAACTCGTAAAACTGTTGACCTTGCAAACAGTTCTCCTCAGCCGAGTCCTTGCTCTAGGCACGAGGGGCAGTTCTTTCATACTCAGCCTGTGTTAACTGCATGGTCCCAGCAGGTGTCCATCTACTCCCTTTTTTAAAATTTTTGCTTTTTTGTATTTTTTAAGGTAATGTGATTTCTTCACTATCTGGCCACTCCTAAACCCAGATTTTTTAAAGTAATTCCCTCTCCCCCTCTTAACCCAGGAGAGGCAAAGGGAACTGACCTACTTGAAGGCACAGCCTCATGTATTCTGTAAAGTTGCCATTTTGAGGAAACAGAAATCAAGACTTAACACTGATAATTCCTCCTCTAGCACCCAAAATTCACATGGTACGAAGACCAATTCCAGGCCTCCTGTCTCTGTACCTGTTTTTGTTTCTCTCTACCTCTGTCTTTGTCTCTGCCGTGGCTCTTTACTTTTTTTAATTTTTGCTTTTTAGAATTTTTTCAGGTAAAGCATTTCCTGTGCTTTCTGGCCCCTCCTATTCACTTATTTTGTTAAAGTAATTCCTTCTCCCCCTCCCAACCCAGGAGAGGCAAAGGGAACAGGCCTACTTGAAGACACAGCCTCATGGATTCTGTAAACTAGCCATTATGGGGAAACAGAAATCAAGGCTTAAGATTGATAATTCAGATTCCAACACCCAAATCTCGCGTGGTAGGAAAACCACTTATAGGCCTCCTGTATCTGTATTTTTCTTTGTCTCTCTCAATGTCTGTCCACTCTCTGTCTACTCTCTTACTTTTTAAAATTTTTGCTTTATAGAATTTTTTTTTCTTTTTTTTTTTTTTTTTTTGGAGAGGTTTTCGCTATAGGGCGTGTGCGCTCGCCAGACAGACAGAGAAAGACAGAGAGATAGAAAGCAGGAAATCACCCCCCAGGGGGGATGGCCACGCCGCAATCCCTTCTCCTCCATTCTCCTCTCGGGATCTTGGGCACGCACGCACACGCGCCCGGCGTGAGTTTAAGCCGCCGGGTCCGGGACTCGAACCGCGGTCGACTACGTGGGAGTCCAGCGACATAGCCATTACGCTAACTGCTGGTCCCTGCTTTATAGAATTTTTTTAAGGCAAAGCATTTTCTGCACTTTTTGGCCCCTCCTACCCACTTATTTTGTTAAAGTAATTACCTCTCTCCCTCCCAACCTACGAGAGGCATAGGGAAAAGGACTTCTTGAAGACTCAGCCTCATGGAATCTCCATACTAGCCATTTTGGGATAACAGAAATGAAGACTTCCCACTCATAATTCGGCCTCCAGCACCCAAAATTCACGTGGTAGGAAGAACACTTCCAGGGCTCCTTTCTCTGTACCTGTCTTTGTTTTTCTCTACCTCTGTCTTTGTCTCTGTCTCCTCTCATTTCTTTTTTTAATTTTAGCTTTTTAGAACTTATTAAGGTAAAGCATTTTCCGCACTTGCTGGCCCCTCCTACTCGCTTATTTTGTGAAAATAATTACCTCTCTGCCTCCCAACCCAGGAGATGCACTGGGAACAGGCCTTCTTGATGACACAGCCTCATGGATTCTGAAAACTAGCCATTTTGGGGAAACAGGAATCAAGACTCAACACTATAATTTGGCCTCCGGCACCCAAAAGTCGTATGGTATAAAGACCATTTCCAGGACTCCTGTCTCTGTACCTGTCTTTGTCTCTCTCTACCTCTGTCTTGGTCTCTGTCTCATTTCTTTTTTTTTAATTTTTGCATTTTAGTATTTTTTAAGGTAAAGCATTCTATACTTTCTGGCCCCTCCTACCCCCTTATTTTGTTAAAGTAATTACCAATCCTCCTCCCAACCCAGGAGAGGAAAAGGGGACAGGATTTCTTGAAGATACAGACTCATGGATTCTGCAAACTAGCCATTTTGGAGAAACAGAAATCAAGACTTCCCACTGATAATTCAGCCTCCAGCACCAAAAACTCACGTGGTAGGAATAACTCTTCCTGGTCACCTGTTTCTGTACCTGTCTTTGTCTCTCTCTACCTCTGTCTCGGTCTCTGTCTCCTGTCCTTTTTCTGAATTTTGCTTTTTAGAATTTTTTAAGGTAAAGCATTTTCTTTGATGTCAGGCCACTCATACCTCCTTATTTGGATAAAGTAATTCCCTCTCCTCCTTTCAACCCAGCAGAGACAAAGGGAACAGGCCTTCTTGAAGAGAGAGCCTGATGGATTCTGCAAACTAGCCATTTTGGGGAAAGAAAAATCAAGACTACCCACTGATAATTCGGTGCACCCAAATCTCACGTGGGAGGAAAACCATTCCAGGCCCCTGCCCTGTACCTGTCTTTTTATCTCTAAACCTCTGTCTTGGTCTGTGTTTCCTCTCTTTTCTTTTTTTAATTTTTGCTTTTTAGAATTTTTTAAGTTAAAGCATTTTCTGTGTTTTTGGGGCCCTCCTACTCACTTATTTTGTTAAAATAATTCTCTTTCCCCATCCCAACCCAAAGAGGAAAAGGGAACAATACTTCATTGAGACAGAGCCTCATGGATTCTGCAAACTAGCCATTTTGGAGAAACAGAAATCAAGACTTCCCTCTGATAATTTGGCTTCCAGCTCCAAAACCTTTCATGGTAGAAAGACCCTTTCCAGTCCATCTGTCTCTGTACTTATCTTTGTCTCTCTCTACATCTGTCTCGATGTCGGTTTGCTCCCTTTTTTAAAATTTTTACTTTTTTGAATTTTTTAAGGTATAGCATTTTCTTCACTATCTGGCCCCTCCTAAGCCCAGATTTTTAAAGTAATTCCCTATCCCCCTCCCAATCCAGAAGAGGCAAAGGGTACAGGCCTACTTGAAGACACAGCCTCATGTATTGTGTAAAGTAGCCATTCTGTGGAAACAGAAATCAAGACTTAACACTGATAATTCAGCCTCCAGTACCCAAACCTCACGTGGTAGGAAAACCACTTCCAGGCCTCCTGTCTGTGTATCTGCCTTTGTCTCTCCCTACCTCTGTCTCGGTCTCTTTTGCCTGTCTTTACTTTCATTTTTTGCTTTTTAGGATTTTTCTTTTTTTTTTTTTTTTTTGGAGAGGTTTTTGCTATAGGGCACGTGTGCTCACAAGACAGACACAGAGAGACATAGAGACAGAAAGTGAAAAATTACCCCTCAGGGGGGATGGTCACGCCGCAATCCCTTCTCTGCCATTCTCCTCTTGGGATCTTGGGCACGCACGCACATGCGCCCGGGGTGAGTTTTAAGCCACCAGGTCCAGGACATGAACCACGGTCAACTACATGGGAGTCCAGTGACATAGCCATTATGCTAACTGCTGGTTCCCTGCTTTTTAGAATTTTTTAAGGTAAAGCATTTTCTGTTCTTCTTGGACCCTCCTACTCACTTATTTTGTTAAAGTAATTCACTCTTCCCCTCCCAACCCAGGAGAGGCAAAGGGAACAGGCCTTCTTGAGGACAAAATCTCATGGATTCTGCAAACTGACCATTTTTGGGAAATAGAAATCAAGACTTAACACTCATAATTCGGCCTCCAGCACCCAAAACTTGCGTGTTAGGAAGACCACTCCCAGGCCTCCTGTCTTTGTCCTTTTCTTTGTCTCTAGCTCTGTCTCGGTCTCTCTATTCTCTCTTTTTTTTAGAATTATTTCTGTTTAGAATTTTTTCAGGTAAAGACTTCTCTGTGCTTTCTGGCTCCTCCTACACCCTTATTTTTTTTAAGTAATTCCCTCTTTCCCTCCCAACCAAGGAGAGGCAAAAGGAACCAGCCTTCCTGAAGACATAGCCTCATGGATTCTGCAAACTAGCCATTTTGGGGAAACAAAAATCAAGACTTATCACTGATAATTCTGTCTCCAGCCCCCAAAAATCGGGTGGGAGGATGACCACTTTCAGGCCTCCTGTCTCTGTACCTGTCTTTGTTTCTCTCAACATCAGTCTTTGTCTCTGACTCCTCTCTTTTTTTTAATTTTTGCTTTTTAGAGTTTCTTAAGGTAAAGCATTTTATGTGCTTTCTGGCCCTCTACTCACTAATTTTGTTAAAGTAATTTCCTCCCCCCCCCCCCCCCCCCCGCCCAACGCAGGAGAGGCAAAGGTAACAGACCTTGTAGACACAGCCTCAAGGATTCTGCAAACCAGCCATTTTGGGAAAACAGAAATCAAGACTCAACACTGATAATTCAGCCTCCAGCACTTAAATCTCGGGTGCAAGGAAGACTACTTCCAGGCCTCCTTTTTCTGTACCTGTATTGGTCTCTCTCTACCTATCTTAGTCTCTGTCTCTTCTCTTTTTTATTTTTAATTTTTGCTTTTAAGAATTTTTTAAGGTAAAGCATTTTCTGCACTTTCTGGACCCTCCTAGCTGCTTATTTTGTCAAAGGACTGCCCTATCCTCCTTCCAACCTTGGAGAAGCAAAGGGAACAGGTCTTTTTAAAGAAACAATCTCAGGGATCCTGCAAACTAGCCATTTTAGGGAAACAGAAATCAAGGCTTAACACTGATAATTCAGCCTCCAGCACTCAAAGCTTGCATGGTAGGAAGACCCTTTCCAGTCCTCCTGTCTCTGTACCTGTCTTTCCCTCTCTCTTCCTCTGTCTCAGTCTCTGCCTCCTCTCATTTTTTTATTTAATTTTTGCATTTTAGAAGTTTTATGTAAAGCATTTCCTGAGCTTTCTAGCCCCTCCTGCCTCCTTATTTTGTTAAAATAATTCTCTCTCCCCCTCCCAACACAGGAGAGTCGAAGGGAACAAGACTTCTTGAAGACAAAGCCTCATGGATTCTGCAAACTAGCTATTTTGGGATAAAAGAAATCAAAACTTCCCACTGATAATTTGGCCTCCAGCACCCAAAACTCTCGTGGTAGGAATACCATTCCATGCCTCCTGTCTCTGTACATGTCTTTGTCTTTCTCTACATCTGTCTTGGGCTCTGTCTCCTCTATTTTTTTAATTTTTTTATTTTAGAATTTTTAAGGTAAAACATTCTGTGCTCTTTCTGTCCCCTCCTTCCCACTTATTTTGTTAAACTAATTTTCTCCTCCCCCCAACCCAGAAAAGGCAAAGGGAACAGGCCTTGTTGAAGACAAAGCTTCATGGGTTCCACAAACTAGCCATTTTGTGGAAACAGAAATCAAGACTTCCCACTGATAATTCGGCCTCCAGCAATAAAAACTCACGTTGTAGAAAGACACTTCCAGGCCTCCTGACTCTGTACCTGTCTTTCTCTCTCTACCTCTGTCTCGGTCTCTCTCTCCTCTCTCTTACTTTTTTAATTTTTGCTTTTTAGAATTTTTTAAGGTAAAGCATTTTCTGAACTTTCTGGCCCCTCCTACCCCCATATTTTGCTAAAGTAATTCCCTCTCCCCCTCCCTACCCAGGAGAGGCAAAGGGAACAGGCCTTCTTGAAGACACAGCCTCAATGATTCTGCAAACTAGCCATTTTGGGAAAACAGAAATCAAGACCTACTATTGATAATTCGACTTTCAGCACCCAAAACTCACATGGTAGGAAAACCTCTTCCAAAACTCTTGTCTCTGTATCTTTCTTTTTCTCTGTCTACCTCTGTCTCGGACTTTCTCTTCTCTGTTTTTTTGTTTGTTTGTTTGTTTTCGATTTTTACTTTTTAGAATTTTTTTCAATAAAAGATTTTCTGCACTTTCTGGCCCCTCCTACCCCTTATTTTATTAAAGTAATTTCCTCTCCTCCTCCCAACCAAGGAGAGGAAAATGGAACAGGCCTCATTGAAGACACAGCCTCATGGATTCTGCAAAATAGCCATTTCGGGAAAAAAGAAATCAAGACTTCCCATCGAAAAATAATCCTCCAGCACACAGAACTCACGTGGCAGTAAGACCCCTTCCAGGCCTTCTGTCTCTGTACCTGTCTTGGTGTCTATCTACCTCTGTCTTGGTCACTGTCAACTCTTCTTTTTTTCTAATTTTGCTTTTTAGAACTTTTTAAGGTAAAGAATTTTCTGTGTTTTCTGACCCTCCTACCCACATAATTTGTTAAAGTAATTCCCTCTCTCCTCACAACCCCAGGAGAGGCAATAAAAACAGGCTTTCTTGAAGACTCAGCCTCATGGATTTAAAACCAGAATACACAAGGAACTAAAAAAGGTGTTTGGAAAAAAGATGATCAACCCTATTAAAAGATGGGAGAAGGAGATGAAGAAAACACTCTTTAAAGATGACATATGAATGGCCAAAAGGCATATGAAAAAATGTTCAACCTCCCTCATCATAAGGGAAATGCAGATAAAAACAACAATGAGGTACCACCTAACCCCAGTCAGATTGTCTAATATTAAAAAAACAAAAAATGATAAGTGTTGGCGGGGGTGTGGTGAAAGGGGAACTCTTTTCCACTGCTGGTGGGAATGTAGATTGGTACAACCACTGTGGAGAATAATTTGGAGATTCCTCAAAAATCTACAGATAGATCTGCCATATGATCCAGAGATCCCACTCCTCGGTATCTACCCAAAGGACAGAAGAATTCTTCATTAGAAAAGTGCTTGCACATCGATGTTTATTGCGGCACTATTCACAATTGCTAAGTCATGGAACCAACCCAGATGCCCCCGTATGGAGGAATGGATTGAAAAACTGTGGCACATATACTCTATGGAATACTACTCAGCCATAAAAACCAACAGAGCCCTGGCTTTTGACAGAAAGTGGAAGAATATGGAAGATGTACTGCTGAGTGAGGCAAGCCAGGCTATGAAGGAGAGACACGGTATGTCCCCACTTAACATATACCGTTTGTCTGCATTCTATGTCTGAAACTGATTGACTAACAGTTGAACAAACACAAGAGATGGGTGTGAATGTCAGATGAGGTGTATGTGGAGGAGTGGGGCCCAACGAAAAACATTTGGAGAAGGGATACAGAGGTAGAGCATTGACGGGATGGTGAGGTGTGGTGTTATCTGTTGAAGATATTTTGATCAACAGGTCTGCGGAGAAATGTTCACTTATCGAAATGGTCTCATTGTAAGCCAAACAATATGATTGAAAGTATATACAAAAATAAATTAATTAATTAATAAAAAAAAAGAAAACAGAAATCAAGACTTTCCACTAATTATTCAGCCTCCAGCACCCAAAACTCTGTGGTAGGAATAAAACTTCCAGGCCTCCTGCATCTGTACCTGTCTTTGTCTCTCTTAACCTCTGTCTCAGTCTCTGTCTCCTCTATATTCTTTTTTCATTTTTTCTTTTAAGAATTTTTTAAGGTAAAGCATTTTCTTCGATTTCCAACCCTTCCTACCCCCATATTTTGATAAAGAAAACCCTCTCCCCCTTTCAACCCAGGAGAGGCAAAGGGAGCAGGCGTTCTTGAAGAGAGAGCCTGATGGATTCTACAAACTACTCATTTTGAGGAAAGAGAAATCAAGTCTACCCACTGATATTTATGCCTCCAACACCCAAATCTTGTGTGGTAGGAACACCATTCCAGGCCTCCTGTCTCTGTATTTGTCTCTGTCTCTCTCAACTTCTGTCCCGGTTTCTGTCTCCTCTATATTCTTTTTTTCATTTTTGCTTTTTAGAATTTTTTAAGGTAAAGCAAATTCTGCACTTTCTGGCCCCTCCTACTCACTAGTTTTGTTAAAATAATTCTCTCTCCCTGTCCCAACCCAGGAGAGACAAAGGGAATAGCCCTCCATGAAGACAGAGCCTCATGGATCCTGTGAAGTAGCCCTTTTGGGAAACAGAATCAAGACTTCCCTCTGATAATTCAGCCTTCAGCCCCCAAATCGCACGTACTAGGAAGACTCCTTCCAGTCTGCCTGTCTCTGTACTTGTCTTTGTCTCTCTCTACCTCTGTCTCATTTCTCTGGTCCCCCTACCCCCTTATTTGGTTAAAGTAATTCCCTCTCCTCCCCCCAACTCAAGAGAGGCAAACGGAACAGGCTTTCTTGAAGACACAGTCTCATGGATTCTGCAAACTAACCATTTTGGGGAAACAGAAATCAAGTCTTAAGACTGATAATTCAGCCTCCAGCACCAAAAACTCACGTGGTAGGAATACCTCTTCCAGGCCTCCTGTCTCTGTACCTGTCTTTGTCTCTCTCTATCTCTTTCTCGGTCTCTGTTGCTGGTCTTTTTTCAAATTTTTCCGTTTTTGAAATCTTTTAAGGTAAAGCATTTTCTGCGATTTCCTGCCTGTCCCACTACCCTATTTTGTTAAAATAATTCCCTCTCCCCCTTTCAACCCAGGAGAAGCAAAGGGAACAGGCCTTTCTGAAGACACAGCCTCATGGGTTCTGCCAAATTGCCATTTTGCGGAAACAGAAATGATGACTTCCCACTGATAATTCTGACTCCAGCACCAAGAACTCGCGTGGTAGGAATACCGCTTCCAAGCTCCCTGTCTCTGTACCTGTCTTTCTCTCTCTCTCTATGTCTTCTCAGTCTCTGTCTCCTTTCTCTTTTTTAAAATTTATTCTCTTTTAATTTTTTTTTCTTTTTTTTTTCTTTTTTTTGGAGAAGTTTTTGCTATAGGGCGCATTCGCTCGCCAGACAGACAGAGAGAGACAGAGAGATAGAAAGCAGGAAATCACCCCCCAGGGGGGATGGCCACGCCGCAATCCCTTCTCCTCCATTCTCCTCTCGGGATCTTGGGCACGCACGCACACGCGCCCGGCGTGAGTTTAAGCCGCCGGGTCCGGGACTCGAACCACGGTCGACTACGTGGGAGTCCAGCGACATAGCCATTACGCTAACTGCTGGTCCCATCTCTTTTAATTTTTTAAGATAAAACATTTTCTGCTACACCCTTATTTTGTTAAAGTAATTTCCTCTCCTCCTTCCAACCCGGCAGAGGCAAAGGGAACAGGCCTTCTTGAAGAAACAGTCTCATGGATTCTGCAAACTAGCCATTTTGTATAAACATAAATCAAGACTTACCACTGATAATTCGGCCCCCGGCACCCAAAACTTGCATGGTAGGAAGACCCCTTCCAGGAGTCCTGTTTTACTACCTGTCTTTGTCTCTCTCTACCTCTGTCTTTGTCTCTGTCTCCTCTCTATTATTTTTTTAATTTTTTTCTTTTTAGAATATTTTAGGGTAAAGCATTTTCTGCACATTCTGGCCATTCTGACTCACTTATTTTGTTAAAGTAACTCACTCTCACCCTCCCAACCAGGAGAGACAAAGGGAACAGGCCTTCTTGAAGACACAGTCTTATGGATTCTGCAAGCTAGCCATTTTGGGTAAACAGAAATCAAGACTTCCCACTGAAAATTCGACCTCCATCACCCAAACCTAGTGGTAGGAAGACTATTTCCAGGCCTCCTATCTCTGAACCTATCTTATCTCTCTCTTCCTCTGTCTTGGTCTCTGTGTCCTCTCTCTATGTTTTAATTTTTGCTTTTTAGAATTTCTTAAGGTTAAGCATTTTCTGTGCTTCCTGGCTCCTCCTACCCCTTTATTTTGTTAAAGTAATTTACTCTCCCCCCCAACCAAGTAGAGGCCAATGGAATAGGCCTTCTTGAAGACACCGCCTCATGGATTCTGCAAACTAGCCATTTTAGGGAAACAGAAATCAAGACTTAACAATGATAACTCTGCCTTCAGCACCCAAAACTCACATGGTAGGAAGACTACTTCCAGAACTCCTGTCTCTGTATCTGTCTTTCTCTCTCTCTACCTCTGTCTCGGTCTCTGTCTCCTCCTTCATTTTTTTTTAATTTTTGATTATTAGAATTTGTTAAAGTAAAACATTAACAGCACTTTCTGGCCTCTCCTACCCCCTTATTTTGTTAAGTAATTCACTCTCCTCCTCCCAACCCAGGAGAGGCAAAGGGAACAGGACTTCTGAAGACACAGTCTCATGGATTCTGCAAACTAGCAATTTTGGGGAAACATAAATCAAGACTTCCCTCTGATTATTTGGCCTCCAGCTCCCAAATCTCGCATGGTAGGAAGACCCCTACCCATCCAACTGTCTCTGCACTTGTCTTTGTCTCTCTCTACCTCTGTCTCGGTCTCTGTCTACTCCCTTTTTTTAATTTTTGCTTTTTTGAATTTTTTAAGGTAAAGCATTTTCTTTGCTATCTGACCTTTCCTAAGCCCAGAATTTTTTAAAGTAATTCCCACTCCTCCCCCAACCCAGGAGAAGCAAGGGGAACAGGCCTTGAAGACACAGCTTCATGGATTCTGCAAACTAGCCATTTTCAGGAAACAGAAATCAAGACTTAACACTGATAATTCGGCCTCCAACACCCAAAACTCATGTGGTAGGAATACAACTTTCAGGCCTGCTGTCTCTGTACCTGTGTTTGTCTCTCTCTACCTATGTCTAGGCCTCTTTCACCTCTATTTTATTTTTTAATTTTTGCTTTTTAGAATTTTTTAATGTAAAACATTTTCTTCGATTTCTGACCCTTCCTACCCCCATATACTGATAAAGAAATTCCCTCTCCCCCTTTCAACCCAGGAGAGGCAAGGGAGCAGGCATTCTTGAAGAGAGATCCTGATGGATTCTGCATACTACTCATTTTGAGGAAAGAGAAATCATGACTACCCACTGATATTTATGCCTCCAACACCCAAATCCCATGTGGCAGAAAAAACATTCCGGGCCTCCTGTCTCTGTATTTGGCTCTGTCTCTCTCAACTTCTGTCTTGGTCTCTGTCTCCTCTATATTCTTTTTTTCATTTTTGCTTTTTAGAATTTTTTAAGGTAAAGCATTTTCTGCTCTTTCTGGTCCCTCCTACTCACTAGTTTTGTTAAAATAATTCTCTCTCTCCGTCCCAACCCAGGAGAGGCAAAGGGAACAGCCCTTCATGAAGACAGAGCCTCATGGATCCTGTGAACTAGCCATTTTGGTGAAGCAGAATCAAAACTTCCCTCTGATAATTCGGACTCCAGCTCCCAAATCTCATGTGGTAGGAAGACTTCCTCCAGCCCGCCTGTCTCTGTACTTGTCTTTGTCTCTCTCTACCTCTGTCTCATTCTCTGTCTACTCCCTTTCTTTTAATTTTTGCTTTTTAGAATTTTTTAAGGTAAAGCATTTTCTGTGCTCTCTGGTCCCCCTACCCCCTTATTTGGTTAAAGTAATTCCCTCTCCTCCTCCCAACTCAAGAGAGGCAAATGGAACAGGCTTTCTTAAAGACACAGTCTCATGGATTCTGCAAACTAACCATTTTGGGGAAACAGAAATCAAGTCTAAAGACTGATAATTCAGCCTCCAGCACCAAAAACTTGCGTGGTAGGAATACCTCTTCCAGGCCTCCTGTCTCTGTACCTGTCTTTGTCTCTCTCTATCTCTTTCTGGGTCTCTGTTGCTGGTCTTTTTTCAAATTTTTCCATTTTTGGAATCTTTTAAGGTAAAGAATTTTCTGTGATTTCTTGCCTGTCCTCCTACCCTATTTTGTTAAAGTAATTCCCTCTTCCCCTTTCAATGAGGAGAAGCAAAGGGAACAGGCCTTTCTGAAGACACAGCCACATGGGTTCTGCCAACTTGCCATTTTGCGGAAATAGAAATGACGACTTCCCACTGATAATTCTGTCTCCAGCACCAAGAACTCACATGATAGGAACACCGCTTCCAAGCTCCCTGTCTCTGTACCTGTCTTTGTCTCTCTCTCTCTATGTCTTCTCCCTCTCTGTCTCCTTTCTCTTTTTCTAAATTTATTCTTTTTTGAATTTTTTAAGATAACACATTTTCTGAGCTTTCTAGCCCCTCCTACCCACTTATTTTGTTAAAGTAATTTCCTCTCCTCCTTCCAACCCAGCAGAGGCAAAGGGAACAGACCTTCTTGAAGACACAGTCTTAAAGATTCTGCAATCTAGCCATTTTGGATAAACAGAAATCAAGGCTTAACACTGATAATTCGGCCCCCGGCACCCAAAACTCGCATGGTAGGAAGACCCCTTCCAGGACTCCTGTTTTACTATACCTGTCTTTGTCTCTCTCTACTTCTGTCTTTGTCTCTGTCCCCTCTCTATTATTTTTTAATTTTTTCTTTTTAGAATATTTTAGGGTAAAGCATTTTCTGCACATTCTGGCCATTTCTACTCACTTATTTTGTTAAAGTAATTCACTCTCACCCTCCCAACCAGGAGAGACAAATGGAAGAGGTCTTCTTGAAGACACAGTCTCATGGATTCTGCAAACTAGCCATTTTGGGTAAACAGAAATCAAGACTTAACACTGATAATTCGGCCTTCAGCACCCAAACCTAATGGTAGGAAGCCTATTTCCAGGACTCCTGTCTCTGTATCTGTCTTTGTCTCTCTCTACCTCTGCCTCATTCTCTGTCTCCTCTTTCTTTTTTTAAAATTTTTGCTTTTTTGAATTTTTTAATGTAAAATATTAACAGCACTTTCTCGCTCTCCTACCCCCTTATTTTGTTAAAGTAATTCCTTCTCCCCATTTCAACACAAGAAAAGCAAAGGGAACAGGCCTTTCTGAAGACACAGCCTCATGGGTTCTGCCAACTAGCCATTTTGTGGAAGCAGAAATGAAGACTTCCCACTTATAATTCTACCTCCAGCACCAAGAACTCACGTGGTACGAATACTGATTCCCAGCCTCCTCTCTGTGTACCTGTCTTTGTCTCTCTCTATGTCTTCTCAGTCTCTGTCTCCTCTCTCTTTTTTTAAATTTCTTTCTTTTTTGAATTTTTTAAGATAAACATTTCTGCACTTTCCAGCCCCCCCTACCCCCTTATTTTGTTAAAGTAATTTTCTCTCCTCCTTCCAACCCAGCAGAGGCAAAGAGAACAGGCCTTCTTAACGACACAGTCTCATGGATTCTGCAATCTAGCCATTTTGGATAAACAGAAATCAAGGCTTAACACTGATAATTCAGCCTCCAGGACCCAAAACTCGTGTGGTAGGAAGACTGCTTTCAGGACACCTCTCTGTGTATCTATCTTTTTCTCTCTCTACCTCTGTCTCGGTCTCTGTCTCCTCTTTCTATTTTTTTTTTTAATTTTTGCTTTTGAGAATTTTTTAATGTGAAACATTAACAGCACTTTCTGGCCTCTCCTACCCCTTATTTTGTTAAAGTAACTCACTCTCCTCCTCCCAACCCAGGAGAGGCAAAGGGAACAGGCCTTCCTGAAGACACAGTCTCATGGATTCTGCAAACTAGCCATTTTGGGGAAACAGAAATCAAGACTTCCCCCTGATAATTTGGCCTACAGCTCCCAAATCTGGCATGGTAGGAAGACCCCTACCCATCTGACTGTGTCTGTATTTGTCTTTGTCTCTCTCTACCTCTGTCTCGATCTCTGTCTACTCCCTTTTTTTTAATTTTTGCTTTTTTGAATTTTTTAAGGTAAAGCATTTTCTTCACTATCTGGCCTTTCCTAAGCCCAGATTTTTTTAAAGTAATTCCCACTCCCCTCCAACCCAGGAGAGGCAAAAGGGACAGGCCTTCTTGAAGACACAGCCTCATGGATTCTGCAAACTAGCTATTTTCAGAAAACAGAAATCAAGACTTAACACTGATAATTTGGCCTCCAGCACCCAAAACTTGCGTGGTAGGAATACAACTTTCAGGCCTCCCATCTCTGTACCTGTCTTTGTCTCTCTCTATGTCTTCTCAGTCTCTGTCTCTTCTCTCATTTTTTAAATTTTTTCTTTTTGAATTTTTTAAGATAAAGCATTTTCTTTACTTTCTAGCCTCTCCTACCCCCTTATTTTGTTAAATAATTCCCTCTTTCCCTCCCTACCCAGGAAAAGCAAAGGGAACACAACTTCTTGAAAACACAGCCCCATGGATTCTGCAATCTAGCCATTTTGGATAAACAGAAATGAAGACTTAACACTGATAATCCAGCCTCCGGCACCCAAAACTCATGTGGTAGGGAGACCCCTTCCAGGACTCCTGTTTTACTACCTGACTTTGTCTCTCTCTACCTCTTTCTTTGTCTCTGTCTCCTCTCTATTTTTTTTTAATTTTTTCTTTTTAGAATGTTTTAAGGTAAAGCCTTTTCTGCACATTCTGGCCATTCCAACTCATTTATTTTGTTAAAGTAATTCACTCTCACCCTCCCAACCAGGAGAGGCAAAGGGAACAGGCCTTCTTGAAGACACAGTCTCATGGATTCTGCAAACTAGCCATTTTGAGGAAACAGAAATCAAGACTTCCCACTGATAATTTGGCCTCCAGCACCTAAAACTCGCGTGGTAGGAACACCCCTTCTAGTCCTCCAATCTCTGTACCTTTGTCTCTTTCTACCTCTGTCTCGGTCTCTTTCACCTGTCTTTTTTTTTACTTTTTGCTTTTAAGGATTTTCTATGGTAAAGCATTTTCTTTGATTTCAGGCCCCTCCAACCCGCTTATTTTGATAAAATAATTCCCTTTCCACCTTTCAACCTATGAGAGGCAAAGGGAATAGGACTTCTTAAAGAGAGAGCCTGATGGATTTTGCAAACTAGCCATTTTGGGGAAAGAGAAATCAAGACTACCCACTGATATTTTGGCCTCCAACACCCAAAACTCTCATGGTAGGCAAAGCATTCCAGACCTCCTGTCTCTGTATCTGCCTTTGTCTCTCTCAACCTCTGTCTCAGTCTCTGTCTCCTCTATATTCTTTTTTTCATTTTTGATTTTTAGAATTTTTTAAGATAAAGCATTTTCTACACTTTCTGGTCCCTCCTACTCACTTATTTTGTTAAAATAATTCTCTCTCCCCATCCCAACCCAGGAGAGGAAAAGGGAACAACCCTTCATGAAAACAGAGCTTCATGGATTCTGCAAACTAGCCATTTTTTGGAAACAGAAATCAAGACATCCCACTGATAATTCGGCCTCCAGCACAAAAAAAAAACTTGTGTTGTAGGAAGATCACTTCCAGTCCTCCTGTCTCTGTACCTGACTTTGTCTTTCTCTAACTCTGTCTTGCACTCTGTCTCCTTTTTTTTTGTAATTTTTGCATTTTAGAATTTTTTAAGATAAAGCATTTTCTGCCCTTTATAGCCCCGCCTACTCCTTATTTTGTAAATGAAATTCCGTCTCCCCCTCCCAACCCAGGAGAGGCAAAGGGAACAGTTCTTCTTGAAGACACAGCC
This sequence comes from Tupaia tana, assembly GCA_026018925.1. NCBI lineage: Eukaryota > Metazoa > Chordata > Mammalia > Scandentia > Tupaiidae > Tupaia > Tupaia tana. The sequence goes on along the minus strand of JAKSZU010000039.1, from coordinate 1,589,530 downwards.
TCACAGATTATGCAAATTTGGGGGAAGGAGAAATCAAGACTTCCCACTGATAATTCAGCCTCCAGTACCCAAAACTCTCGTGGTAGGAATACAACTTCCAGGCCTCCTGTGTCTGTACCTATCTTTGTCTCTCTCTACCTCTGTCTTGGTCTCTTTCACCTGTATTTTTTTTTTAATTTTTGCTTTTTAGAATTCTTTTAAAGTAAAGCGTTTTCTTTTATTTCCAGCCCCACCTACCCCCTTATTTTGATAAAATAATTCCCTCTCCCCGTTTCAATCTGAGAGGAGGTAAAGGGAACAGGTCTTCTTGAAGACAGAGCCTGATGGATTCTGCAAACTTGCCATTTTGGGGAAAGAGAAATCAAGACTACTCACTGATATTTCGGCCTCCAACATCCAAATCCCGCATAGTAGGAAAACCATTCCAGGACTCCTGTGTCTGTACCTGTCTTTGTCTCTCTAAACCTCTGTTTCAGTCTCTGTCTCCTCTATATTCATTTTTTCATTTTGGCTTTTTATAATTTTTCTGTGCTTTTGGCCTCTCCTACTCACTTATTTTGTTAAAATAATTCTCTCTCGTGACCAGCATTTAGCTTAATGGCTATGTCACTGGACTCCCACAGAATCCACCACTGTTCCCATCCTGGACCTGGTGGCTTAAAACTCCCGCTGGGCGCGTGTGCGTTCATGCCCAAGATCCCGAAAGGAGAATGGCAGAGAGGGGATTGCGGTGTGACCATCCCCCCTGGGGGGTGATTTCTCGCTTTCTGTCTCTATGTCTCTCTCTGTCTGTCTGGCGAGCACACATGCCCTATAGCGAAACCTCTCAAAAAAAATTATCTCTCCCAATCCCAACTCAGGAGAGGCAAATAAAACAACCATTCATGAAGACAGAGCCTCATGGATTCTGGAAACTAGCCATTTTGGAGAAACAAATCAAGACTTCCCTCTGATAATTCGGCCTCCAGCTCCCAAATTTCACGTGGCAGGAAGACCCCTTCCAGTCTGCCTGTCTCTGTACTTGTCTTTGTCTCTCTCTACCTCTGTCTCATTCTCTGTCTACTTCCTTTTTTTTAAATTTTGCTATTTTGAATTTTTTAAGGTAAAGCATTTTCTTCACTATCTGGCCCCTCTTAAGACCAGATTATTTTAAAGTAATTCCCACTCCACTCCCAACCCAGGTGAGAGAAAGGTAACAGGCTTTCTTGAACACACAGCCTCATGGATTCTGCAAACTAGCCATTTTGAGAAAACACAACTCAAGACTTCCCACTGATAATTCGACCTCCAGCACCCAAAACTCGCATCGTAGGAAGACCACTTCCAGGCCTCCTGTCTCTGTACCTGTTTTTGGCTCTCTTTATCTCTGTCTCAGTCTCTGTCTCCACTCTGTGTTTTTTTTATTTTTTCTTTTTAGAATGTTTTAAGGTAAAGCATTTTCTCCACTTTCTTGCACCACCTACCCCCTTATTTTGTTAAAGTAATTCACTCTCACCCTCCCAACCCTGGAGAGGCAAAGGGAACAGGCCTTCTTGAAGATGCGAGCTAATGGATTTTGCAGACCAGCCATTTTAGAGAAACAGAAATCAAGACTTAACACTGATAATTCGTCCTCCAGCACCCAAAACTCATGTGAAAGGAAGACTACTTCCAGGCCTTTTGTCTCAGTACCTGTCTTTGTCTCTCTCTACCTCTGTCTTGGTCTCTGTCTCCTCTCTCAATTTTTAAATTTTTTCTTTTAGAAATTTTTAAGGTAAAGCATTTTCTGTGCTTTCTGGCTCCTACTACCCTTTTATTTTGTTAAAATAATTTCCTCTCTACCTTCTAACACAGGAGAGGCAAAGGGAACAGGCCTTCTTTAAGACACAGCCTCATGGACTCTGCGAACTAGCCATTTTGGGGAAACAGAAATCAAGACTTAACACTGATAATTCGGCCTCAAGCATCAAAATCTCGTGTGGTAGGAAAACCATTTTCAGGATTCCTCTCTCTTTACTTGTCTTTGTGTCTCTCTACCTCTGTTTCAGTCTCTGCTTTCTCTATCTTTTTTTTTTTATTTTTGCTTTATAGAATTTTTTTAAGGTAAAGCATTTTCTGCACTTTATGGAATCGCCTACCCATTGTTTGGTTAAATAATTCCCTCTCCCCCTCATAACCCAGGGAAACAGGTCTTCTTGGAGACACAACCTCATATATTCTGCAAACCAGCCATTTTAGCAAAACAGAAATCAAGACTTAACACTGATAATTCGGCCTCCAGCAGCCAAAACTCGCATGGTAGGATTACCTCTTCCAGGTTTCCTGTCTTTGTACCTGTCTTTGTCTCTCTCTACCTCTGTCTTTGTCTCTGTCTCCTCTCTATTCTTTTTTTAATTTTTGCTTTTTAGATTTTTATAAAGTAAAGCATGTTCTGTGCTTTTGGGGCCCTCCTACTCAATTATTTTGTGAAAGTAATTCTCTCTCCCCCTCCCACCCTAGGAGAGGCTAAGGAAACAGACATTCTTGAAGACACAGCCTCATGGATTCAGCAAACTAGCCATTTTGGGGAAATAGAAATCAAGACTTCCCAATGATAATTTGACTTCCAGCAACCAAAACACACATAGTATTAATAACGTTTCCAGGCCTCCTATCTCTGTACCTGTCTTTGTCTCTCTCTACCTCTGTCTCTGTCTATGTCTCCTCTTTTTTTTTAAATTTTTGCTGTTTAGAATTTTTTAAGGTGAATCATTTTCTGCACTTTCTGGCCCCTCTAACCCTTGATTTTGTTAAAGTAATTCCCTCTCCCCCACCCAATACAGGAGAGGCAAAGGGAACAGGCCTTCTTGAAGACACAGCCTCATGGATTCTACAAATGAGCCATTCTGGGGAAACAAATATCAAAACTTACCACTGATAATTAGGCCTTCTGGACCCTAAACTCGCTTGGTAGAAAGACCACTTCCAGGCCTCATGACTCTCTACCTGTGTTTGTCACTCTCTACCTCTGTCTCGGTCTCCGTCACCTTTCTTTTTTTTCCTTCAGTTTTCCTTTTAGAATTTTTAAAGCTAAAGCATTTTCTGCATTTTCTGGTCCCTCGTACACCCTTATTTTGTTAAAGTAATTCACTCTCCTCCTCCCAACCCAGGAGAGGCAAAGGGAACAGGCCTTCTTGAAGACACAGCCTCATGGATTCTGCAAACTAACCATATTTGGGAAACAAAAATCAAGACATAACACTGATATTGCGGCCTCCAGCACACAAAACTCGCGTGGTAAGAAGACCCCTTCCAGGCCTCCTGTCTCTGTACCTGTCTTTGTCTCTCTCTAGTTCTTTCTCAGTCTCTGTCTCCTCTCTTCCTTTTTCTTAATTTTTCCTTTATAGAATTTTTTAAAGTAAAGCATTTTCTGTGTATTCAGTCCCTCCAACTCACTTATTTTGTTAAAGTAATTCCCTCTTTCCCTCCATAACCAGGAGAAGCAATGGGAACAGGCCTACTTGAAAACACAGCCTCATGGATTCTGAAAACTAGCCATTATGGGGAAACAGAAAGTAAGAATTCCAACAGATAATTCTGCCTGCAGGACCCAAAACTCCCATGTTAGGAAGAACCCTTCCAGGCCTCCTGTCTCTGTAACTGTCTTTTTCTCTCTCTACCTCTGTCTCCGTCTCTGTCTCCTCCTTTTTAAAAAAAAAAAAATTTGCTTTTTAGAATTTTTTAATGTAAAGCATTGTCTGCACTTTCAGGCACCTCCTGCCCTCTTATTTTGTTAAAGTAATTCCCTCTCCCACTCCCAACCCAGGAGAGGTAAAGGGAACAGGCCTTCTTGAAGACACAGCCACATGGATTCTGCAAACTAGCCATTTTGTGGAAACACAAATCAAGCCTTCCCACTGATAATTAGTCCTCCAGCACACAAAATTCGAGGGGTATTAAGACCACTTTCAGGCCTCCTGTCTCAGTACCAGTCTTTGTCTTTCTCTACCTTTGTCTCAGTAACTGTCTCCTCTCTTTTTTTTTTTGAAATTTTACTTTTTAGAATTTTTTAAGGTAAAGCATTTTTTGCACTTTCTGGCCCCTCTACCCCTTAATTTTGTTAAAGTAATTCCCTCTCCCCTCACAATCCAGGAGCAGCAAAGGGAACAGGCCTTCTTGAATACACTGCCTCATGGATTATGCAAACTAGACATTTTGGGGAAACAGAAATCAAGACTTCCTACTGATAATTCAGTTTACAGCAACCAAAACTCACGTGGTAGAAATACCACTTCCAGGCCTCCTATCTCTGTACCTGTCTTTGTCTCTCTCTACCTCAGTCTCGGTCTCTGTCTCCTCTCTTTTTTTTAATTTTTGCTGTTTAGAATTTTTTAAGGTAAAGCATTTTCTGCGCTTTCTGGCCCCTCCTACTCACTTAATTTGTTAAAGTAATTCCCTCTCCCCCACCCAATCCAGGAAAGGCAAAGGGAACAGGCCTTCTTGAAGACACAGCCTCATGGATTCTGCAAACAAGCCATTTTGGGGACACAGAAATCAAGACTTAACAATGATATTTCAGCATCCAGCACCCAAAACTTGCGTGGTAGATAAACCCCTTCCTGGCCTCCTGTCTCTGTACCTGTCTTTGTCTCTCTCTAGTTCTTTCTCGGTCACTGTCTCCTCTCTTTATTTTTCTTAATTATTCCTTTTTAGAATTTTTAAAGTAAAGCATTTTCTGAGCTTTCGGTAAGTTCTACTCACTTATTTTGTTAAAGTAATTCCCTCTTTCCCTCCCTACCCAGGAGAAGCAAAGGGAACAGGCCTAGTTCAAAACACAGCCTCATGGATTCTACAAACTAGCCATTTTGGGGAAAAAGAAACCAAGACTTCCAACTGATAATTCCACCTCTAGCACCCAAAACATGCATGGTAGGAAGACGCCTTCCAGGCCTCCTGTCTCTGTACCTGTCTTTGTCTCTCTCTACCCCTATCTTGGTCTCCATCTCCTCTCATTTTTTTTCTTAAGTTTTCCTTCTTGCAATTTTTTAATGTAAAGCATTTTATGCACTTTCTGGATGCTCCTACATCTTTATTTTGTTAAAGTAATTCCCTATCCTCCTCCCAACCCAGGAGAGGCAAAGGGAACAGGCCTTCTTGAAGACACAGCCTCATGGATTCTGCAAACTAGCTATTTTTGGGAAACAAAAATCAAGATGTACCACTGATAATTCAGCATTCAGCACCCAAATCTCGCGTGGTAGGAAGCACCCTTCCAGGACTCCTGTCTCTGTACCTGTATTTGTCTCTATGCCTCTGTCTTAATCTCTGTTGTCGGCGGTACAGACGACCCGGAGACGGTCTTCTCTTTAGCACTTTATTTCCCCAGGTTATTTTTCCGAAGTTCCTCTCCTCCCCGCTTTCTCCCAGGGCCTTTTAAAGGGCCCTTAGCCAATCAGTGCATTGTCCACGTGTACGGAAGCCAATCCTCGAATGAGGATTGGTCACATGTCGTGTTCCCGTGCTCTCCACGCTCTCCGCCGTTCTACTTCCTCAAAGTTGTTCACCCTCTGGGCAGACTTCAGGCTTCTGCTGGCGCCATCTTAGGGGCGCGTTCGAGAGGCGATGGGCGAGGGCATGCCACACTCTGTCTCCTCTTTTTTTTTTTCCTTAAGTTTTCCTTTATAGCATTTTTTAAGGTAAAGCATTTTCTGCACTATATGGCCCCTAATAACCCTTGATTTTTTTAATGTAATTTCATCTCCCCCTCCCAACCAAAATGAAAAAAATGGAACAGGCTTTATTGAAGACAAAGCCTTATGGATTCTGCAAAGAAGCCATTTTGGAGACACAAAAATGAAGACTTAACACTGACATTTCGGACTCCAGCTACCAAAACTCATGTGGTAGGAAGACCTCTTCCAGGCCTCCTGTCTCAGTACCTGTCTTTGTCTCCCTCTAGTTCTTTTTCGGACTCTGCCTCCTCTGTTTTTTTCCTTAATTTTTCCTTTTTAGAATTTTTTAAATAAAGCATCTTCTGTTCTTTCGGTCCCTCCAAATCACTTATTTTGTTAAAGTAATTCCCTCTTTCCCTCCCTACACAGGAAAAGCAAAGAGAACAGGCCTTCTTGAAAACACAACCTCATGGATTCTGCAAACTAGCCGTTTTGGAAAAACAGAAACCAAGGCTTCCAACTGATAATTCTGCCTCCAGCACCCAAAACTCATGTGGTAGAAAGACCCCTTCCAGGCCTCCTGTCTCTGTCTTTGTCTCTCTCTACCTCTATCTCAGACTCCGTCTCCTCTCTTTTTCTTTAAATTTTTGCTTTTTAGATTTTTTAAGGTAAAGCATTTTCTGCACTTTCTGGCCCCTTGCACCCTCTTATTTTGTTGTTAAAGCAATTCCCTCTCCCCTGCCCAACCCACAAGAGGCAAAGGGAACAGACTTTCTTGAAGACACAGCCTCATGTATTTTGTAAACTAGCCATTTTTAGGAAATAGAAATCAAGACTTAGCACTTATAATTCGGCCTCCAGCACTGAAATCTCACGTGGTAGAAAGACCCCTTCCAAGCCTTCTGTCTCTGTACCTGTCTTTGTCTCTCTCTACCTCTGTTTTAGACTCTGTTTCCTCTCTTTTTTTAAAATTATTGCTTTTTAGAATTTTTAAGGTAAAGCACTTTCTGTGCTTTCTAGCCCCTTCTACTCACTTATTTTGTTAAACTAAGTCCCTCTCCACTGCCCAACCCACAAGAGGCAAAGGGAACAGGCCTTCTTGAAGACACAGCCTCATGTATTCTGTAAACTAGCTGTTTGTGGGAAACAGAAATCAAGACTTAGTACTTATAATTTGGCCTCCAGCACTGAAATCCTGCGTGATAGGAATACCCCCTGTAAGTCTCCTGTCTCTGTACCTGTCACTGTCTCTCTCTACCTCTGTATCGGTCTTTGTCTCCTCTCTTTTTTTCTTAATTTTTCCCTTTTAGAATTTTTTTAAGATAAAGCACGTTCTGTGCTTTCTGGCCTCTCCTACTCAAATATTTTGTTAAAGTAAATCCCTCTCCCCTCCCAACACAGGACAAGAAAAGGGAACAGGCCTTCTTGAAAACATAGCCTCACAGATTCTGCAAACTAGCCATTTTGGGCAAGCAGAAATAAAGACTTCCAACTGATAATTCTGCCTCCAGCACCCAAAATTTGCGTGGTAGGAAGACCCCTTCCAGGCCTCCTCTCTTTGTACCTGTCTTTGTCTTTCTCTACCTCTGTCTCGGGAACTGTCCCCTCTCTCTTTTTTTTTTTTTTTTTTTGATTTTTACTTTTTAGAATTTTTTAATGTAATTCATTTTCTGCACTTTCTGGCCCCTCTAACCTCTGATTTTGTTAAAGTAATTCCCTCTCCCCCTCACAATCCAGGAGCAGCAAAGGGAACTGGCCTTCTTGAAAACACAGCCTCATGGATTCTGTAAACTAGTCGTTTTTGGGAAACAGAAATCCAGACTTAGCACTTTTAATTTGGCCTTCAGTACCAAAATCTCATGTGGTAGGAAGACCCCTTTCAGGCCTCCTGTCTCTGTACCTTTCTTTGTCTCTCTCTACCTCTATCATTCTTTGTCTCTTCTCTTTTTTTTCTTAATTTTTTTTTTTAGAACTTTTTAAGAAAAAGCATTTTCTGCACCTTTAGGCCCCTCCTACCCCCATATTTTGTTAAAGTAATTCCCTCTTCCCCTCCAACCCAGGAGAAGCAAAGGGAACAGGCCTTCTTAAAAACATGGCCTCATAGATTCTTCAAATTAGCCATTTTGTGGAAATAGAAATAAAGACTTCCAACTGATAATTCCACCTCCACCAACCAAAATTGGCATGATAGGTAGACCCCTTCCAGGCCTCCTGTCTTTATACCTGTCTTTGTCTCTCTCTACCTCTGTCTCAGTCACTGTCTCCTCTATTTTATTTTTTGAGGGATTTTCACTATAGGGCGTATGCACTCGCCAGACAGAGAGAGACATAGAGACAGAAAGCGAGAAATCACACCCGGGGGGATGGTCACGCCACAATCCCTTCTCCTCCAGTCTCCTCTCGGGATCTTGGGTACTCATGCACATGTGCCCGGTGTGAGTTTTAAGCCACCGGGTCCAGAACACAAACCGTGGTTGACTAAATGGGAGTCCAGCAACATAGCCATTACGCTAACTGCTGGTTCCCTCCTCTATTTATTTTTAATTTGTGCTTTTTAAAAATTTTTTTAGGTATATCATTTTCTGCACTTTCAGGCACCTCCTACCCCCATATTTGTTTAAAGTAATTCACTCTTCCCCTCCCAACCCAGGAACAGGTCTTCCATGGATTCTGCAAACTATCCATTTTTGGAAAACAGAAATCAAGACTTCCCACTGATAATTAGGCCACCAGCACACAAAACTTGAATAGTAGTAAAATCACTTTCAGGCTTCCTGTCTCTGTAACTCTCTTTGACTTTCTCTACCTCTGTCTCGGTCACTGACTCCTCTCTTTTTTTTTAATATACACTTTCTAGAATTTTTCTAGATAAAGCATTTTCTGTGCTTTCTGGCACCTCTTACCACTGATTTTGTTAAAGGAATTCCCTCTCCCCCACCCAATCCAGGAGAGGCAAAGGAACAGGCCTTCTTGAAGACACAGTCTCATGGATTCTGCAAACTAGCCATTTTGGGGAAACAGATATCAAAACTTCCCACAGATAATTAGGCCTTCGGGACCCAAAACTAGCGTGTTAGAAGACCACTTCTGGGCCTCCTGTGTCTGTACCTGTCTCTGGCTCTCTCTACATCTGTCTCTTTATCTGTCTCCTTGCAATTTTTTTCATTTTTGCTTTTTAGAATTTTTTCAGTAGAGCATTTTCGGCACTTTCTGGCCACTCCTACACGCTTATTTTGTTAAAGCAAAGGGAACAGGCCTTCTTGAAAACACAGCCTCATGGATTGTGCAAACTAGCCATTTTTGGGAAACAGAAATCAAGACTTAACGCTCATAATTCGACCTGCATCACCCAAAACTCACGTGGTAGGAGACCCTTTTCCTGTCCTACAGTCTTTGTACCTGTCTTTGTTTCTTTCAACCTCTGTCACGCTCTATGTCTCCTCTGTTCTTTTTTTTTTTTACTTTTGACTTTTAGAATTTTTTAAGGTAAAGCATTTTGTGTGCTATATGGCCCCTCCTAACCCCTGATTTTTTTAATGTAATTCCGTCTCCCCTCCCAACCGAGGATAAGCAAAGGGAACAGGCCTTCTTGAAGACACAGCCTCATGGATTCTGCAAACAAGCCATTTGGAGACACATACATCAAGACTTAACGCTGATATTTTGGCCTCAAGCACCCAAAACTCACATGGTAGGAAGACCCCTTCCAGGCCTCCTGTCTTTGTACATGTCTTTGTCTCTCTCTAATTCTTTCTCAGTCTCTGTCTCCTGCCTTTTTTTTTCTTAATTTTTCTTTTTAAAATTTTTTTGAAGTAAAGCATTTCTTGCACTTTTGGTTCCTCCTACTCACTTATATTGTTAAAGTAATTCCCTCTTTCCCTCCCTACCCAGGAGAAGCAATGGGAACAGGCCTTCTTGAAAACAAAGCCTTATGGATTCTGGAAACTCCATTTTAAGGAAACCGAAATAAAGACTTAACACTGATAATTCTACCTCCAGGACCCAAAACTCGTGTGGTAGGAAGACCCCTACCAGGCCTCCTTTCTCAGTACCTGTCTTTGTCTCTCTCTACCTCTGTCTCAGACTCTGTCTCCTCTATTTTTTTAAATTTTTGCTTTTTAGAATTTTTAAAAGTAAAGTGTTTTCTGCACTTTTGGTCCCTCCTACTCACTTATTTTGCTAAAGTAATTCCCTCATTCCCTCCCTACCCAGGAAAAGCAAAGGGAACAGGCCTTCTTGAACACACAGCCTTATGGATTCACCAAACTAGCCATTTGGGGAAACAGAATTCAAGACTTTCAACTGATAATTCCACCTCTACCAACAAAACTCACGTGGTAGGGAGACCCCTTCCAGGCCTCCTGTCTTTGTACCTATCTTTGTTTCTCTCTACATCTGTCTTTGTCTCTGTCTCCTCTCTCTACTTTTTAAAATTTTTGCTCTTTAGAAGTTTTTAAGGTAAAGCTCTTTCTGGGCTTTCTGTAAGTCCTACTCACTTATTTTGTTAAAGTAATTCCCTCTATCCCTCCCTACCCAGAAGAAGCAAAGGGAACAGGCCTACTTGAAAACACGGCCTCATGGATTCTGCAAACTAGCCATTTTGTGGAAACAGAAATCAAGACTTAACACTTATAATTTGGCCTCCAGCACCCAGAAATCCTGTGGTAGAAAGACCCTTTCCAGGCCTCCTGTCTCTGTACCTGTCTTTGTCTCTCTCTACCTCTGTCTCAATCTCCATCTCCTCTCTTTTTTTTTCTTACGTTTTCCTTGTTAGAACTTTTTAAGGTAAAGCATTTTCTGTGCATTCTGGACCCTTCTACTCCCTTATTTTGTTAAAGTAATGCCCTATCCTCCTCCCAACCCAGGAGAGAAAAAGGGAAAAGGCCTTCTTGAAGACACAGCCTCATGAATTCTGCAAACTAGCTATTTTTGGGAAACAAAAATCAAAACATCCCACTGATAATTCGGCATTCAACACCCAAATCTCACGTGGTAGGAAGACCCCTTTCAGGACTCCTGTCTCTGGACCTGTCTTTGTCTCTCTTCCTCTGTCTCAGTCTCTGTCTTCTCTCCTTTTTTTTGCTCTAGTTTTCCTTTTTAGCATTTTTTAAGGTAAAGCATGTTCTGCACTTTCTAGCCCCTCTTACACACTTATTTTGTTAAAGTAATTCCCTTTCCTTCTCCCAACCCAGGAGAAGCAAAGGGAACAGGCTTTCTTGAAGACACAGCTTCATGGATTCTGCAAATTAGCCATTTTTTGGAAACATAAATTAAGGCTTAATGCTGAAAATTCAGTCTCCATCACCGAAAACTCACATGGTAGGAAGACCCCTTTCCAAACCTCCTGTCTCTGTACTTGTCTTTGTCTATCTCTACCTCTGTCTCACTGTATGTATCCTCTATTCTATTTTTTATTTTTGGCTTTCAGACTTTTTGAAGGTAAAGCATTTTGTGTGCTATATGGCCCCTGCTAACCCATGAATTTTATAATGTAATTCCGTCTCCCCCTCCTAACCAAGGTGAAGCAAAGGGAACAGGCCTTCTTGAAGACACAGCCTCATGGATTCTGCAAACAAGCCATTTGGAGACACAGAAATCAAGACTTAACACTGATATTTTGGCCTCCAGAATCCAAAACTCGTGTGGTAGAAAGACCCCTTCCAGTCCTCCTGTCTCTGTACCTGACTTTGTCTCTCACTAATTTTTTCTCGGGCTTTGTCTCCTCACTTTTATTTTTCTTATTTTTTTTCTTTTTAGAATTTTATGAAGTAAAGCATTTACTGCACTTTCTAGCCCCTCGTAGCCTCTTATTTTGTTAAAGTAATTCCTTCTCTCCCCCACCCCATCCACAAGAGGCTAAGGGAACAGGCCTTCTTGAAGACACAGCCTCATGTATTCTGTAAACTAGTCGTTTTGGGGAAACAGAAATCAAGACTTAGCACTTTTAATTTGTCCTCCAACACCGAAATCTCCCGTGGTAGGAAAACCCCTTGTTGGCCTCCTGTTTCTTTACCTTTCTTTGTCTCTCTTTACCTCTTTATCGGTCTTTATCTCTTCTCTTTTTTTTTCTTAATTTTTCTTTTAGAATTTTTTAAGAAAAAGCATTGTCTGCGCTTTTAGACCCCTCCTACCCCCTCATTTTGTTAAAGTAATTCCCTCTTTCCCTCCAACCCAGGAAAGCAAAGGGAACAGGCCTTATTGAAAACACAGCCCCATAGACTCTTCAAACTAGCCATTTTGTGGAAACAGAAATCAAGACTTCCAACTGATAATTCCACATCCAGCACCCAAAATTCACGTGGTAGGTAGACCCCTTAAAGGCCTCCTGACTTTGTACCTGTCTTTGTCTCTCTCTACCTCTGTCTCAGTCACTGCATCCTCTATTTTTTTTAAATTTGTGCTTTTTAGAATTTTTACGTTAAAGCATTTTCTGCGCTTTCAGGACCCTCCTACAACCATATTTTTTTTAAGTAATTCCCTCTTCCCCTCCCATCGCAGGAGAGGCAAAGGGAACAGGCCTTCTTGAAGACGCAGCTTCTTGAATTCTGCAAAGTAGTCATTTTGAGGTAACGAAAATCAAGACTTTCCACTGATAATTAGACCTCCAACACACAAAACTCTAGTGGTAGTAAGACCACTTTCAGGCCTCCTGTCACTGTACCAGTCTTTGTCTTTCTCTACCTCTGTGTTGGTCACTGACTCCTGTCTTTTTTTTAATATTTCTTTTTAGAATTTTTTAAGGTAAAGCATTTTCTGTGCTTTCAGGACCCTCCTACTACCATATTTTTTTGAAGTAATTCCCTCTTCCCCTCCCAACCCAAGAGAGGCAAAGGGAACAGGCCTTCTTGAAGACACAGCTTCATGGATTTAGCAAAGTACCCATTTTGGGGAAACAAAAATCAAGACTTCCCACTGATAATTAGACCTCCAGCACACAAAACTCGAGTAGTAGTAAGACCACTTTCAGGCCTCCTGTCACTGTACCTGTCTTTGTCTTTCTCTACCTCTGTCTTAGTCACTGACGCCTCTCTCTTTTTTTTTTAATATTTCTTTTTAGGATTTTTTAATGTAAAGCATTTTCTGTGCTTTCTGGCACCTCCTACCACTGATTTCGTTAAAGTAATTCCCTCTCCCCCACCCAATCCAGGAGAGGCAAAGGAACAGGCCTTCTTGAAGACAGCCTCATGGATTCTGCAAACTAGCCATTTTGAGGAAACAGATATCAAAACTTCCCACAGATAATTAGGCCTTCGGGACCCAAAACTAGCATGTTAGAAGATCACTTCCAGGCCTCCTGTGTCTGTACCTGTCTCTGGCTGTCTCTACATCAGTCTCTTTCTCTGTCTCCTTGCCCTTTTTTAAATTTTTCCTTTTTAGAATTTTTTCAGTAAACCATTTTCGGCATTTTCTGGCCCCACTTACATGCTTATTTTGTTAAAGCAAAGGGAACAGACCTTCTTGAAAACACAGCCTCATGGATTGTGCAAACTAGCCATTTTTGGGAAACAGAAATAAAGACTTAACGCTGATAATTTGGCCTCCATCACCCAAAACTCACGTGGTAGGAGACCCTATTCCAGTCCTCCAGTCTTTGTACTTGTCTTTCTTTCTTTCAACCTCTGTCACGCTCTATGTCTCCTCTATTCTTTTTTTTTTTTACTTTTTACTTTTAGAATTTTTTTTATTTATTTCTACATTTTTCCACAAACATTTACTTTACATAGCAAAATATTTTAGCTCATACTCCATAATTCTTGACAGTTTACAAACAACTTTCAAGATCTCAAAATACTGAATTTTAAAGATAATGTTCAAAATATGTCTTATAATTTTGTATAATTTTAAAACTCTATAACAACAGAAGCAGAATGGTTTCAAAAAAAAATATATATATATATATATATATATATATATATGTATACAAATATATATATGTACATATATATACACATTTACAGTGCAGACACTCGGTATATATTAAGTGGGGACATACAATGTCTCTCCTTCATAGCATGGCTTGCTTCACTCAACAGTAAGTCTTCCATATTCATCCACTTCCTTTCAAAAGTCAGGGATTTGTTGTTTTTTATGGATGAATAGTATTCCATTGAGTATATGTGTCACAGTTTTTCTAACCATTCATCAGTTTGTGGGCATTTAGGTTGCTTCCATGACTTAGCAATAGTGAAAAGTGCTGCAATAAACATCGATGTGCAAGCACTTTTTCGATTAAGTATTCTTCTGTCCTTCGGGTAGATACCAAGGGGTGGGATTGCTGGATCATATGGTAGTTCTATTTGTAGATTTTGGAGGAATCTCCAAATTGTTCTCCACAGTGGTTGTACCAATTTACAGTCCCACCAGCAGTGTAAGAGAGTTCCCTTTTCACCACACCCCCTCCAGCACTTATCATTTTTTGTTTTTTTAATCTTAGACATTCTGACTGGGGTTAGGTGATATCTCATTGTTGTTTTGATCTGCATTTCTCTTACAATGAGGGATGTTGAGCATTTTTTCATATGCCTTTTAGCTATTCGTATGTCATCTTTAGAAAGTGGGTTTTTCAACTCATTCTCCCATCTTTTAATAGGATTGATTGTCTTTTTCCGGAACAGCCACTTCAGTTCCTTGTGGATTCTGGTTATCAGTCCCTTGTCTGATGCATAGTTTACAAAAATATTTTCCCATTCTGAGGGCTGTCTGTTCACACTAATCACTGTGTCTTTTGCCATGCAGAAACTTCTTAGTCTGATGTAATCCCACTTGTCTATTTTAGGAATCATAGACTGTGCATTGGGAGTCTTATTTAAGAAGTTTTTCCCTACCCCAATGTCTCCCAGAGTTTCCCCGGTGTTTTCCAGGAGCAGTTTTATAGTTTGAGGTCTTAGGTTTAGATCTTTGATCCACCTTGACTTTATTTTAGTCAGAGGTGAAAGGTAGGGGTTCAGATTCATCTTTCTGCAAGTGGAGATCCAGTTTTGCCAGCACCATTTGCTGAAGAGGTTATCCTTTTCCCACGGGATTGACTGATGCCCCTTGTCAAAAATCAGTTGGCTGTATGTTTGAACATACATTTCTGGGGACTCTATTCTGTTCCATTGGTCCACCTGTCTGTTCCTGTGCCAGTACCATGCTGTTTTGATTACCACAGCTTTGTAGTATATTTTTGGATCAGGGAGTGAGATGCCGCCCACTCCATTCTTCTTGTGCAAAACTGCTGGGGTCTCTTATGATTCCAGACAAACGTTATGATTGTCTTTCCTAGATCTGTGAAGAATGTGTCTGGTACTTTGATTGGCATTGCATTAAATAGGTAGATTACTTTGGGGAAAATTGCCATTTTGATTATATTAATTCTTCCAGTCCAGGAACATGGGATGTCCTTCCACTTTTTTGTGTCATTTTCAATTTCTTTTTTTATCTTCTCATAGTTTTCCTTATGGAGGTCTTTAACATCTTTAGTTAGATTTATCCCTAAGTATCTTGTACTTTTTGTGGCTATGGTAAATGGAACAACATTTTTCAGTTCCATCTCAGTCTGCCTGTTGTTCGTATACAGAAATGCTATAGATTTCTGGATATTAATTTTGTATCCTGCAACGTTACTGTATTCATGTATTACTTCCAGAAATTTTTTTATGGAAACCATTGGGTCTTCTATGTATACAATCATGTCATCTGCAAATAGGGAGAGTTTCACCTCTTCTTTTCCTATTTGAATGCCTTTTATTTTTTCCTCTTTTCTGATTGCAATGGCCAAGACTTCTAGTACTATATTGAAGAGGAGTGGAGAAAGTGGACATCCTTCTCTTCCACCCGTTTCTAGTGGAAAAGCTTTCAGCTTTTCTCCATTGAGGATGATGTTCGCTATGGGTTTTTCATAGATAGCTTTTATTGTGTTGAGAAATGGCCCTTCTGTGCCCATTTTGCTGAGAGTCTTGACCATGAAGGGATGTTGTATCTTATCAAATGCTTTTTCTTCATCAATTGATATGAACATATGGTTTTTATCTTTCTTCCTATTAATATGGTGTATTACATTTATGGTTTTGCGTATGTTGAAACAACCTTGCATTCCTGGGATTAAGCCTACCTGATCATGATGTATAATCTTTTTGATAAGTTGTTGTACATGGTTTGCTAGTACCTTGTTGAGAATCTTCGCGTCTATATTCATCAGGGATATTGGTCTATAGTTTTCCTTCCTTGTCCTGTCCTTATCCGTTTTAAGGATAAGGGTGATAGAGGCTTCGAAGAATGAATTAGGGAGAGATTCACCCTTTTGGATATTTAGAAATAACTTGAGAAGAATGGGGGTTAACTCTTCTTTAAAAGTTTTGTAGAATTCAGAGGTGAATCCATCAGGGCCAGGGCTTTTTTGGTGGGAGGTTATTTATAACTGTTTTGATCTCCTGGCTTGTTATGGACCTATTCAGACTTTCTATATCCTCCTGGCTCAATCTAGGTAGATTATACCTGTCCAGAAATTTGTCCATCTCATCCAAATTATCTTGTTTCTTGGCATACAGATGTCCATAGTATCCCCTAATAATGTCTTTTTATTTATACTATGTCTGTTGTTATTTTGCCTGCTTCATTGCAGATCTGATTCACCTGGTTCTTTTCTCTCCTCTTCTTAATAAGTCTCGCTAGTGGTGTATAAATTTTGTTTATCTTTTCAAAGAACCAGCTTTTACTTTCATTTATTTTCTGTATAGTTCGTTTATTTTCTATTTCATTTATTTCTGCTCGTATCTTTATTATTTCCTTTCTCCTGGAGTTTTTTGGATCTTTTTGCTGTTGCTTTTCCAATTCTGTGAGGCATGATGTTAGGTGATCCATTTGCCTTCTTTCCATGCTCCTCTTATGTGCACTAATTGCTATGAACTTCCCTCTTATGACTGCTTTAGCAGTGTCCCAAAGATTATGGAAACTCATGTCCTCATTGTCATTGGCTTCCATGAACCTTTTGATTTCAGTCGTTATTTCTTCAGTAGTTGTGGAGTCATTCAGGAGTAGGTTATTAAGTTTCCATGTATTTGAGTATTTTTGAGGATTTCTCTTGAAATTAAACTCAAGTTTAATTCCTTCATGGTCGGTGAAGATGGTGGGTATAGTTTCTATGCTTTTGAATCTGTAGAGGCTTGCTTTGTGCCCAATGATGTGGTCAATCTTCGAGAATGTTCCATGTGGCAGCGAGATAAAAGTATATCTGGAGGTTTTAGGATGGAAAGTTGTATAGATGTCTGTTAAGTCCATTTGATTTATGATATCATTTAGATCTTTTATCTCTTTACCTATTTTTTTGTCGAGATGATCTATCCAGGGGGGATAGTGCAGTGTTGAGGTCTCCAACAGTTAGTGTGTTGCAGTCTATCTCCCTTTTTAGATCTAGCAGTCTTTCCTTTACATATTTGGGTGCTCCTGTGTTGGGCGCATAGATATTAATAAGCGTTATATCTTCTTGATCGATTGATCCTTTTACTACAATATAGTGCCCTTCTTTGTCTCTTCGAACAGTTTTTGTTTTAAAGCCTATTTTGCCGGAGATCAGTATTGTGACTCCAGCTCTTTTTTGGTTGCCATTTGCATGGAAAATCTTTTTCCAACCCTTCACTTTCAGTCTATGTATATCTTTATCCATGAAGTGGGTTTCCTGTAGGCAACAGATAGAGGGTTTTTGTTTTTTAACCCATTCAGCCAGTCTGTGTCTCTTGATTGGAGAGTTTAATCCATTAACATTCAATGTTATTATTGATGTTAATGGATCTGTCCCGGCATTTAAGTTGGCCATTGACTTAGTTGCCTTTTACTCTTTTGTTTCTGGCTGTTACTTCTTTAGTTTTCCTGGAACAGTACTTTCTTCAGGGTTTCATGGAGAGCTGGCCTGGTGCTGGCAAATTCTTTCAGGTTTTGTTTGTCGGAGAAGATTTTAATCTTTCTTTCCCATATGAAGGATAATCTTGCAGGATACGAGACTATATAGTCTTGGTTGAAATTGTTTCTCTCTTAACACTTTCGATACATCTTCCCATTCTTTCCTTGCTTGCATTGTTTCCGTTGAGAAGTCCGGTGTTAGCCTGATGGGGTGACCTTTGTAAATCACTTGTCGTTTCTCTCTTGCTAGTTTTAGTATCTTATCTCAATCTGTGGTCTTAGCCAGTCTGGCTATGACATGCCTTGGGGAAGATCTTCTTGGGTTGATTCTATTTGGTGTCCTTTGTATTTCTTGGGTCTGGATGTTGGAGTGCCTCTCTATGCTTGGGAAATTTTCTTCCAAGATTTCATGGAATAGGTTTTCCATGCTCTTATTAGTTTCTTCACCTTCTGGGATACCAATTATTCGGACGTTAGGACGTCTAATGGAATCTAGTAATTCTCGTATATTATCTTCATGTTTTTTTGTTATTTTCTCTATCTTTTTGGTGGTTTTCTCTAGGTCAGAAGTTTTATCTTCTACATCAGAGATTCGACCTTCAGCATGGTCTAATCGACTTTTAATACTTTCTAGAGAGTTTTAGATTTCCTGTATTTCAGACTTCACCTCTAATAGTTCCGTATTATTCTTCATCAGAATTTCTTCCTTCATATCATTGAAGGACTTTCTCAACTCCTGTAATTCATTGTCTCTTTTCTGTTCCAGCTCATAGTACTTGTTCGACATGAATGTTCTAAAATCTCTCGGACATTTTGTTAACGTCCTCTATTTTTTCAGGAACAGGAAGGGAGTTACTGTGTTCCTTTGATGGAGACATGTTTCCTGCTTTATTCAGGCCTGAGGTTCTTGTACTTCTAACCATTGGGAGATGTGTTCCCTTTGAAAAACATTTTACGAGAAGGTTTCTTCTAATAGAAGCAAGTGTGTTTCCTTTCTGATGTGGAATGGAGACAGCCAAAGTCAATCTTCAATTGTGTTTAGTAATATAAACCAAGAAAACGTATTCACTTCAGCTGTCCAAAGAAATGTATCTCCTTCTTCACAGGTGTTTCAGGGAAATGGAGGAATCTACAGAGTCTTAAAATGCTAGAATGTTTCAGAATTGTAATTCTAGACCTATCTGGAAAGCCAGAGATGGTGCAGATAAAGGATGTGAGGATTGAGAAACTGGGAAGAAAATAATATGTAGAATAAAGAAAGAGTCGTGCACTGTGCCCTAGCGTGGCGTGAGATTTTGCAAGAGGTCCAAAGATGGGAGTGTAGTGTGGATGAACTGAGGGCGTACCTGTGTGTTGATTAGAAGGGAGAAATTTACAAATGAAAGAGGTGGGTAACAGGACAGAGATTAAAAAAAGAAAAAAAGTGTACCTGGCTGAAAGAGGGGGGTCTGGCATGGGGTCCCGGGGCTTGAACTACGGGGGGGCAGTCCTCCCTTGAATATCCTTGCCCAGGGGTCGAAAGATGGAAGTGTGGTGTGGATGAACTGAGGGCGTTCATGGCTGAAAGAGGGGTGTCTGGCTTGGGATGCCGGGGCTGGAACAACTGGGCGGCAGTCCTCCCTCGAAGATCCTGGCCCAGGGGGCAAAAGATGGGAGTGTGGTGTGGATGAAATGAGGGGGTCCCTGCGTGTTGATCAGAAGAGAGAAATTTACAAATGAAAGATGTGGGTAACAGGACAGAGAAAAAACAAGGAAAAAAATGTACTTGGATGAAAGAGGAGGGTCAGGCTTGGGGTCTCGGGGCTGGAACTACTGGGGGGCAGTCCTCCCTCGAAGATCCTGGCCCAGGGGTCGAAAGATGGGATGGTGGTGTGGATTAACTGAGGGCTTTCCTGTTTGACAATCAGAAGAGAGAAATTTACAAATGAAAGATGTGGGTAACAGGACAGAGAAAAAAAAAGGAAAAAAATATACCTGGCTGAAAGAGGGGAGTCTGGCTAGGGGTCCCGCAGCTGGAACTACTGGGTGGCCATCCTCCCTCAAAGATTCTGGCCCAGAGGTCTAAAGATGGGAGTGTGGTGTGGATAAACTGAGGACATTCCTGGCAGAGAGAGGGGGGTCTTGCTTGAGGTCCCGGGGCTGGAACTACTGTGGGGCAGTCCTCCCTCGAAGATCCTGGCCCCAGGGTCGAAAGATGGGAGTGCGGTGTGGATGAACTGAGGGCGTTCCTGGCTGAAAGAGGGGGGTATGGCTTGGGGTCCCGGTATGGGAACTACTGTGGGGCAGTCCTCCCTCGAAGATCCTGTCCCAGGGGTCAAAAGATGGGAGTGTGGTGTGGATGAACTGAGGGAGATCCTGTGTGTTGATCAGAAGAGAGAAATTTACAAATGAATGATGTGGGTAACAGGACAGAGAAATAAACAAGGAAAAAAAAATGCACCTGGCTGAAAGAGGGGAGTTGGCTTGGGGTCCCGGGGCTGGAACTACTGAGGGAAGTCCTTCCTCGAAGATCCTGGCCAAGGGGTCGAAAGATGGGAGTGTGGTGTGGATGAACTGAGGGAGTTCCTGTGTGTAGATCAGAAGAGAGCAATTTACAAATGAAAGATGTGGGTAACAGGACAGAGAAAAAAAACAAGGAAAAAAAATGTACCTGCCTGAAAGAGGGGGGTCTGGCTTGGGATCCCGGGGCTGGAACAACTGGGGGGCTGTCCACCTTCGAAAATCCTGGCCAAGGGGTCGAAAGATGAGAGTGTGCTCTGGATGAACTGAGGGCATTCCTGTGTGTTGATCAGAAGAGAGAAATTTACAAATGAATGATGTGGGCAACAGGACAGAGAAAAAAACAAGAAAAACATATGCCTGGTTGAAAGAGTGAGGTCTGGCTTTGGGTCCCGTGGCTGGAACTACTGGGGGGCAGTCCTGCCTCGAAAACCCTCACCCAGGGGTTGAAAGAGGGGAGTGTAGTGTGGATGAACTGAGGGCGTTCCTGTGTGTTGATCAGAAGAGAGAAATTTACAAATGAAAGATGTGGGTAACAGGACAGAGAAAAAAACAAGGAAAAAAAATGTACCTGGCTGAAAGAGGGTGGTCAGGCTTGGGGTCCAGCGGCTGGAAATACTGGGGGGCAGTCCTCCCTCTAAGATCCTGGCCCAGGGGTCGAAAGATGGGTGTGTGGTGTGGATGAACTGAGGGTGATCCTGTGTGTTGATCAGAAGAGAGACATTTACAAATGAAAGATGTGGGTAACAGGACAGAGAAAAAAACAGGAAAAAAAATGTTCCTGGCTGAACGAGGAGGGTCTGGCTTGAGGTCCCAGGGCTGGAACTACTGGGGGGCAGTCCTCACTCAAAGATCGTAGCCCAGGGGTTGAAAGATGGGAGTGTGGTGTGGATGAACTGAGGGCGTTCCTGTGTGTTGATCAGAAGAGAGAAATTTACAAATGAAAGATATGGGTAACAGGACAGAGAAAAAAATAAGGAAAAAAAATGTACCTGACTGAAAGAGTGTGGTCTGTCTGGGGGTCCCGGGTCTGGAATTACTGGGGGGCAGTCCTCCCCTGAAGATCCTGGTCCAGGGGTCGAAAGATTGGAGTGTGGTGTGGATGAACTGAGGGCGTTCCTGTTGATCAGAAGAGAGAAATTTAAAAATGAAAGATGTGGGTAACGAAACAGAGAAAAAAACAAGGAAAAAATGTACCTGGCTAAAAGAGGGGGATAGGCCTTGTGGTCCCGGGGCTAGAACTACTGGGGGGCAGTCCTCCCTTGAAGATCCTGGCCCAGGGGTCGAAAGGTGGGAGTGTGGCATGGATGAACTGAGGGCCTTCCTGTGTGTTGATCAGAAGAGAGAAATTTACAAGTGAAAGATGTGGGTAACAGGACAGAGAAAAAAACAAGGAAAAAAAAATGTACCTGGAAGAAAGAGGGGGGTCTGGTTTGGAGTCCCTGGACTGGAACTACTGGGGGATAGTCCACCCTCGATGATCCTGGCCCAGGGGTCGAAAAATGGGAGTGTGGTGTGGATGAACTGAGGGCGTTCCTGGCTGAAAGAGGGGGGTCTGCCTTGGGGTCCCGGGGCCTGAACTACTTGGGGGCAATCCTCTCTCGAAGATCCTGGCCCAGGGTTCGAAAGATGGGAGTGTGGTGTGGATGAACTGAGTGCGTCCCTGTGTGTTGATCAGAAGAGAGAAATTTACAAATGAAAGATGTGGGAAACAGGAGAAAGAAAAAAAAACATGGGAAAAAAATGTACCTGGCTGAAAGAGGGGGGTCTGGCTTGGGGTTCCAGGGCTGGAACTACGGGGGGGGGGCAGTCCTCCCTCAAAGATCCTGACCCAGGGGTCGAAAGATGGGAGTGTGGTGTGGATGAACTGAGGGCGTTCCTGGCTGAAAGAGGGGGGTCTGGCTTGTGGTCCCGGGGCTGGAAATATTGGAGGGCAGTCTTCCCTAAAAGATCATGGCCCAGGGTTCAAAAGATGTGAGTGTGGTGTGGATGAACTGAGGGCGTTCCTGACTGAAAGAGGGGGTTCTGGCTTGGGGTCCCGGGGCTGGAACTCCTGGGGGCAGTCCTCCCTCGAAAATCCTGGCCCAGGTGTCAAAAGATGGGAGTGTGGTGTGGATGAACTGAGGGCATTCCTGGCTGAAAGATGGGGGTCTGGCTTCGGGTCTGGGGCTGGAAATGCTGTGGGGTAATCCTCCCTTGAAGATCCTGGTCCAGGGGTCGAAAATGGTAGTGTGGTGTGGATGAACTGAGGGCGTAACTGGCTGAAAGACGGGGGTCTGGCTTGGGGTTCAAAGGCTGGAACTACTGGGGGCAGTCCTCCCTCGAAGATCCTGGCCCAGAGGTTGAAAGTTGGGAGTGTGGTGTGGATGAACTGAAGGTGTTCCTGGTTGAAAGAGGTGTGTCTGGCTTGGGGTCCCGAGGCTGGAACTACTGGGGGGCAGTGCTCCCTCGAAGATCCTGGCCCAGGGTTCGAATGATGGGAGTGTGGTGTGGATGAACTGAGGGCGTTCCTCTCTGAAATAGGGGGGTCTGGTTTGGAGTCCCGGGGTTGGATCTACTGAGGGGCAGTCCTCTCTCAAAGATCCTGGCCAAGGGGTCGAAAGATGGGGGTATGGTGTGGATGAACTGAGGGCATTCTTGGCTGGAAGAGGGGGTCTGGCTTGGGGTCCTGGGTCTACAAGTACTGTGGGGCAGTCGTCCCTATAAGATCATGGCCCAGGTGTCAAAAGATCGGAGTGTGCTGTGGATGAACTGAGGGCGTTCCTCTGTGCTGTTCAGAAGAGAGAAATTTACAAATGAAAGATGTGGGTAACAGGACAGGGAAAATACAAGGAAAAAAAAATGTACCTGGCTGAGAGAGGGAGGTTTTGCTTGGGGTCCCGGGGCAGGAACTACTGTGGGGCAGTCCTCCCTCGAAGATCCTGGTCCTGGGGTCGAAAGATGGGAGTGTGGTGTGGATGAACTGAGGGCGTCCCTGTGTGTTGATCAGAAGAGAGAAATTTACAAATGAAAGATGTGGGTAACAGGACAGAGAAAAAAACAAGGAAAATATATAACCTGACTGAAAGAGAGGGGGTCTGGCTTGTGGTCCCCAGGCTGGAACTACTGGGGGGACCATCCTCCCACGAAGATCCTGGCCCAGGGGTCAAAAGATGGGAGTGTGGTGTGGATGAACTGAGGGAGTTCCTGTGTGTGCATCAGAAGAGAGAAATTTACAAATGAAGGTTGTGGGTAACAGGACAGAGGAAAAAAAAAGGAAAAAAAATGTACCTGGCTGAAAGAGGGGGGTCTGGCTTGAGGTCCCGGGGGTGGAACTACTTGGGGGCAGTCCTCCCTCGAAGATCCTGGCCCAGAGGTCGAAAGATGGAAGTGTGGTGTGGATGAACTGAGAGCGTCTTGGCTGAAAGAGGGAGGTCTGGCTTGGGGTCCCGGGGCTGTAACTACTGGGGGGCTGTCCTACCTCGAATATCCTGGCGAAGGTGTCGAAATATGGGAGTGTGGTGTGGATGAACTGAGGGCGTTCCTGGCTGAAAGAGGGGGTTCTTGCTTGGGGTCCCGGGGCTGGAACTACTGGGGGCCGTCCTCCATCGAAGATCCTGGCGCAGGGGTCGAGAATGGAAGTATGGTGTGAATAAACTGAGGGCGTTCCTGGCTGAAAGAGGGGGTTCTTGCTTGGGGTCCCGGGGCTGGAACTACTGGGGGGCAGTCCTCCATCGAAGATCCTGGCGCAGGGGTCGAGAATGGAAGTGTGCTGTGGATGAACTGAGGGCATTCCTGGCTGAAAGAGGGAGGTCTGGCTTGGGGTACCAGGGCTGTAACTTCTGGGGGGCACTACTCCCTCGAAGATGCTGGCCAAGGGTGCGAAAGATGGGAGTGTGGTGTTGATGAACTAAGGGCGTTCCTGTGTGTTGATCAGAAGAGAGAAATTTACAAATGAAAAATGTGGGTAACAGGACAGAGAAAAAAAAAAAGGAAAATAATTGTACCTGGCGGAAAGAGGGGGGTCTGGCTTGGGGTCCCATGCCTGGAACTACTGTGGGGCAGTCCTCCCTCGAAGATCCTGGCCCAGGGGTTGAAAGATGGGAGTGTGGTGTGAATGAACTGAGCGTGTTCCTGTGTGTTGATCAGAAGAGAAAAATTTACAAATGAAAGATGTGGGAAATAGGACAGAGAAAAAAACAAGAAAAAAAAATGTACCTGGCTGAAAGAGGGGGGTCTGGCTTCAGGTCCTGGGGCTGGAACAAATGGGGGGCAGTCCTCCCTTGAAGATCCTGGCCCAGGGGTCGAAAGATGGGAGTGTGGTGTGGATGAACTGAGGGCGTTACTGGCTAAATAAGGGGGGGACTGGCTTGGGGTCCCGGTGCTGTAACTACTGTGGGTCATTCCTCCCTCAAAGATCCTGGCCCAGGGGTCGAAAAATGGGAGTGTGAGGTTGATGAACTGAGGGCGTTCCTGGCTGAAAGAGGGGGGTCTGGATTCGGGTCCTGGGGCTGGAACTACAGGGGGGGCAGTCCTCCCGCGAAGATCCTGGCACAGGGTTCGAAAGATGGGAGTGTGGTGTGGATGAACTGAGGGCGTTCATGGCTGAAAGTGTGCGGTCTGCCTTGGGGTCTCGGGGCTGGGTATACTGGGGGGCAGTCCTCCCTTGAAGATCCTGTCCCAGGGGACGAAAGCTGGGAGTGTGGTGTGGATGAACTGAGGGCGTTCTTGGCTGAAAGAGGGGGGTCTGGCATGGGGTCCCAGGGCTGCAACTACTTGGGGGGGGGGCAGTCGTCCCTCGAAGATTCTGGCCCAGGGGTCGAAAGATGGGAGTATGGCGTGGATGAACTGAGGGAGTTCCTGTGTGTTGATCAGAAGAGAAATTTACAAATGAAAGATGTGGATAACAGTACAAAGAAAAAAACAAGGAAAAAATTTACCTGGCTGTAAGAGGGGAGTCGGCTTGGGGTCCCGGGTCTGGAACTACTGGGGGGTGGTCCTTCCTCGAAGATCCTGGCCCAGGGGTCCAAAAATCGGAGTGTGGTATGTATGAACAGCGGGCGTTCCGGTGTGTTGATCAGAAGAGAGAAATTTACAAATGAAAATTGTGGGTAACAGGACAGAGAAAAAAACAAGGAACAAAATGTACCTGGCTGAAAGAGGGGTGTCTGGCTTGGGATCCCGGGGCTGGAACTACTTGGGGGCTGTCCTCCTTCGAAGATCCTGGCCGAGGGGTCAAAATGTGGGAGTGTGGTGTGGATGAACTGAGGGCATTCCTGTGTGTTGATCAGAAGAGAGAGATTTACACATGAAAGATGTGGGTAACATTACAGAGAAAAAAAAAAAAAAAACAAGGGAAAAAAACGTACCTGGTTGAGAGAGGGGGGTCTGGCTTGGGGTCCCGAGGCTGGAACCACTGGGGGGCAGACCTCTCTCAAAGATCCTTGCCCAGGGGTCGAAAGATGGGATTGTGGTGTGGATGAACTGAGGGCGTTCCTGTGTGTTGATCAGAAGAGAGAAATTTAAAAATGAAAGATGTGGGTAAGACGACAGAGAAAAAAAAAACAAAATAAAAATGTACCTGGATGAAAGAGGGGCTCTGGCTTGGGGTTCCTGGGCTGGAACTATTGGGGGGCAGTAGTCCCTCGAAGATCCTGGCCCAGGGGTCGAAAGTTGGGAGTGTGGTGTGGATGAAATGAGGGCGTTCCTGTGTGTTGATCAGAAGAGAGAAATTTACAAATGAAAGATGTGGGTAACAGGACAGAGAAAACAAATAAGGAAAAGAAATGTACCTGGTTGAAAGAGGGGGTCTTGCTTGGGGACCCGGTGCTGGAACTACTGGGGTGTAGTCCTCCCTCGATGATCCTGGCCCAGGGGTTGAAAGATGGGAGTGTGGTGTGGATAAACTGAGGGTGTTCCTGGCTGAAAGAGGGGTTCTGTCTTGGGTTCCCGGGGCTGTAACTACTGGGGGGCTGTCCTACCTTGAAGATCCTGTCCCAGGGGTCGAAAGCTGGGAGTGTGATGTGGATGTACTGAGGGCGTTCATGGCTGAAAGAGGGGGTTCTGGCTTGGGGTCCCAGGGCTGGAACTATTGGGGGGGCAGTCATCCCTCGAAAATCCTGGCCCAGGGGTCATAAGATGGGAGTGTGGTGTGGATGAACTGAGGGAGTTCCTGTGTGTTGATAAGAAGAGAGAAATTTACAAATGAAAGATGTGGGTAACAGTAGAGAGATAAAAAACAAGGAAAAAAATGTACCTGGCTGAAAGAGGGGAGTCGGCTTGGGGCATGGGGCTGGAACTACTGGGGGGCGATCCTTCCTCGAAGATCCTGGCCCAGGGGTCCAAAGATCGGAGCGTGGTATGTATGAACTAAGGGCGTTCCGGTGTGTTGATCAGAAGAGGGAAATTTACAAATGAAAATGGTGGGTAACAGGACAGAGAAAAAAACAAGGAAATTAATGTACCTGGCTGAAAGAGGGGGGTCTGGCTTGGGATCCCGGGGCTGGAAATACTTGGGGGCTGTCCTCCTTCGAAGATCCTGGCCCAGGGGTCAATAGATGGGAGTGTGGTGTGGATGAACAGAGGGCATTCCTGTGTGTTGATCAGAAGAGAGAAATTTACACATGAAAGATGTGGGTAACATTACAGAGAAAAAAACAAGGAAAAAAAAGGTACTTGGTTGAGAGAGGGGGGTCTGGCTTGGGGTCCTTGGGCTGGAACACTGTGGGGCAGACCTCCGTCAAAGATCCTTGCCCAGGGGTCCAAAGATGGGATTGTGGTGTGGATGAACTGAATGCATTCCTGTGTGTTGATCAGAAGAGAGAAATTTAAAAATGAAAGATGTGGGTAAGAGGACAGAGAAATAAACAAGGAAAAAAATGTACCTGGATGAAAGAGGGGGGTCTGGCTTGGGGTTCCTGGGCTGGAACTACTGGGGGGCAGTCTTCCCTCAAAGATCCTGGCCCAGGGTTCGAAAGTTGGGAGTGTGGTGTGGATGAACTGAGAGAATTCTTGTGTGTTGATCAGAAGAGAGAAATTTACAAATGAAAGATGTGGGTAACAGGACAGAGAAAACAAATAAGGAAAAGAAATGTACTGGTTGAAAGAGGGGGGTCTGGCTTGGGGTCCCGGTGCTGGACCTACTGGGGAGTAGTCCTCCCTCGAATATCCTGGCCCCGGGGTCGAAAGATGGGAGTGTGGTGTGGATAAACTGAGGGCGTTCCTGGCTGAAAGAGGGGTTCTGTCTTGGGGTCCCGTGGCTGTAACTACTGGGGGGGCTGTCCTACCTTGAAGTTCCTAGCCCAGGCGTCAAAAGATGGGAGTGTGGTGTGGATGAACAGAGGGCGTTCCTGGCTGAAAGAGAGGGGTCTGTCTTGGGGTCCTGGGTCTGGAAATACTGGGGGGCAGTCCTCCCTCGAAGATCCTTGTCCAGAGGTCGAAAAATGGGAGTGTGGCGTGGATGAACTGAAGGCGTTCAAGGCTGAAAGAGGGGCGTCTGGCTTACTGTCCTGGGGCTGGAACTACTGGGGGACAGTCTTCCCTCAGAGATCCTGGCCCAGGGGTCGAAAGATGGGAGTGTGGTGTGGATGAACTGAGGGCATTCCTTGCCGAAAGAGGGGATTCTGGCTTGGTGTCCTGGGGCTGGAACTACTGGGGGGCAGTCTTCTCTTGAAGATCCTGGCCCAGGGGTTGAAAGATGGGGGTGTGGTGTGGATGAACTGAGGGCGTTCCGGGCTGAAAGAGGGGGGACTAACTTGGGGTACCGGGGAAGGAACTACTGGGGGACAGTCCTCCCTCAAAGATCCTGGCCCAGGGATCGAAAGATGTGAGTGTGGTGTGGATGAACAGGGGGCATCCCTGTGTGTTGATCAGAAGAGATAAATGTACAAATCAAAGATGTGGGTAACATGACAGAGAAAAAAAACAAGGAAATAAAATGTACCTGGGTGAAAGACGGGGGTCTGGCTTGGGGTCTCGGGTCTGGGACTACTGGGGGGGCAGTCCTCCCTCGAATATCCTGGCCCAGGGGTCGAAATATGGGAGTGTGGTGTGGATGAACTGAGGGTGTTCCTGGCAGAAAGAGGGGAGTCTTGCTTGGGGTCCCGGAGTTGGAACTACTGGGGGGCTGTCCTCCCTCGAAGATACTGGCCCAAGGGTCGAAAGATGGGATTGTGGTGTGGATTAACTGATGGCTTTCCTGTGTGTTGATCAGAAGAGAGAAATTTACAAAGGAAAGTTGTGGGTATCAGGACAGAGGAAAAAAAAAGGATAAAAAAATGTACCTGGCTGAACGAGGGGAGCTGACTTGGGGTTCCGGGGCTGTAACTACTTGGGGGCCGTCCTCCCTAGAATATACTGGCCCAGGGGTCGAAAGATGGGAGTGTGGTGTGGATGAACTGAGGGCGTTCCTGGCAGAAAGAGGGAGGTCTTGCTTGGGGTCCCGGGGCTGGAACTACTGGGGGGCTGTCCTCCCTCGAAGATCCTGGCCCAAGGATCGAAAGATGGGAGTGTTGTGTGGATGAACTAAGGGTGTTCCTGGCTGAAAGAGGGGGGTATAGCTTGGGGTCCCATGGCTGTAACTATTGGGGAGCAGTCCTCCCTCGAAGATCCTGGCCCAGGGGTCGAAAGATGGGAGTGTGGTGTCAATGTACTTAGGGAGTTCCTGTGTGTTGATCAAAAGAGAGAAATTTACAAATGAAAGATGTGGGTAACAGGACAGAGAAAAAAAACAAGGAAAAAAATGTACCTGGCTGAAAGAGGGGGGTCTGGCTTGGGGTCCCGGGGCTGCAAATACTGGGGGGCAGTCCTCCCTCGAAGATCCTGGCCCAAGGGTCGAAAAATGGGAGTGTGTTATTGATGAACTGAGGGCGTTCCAGGCTGAAAGAGGGAGGTATGGCTTGGGGTCCTGGGGCTGGAACTACGGGGGGGGGCAGTCCTCTCTCGAAGATCCTGGCCCAGGGGTCGAAAGATGGGAGTGTGGTGTGGATGAACTTAGGGTGTTCCTGTGTGTTGATCAGAAGAGGGAAATGTACAAATGAAAGATGTGGGTAACAGGACAGAGAAAAAAAAACAAGGAAAAAAAAATGTACCTGGCTGAAAGAGGAGTGTCGCCTTGGGATCCCGGGACTGGAACTACTGCGGGGCAGTCCTTCCTCGAAGATCCTGGCCCAGGGGTCGAAAGATGGGAGTGTGGTTTGGATGAAAAGAGTGCGTTCCTGTGTGTTGATCAGAAGAGTGAAATTTACAAATGAAAGATATGGGTAACAGGACAGAGAAAAAAACAAGGAAAAAAAATGGACCTGGCTGAAAGAGGGAGGTCTGATTTGGGATCCCGGGGCTGGAACTACTGGGGGGCTGTCCTCCTTCGAAGGTCCTGGCCTAGGGGTCGAAAGGTGGGAGTGTGGTGTGGATGAACTGAGGGAGTTCCTGGCTGAAAGAAGGGGTTCTGCCTTGGTGTCCCGGGGCTGGAACTACTGGGGGGCCGTCCTCCCTAGAAGATCCTGGCCCAGGGTTCGAAAGATGGGAGTGTGGTGTGGATGAACTGACGGCGTTCCTGGCAGAAAGAGGGGGGTCTTGCTTGGGGTCCCGGGACTGGAATTACTGGGGGGCTGTCCTCCCTCGAAGATCCTGGCCCAAGGGTCGAAAGATGGGAGTGTGGTGTGGATGAACTGAGGTTGTTCCTGGCTGAAAGAGCGGGGTATGGATTGGGGTCCCGGCGCTGTAACTACTCGGGGACAGTCCTCCCTCGAAGATCCTGGTCCAGGGGACGAAAGATGGGAGTGTTGTGTGGATGAACTGAGGGCGTTCCTGGTTGAAAGAGGGGGGTCTGGCTTGGGGTCCCAGGGCTGGAACTACTGGGGGGCAGTCCTCCCTCGAAAATCCTGGCCCATGTGTTGAAAGATGGGAGTGCGGTGTGGATGAATTGAGGACGTTCCTGGCTGAAAGACGGGGGTCTGACATGGGGTCCCGGGGCTGTTAACTACTGGGGGGCAGTACTCCCTTGAAGATCCTGGCCCAGGTGTCGAAAATGGGAGTGTGGTGTGGATGAACTTAGGGCATTCCTGGCTGAAAGAGGGGGGTCTGGCTTAGGTTCCCGGGCCGGAACTACTGGGGGGCACTCCTCACTCGAAGATCCTGGCCCTGAGGTCGAAAGATGAGAGTGTGGTGTGGATGAACTGAAGTTGTTCCTGGCTGAAAAGGGGCGTCTGGCTTGGGGTCCCGGAGCTGGAAATACTGGGGGTCAGACATCCCTCAAAGATCATGGCCCAGGGGTCAAAAGATGGGTGTGTGGTGTGGATGAACAGAGGGCATTCCTGTGTTGATCAGAAGAGACAAATTTACAAATGAAAGATGTGGGTAACAGGACAGAGAAAAAAACAAGGAAAAAAATGTACCTGGCTTAAAGAGGGGGGTCTGGCTTGGGGTCCCGGGGCTGGAACTCCTGGGGGGCAGTCCTCCCTCGAAGATCCTGGCCCAGGGGTCGAAAGATGGGACTGTGATGTGGATGAAACGAGGGCATTCCTGTGTGTTGATCAGAAGAAATTTAGAAATGAAAGATGTGGGTAAGAGGACAGAGAAAAAACAAGGAAAAAAAATATAACCTGGCTGAAAGAGGGGGTCTGGCTTGGGGACCCAGGGCTGGAACTACTGGGGGGCAATCCTCCCTCGAAGATCCTGGCCCAGGGGTCGAATGTTGGGAGTGTGATGTGGATGAAATGAGGGAGTTCCTTTGTGTTGATCAGAAGAGAGAAATTTACAAATGAAAGATGTGGGTAACAGGACAGAGAAAAAAACATGGGAAAAAAATGTACCTGGCTGAAAGAGGGGGGTCTGGCTTGGGGTCCCTGGGCTGGAACTACTGTGGGGCAGTCCTCCCTCGAAGATCCTGGCCAAGGGGTTGAAAGATGTGAGTGTGGTGTGGATGAACTCAGGGTGTTCCTCTGTGTTGATCAGAAGAGAGAAATTTACAAATGAAAGATGTGGGTAACAGGACAGAGACTAAAACAAGGAAAAATATGTACCTGGCTGACAGAGGGGGTTCTGGCTTAGGGTCCCGGGGCTTGAATTACTGGGAGGCAGTCCTCCCTCAAAGATCCTGGCACTGGTGTCCTAAGTTGGGAGTGTGGTGTGGATGAACAGAGGGGGTTACTTAGCGTTGATCAGAAGAGAGAAATTTACAAATGAAAGACATGGGTAACGGGACAGAGAAAAAAAACAAGGAAAAAAAATATACCTGGCGAAAGAGGAGGGTCTGTCTTGGGGTCCCGGGGCTGGAACAATTTGGGGCTGTCCTCCCTCGAAGATCCTCGCCTAGGGGTCGAAAGAGGGGAGTGTGGTGTG
Source organism: Tupaia tana (assembly GCA_026018925.1). Taxonomy (NCBI): domain Eukaryota; kingdom Metazoa; phylum Chordata; class Mammalia; order Scandentia; family Tupaiidae; genus Tupaia; species Tupaia tana. The sequence goes on along the minus strand of JAKSZU010000039.1, from coordinate 1,558,205 downwards.
GATGAACTGAGGGCGTTCCTGTGTGTTGATCAGAAGAGAGAAATTTACAAATGAAAGATGTGAGTAACAGGACAGAGAACAAAACAAGGAAAAAAAAATTACCTAGCTGAAAGAGGGGGGTCTGGCTTGAGGTCCCAGGGTTGGAAATACTGGGGTCAGTCCTCCCTCGAAGATCGTGGCCCAGGGGTCGAAAGATGGGAGTGTGGTGTGGAGGAACTTAAGGCGTTTCTGCGTGTTGATCAGAAGAGAGACATTTACAAAAGATAGATTTGGGTAACAGGACAGAGAAAAAAAAAGGTAAAAAAAAATGTACCTGGCTGAAAGAGGTGGGTCTGGCTTGGGGTCCCAGGGCTGGAACTACTGGAGTTCAGTCCTCCCTCGAAGATCCTGGTCCAGGGGTCGAAAGATGGGAGTGTGGCGTGGATGAACTGAAGGTGTTCCTGGCTGAAAGAGGTGCATATGGCTTGGGGTTCCGGGGCTGGAACTACTGGGGGGCAGTACTCCCTCGAAGATCCTGGCCCAGGGGTCGAAAGGTGGGAGCGTGGTGTGGATGAACTGAGGGCGTTCCTGGCTGAAAGAGAGTGGTGTGGCTTGGATTCCTGGGGCTGGATCTACTGGGGGGCAGTCCTCCCTCGAAGTTCCTGGCCCAGGGATTGAAAGATGGGAGTGTGGTGTGGATGAACTGAGGGCGTTCCTGGCTGAAAGAGGGGGTCTGGCTTGGAGTCTCTGGGCTATATCTACTGGGGGGCAGTCGTCCCAAAGATCCTGGCCCAGGGGTCGAAATATGGGAGTGTGGTGTGGATGAACTGAGGGCGTTCCAGTGTGTTGATCAGTAGAGAGAAATTTACAAATGAAAGATGTGGGTAACAGGACAGAGAAAAAAACAAGGAAATAAATGTACCTGGCTGAAAGAGGGGGTCTGGCTTGGGGTCCCAGGTCTGGAACTACTGGGGAACAGTCTTCCTTCGAAGATCCTGGCCCAGGGGTCGAAAGATGGGAGTGTGGTGTGGATGAACTGAGAGCGTTCCTGTGTGTGGTTCAGAAGAGAGAAATTTACAAATGTAAGATGTGGGTAACAGGACAGAGAAAAAAACAAGGAAAAAAAATTTACCTGGCTGAAAGAAGGGGTCTGGCTTGGGGTCCTGGGGCTGGAACTACTGGGGGGCAGTCCTCCCTCGAAGATCCTGGCACAGGGGTCAAAAGATTCGAGTGTGGTGTGGATGAAATGAGTGCGGGCCTGGCTGAAAGAAGTGGGTCTGGCTTGGGGTCCCAGGGCTGTAACAACTGGGTGGCAGTCCTCGCTCAAAGATACTGGCCCAGGTCTCTAAAGATGGGAGTGCGGGATTGATGAACTGAGGGCATTCCTGGCTGAAAGAGGGGTGTCTGGCTTGGGATCCCGGGACTGGAACTACTAGGGGGCAGTCCTCCCTCGAAGATCCTGGGCCAGGGGTTGAAAATGGGAGTGTGGTGAGGATGAACTGAGGGCGTTCCAGGATGAAAGAGGGGGGTATAGCTTAGGGTCCCCGGGCCGGAGCTACTGGGGGGCCGTCCTCACTCGAAGATCCTGGCCCAGGGGTCGAAAAATGGGACTGTGATGTGGATGAAGCGAGCGCATTCCTGTGTGTTGATCAGAAGATAGAAATTTAGAAATGAAAGATGTGGGTAAGAGGACAGAGAAAAAAACAAGGAAATAAATGTACCTGGCTGAAAGAGGGGGTCTGGCTTGGGGACCCGGGGCTGGAACTACTGGGGGGCAGTCCTCCTTCGAAGATCCTGGCCCAGGGGTCGAAAGATGGGAGTGTGGTGTGGATGAACTGAGGGCGTTCCTGTGTGTGGTTCAGAAGAGAGGAATTTACAAATATAAGATGTGGGTAACAGGACAGATAAAAAAAAAAAACAAGGAAAAAATTGTACCTGGCTGAAAGAGGGCGGCCTGGCATGGGGTCCTGGGCTGGAACTACTGGGGGGCCGTCCTCCCTTGAAGATCATGGCCCAGGTTTCGAAAGATGGGAGTGTGGTGTGGATGAACTGAGGGCGTTCCTGGCTGAAAGAGGGGGTCGGGCTTGCGGTCCCGGGGCTGGAACTACTGGGGGGTCAGTCCTCCCAGGAAGATCCTGGCCCAGGGAGCGAGAGATGGGAGTGTGGTGTGGATGAACTGAGGGCGTCTCTGTGTGTTGATCAGAAGAGAGAAATTTACAAATAAAAAATGGGGGTAACAGGACAGAGAAAAGAACAAGGATAAAAAATGTACCTGGTTGAACGAGGGGCATCTGACTAGGGGTCCCGTGGGTGGAGCTACTGGGGGGCAGTCCTCCCTCGAAGATCCTTGCACAGGGGTCGAAAGATGGGAGTGTGGTGTGGATGAAATGAGGGCGTTCCTGGCTGAAAGAGGTGGGTCTGGCTTAGGGTCCCGGGGCTGTAACTACTGGGGGGCAGTCCTACCTCGAAGATCCTGTCCCAGGGGTCAAAAGATGGGAGTGTGGTGTGGATGAACTGAGGGAGAATCTGTGTTGATCAGAAGAGAGAAATTTACAAATGAAATATGTGGGTAACAGGACAGAGAAAAAAAAAAGGAAAAAAAAATATACCTGGCAGAAAGAGGGGGTCTGGCTTGGGGTCCCGGGGCTGGAACTACTAGGGGGCAATCCTCCCTTCGAAGATCCTGGCCTAGGGGTCGAAAATGGGAGTGTGGTGTGGATGAACTGAGGGCGTTCCTGGATGAAAGAGGGTGGTCTGGCTTGGGGTCGCAGGCCTGTATCTACTAGGGTTCAGTCCTCCCTCGAAGATCCTGGTCCAGGGGTCGAAAGATGGGAGTGTGGCGTGGATAAACTAAAGATGTTCCTGGCTGAAAGAGGTGCATATGGCTTGGGGTCCTGGGGCTGGAACTACTGGGGGGCAGTACTCACTCAAAGATCCTGGGCCAGGGGTCGAAAGTGGGGAGTGTGGTGTGGATGAACTGAGGGCGTTCCTGTGTGTTGATCAGAAGAGAGAAATTTACAAATGAAAGATGTGGGTAACAGGACAGAGAAAAAAACAAGGAAAAAAAAATGTACCTGGCTGAAATAGTGGGGTCTGGCTTCGGGTCCCGGGGCTGGAACAAATGGGGGGCAGTCCTCCCTCAAAGATCCTGGCCCAGGGGTCGAAAAATGGGAGTGTGGTGTGGATGAACTGAGGGCGTTCCTGGCTAAAAGAGGGGGACTGACTTGCGGTCCCGGTGCTGTAACTACTGGGGGGGCAGTCCTCCCTCAAAGATCCTGGACCAGGGGTCGAAAGATGGGAGTGTGTTGCGGATGAACTGAGGGCGTTCCTGGATGAAAGAGGGTGGTCTGGCTTGGGGTCGCAGGCCTAGAACTACTAGGGTTCAGTCCTCCCTCGAAGATCCTTGTCCAGGTGTCGAAAGATGGGAGTGTGGCATGGATGAACTGAAGGTGTTCCTGGCTGAAAGAGGTGCATATGGCTTGGGGTCCCGGTGCTGGAACTAGTGGGGGGCAGTACTCCCTCGAAGATCCTGGCCCTGGTGTCAAAAGGTGGGAGTGTGGTGTGGATGAACTGAGGGCATTCCTTGCTGAAAGAGGGGGGTGTGGCTTGGAGTCCTGGGGCTGGATCTACTGGGGGCAGTCATCCCTCGAAGATCCTGACCCAGGGGTCGAAAGATGGGAGTGTGGTGTGGATGAACTGAGGACGTTCCTGGCTGAAGGAGGGGGGTCTGTCTTGGGGTGCCGGGGCTGGAACTACTGGGGGGCAATCCTCCCTCAAAGATCCTGTCCCAGGGGTCGAAAGATGGGAGTGTGGTGTGGATGAACGGAGGGCATTCCTGTGTGTTGATCAGAAGCGAGAAATTTACGAATGAAAGATGTGGGTAACAGGACAGAGAAAAAAAAAACAAAGAAAAAAAACGTATCTGGCTGAAAGAGGGAGGTCTGGCATGGGGTCCCATGGCTAGAACTACTGTGGGGCAGTCCTCCCTCGAAGATCATGGCCCAGGGGTCTAAAGCTGGGAGTGTGGTGTGGATGAACTGAGGGCATTCCTGGTTGAAAGAAGGGGTCTGGCTTGGGGTCCCGGGTGTGGAACTACTGGTGGGGGCAGTCATCCCATGACGATCCAGGCCCAGTGTTCAAAAGATGGGAGTGTGGTGTGGATGGACTGAGGGCGTCCCTGTGTGCTGATCAGAAGAGAGAAATTTACAAATGAAAGTTGTGGGTAACAGGACAGAGAAAAAATAAGAAAAAAATGTACCTGGCTGAAAGAGGGGGGTCTGGCTTGGGGTCCCGGGGCTGGAACTACAGGGGGGCAGTCCTCACTCGAAGATCCTGTCCCAGGGGTCGAAAGATGGGAGTGTGGTGTGGATGAACTGAGGGAGAATCTGTGTTGATCAGAAGAGAGAAATTTACAAATGAAATATGTGGGTAACAGGACAGAGGGAAAAAAAAGGAAAAAAATATATACCTGGCAGAAAGAGGGTTCTGGCTTGGCTTCCCGGGGCTGGAACTACTAGGCGGCAATCCTCCCTCGAAGATCCTGGCCGAGGGGTCGAAAATGGGAGTGTGGTGTGGATGAACTGAGGGCATTCCTGGATGAAAGAGTGTGGTCTGGTTGGGGTCGCAGGCCTGGAACTACTAGGGTTCAGTCCTCCCTCGAAGATCCTGGACCAGGCGTCGAAAGATGGGAGTGTGGCGTGGAAGAACTGAAGGTGTTCCTGGCTGAAAGAGGTGCGTATGGCTTGGGGTTCCGGGGCTGGATCTACTGGGGCGCAGTACACCCTCGAAGATCCTAGCCCAGGGGTTGAAAGGTGGAAGTGTGGTGTGGATGAACTGAGGGCGTTCCTGGCTGAAAGAGGGGGGTGTGACTTGGAGTTCTGGGGCTGGATCTACTGGGGGGCAGTCCTCCCTCGAAGATCCTGGCCCAGGGGTCAAAAGATGGGAGTGTGGTGTGGATGAACTGAGGACGTTCCTGGCTGAAATTGGTTGTCTGGCTTGGGGTCCTGGGGCTATAACTACTGGGGAGTATTCGTCCTTTGAAGATTCTGGCCCAGGGGTCAAAAGATGGGAGTGTGGTGTGGAGGAACTGAGGACGTTCCTGGCTGAAGGAGGCGGGTTTGTCTTGGGGTCCCGGGGCTGGAACTACTGGGGAGCAATCCTCCCTCGAAGATCCTGTCCCAGGGGTTGAAAGATGCGAGTGTGGTGTGGATGAATGGACGGAATTCCTGTGTTTTGATCAGAAGCGAGAAATTTATGAATGAAAGACGTGGGTAACAGGACAGAGAAAAAAAAAAAAAAAAAACAAAGAAAAAAAACGTATCTGGCTGAAAGAGGGGGGTCTTGCTTGGGGTGCCAGGGCTGGAACTACTGGGGGGCAGTCCTCCCTCAAAGATCCTGGTCCAGGGTTTGAAAGATTGGAGTGTGGTGTGGATTAACTGAGGGCATTCGAGGCTGAAAGTGGGAGGTCTGGCTTGGGGTCCCGGGGCTGTAACTACTGAGGGGCAATCCTCCCTCGAAGATCCTGGCCCAGGTGTTGAAAGATGGGAGTGTGGTGTGGATGAACTGAGGGCGTTCATGGCTTAAAGAGGGGGATCTGTCTTGGGGTCCAGGGGCTGCAACTACTGAGGGACAGTCCTCCCTTGAAGATCCTGGCCCAGGTTTCCAAAATGGGAGTATAGTGTGGATGAACTGAGGGCGTTCCTGGCTGAAATAGGGGCGTCTGGGTTGGAACTACTGGGGGGCAGACTTCCCTCGAAGATCCTGGCCGAGGGGTCGAAAGATGGGAGTGTGGTCTGGAGGAACTGAGGGCATTCCTGTGTGTTGATCAGAAGAGAGAAATTTGCAAATGAAAGATGTGGATAACAGGACAGAGAAAAAAAAAAGGAAAAAAAAAAAATGGACCTGGATGAAAGAGGGTGTCTGGCTTGGGGTCCCGGGGCTGGAACTACTGGGGGGCAGTCCTCACTCGAAAATCCTATTCCAGGGGACAAAAGATGGGAGTGTGGTGTGCATGAACTGAGGGCATACCTGGCTGAAAGTGGGGGGGTCTGGCTTGGGGTACCGGGGCTGGAACTACAGGAGGGCAGTCCTCCCTCGAAAATCCTGGCACAAGGTTCGAAAGATGGGAGTGTGGTGTGGATGAACTGAGGGCGTTCCTGGCTGAAAGTGGGGGGTTTGGCTTGGGGTCCTGGGGCTGGATCTACTGGGTGGCAGTCCTCCCTCGAAGATCCTGGCCCAGGTGTCGAAAGATGTGAGTGTGGTGTGGATGAACTGAGGGCGTTCCTGGCTGAAAGAGGGGGGTCGGGCTGGGGTCCCGGGGCTGTAACTACTGGGGGGCAGTCCTCCCTCGAAGATCCTGGCCCAGGTGTCGAAAATGGGAGTGTGGTGTGGATGAACTTAGGGCTTTCCTGGCTGAAAGAGGGGGTGCTGGCTTAGGTTCCCCCGGCCGGAACTACAGGGGGGCAGTCCTCACTCGAAGATCCAGGCCCTGCGGTCGAAAGATGGGAGTGTGGTGTGGATGAACTGAAGTTGTTCCTGGCTGAAAGAGGGGCGTCTGACTTGGGGTCCCAAGGCTGGAAATACTGGGGGGCAGACATCCCTCAAAGATCCTAGCCCAGGGGTTAAAAGATGGGTGTGTGGTGTGGATGAACGGAGAGCATTCCTATGTGATGATCAGAAGAGACATATTTACAAATGAAAGATGTGGGTAACAGGACAGAGAAAAAAACAAGGAAAAATATGTACTTGGCTGAAAGAGGTGGGTCTGGCTTGGGGTCCCGGGGCTGGAATTACTGGGGGCAGTCCTCCCTCGAAGGTCCTGTCCCAGGGGTTGAAAGATGGGAGTGTGGTGTGGATGAACTGAGGGAGAATCTGTGTTGATCAGAAGAGAGAAATTTACAAATGAAATATGTGGGTAACAGGACAGAGAAAAAAAAAAGGAAAAAAATATATACCTGGCAGAAAGAGGGGGGTCTGGCTTGGGTTCCCGGGGCTGTAACTACTAGGGCGCAATCCTCCCTCGAAGATCCTGGCCCAGGGGTCGAAAATGGGAGTGTGGTGTGGATGAACTGAGGGCATTCCTGGATGAAAGAGGGTGGTCTGGTTGGGGTTGCAGGCCTGGAACTACTAGGGTTCAGTCCTCCCTCGAAGATCCTGGTCCAGGGGTCGAAAGATGGGATTGTGGCGTGGAAGAACTGAAGGTGTTCCTGGCTAAAAGAGGTGCATATGGCTTGGGGTTCCGGGGCTGGATCTACTGGGGGCAGTACACCCTCAAAGTTCCTGGCCGAGGGGTCGAAAGGTGGGAGTGTGGTGTTGATGAACTGAGGGCGTTCCTGGCTGAAAGAGGGGGGTGTGGCTTGGAGTCCTGGGGCTGGATCTACTGGGGGGCAGTCCTCCCTCGAAGATCCTGGCCCAGGGGTCGAAAGATGGGAGTGTGGTTGGATGAACTGAGGACGTTCCTGGCTGAAACTGGGTGTCTGGCTTGGGGTCCTGGGGCTATAACTACTGGGGGGTAGTCGTCCTTCGAAGATCCTGGCCCAGGGGTCAAAAGATGCGAGTGTGGTGTGGAGGAACTGAGGGCGTTCCTGGCTGAAGGAGGGGTGTCTGTCTTGGGGTCCAGGGGCTGGAACTACTGGGGGGCAATCCACTCTCGAAGATCCTGTCCCAGGGGTCAAAAGATAGGAGTGTGGTGTGGATAAACGGAGGGCATTCCTGTGTGTTGATCAGAAGTGAGAAATTTACGAATGGAAGATGTGGGTAACAGGACAGAGAAAAAAAAAAAAAAAAAACAAAGAAATAAAACGTATCTGGCTGAAAGAGGGGGGTCTTGTTTGGGGTGCCAGGGCTGGAACTACTGTGGGGCAGTCCTCCCTCAAAGATCCTGGCCCAGGGTTCGAAAGATTGGAGTGTGGTGTTGATTAACTGAGGGCATTCGAGGCTGAAAGTGGGAGGTCTGGCTTGGGGTCCCGGGGCTGAAACAACTGAGGGGCAATCCTCCCTCGAAGATTCTGGCTCAGGTGTCGAAAGATGGGAGTGTGGTGTGGATGAACGGACGGAATTCCTGTGTGTTGATCAGAAGCAAGAAATTTATGAATGAAAGATGTGGGTAACAGGACAGAGAAAAAAAAAACAAAGAAATAAAACGTATCTGGCTGAAAGAGGGGGGTCTTGCTTGGGGTCCCAGGGCTGGAACTACTGGTGGGCAGTCCTCCCTCAAAGATCCTGGCCCAGGGTTCGAAAGACGGGAGTGTGGTGTGGATTAACTGAGGGCATTCGAGGCTGAAAGTGGGAGGTCTGGCTTGGGGTCCCGGGGCTGAAACTACTGAGGGGCAATCCTCCCTCGAAGATCCTGGACCAGGTGTTGAAAGATGGGAGTGTGGTGTGGATGAACTGAGGGTGTTCCTGGCTTAAAGAGGGGGATCTGTCTTGGGGTCCAGGGGCTGCAACTACTGGGGGACAGTCCTCCCTCGAAGATCCTGGCCCAGGTTTCCAAAATGGGAGTATGGTGTGGATGAACTGAGGGCGTTCCTGGCTGAATGAGGGGGGTCTAGCTTAGGGTCCCAAGTCTGGAATTACTAGGGCGCAGTCCTCCCTCGAAGATCCTGACACAGGGGACGAAAGATCGGAGTGTGGTGTGGATGAACGGAAGGTGTTCCTGGCTGAAAGAGGGGCGTCTGGCTAGGGGTCCCTGGGTTGGAACTACTGGGGGGCAGACTTCCCTCGAAGATCCTGGCCGAGGGGTCGAAAGATGGGAGTGTGGTGTGGATGAACTGAGGGCATTCCTGTGTGTTGATCAGAAGAGAGAAATTTACAAATGAAAGATGTGGGCAACAGGACAGAGAAAAAAAAAAGGAAAAAAAAATGGACCTGGATGAAAGAGGGGTTCTGGCCTGGGGTCCCGGGGCTGGAACTACTGTAGGGCAGTACTCCCTCGAAAATCCTGGTTCAGGGGATGAAAGATGGGAGTGTGGTGTGGATGAACTGAGGGCGTTCCTGTCTGAATGTGGGGGGTCTGGCTTGGGGTCCCAGGGCTGGAACTACTGGAAGGCAATCCTCCCTCGAAGATCCTGGCACAAGGTTCGAAAGATGGGAGTGTGGTGTGGATGAACTGAGGGCGTTCCTTGCTGAAAGTGGGGGCTCTGGCTTGGGGTCCCGGGCCTGTAACTACTGGGTGGCAGTCCTCCCTCGAAGATCCTGGCCCAGGTGTTGAAAGATGGGAGTGTGAGGTGGATGAATTGAGGGTGTTCCTGGCTGAAAGAGGGGGGTCTGGCTGGGGTCCTGGGGCTGTAACTACTGGGGGGCAGTCATCCCTCGAAGATCCTGGCCCAGGTGTCAAAAATAGGAGTGTGGTGTGGATGAACCGAGGGTGTTCATAGCTGAAAGAGGGGAGTCTGGCTTAGGTTCCCCTGGCCGGAACTACTGGGGGGCAGTCCTCACTCGAAGATATTGGCCCTGCGGTCGAAAGATGGGAGTGTGGTGTGGATGAACTGAAGTTGTTCCAGGCTGGAAGAGGGGCATCTGACTTGTGGTCCCGGGGCTGGAAATACTGGGGGGCAGACATCCCTCAAAGATCCTGGCCCAGGGGTTAAAAGATGGGTGTGTGGTGTGGATGAATGGAGAGCATTCCTGTGTGATGGTCAGAAGAGACATATTTACAAATGAAAGATGTGGGTAACAGGACAGAGAAAAAAACAAGGAAAAAATGTACCTGGCTGAAAGAGGTGGGTCTGGCTTAGGGTCCTGGGGCTGGAACTACTGGGGGGCAGTCCTCCCTCGAAGATCCAGGCCCAGGGGTCGAAAGAAGGGAGTGTGATGTGGATGAAGCGAGGGCATTCTTGTGTGTTGATCAGAAGAGAGAAATTAACAAATGAAATATGTGGGTAAGAGGACAGTGAAAAAAACAAGGAAAAAAATATAACCTGGCTGAAAGAGGGGGGTCTGGCTTGGGGTCCCGGGGCTGGAACTACTGGGAGGCAGTCCCCCCTCGAAGATCCTGGCCCAGGGGTCGAAAGATGGGAGTGTAGTGTGGATGAACTGAGGGAGTTCCTGTGTGTTGATCAGAAGAGAGAAATTTAAAAACGAAAGAAGTAGTTAACAGGACAGAGGGGAAAAAAAGGAAATAAATGTACCTGGCTGAAAGAGGGGGGTTTGTCTTGGGGTCCCGGGCAGGAACTACTGGGCGGAAGTCCTCCCTCGAAGATCCTGGCCCAGGAGTCTAAAGATGGGAGTGTGTGTGGATGAACTGAGTGCATTCCTGTGTGTTGATCAGAAGAGAGAAATTTACGAATGAAAGATGTGGGTAACAGGACAGAGAAAAGAAAAATGAAAAAAAAAAAATGTACCTGGCTGAAAGAGGTGGTCTGGCTTGGGGTCCCTGTGGTGGAACTACTGGGCGGCAGTCTCTCTCGAGGATCCAGGCCCAGGGGTCGAAAGATGGGAGTGTGGTGTGGATTAACTGAGGGCGATCCTGGCTGAAAGACGGGGGTCTGGCTTGGAATCCCGGGGCTGGATCTACTGGGGGGCAGTCCTGCCTCGAAGAACCTGACCCAGGGGTCGAAAGATAGGAGTGCGTTTTGGATGAACTGAGGGCGTGCCTGGCTGAAAGTGGGGGGTCTGCCTTGGACTCCCGGGGCTAAAACTGCTGGGGGGAAGTCATCCCTCGAAGACCCTGGCCCAGGGGTCAAAAGATGGGAGTGTGGTGTTGATGAACTGAGGGCGTTCCTGGCTGAAAGAGGGGGGTCTGGCTTGGGCTCCCGGGGCAGGATCTACTGGGGGGCAGTCCTCCTTCGAAGATCCTGGCTTAGATGTCGAAAGATGGGAGTGTGGTGTGGATGACCTGAGGGCGTCCCTGTGTGTTGATCAGAAGAGAGAAATTTACAAATGAAAGATGTGGGTAACAGGACAGAGGGAAAAAAACAAGGAAAAAAATGTACCTGGCTGAAAGAGGGGGGTCTGGTTTGGGGTCCCGGGGATGGAACTACTGGGGGGCAGTCCTCTCTCAAAGATCCTGGCCCAGGGGTCGAAAGATGGGAGTGTGTTGTGGATGAACTTAGGGAGTTCTTGTGTGTTGATCAGAAGAGAGAAATTTACAAATGAAAGATGTGGGTAAAAGGACAGAGAAAAAAAAAAGAAAAAAAATGTAGCTGGATGAAAGACGGGGTCTGGCATGGGGTCCCGGGGCTGGAACTACTGGGGGGCAGTCCTCCCTCGAAGATCCTGGCCCAGGGGTTGAAAGATGGCAGTGTGTTGTGGATGAACTGTGGGAGTTCCTGGCTGAAATGGGTGGGTCTGGCTTTGGGTCCTGGGCCGGAACAAATGGGGGGCAGTCCTCCCTCGAAGATCCTGGCCCAGGGGTCAAAAGTTGGGAGTGTGGTGTGGATGAACTGAAGGCGTTCCTTGCTAAAAGAGGGGGGACTGGCTTGGGGTCCCGGTGCTGTAACAACAGGGGGTAGTCAGCCCTCAAATATCCTGGACCAGGGGTCGAAAGATGGGAGTGTGAGGTGGATGAACTGAGGGCGTTCCTGGCTGAAAGAGGGGGGTCTGGCTTCGGGTCCCGGAGCTGTAACTACGGGGGGCAGTTCTCCCTCGAAGATCCTGGCCCAGGGGTCGAAAGATGGGAGTGTGGTGTGGATGAACTGAGGGCATTGTTGCTGAAAAAGGGGCATCTGGCTTGGGGCCCTGGGCCTGGAACTACTGGGGGGCAGTCCTCCCTCAAAGATCATGGCCCAGGGGTTGAAAGACGGGAGTGTGGTGTGGATGAACTGAGGGCGATCCTGGCTGAAAGAAGGGGTTTGGCTTGGGGTCCCGGGGCTGGAACTACTGTGGGGGCAGTCCTCCCGCGAAGATCCTGGCCCAGGGTTGGAAAGATGGAAGTCTTGTGTGGATGGACTGAGGGCGTCCCTGTGTGTTGATCAGAAGAGAGAAATTTACAAATGAAAGTTGTGGGTAACAGGACAGAGAAAAAAACAAGGAAAAAAATGTACCTGGTTGAAAGAGGGAGGTCTGTCTTGAGGTCCCGGGGCTGGAAATATAGGGGGGCAGTCCTCCCTTGAAGATCCTGACCCAGGGGTTGAAAGATGGGAGTGTGGTGTGGATGAACTGAGGGAGAATCTGTGTTGATCAGAAGAGAGAAATTTACAAATGAAATATGTGGGTAACAGGACAGAGAAAAAAAAAAGGAAAAAAAAAAATACCTGGCAGAAAGAGGAGGGTCTGGCTTGGGGTCCTGGGGCTGGAACTACTAGGGGGTAGTCCTCCCTCAAAGAACCTGGCCGAGGGGTCGAAAATGGGAGTGTGGTGTGGATGAACTGAGGGTGGTCCTGGATGAAAGAGGGTGGTATGGCTTGGGGTTGCAGGGCTGGAACTACTAGAGTTCCGTCCTCCCTCGAAGATCTTGGTCGAGGGGTCGAAAGATGGGAGTGTGGCGTGGATGAACTGAAGTTGTTCCTGGTTGAAAGAGGTGGGTATGACTTGGAGTCCCGGGGCTGGAACTACTGGGGGGCATTACTCCCTCAAAGATCCTGGCCCAGGTGTCGAAAGGTGGGAATGTGGTGTGGATGAACTGAGGGCGTTCCTTGCTGAAAGAGGGGGGTGTGGCTTGGAGTCCTGGGGCTGGATCTACTGGGGGGCAGTCCTCCCTCGAAGATCCTGGCCCAGGGGTCGAAAGATGGGAGTGTGGTGTGGATGAACTGAGGATGTTCCTGGCTGAAATTGGGTGTCTGGCTTGGGGTCCCGGGGCTATAACTACTGGGGGGTAGTCGTCCCTCGAAGATCCTGGCCCTGGGGTCAAAAGATGGGAGTGTGGTGTGGAGGAACTGAGGACGTTCCTGGCTGAAGGAGGGGTGTCTGTCTTGGGGTCCCGGGGCTGGAACTACTGGGGGGCAATCCTCTCTCGAAGATCCTGTCCCAGGGGTCAAAAGATAGGAGTGTGGTGTGGATAAACGGAGGGCATTCCTGTGTGTTGATCAGAAGCGAGAAATTTACGAATGGAAGATGTGGGTAACAGGACAGAGGAAAAAAAAACAAACAAAGAAAAAAAACGTATCTGGCTGAAAGAGGGAGGTTTGGCATGGGGTCCCGTGGCTAGAACTACTGTGGGGCAGTCCTCCCTCGAAGATCCTAGCCCAGGCGTTGAAAGATGGGAGTGTGGTGTGGATGAACTGAGGGCGATCCTGGCTTAAAGAGGGGGATCTGGCTTGGGGTCCCGGGGCTGTAACTACTGGGGGCCAATCCTCCCTCGAAGATCCTGTCCCAGGTTTTAAAAATGGAAGTATGGTGTGGATGAACTGAGGGTGTTCCTGGCTGAAAGAGGGGGGTCTGGCTTAGGGTCCCAGGGCTGGAACTACTGCGGTGCAGTCCTCCCTAGAAGATCCTGACCCAGGGGTCGAAAGATGAGAGTGTGGTGTGGATGAACTGAAGGTGTTCCTGGCTGAAAGAGGGGCGTCTGGCTTGGGGTCCCTGGGCTGGAACTGCTGGGGGGCAGACTTCCCTCGAAGATCCTGACCGAGGGGTCGAAAGATGGGAGTGTGGTGTGGATGAATTGAGGGCATTCCTGTGTGTTGATCAGAAGAGAGAAATTTACAAATGAAAGATGTGGGTAAAAGGACAGAGGAAAAAAAAAAAGGAAAAAATGGACCTGGCTGAAAGAGGGGGTCTGGCTTGGGGTCCCGGGGCTGGAACTACTGGGGGGCAGTCCTCTCTCGAAGATCCTGGCACAGGGTTCAAAAGATGGGAGTGTGGTGTGGATGAACTGAGGGCGTTCCTGGCTGAAAGAGGGGAGTCTGGCTTGGGGTCCCGGGGCTGGAACTACTGGAGGGCAGTCCTCCCTCGAATATCCTGGCACAGGGTTCGAAAGATGGGAGTGTGGTGTGGATGAACTGAGGGCGTTCCAGGCTAAAAGTGGGGGGTCTGGCTTGGGGTCTCGGGGAGGGATCTACTGGGGGGCAGTCCTCCCTTGAAGATCCTGTCCCAGTGGTCGAAAGCGGGAAGTGTGGTGTGGATGAACTGAGTGCGTTCCTGGCTGAAAGAGGGGGGTCTATCTTTGGGTACCAGGGCTGCAACTACTGGGGGGCAGTCGTCCCTCGAATATCCTGGCCCAGGGGTCGAAAGATGGGAGTATGGTGTGGATGAACTGAGGGAGTTCCTGTGTGTTGATCAGAAGATAGAAATTTACAAATGAAAGATGTGGATAACAGTACAGAGAAAAAAACAAGGAAAAAATTTACCTGGCTGAAAAAGGGGAGTCGGCTTGGGGTCCTGGGGCTGGAACTACTCGGGGGCGGTCCTTCCTCGAAGATCCTGGCCCAGGGGTCCAAAGATCGGAGTGTGGTATGTATGAACTGAGGGCGTTCCGGCGTGTTGATCAGAAGAGAGAAATTTACAAATGAAAATTATGGGAAACAGGACAGAGAAAAACACATGAAAAAAATGTACCTGGCTGAAAGAGGGGTGTCTGGCTTGGGATCCCGGGGCTGGAACTACTTGGGGGCTGTCCTCCTTCGAAGATCCTGGCCCAGGGGTCACAATGTGGGAGTGCGGTGTGGATGAACTGAGGGCATTCCTGTGTGTTGATCAGAAGAGAGAAATTTACACATTAAAGATGAGTGTAACATTACAGAGAAAAAAACAAGGAAAAAAATGTACCTGGTTGACAGAGGGGGGTCTGGCTTGGGGTCCCAGGGCTGGAAGAACTGGGGGGCAGACCTCCCTCAAAGATCCTTGCCCAGGGGTCCAAAGATGGGATTGTGGTGTGGATGAACTGAGGGCGTTCCTGTGTGTTGTTCAGAAGAGAGAAATTTAAAAATGAAAGATGTGGGTAAGAGGACAGGGAAAAAAAACAACAAAAAAAATGTACCTGGATGAAAGACGGGGGTCTGGCTTGGGGTTCCTGGGCTGGAACTACTGGGGGGCAGTCTTCCCTCAAAGATCCTGGTCCAGGGGTCGAAAGTTGGGAGTGTGGTGTGGATGAACTGAGGGTGTTCCAGTGTGTTGAAAAGAAGAGAGAAATTTGCAAATGAAAGATGTGGGTAACAGGACAGAGAAAAAAAAAGGAAAAAAAAATATACCTGGCTGAAAGAGGGGGTCTGGCTTGGGGTCCAGGGGCTGGAATTACTGGGGGTCAGTACTCCCTCAAAGATCCTGGCCCATGGGTCAAAAGATGGGAGTGTGGTGTGGATGAACTGAGGGCGTTCCTGGCTGAAATAGGGGGTCTGGCTTGGGGTCCCAGGGCCATAACTACTGTGGGGCAGTCGTCCTTCGAAGATTATGGCCCAGGGGTTAAAAGATGGGAGTGTGCTGTGGATGAACTGAGGGCGTTCCTGTGTGCTGATCAGAAGAGATAAACTTACAAATGAAGGATGTGGGTAACAGGACAGGGAAAATACAAGGAAAAAAATTGTACCTGGTTGAGAGAGGGGTGTCTGGCTTGGGGTCCCGGGGCTGGAACTAATGGGGGGCAGTCTTCCCTTGAAGATCCTGGCCCAGGTGTCAAAAGATGGGAGTGTGGTGTGGATGAACTGTGGGCGTCCATGTGTGTTTATCAGAAGAGAGAAATTTACAAATGAAAGATGTGGGTAACAGAACAGAGAAAAAAACAAGGAAAAAAAATGTACCTTGCTGAAAGAGTGGGGTCTGGCTTGGGGTCCTGGGGCTGGAACTACTGGAGGGCAGTCCTCCCTCGAAGATCCTGTCCCAGGGTTCGAACGATGGGAGTGTTATGTGGATGAACTGAGGGTGCTCCTGGCTGAAAGCGGGGGGTCTGGCTTGGGGTCCCGGGCCTGTAACTACTGGGGGGCAGTCCTCCCTCGAAGATCCTGTTCCAGGTGTCGAAAGATGGGAGTGTGGTGTGGATGAACTGAGGGCATTCCTGGCTGAAAGAGGGGGCTCTGGCTTGGGGTCACGGGGCTGTAACTATGGGGGGGCAGTCTTCCCTCGAAGTTCCTGGTCCAGGTGTCGAAAATCGGAGTGTGGTTTGGATGAACTGAGGGCGTACATGGCTGAAAGAGCGGGGGTCTGTCTTAGGGTCCCAGGGCCGGAACTACTGGGTGGCAGTCCTCCCTCGAAGATCCTGGCCCCGGGGTCGAAAGATGGGAGTGTGGTGTGGATGAACTGACGGTGTTCCTGGCTGAAAAAGGGGCGTGTGTGTTGGGGTCCCGGGGCAGGAACTACTGGGGGACAGTCCTCCTCGAAAATCCTCTCCCAGGGGTAGAAACATGGGAGTGTGGTATGGATGAACTGAGGGCGTTCCTGGCTGAAAGAGGGTGGTCTGGCTTGGTGTCCCGGGGCTGGAACTAGTGGGGGGCTGTCGTTCCTCGAAGATCCTGGCCGAGGGGTTGAAAGATGGGAGTGTAGTGTGGATGAAGTGAGGGAGTTTCTGTGTGTTGATCAGAAGTGAGAAATTTACAAATGAAAGAGGTGGGTAACAGGAAAGAGAAAAAAGAATGGGAAAAATAATATACCTGGCTGAAAGAGGTGGTCTGGCTTGGGGTCCCGGGGCTCGAACTACTGGGGGGCAGTCCTCCCTCGAAGATCGTGGCCCAGGGGTTGAAAGATGGGAGTGTAGTGTGGATGAACTGAGGGCATTCCTGGCTGAAAGAGAGTTGTCTGGCTTGGGGTCCCAGGGCAGGACCTACTGGGGGGCAGTCCTCCCTCGAAGATCCTGGCCCAGGTGTCGAAAGATGGGAGTGTGGTGTGGATGAACTGAGGGCGTTCCTGGCTGAAAGAGGGGGATCTGGCTTGGGGTCCGGGGCTGGAACTACTAGGGGGCAATCCTCCCTCGAAGATCCTGGCCCAAGGGTCAAAAATGGGAGTGTCGTGTGGAGGAACTGAGGGCGTTCCTGGCTGAAAGAGGGGGGTCTGGCATGGGGTCCCAGGGCCGGAACTACTGGGGGGCAGTCCTCCATCGAAGATACTGGCCCAGGGGTCCAAAGATGGGAGTGTGTTGTGGATGAACTGAGTGCGTTCCTGGCTGAAAGTGGGGGGTCTGACTTGGGGTCCCGGGGCTGGAACTACTGGGGGGCAGTCCTCCCTCGAAGATCCTGCCCCAGGGGTCGAAATATGGGAGTGTGGTGTGGATGAACTGAGGGCGTTCCTGGCTGAAATAGGGGGGTCTGGCTTGGGTTCCCGTGGCTGGAACTACTGGGGGCAGTCCTCCCTCGAAGATCACTTTTAGAATTTTTTAATGTATAGCATTTTGTTCGCTATGTGGTCCCTCCTAACCCCTGATTTTTTAAATATAATTCCCTGTTCCCCTTCCAAACGAGGAGAAGCAAAGGGAACAGGCCTTCTTGAAGACTCAGCCTCATGGATTCTGCAAACAAGCCATTTAGAGACACAGAAATCAAGACTTAACACTGATTTTTCAGCCTCCAGCACCCAAAACTCACGTAGTAGGAAGACACCTTCCAGGCCTCCTGTCTCTGTACATGTCTTTGTCTCTCTCTAATTCTTTCTCGGTCTCTGTCTCCTTTCTTTTTTTCCTTAATTTTTCTTTTTAGAATTTTTTTTTTTTTGAGAGGTTTTTTTTTTTTTTTTTTTTTTTTTTTTTTGCTATAGGGCGCGTGCGCTCGCCAGACAGAGAGAGACATAGAGACAGAAAGCGAGAAATCACCCCCCAGAGGGGATGGTCACGCCGCAATCCCTTCTCCTCCATTCTCCTCTCGGGATCTTGGGCACGCACGCACACACGCCCGGCGTGAGTTGTAAGCCAGCGGGTCCGAGACGCGAACTGCGGTCGACTACGTGGGAGTCCAGCGACATAGCCATTACGCTAACTGCTGGTTCCCTAGAATTTTTTGAAGTAAAGCACTTTTTGCACTTTCGGTTCCTGCTACTCACTTATATTGTTAAAGTAATTCCCTCTTTCCCTTCCTACCCAGGAGAAGAAAAGGGAACAGGCCTTCTTGAAAACAAAGCCTTATGGATTCTGGAAACTATCCATTTGGGGAAACAGAAATAAAGCCTTAACACTGATAATTCCACTTCCAGTACCCAAAACTCACGTGGTAGTAAGACCCCTACCAGGCCTCCTGTCTCAGTACCTGTCTTTGTCTCTATCTACCTCTGTCTCAGACTCTATCTCCTCTATTTTTTAAAAGTTTTTGCTTTTTAGAATTTTTTAAGGTAAAGTGTTTTCTGCACTTTTGGTCCCTCCTACTCACTTATTTTGTTAAAGTAATTCCCTCTTTCCCTTCCTACCCAGGAAAAGCAAAGGGAACAGGCCTTCTTGAACACACAGCCTTATGGATTCGCCAAACTAGCCATTTGGGAAAACAGAATTCAAGACTTTCAACTGATAATTCCACCTCCACCACCAAAACTCACGTGGTAGGAAGACCCCTTTCAGGACTCCTGTCTCTGTACCTGTCTTTGTCTCTCTTCCTCTGTCTCGGTCTCTGTCTCCTCTCCTTTTTGTTGCTCTAGTTTTCCTTTTTAGCATTTTTTAAGGTAAAGCATGTTCTGCACTTTCTAGCCCCTCCTACACACTTATTTTATTAAAGTAATTCCCTTTCCTTCTCCCAACCTAGGAGAAGCAAAGGGAACAGGCTTTCTTGAAGACACAGCCTCATGGATTCTGCAAATTAGCCATTTTTGGAAACATAAGTTAAGGCTTAATGCTGAAAATTTGGTCTCCATCACCGAAAACTTGCGTGGTAGGAAGACCCCTTTCCAATCCTCCTGTCTCTGTACTTGTCTTTATCTCTCTCTACCTCTGTCTCAGTGTATGTCTCCTCTATTCTATTTTTTTATTTTTGGCTTTCAGAATTTTTTAAGGTAAACCATTTTCTGTGCTATATGGCCCCTCCTAACCCTTGATTTTTTTAATGTAATTCTGTCTCCCACTCCCAACCAAGGTGAAGCAAAGGAAACAGGCCTTCTTGAAGACACAGCCTCATGGATTCTGCAAACAAGCCCTTTTGGGGAAAGAGAAATCAAGAATTAACAGTGATATTTTGGCCTCCAACACCCAAAACTCGTGTGGTAGGAAGACCCCTTCCAGGCCTCCTGTCTCAGTACCTGTCTTTGTCTCTCTCTAGTTCTTTCTCGGTCTCTGTCTTCTCTCTTTTTTTCCTTAGTTTTTCCTTTCTAGAATTTTTTTAAAGTAAAGCATTTTCTGTGCTTTCAGTCCCTCCAACTCACTTATTTTGTTAAAGTAATTCCCTCTTTTCCTCCCTACCCAGGAAAAGCAAAGGGAACAGGCCTTCTTGAAAACACAGCCTCATGGATTCTGCAAACTAGCCATTTGGGGGAAACAGAAACCAAGGCTTCCAACTGATAATTCCGCCTCTGGCACCTAAAAACTCATGTGGTAGAAAGACCCCTTCCAGGCCTTCTGTTTCTGTACTTGTCTTTTTCTCTCTCTACCTCTGTCTCAGACTCTGTCTCCTCTCTTTTAAATTTTTCCTTTTTAGAATTTTTTAAGGTAAAGCATTTTCTGCACTTTCTGTCCTCTCATACCCCCTTATTTTGTTAACGTAATTCCCTCTCCCCCACCCAACACACAAGAGGCAAAGAGACAGGCCTTCTTGAAGACACAACCTTATGGATTCTACAAATTAACCATTTTGGGAAAACAAAAATCACGACTTAACAATGATAGTTCGGCCTCCAGCACCGAAATCTCACGAGGTAGGAAAACCCCTTTCTGTTCTGTCTCTGTACCTGTCTTTGTCTCTCTCTACCTCTGTCTCAATCTCCATCTCCTCTCCTTTTTTTCCTTAAGTTTTCTTTTATAAAAATTTTTAAGGTAAAGCATTTTCTGCACTTTCTGGACCCTTCTTCACCCTTATTTTGTTAAAGTAATTCCCTATCCTCTTCCCAACCCAGGAGAAGCAAAGGGAACAGGCCTTCTTGAAGACACAGCCTCATGAATTCTGCAAACTAGCTATTTTTGGGAAACAAAAATCAAAACATCCCACTGATAATTCAGCATTAAGCACCCAAATCTCATGTGATAGGAAGACCCCTTTCAGGACTCCTGTCTCTGTACCTGTCTTGGTCTCTCTAACTCTGTCTCGGTCTCTGTCTCCTCTCTCTTTTTATGCTCTAGTTTTCCTTTTTAGCATTTTTTAAGGTAAAGCATGTTCTGCACATTCTAGCCCCTCCTACACACTTATTTTGTTAAAGTAATTCCCTTTCCTTCTCCCAACCCAGGAGAAGCAAAGGGAACCGGCTTTCTTGAAGACAGAACCTCATAGATTCTGCAAACTAGCCATTTTTTTGAAACATAAATCAAGACTTAATGCTGAAAATTCGGTCTCCATCACCAAAAACTTGCGTGGTAGGAAGACCCCTTTCCATTCCTCCTGTCTCTGTACTTGTCTTTGTTTCTCTCTACCTCTGTCTCACTGTATGTCTCCTCTATTCTATTTTTTATTTTTGGCTTTTAGAATTTTTTAAGGTGCTATATGGCCCCTCCTAACACTTGAATTTTTAATATAATTTTGTCTCCCACTTCCAACCAAGGTGAAGCAAAGGAAACAGGCCTTCTTGAAGACACAGCCTCATGGATTCTGCAAACAAGCCATTTTTGGAGACACAGATATGTAGACTTAACACTGATATTTTGGCCTCCAGCACACAAAACTTGTGTGGTATAAAGACCCCTTCCAGGCCTTCTCTCTCTGTACCTGTCTTTGTCTCTCTCTACCTTTGTCTCAGACTCTGTCTCCTCTCTTTTTTTAAATTGTTGCTTTTTAGAATTTTTTAAGGTAAAGCATTGTCTGCGCTTTCGGTCCCTCCAACTCACTTATTTTGTTAAATTAACTCCCTCTCGCCCGCCCAACACACAAGAGGCAAAGAGAACAGGCTTTCTTGTAGACACATCCTCATGGATTCTGCAAATTAGCCCTTTTGGGAAAACAAAAATCACGACTTAACAATGATAGTTTGGCCTCCAGCACCCAAATCTCACATGGTAGGAAAACCCCTTTCTGTCCTCCTGTCTCTGTACCTGTCTTTTCTCTCTCTACCTCTGTCTCAATCTCCATCTCCTCGCTTTTTTTTTCTTAAGTTTTTCTTTATAGAATTTTTTAAGGTATAACATTTTCTGTGCTTTCTGGACCCTTGTACACCCTTCTTTTGTTAAAGTAATTCCCTGTCCTCCTCCCATCCCAGGAGAGGCAAAGGGAGCAGGTCTTCTTGAAGACAAAGCCTCATGGATTCTGCAAACAAGCCATTTTGAATACACAGAAATGAAGACTTAACACTGATATTTCAGCCTCCAGCACCCAAAACTCACGTGATAGGAAGACCGCTCGCTTCCAGGCCTCCTGTCTCAGTCCTGTCTTTGTCTCTCTCTAGTTCTCTCTAGTTCTGTCTTTTCTTTTTTCTTAGTTTTTCCTTTTCAGAATTTTTTAAAGTAAAGCATTTTCTGTTCTTTCAGTCCCTCCAACTCACTTATTATTTTTTTTTATTAATTAATTTATTTATTTTTGTATATACTTTCAATCATATTGTTTGGCTTACAATGAGACCATTTCGATATGTCAACATTTCTCCCCAGACCCGTTGATCGAAATATCTTCAACAGATAACACCACACCTCCCCATCCCGTCAATGCTCTACCTCTGTATCCCTTCTCCAAATGTCTTTCATTGGGCCCCACTCACTTATTTTTTTAAAGTATTTCCCTCTTTCCCTCCCTACTCAGGAAAAGCAAAGGGAACAGGCATTCTTAAAAAAACAGCCTCATGGATTCTGCAAACTAGCCATTTTGGGGAAACAGAAACCAAGATTTCCAACTGATAATTCTGCCTCCAGTACCCAAAACTCATGTGGTACAAAGACCCCTTCCAGGCCTCCTGTCTTTTTTACCTTTGTCTCTCTCTACCTCTGTCTCAAACTCTGTCTCCTCTCTTTTTAAAAAATTTTTGCTATTTAGAATTTTTTAAGGTAAAGCATTTTCTGCACTTTCTGGCCTCTTGTACCCCCTTATTTTGTTAAAGTAATTCCCTCTCCCTCACCTAACACACAAGAGGCAAAGGGAACAGGACTTCTTGAAGACACAGCCTCATGTATTCTGTGAACTAGCCATTTTTGGGAAACAGAAATCAAGACTTAGCACTTATAATTTGGCCTCCAGCACTGAAATCTCACGTGGTAGGAATACCCCTTGCAGGTCTCCTGTCTCTTTAATTGTCTTGGTCTCTATTTACCTCTGTTTTGGTCTCCATCTCATCAATTTTTTTTTTCTTAAGTTTTCCTTTTTAGAATTTTTTAAGGTAAAGCACTTTCTGCACTTTCTGGCCTCCCCTACTCAATTATTGTGTTAAAGTAAATCCCTCTCCTCCTTCCAACCAAGGAAAAGCAAAGAGAACAAGGCTTTTTGAAGACACCGCCTCATGGATTCTGCAAACTAGCCATTTTTGGGAACCATAAATCAAGACTTCCCACTGATAATTTGGCCTCCAGCAACTAAAACTTGCAAGGTAGGAATTCTACTTCCAGGCCTCCTGTCTCTGTACCTGTATTTGTCTCACTCTAATTCTGTCTCAGTCTCTGTCACCTCTCTTTTTGTAAATGTTTGCTTTTTGAAATTTTTTTTAAGGTAAAGCATTTTCTGTGCTTTTGGTCCCTCCTACTCACTTATTTTGTTAAAGAAATTCCCTCTATTTCTTCCTATCCAGGAGAAACAAAGCGAACAGACCTTCATGGAAACACAGCCTCTGGATTCTGCAAACAAGCCATTTGGGGAAACAGAATTCAAGACTTCAAACTGATAATTCTGCCTCCAGCATCCAAAACTCGTGTGGTAGGAAGACCACTTCTAGGCCTTCTGTCTCTGTACCTGTCTTTGTCTCTCTCTACCTCTGTCTCTATCGCTGTCTCCTCTCTTTTTTTGTTATTTTTGCCTTTTAGAATTTTTTTAAGGTAAAGCTTTTTCTGTGCTTTCTAGCCCCTCATAGCCCCTTATTTTGTTAAAGTAATTCCCTCTCCTCCACCCAACCAACGAGAGGCAAAGGGAAGAGGTCTTCTTGAAGACACAGCCTCATGTACTTTGTAAAGTAGCCATTTTGGGGAAACAGAAATCAAGACTTAGCACTTATAATTTGGTCTCCAGCACCAAAATCTCATGTGGTAGGAAAACCCCTTGCAGGCCTCCTGTCTCTGTACCTGTCTTTGTCTCTCTCTACCTCTGTATTGGTCTTTGTCTCCTCTCTTTATTTTTCTTAATTTATTTTTTAAGAATTTTTTAATAAAAAGCATTTTCTGCACTTTTAGGCCCCTTCTACACCCATATTTTGTTAAAGTAATTCCCTCTTCCCCTCCAACACAGAAGAAGCAAATGGAATAGGTCTTCTTGAAAACACAGCCTCATAGAATCTTCAAACTAGTCATTTTGTGGAAACAGAATTTAAGACTTCCAACTGATAATTCCACATCCAGCACCCAAAATTCACGTGGTAGGAAGACCACTTCCAGGCCTCCTGTCTTTCTATCTGTCTTTGTCTCTCTCTATCTCTGTCTTGGTCACCATCACTTTTTTTTTAATTTTTGCTTTTTAGAGTTTTTTAAGGTAAAGCATTTTCTGTGCTTCCAGGCACCTTCTACCCCGATATTTTTTTAAAGTAATTCCCTCTTCCCCTCCCAACCCAGGAGAGGCAAAGGTTACAGGCCTTCTTGAAGACACAGCCTCATGGATTCTGCAAAGAAGCCATTTTTGGGAAAAAGAATTCAAGACTTTCAACTGATAATTAGGCCTCCAACACACAATACTCGAGTGGTAGTAAGACAACTTTCAGGCCTCCTGCCTCTGTACCTGTCTTTGTATTTCTGTACCTCTGTCTCAGTCACAGTCTCCTCTCTTTATTTTTTAATATTTACTTTTTAGATTTTTTTTTTTTAGGAAAAGAATTTTCTGCACATTGTGGCGCCTCTTAGCACAGATTTTGTTAAAGTAATTTCCTCTCCCCCACCCAATCCAGGAGAGGCAAAGGGAACAGGCCTTCTTGAAGACACAGCCTCATGGATTCTACAAACTAGCCATTTTGGGGTAACAGAAATCAAGACTTCCCATTGATAATTCAGCCTCTAGAACCCAAAACTCTCTTTGTAGGAAGACCACTTCCAGGCTTCCAGTCTTTGTACCTGTCTTTGTTTCTTTCTACCTCTGTTTCAGTCTCTCTGTCCTCTCTTTTATTTTTTAACTTTTGCTTTTTAGAATTCTTTAGGGTAAAGCATTTTCTGTGCTTTCTGGCCCCTCCTACCCCTTTATTTTGTTAAAGTAATTCCCTCAGCCCCTCCCAACCCAGGAGAGGCAAAGAGAACAGGCCATCTTGAAGACACAGCCTCATGGATTCTGCAAACTAGCCATTTTAGCCATTTTGGGGAAACAGAAATCAAGACTTCCCACTGATAATTCAGCCTCCAGCACCCATAACTCGGGTGGTAGGAATACCACTTCCAGGCCTCCTGTCTCTGTACCTGTTTTTGTCTATCTCAACCTCTGTCTCGGTCTCTGTCGCCTCTATTTTTTTTTTTTTTTAGTATTTGCTTTTTAGAATTTTTTCAGGTAAAGCATTTTCTGCCCTTTTGGGCCCCTCCTAACTCCTGATATTGTTAAAGTAATTCCCTCCCTCCCTTCTAACCAAGGAGAGGCAATGGGAACAGGCCTTCCTGAAGACAAAGCCTCATGGATTCTGAGAACTAGCCATGTTGGGGAAATAAAAATCAAGACTTCCCACTGATAATTTGGCCTCAAGCACCCAATTCTTGCATGGTAGAAAGACCCCTGCCAGGCCTCCTGTCTCTGTACCTGTCTGTCTCTCTCTAACTCTGTCTTGGTCTCTGTATTCTCTCTCTTTGTTCTTAATTTTTCCTTTCTATAATTATTTAAGGTAAAATATTTTCTGTGCTTTCTGGCTTCTCATCCTCACTTATTTTGTTAAGGTAATTCCCTCTTCCGCTCTCATCCAGGAGAAGCACAGAAAAAGGCTTTTTTGAAAACACAGCCTTATGGATTCTGCAAACTAGCCCTTTTGGGGAAAGAGGAATCAAGACTTAGCACTGATAATTCCACCTCCAGCACCCAAAACTCGCATGGTCGTGTAAGGGCGCCAGCCGAATGGCTCAGCGCGCTTTCTGTCCAGAGGATATGCGACCCCCAATCAACCACAAGAGTTGGTTCTTGATGCAAAATGCAAGAGGTTTTATTTTTCCAGCCGGCTGGGGTCCAAGCAAACTCCTGACGCAGCAGGCCTGAGCGAGGACCCCGTTTTTTAGGTTTATAGGTCTTTTTATAAGCAGGAGAAGGTATGCTGAAGTTTAACGGGTAGTTTATTCTTAGGAGGAAGTGTGGCAGCTCTTGCTACACAGGTGCATGGGTTGTCTTTCTAGTTCCTTGCCCACATTCCACTTGCTCAGCACCTGGAGGTTTGCATAATTAAGTCTGTCCGGGCAGTTTATCACAAGGGTGTCTGGCAAAAGCAAAGGTTAAATTTTATCTCTACAGAGCAAAAAGGCACAATTTAAATTTATTTTTACATTCCCCCCATTTTGCGTTTTTTGGCAGAAGTTTTAATCATAAAACTTATGGACCCATAAGAGCATCGGGATAATTTTGTGACGGTTGGAGAGTCTGATATTGTTGTCGGAGCATGAGTACTTGTACTGCGCTTACTTGCTTACGGACAAAAGTGACTAGGCTGTTTAAAATGCAGGGACCGAAGGTTAAGATGAGAAGGAGTATAATTAGGGGACCAAGCAAACTAGAGACCTTTGCAATCGTCCCAGGTGTTAGGTCCTCACCAGGGCCCTCTAGTAACAGTTATCAGAGGGTCTGGGTGTGGCAGAGTCCAAGAAATGTAGCCAGTGGACACACAGTCCTAATCATAACAGAAGAAATGTGTGGGGCCCCCACATTTGTAAGAGTTGCTACCAAGGTAGACATAAAAGTAATGATCATAGGTGCCTGATTTAGTGCCCGGAACAGCGCAGGAGAAGCACAGGTAAAAGGCGTTTTTGAAAACACAGCCTCATGGATTCTGCAAACTAGCCCTTTTGGGGAAACAGGAATCAAGACTTAACACTGATAATTCCTCCTCTGCAGCCTGAAGGGGTCCATACTGGAGCCTGAAGGGATCATGGATGGACTTAGTCCACAAGTCACCCACGAGGTCACAGAGATCAAATTCTAAGGTGGGAAACCAAGTCCCCAATGGGGCCGTGCGGGTGGTGATGTTAACAACATGGTTATCGCCCACACAGGAGATTACCCAAGAAAAGGACAGGGGCTTATGGGGGTTGGCACTACTTATCACAGGCAGAGGCATCAGGAGGAGCAAGATTACTGCTGCGAATGCAGAGCTTGAGTGGGTGATCCAGTTTTTCCACCTTCCAAGTGGGGTCTGGTGGAAGCACTAGTTTAGCATGGGAGGTGTGGGTCCAAGAAGCTATGCCATCAACCTTTATCTCCATTGTAGTGGTCAGCAGCACCAGGTACGGTCCCTTCCACTGAGGTTTGAGGGTGGCCACTCTATGTCATCAGATGAACACTGAATCTCCAACCTGGAACTGGTGAAGCACCTGGGAGTCTCCTGGCTTGTAGGCCTCTGCAAGTTGGGCCCAAGTTTTTGTTTTTGTTTTTGTTTTTTGTTTTTTTTGGACAAATTTAAGGGTTTTTAGTCTAGCATAAAGAGATTGAGAAGCTTGAGAGTGGGAACAAGAGAGGCATACGTTAGTCAAAGGTGGCGGTGCCACATATAGAATCGAAAGGGGTTAAGGCGAAGGGGCCGGGTGTATTTCACGCACGGAACAGGGCAAAGGGAAGGAGGACTGTCCAATCTTTTATGCCAGTCTCTAAAGCCAATTTTGTCATGGCCTCTTTTAGGGTTCTATTTATTTTCTCAACCTGTCCTGAGCTTTGGGGCCTATAAGCACAATGCTATTTCCAGTCAGACCCCAGGACCCTGGCCAGTCCCTGACTAATCTGGGCAACAAAAGATGGGCCGTTGTTGGACCCAATAACCAGTGGCACCCCGAATATCGGGAAGATTTTTTCTAGGACTATCTTTGCAACTTTCTGTGCAGTCTCTTTTTTAGTGGGGAAAGCTTCGACCCACCCTGAGAATGTATTAACCAGAACTAACAGATACTTGTAGCCATATTTGCCTGGTTTTATTTCAGTGAAGTCTATTTCCCAGTAACTTCCTGGGCGATGTCCACGAAGCTGCTTTCCTTGTGGTGTCTTGTCTGGGTAGGCGTTAACTAATTGGCAGGGTCTGCATCGGTTTACTATTGATTCGGATAGTCTGCCCAGGTTTTTGACATGGAATGAGGACTGCTGGACTGAAGTAATTAGATGTTTTGAGCCTAGGTGTGTCAACTTATGAAGCTGATTGAGGAAAGCAATTGCTTGTTCTTGAGGGAGGATAGTCTTTCCCTCGACAGTCTTACATACCCCCTCTGGGGTCACCGAGTGAGGTCCCATTTTATTTATTTCCAGTAGGTC